>JANKKI010000055.1:2110000-3310000 GCA_025175665.1 Cinchona pubescens | reverse complement strand
CATAGCAACAGTTTTTTCCCCTTATTTCAATCCGGTTTCGTTTCTCAGCTTCATTAAATAGTATTTTGGTTAAAAGGACTTCTAAAGGAGCTACCTTCCCAAAACACTGATTTCATAAAAGCATTCGATTTTTAGGTGCCTTTTTGGGTTGTGAATCCTAAAATTCCCAATTGATTTTTGGCTTGACACGTGGAGGCCTCCTGTGTTGGATGTCTCAATTATAGATACTCTAGGTCATGTTATCGCACTGAGCCGGACCTTGCTTCAATGCCGGATGGAAGGAGACGGGGACGACCGCTCTAAGAATTTAAGAATTTTATATATATTTTTTTTCTTTATAAATTTTTAATTATTTGCTTGTTGAAATTATACTTCGCTTTCTAAAAGTATAAAGCTGCTTTTCAAATTAGACATGTCAATCGAAGTTTATAAGTCGTGTTTTAATGTACTAGAATTTAACTTATTTATAAAAATAACATAACTCAACCTAAGTTCAATTTAGGTAAGGTCAGGTTTATGAACATCACGTTCAACTTAGAAAATTAGGTGGATTGTGTTTGAAATCGGACTTGGTCAAATACTCAATATCTGGTATCTCCAAAAAATGAAGAAATTAGTGTATTTTTAAAATATATCTCCATTTCTACGACATCACTTATATGTAGAAAAATTATACAACAAAACCAAGATATAGTAAACATTTAATACACGAACAGAACATTTGAGCCAAGCTTTCACTGGGTTAAATTTAGTATGATACAATCTTAACTCATAATGAAATCGAATCTAATTTTGTAAGACCCATGCTCAAGTCCTCTAATTTTATTTGAGGTTTAACCCACTATTTTTAAGATCGGTTGGCTAAGTTCAGTCTTCCAATTCAATTGAGAATCCTACTCCTAAATATGACACTATACAAGTCTTACCCCTCACGTCCCAACTCTTGCCTGCATCCTCCTTACCTTGCTCAATGGAAATATAAAAAAAGCTTCAGGACAATGTACTTTTAACATATTGTGTATTGCAATATAGGAAACCAAAGGTACCTAAATGATTGCTATGAATGCCATGTACATTCACCAAAAATTAACACAACGAGATTGCTTACCAAGATCTAAAGAAAAAGGAACACACTATAATTTGTCCCGGAATTAATGTGATGGTGAAAAGAACTTTGGTCCAATAATCATTTTCATTTGCTGGTCATTAGTCCAACTACTCACTAATGGTTGCTTTAGTTTTGCTTTATGCTTTTTCTAAGCAAGTTGGGTTTCTTTGGATTGTTCTTAAATTTTTATATGCCACAATTTAATTTGTTAAGTATCTTTTATCGTTTCTTGAGTTATAAAATTATAAAATATACAAGCAAAAAGTTGTGACAAAAAATTAATGATCCATGCAACTTGGATTTCTTTAGATTTTTCTTAAATTGTTTCCATGCCACAATTTAATTAATTTTCTGTTTCTCATTTGTCTTTTATCATTTTTTGAGTTTTCAAATATAAAACATACAAGCATAAAGTTGAGAAAAATAATGGGGCATCCAATTTATCCATACTTGCATGGTGCATATGCAGTATGGCATTCATGGAATTAATGCGTATATGAGTCAGACATTGCTTGGTTGCTTTCATCTTTTCTATCTTAATTCTTTGTTTTTGTGTTTTTAAATGTTTTCATTGGCATATGGCCAAATTTTCTGTTAAAATATTAGTCCTACTCTAGCCATTAACCCTATACTCCTATAATTGATTCCTATAATTGATTGCTTCCATTACTCTTTTACTCTTTGTTTCGTGTTTGACTAAATAACAAAGGATTAATAACCCATACCATTATTGGTTCAGAAAAGCTAAGTGCGTGTATAAATTAAGGGGAAAAAAAATGTAATTTTAGCCCTCAGAGTTTGAGTCGTAGTTTATTTTGATCTTCAAAGATTTATGCAAAATACATTTAATTTTTAAACTTTTTAATTTCTATCAATTTAAAACAAATCTGAAAATTCAGTTAATTATAACCAAAAAAAGTCATGTGCTTATTAAGTCTCAAGTTTCAAATATGAAAAAATGCAATTTAACTTTCAAAGTTTGGGTCATTGTCTATTTATAGTCCCCTAACTTTCAAACAAAATGCATTGAAATCTCAAACTTTTTAATCTTTACTAACTTAGGACAAATTTAGAAATTTTATCAAATACGCATGAAAAAAATCACTTGCAATTCCCAATCAATTTCAACTTATTTAACGATAGATTTAATAATGGATTTTTGGCAAAAATCCGTTGCTACGAATATGCTAACAGAACCTATTTGTCAGAAATGCCTCGTTGATAAAATATAGCTATAGTTTTACCAATGAAATTTCAACGACGGATTTTTCCATCAACTAATTTGTTACTAAATTTGGTTCTAAAACATTGTGAAAAGCTTAACTTAGCAAGGATTTTTTTTTTTGGGTGCTAAATTTAGTGACTGAAAATTTGTTACTAAGAATAGAGGTATGCAAGTATTCAATTAATCAAATTTATAACATATTTCAAATTCATTTCGATTAAGAAATTCAATTAATTTTGAATTTAGTCAAAAATTGGTTAACCAAATTCATGAATAAGAACGATTAGTGAATTCAAAAATGGTAGAGAAATTTTTTGAATTAGTGTAACCAATTATCGAATTCAATAATTAAAAATAAATTTTTATTAAAATATTTTTATATATAAATAGTACATCACTAAAAATATAAATTAAGTTATTCAACTAAAAATATTTATTGATAATTATTATAATTAGCTTTATTTTTAACTTAATTTGTACAATTGTATATTCTTATACATTAATTCATACTTAATTATATTATTAAATTAATATTCATAAATCACATTAAATAGTCTTGTGATATGTATTTTATTAATACTTGTAAGTTACATGATATTATAGTATTGTATGTAATTATATTGCTTATTATTTAATTAAGTTACATGATATAGTTTTTTTACTTATTTTTTTGAATCATTTATCAATAAAAATTCACACAACATATTAAATTGTGTGGCAAAAATGAAGTAAAATTAGGAAATTTTTGTTTGAAAAATAGGTTTTTGTATAGGATTTTGGCCCAATGTTAAGGATCCAACTAATTAGAGTTAAATTTGGTTAATTGAATTCAAAATCAAATACCGAATTTGAATTTGGTTAACCAAATTTTTGAATACAATTTGAAATCAAAATTGGTTAAAAGTTTTAGAACATTTTTCCAAATTTTGACTGACCGATTAATATTAACTGACCGGTTAACGGATACACATCTTTAACTAAGAATAACAATTGTGGTGGAAAAATTTGTCAATAATTAATATTTTAAAATATTTAAAAAAAATTTCTGTCACTAATTTAAAAATATTATAAAATGTTACTTATGAGCACATGAAGTACAACTTTAAAACTAATATATTAATAATTTAATCTTGTTCAACATTTACAACTAAATATTGAACTTTTATTTATTATACCAAATTTAGCAAACATTCCAAAGATTAACCTCAATAAATGAGTTTCATTATATTGTAAAAAGTGAATTATTATTATTTTATTACACCTCAAAGATTAACCTTGAATTAAAGCATTATTGTTTTAATTTATTAGTGAATTATTATTGTGTTATTATTATCCTTTCTTTGGATATAATTTTTCCAATACCAAATTAAATAAAATCGATTAGAATGTGTTATAACACAGGTTAGATTCAATAGTCACATGCACAGGAAGTGTTATAATATAGACAAGAATGGTGAATGGTTAGATGTTGAAAATTAGAGAGAAATGTAGAAATATGGTTAAATGAGTTAAAATCGGTTTAGAAGTGTTCTATTCTAGGATAAATTTAACAGTTACGTACAATGCACGCGACTCCTTTCTCTGTAATTGATAGAATTTTCAAATTGTCATAAATTGGTAGAAATTAAGAAATTTAAGGATTAAATGTGTTTTGTATGAATTTTGGGGACCAAAATAGAATATGACCCAAACTTTGAGAGCGAAAATTACATTTTTTTTTATATTTGGAACTTTAGATTTTATAATCATGTGCATTTTTCTGTTTGTAATTAATCAAATTTTCAAATTTTAATCTTGTCATAAATTGGTTGAAATCTAAAAACTTAAGGACTAAATATATTTTGCTTGAAATTTTTTGGACCAAGATGGATCACGATCCAAATTTTGAAGATTAAAATTACTTTTTCCCTATAAATTAGTACAAGCTTGCTACCTAATAATGTATACAAAAGCAACTACAACTTTTGAGATTTACGATATGAACAACAATTTCCGTAACATCATAAGTTTAAAATATCCACATTAATATTGTATTAAATTTGTATGTTTCCACATAATATTGTGCGACAGTTTGTATTCATACTTGCACAATTGTCCAATCAATAATTAGTTGTGCCTCTCATACGCTGATTAATCAATGTAGGCTTTTTAATTACTTTGCTTTATAAAGATACTTTTTCGGTTTTTCCTACTGTTTGGTGAGTGTTCATAATTAATTGTCTTTTGGATGAAGTGATTTGAAGAGAAAAATGAGACTTTTCACTTATTTGGTGAGTTTTAAATGAGGCAGAGAAAAGAAGATAAGTGATAGAATGATATAGAAAGTTCTCTCCAACAAGAGACAGATTAAAAGAAAATTTGTTTAAAGTCTGGTACATTTTTTTGTTTAAATATCACTTTATGTGAGTCTAAAATTATCGTATTTCTTTCTTGAAATCCCAAATTAATTAAAGAGAAACTAGTTTCTCTTAATTATATTATTTTCTTCTTCTTTTATTTTCTCTCTTAAATTCCTAAACTAAACCCAGTGACTAACAGTCGGAGGACAAGATTTATGGTGATCATTGACCAACTAATAGTATCTTAGTAATTGTTCAATAATTAATGGAAGGAACCCATTTGATTGGATGACCCACTTTATTAAAAATAGGGGGTCATGTTTCTCTAAATGGTAACCTCTCATTAGTTATTAAGCAACTATTAGGAACTTAATAATTGCTTACCTAATAGTTACTTAGTAACCAATATAAATTTTACCCTACCAAAGTTCAATAGTGTTCGTTGAATTTAAAATTCAATAGATATATATATATATATAATATTATATATATGCGAGTTGTTTCTCTCATTTTTTGTAATGTTTAAAATACTCACACTTAATGAAATATAATTTTCAATTTCCAATAAAAAAATATTTAAGTGTTTCTTTCCTTTTTTGTGATATCTAAGATACCCGCTCTTAATGAAATATATTTCTAATTCTCAATAGGAAAACATAATTAAGTGTTTCTCCATTTTCTTGTGATGCCTAAAATATTAGTCGTTAATGAAATATAATTTTTAATTCTCAGTAGGAAAATATAATTAAATTACCCATCATGTATTCTACTATTTTTTAGGATAAACTACTATTTATTTCTCTCTTTTTTCCACACCTAATATGCCCTTAATTAAATAGTTTCATGCCTAAATGAAGTGCAACTAACCTATTTAAAATTCTCGCCATTTAAGTGTTTCATCCCTTCTTTGTAATTTCTAAAATATCCGCCATTAATAAAATATAATGCCTAATTCCTAATAGGAGACATAATTATGAATGAATTACCTTCATCTATTCCAACTACCTATTTTTTTTTTATGATGTCTAAAATACTCATTTTTAATGAAATATAATTCTCAATAGGAGACAATAGTTAAATTACACATCTGTTCTAACAATCGATAATCTAATACTTTATTCTCCTTTTTTGTCATAACTAATATACCCTTAATTAAATCATATCATGCTAACATGTCCTTCATGAAGTATAATTGACATATCTAAAATAATCTTCATTTACCCGACCTATATAATTTACTAAATTTTTTCATTTTTTGTCATGCCTAATACACTATTAGTTAAACAGTTTCATTCCTAATATGTCTTTAATGAAGTATAATTAACATATCTAAAATATTTCCTATTTAATCTAACAAGACTACTTATTTTTATAATACAACTATATATTTATTATATATATTAGTGTTAATAACATATTTGCTAAAAGAATTTAACTTCAAAACATTTATCAAAAAGAAATTGAACAACATGAAAATGTCTCTAATCAAACTTTATGCATTCTATTTGAATTTATTTGGTTTGAATTCAATAACATATCTTTTAATGTTAACAAATGTTAAAAATATTCTAGAGTAATCATTGCAAGACCTACAAAAATATTATATAAAAATTGTAGGAATGATAATATAGAAAAAAATAAGTAGGTAAGTAGTTTGAAAGAAAACACAAATTATGTAAATAAAATCATACTATTAAATACTCTAAAATAATTTCAAATATAGATAGAGTTTACATGTCAACTTTAGAAAATACAATGCACTTGTTACACTATTTAATATATCAAGAAAGATATAGATTAAAGGTCTTGGTAAGCAATACAAGGAATTAATTAAAAAAGAAATCAAAAAATAAAATAAAAATTATACATTTTTATTATCTTTAATTTTGTTTATATATTTAACACATGAAAATTTAATTTCATAGTAAAATAATATATCAAAATACAATTTAGTAGTTAACCACATTTGATGCCATTAAGGATGAATGTCTAAGAGTGTAGAACATTAATGGAGTCATAAAGTGAACATTATAATAAACTTAAGAAATATAGAAAATACTAATATATTCTCTATATGTATACATATTTTACATGGTATGTTAAAAAAAGTTAATTGTGATAGAAATTATATAAAACTTATGTGTTATTTTGAATGTATTTATAACTATATATTTTTCATTAGAGTAATACTCTTGATTTCATTACAGTAAATAACACACTTCTTTTATAAAATGATTTTGATATTTGTTAGTGATTTTATCTTTTAGTAATGATAAAGAATATATAAATATATTCAAAAAGTTCAATATATAGAAAAATCTTTATCTTTAATTGATCAATATAATTTGGGAACGTAAAAGAGAATTATAAATTATTTTGAATCAGAATTAATCACATTTTATAATTCAAGATGAATGGATATTGCAGAGCTTTTTACTGAAGTGAATGTTATCATAAGTTCAAAAATATGAAAAAAGTACTAATATATTCTGGTCTATATGCATATACATTTTAGACAACATGTTAAAGAAAATTAATTTTGATAGAAATTTATGTAAAATCTCAACTTAAGGTAATAACATGTAATTTTGTATATCTTTAGAACCATATGTTTTTCATTAGCATTGTGTGTATTTTAGAATAAGATAAAAGATCTATCTATAATTTTGAGAATATATTAGTTTAATTTATTTAGTTTTCTATACATAAGATATAATTTTTTTGTTTGAAGCATTTTTATTTATATTTTAATTAGATTCATTTGTTTCTTATTTTTTGAATATTAATTAAGCTTGTAATTGTTATCCATACATCATTTGATTTCCTATAAATATTTTTTCCTAATAAAAGAATTTCAAAACTGTAAAATAATGTTTGATACTTGATAGTGATTTTATCTTTTAGTAATGATAAAGAATATATATATATATATATATAAAGTTAAATACTATGGACAATATCTTTTTCTTTAACTGATTAAGTAGTTGGTGGTATCCAGTTATAGAAAATTATAACCTAGACACCTAGAAAAAAATAGAATTATGATAAGAAATATCATATGTTGTTCTTATAAAAGATAAAGTTTGTTTAACTATATGAAAAAAAATGATGATTATACATAGTTGTAACAAATGACAAATTATATGAAAAAATTAAAAATAAAGGTGAAAATAATCACAAAGAAAATAGTAAAGATATCACATAGTTAAAATATGTAACTTTTGCATCAAAAAATTCAACATATTAAAATTTTTATATCTCGGTACTTTATATTTTTATTCACTGAATATTTATTTATTTTAAAAAAATACTACATTTTCAACAAATCAAAAGTGTAACATGTGCTAAGTATATGCTATTTTCTAGTGTGTATATATATAGCAGTTTATGGATTATATCATCGCAAAATAACAGTAGGCCAATCCGAGTCATTAACTGCACTCTACAAGGCACTGCTCTTTATTTTTCACAACTATTATATATATATAAAGTAGTTTGTAGGATTATATCATCGCAAAATAACAATAGGCCGATCCGAGTCATTAACCACACTCTATAAGGCATTGCTATTTATTTTTCACAACAACTATTATAATAAAATTTATATTGGTCATTGAATAATTACTAGCCATCCCAATAATTACTCAAGAACAAATAGGAACCTCTCATTTGAAAAAACATCGTCCTCCTATTTTTTTATAAAGCGAGCCACTGAATTCAAATGAGTTCTTCCTATTAATTATTGAACAATTACTAGAATGTCATTAGTTGCTTAATTATCACTATAAACCTTATCCAATTGATAGTGGTTTGTTATTTAGATTAGTTATAAAAGCACAACCTAGGTGTGTGTGCAATTTAGAGTTGGGTTAAAAAATGTATTAACAGGGGTGAAAGGAAATTATTTGATACTAGTAGTCTAAATAAAAAGAGTTACGACAATTACACAAAAAATAATAATTATACTAAAATGACTAATTGATTATTAAAGTAGTAACTTTAAGTAATTAAGTTCGTTAAGATTTGGAGACATCAACCGTCATTGGACTCCCCAAAAGACTATTTTCCATGCACTACTATTTAATAAATTTAAGGCCTATTCTGCCCACCACTAGTAGAAATTGAATATCACACCCACGTCTTAATTCTTAAAGAAAAATGTGTACATGAGGGGTTAAATACAGAACCCTTCATCGAAAATTCTCATATTCCATATACCAATGGCTTGTAAATGTAATATTAACATTAATACTTTTGCAACGTGTAAATTTTAAAGGGATAGAAATTAGGCCTGTATAGCAGCTTTGTGGTAAAAAAAAACAGATTTGGAATCTTTCCATTTATTTCTCTCTATGTTTTTGTCCATTTATCTATATCTAAATAATCAAAACTTAATAAAATAATCTAAACAAACCATTAATTTTTTTCATCAAGTAGATCATCATATCTAAAAATCAATTCATTCTTAATAAAATCAGATTCATTTTAGATAAAATAACCTAAGCATAACTTTTAATTTTATCTCATTTAGTACATCATTAAATCTAAATGGTAAAATGTTATTAGTATTATTATTATTTTAACTTTTTGCAAGACATTTACATAAAACATGATTTAAATTTAAAATATTTTGATTTTTAAAAATTTATTTTTTAAAGAAAAATAAAAATACCTCCATTTACCCCTAAATGAAAAGAATTCTTTCCCAAGAAAACATACGTACATATTACGCATTACAAACCATTGAATACCGTGAATTGAATTGAACCAAAAAAAAAGAGGCATAATTTATAATAAATCATCAAAAGTCTAAATTCGTTCAAATCCTTGCATCCAAATGGACAACATCATTACCTTAAAAAAAAAAAAGGGACACAATCATTAATTATTAGGCTACTTGTTGTCATGTCCAAAATCCTAATATACGTAGAGTAACTAACAAGGGATCCTAGAGAAAGAAAAAAAAAATCGTAATCAACATTGTGTAATGAATTCAAATGTGAAAATCGTGGTCCAAGAAGCAAAAATCATGATGATAGATTGTGGAAGTAATTGATGCAATAAAGAGAAGAAGTCTATAATATTGCCAACCGGGTTTTAAATTGGCTTTTGGTAATGTTGAGTTGTCCTTGCTATCTTTTGACATTTTTTTATACATTTATAAATGTTAACATTAATGCTACAAGCAAGTGAAGAACAAACAAATATAGTTGCCACTCTAATTAACATGGCTAGCTTTCTTTCCCATCTTGTTTAATTAAGATTATCCATAATCATGGAACAATAAAATTATATTTTAGTTTTTTTTCTCTTTTATAAAAGAAGCCCGATTTTTAAAACACTTTTATCTTCCTTTTGTTTAGGTCAGGTAAAAGATCTGTTTGAGTCATGGAATTCGATGAAATTGAATTACTAGTTTCCCTAATATTTTTAGTATATATATTTACTTTTCTGAGATTGAACACTCTTTAGTCAAGATTATGGTATATGTTTCTTTTAACGAGTGTTTGCCAAAATAATGTTCTCTCCAAAAATAAAAAATAAATAAAATTTAATTCCCTTGCTAATCTATATATTGGTGCCATACATGTATCTCTTTTTTTCTATAGAATTTGAGACAAAAGCAAAAGTTTTTTTTTTTTTTTAATTCTTGATTGTTTTAGTAATTACCAAATTCTTACGGCATTTGGAATGGGTGTGTTAATAAACAAATTTAAGAGATTTTGACATCTATTAATGCATAATAATAATATTAACTGAAGCTTTTCAAGTGTTTTTAAACTTAGAATCAAATAAATTAGCCAAGGAATTACATTTAGAAAGTGCGTTAAATTAAATTTAGAAATTGTGTTAATATTATTTTGACAAAACAGGCACACCTCATAAGTTTGGGAAGTTGCCCAGAGAGAGAGAGATGGAGTCATATTTAGGTAGACTATTTAACAAATTTTTTTTTTTAATTATCCTAATTAGTTTTGGGTTATGTGATTCAATTATTAATATTTATTTTTGAAATTTTCTTATTAATATCTTATGAGACAGGCATATAGTCCACATATGTCCAATTCCTAATAGAACTACAACTTCTACAAATTTTATTATATTGGAATTGATGAAAAAAAAAAATCAATGACGTAGAAACACAGTAATAGTAACATTACCCTTTGTAAATAGAAAGGGATGAATACATAAAAACAAAAAATTAGAATAAAACAAATTCAAATATTTTAATCATTGAACTATGGAAGAGTTTTATGACTCTATTTTGTTTTCATTTGAGATTGTCAGATTGCTTTAGTTTGCGTAGTTTGTTACGCAATTGACTTATACTTAGTATTATGCACCAATGATTCATCATTTTTGTTTACCACTTAAACACTATAATTTGAAATGAAAAATAGTAAGATTAGTTTGTAATTTTCCAACAACTTATATATTCCTTTAAAAGTTTAGCTTTTATTTCTAAGTTTTAGGTTGACCCTTTCTTTAAATTTGATACATTCATATGTTAAATTAAAAATTCTCTCTTCAAAATTATCCAATAGTCTAGTAGTGTCTATAATTTTAAAAATTACAATATTTGTAATGTTACTATTACTCAAAATAAAATTTATGCACAATAAATCTAAAATAGCAAATTTCTATTATAAAATTGAACCAATTAAACCTACCCCTTAATACCATGACTTACACATAAGACTCTTGTATCTCGTACACGTTTCCGTCCCACCTATTAAACTATAGTAGGATGCATGTAACACTTGATTTAGCCGGTTTAACTTTAGCTATATATAATATTATTGGGAAATTTTTACATGAACCAAATTCATGTTATAATGTCATGTGTATTTTAGTCCAGAAAAAAGTGTATCACTCAATATCAAGTCGCATCACTAATTGAAAAATGTATTTTTTTTCCTAAATAAAAAAATTCATAACAATATTTAGTAATAACACTTTCTCCCATAAACTAAAAAAATTACACTTTATCACCCAATCAATTGATTCATCCTTTAAAAATTTTAGGATTAATAACACTTTGTCCCCTTAATTATAGGTAAGTAATTACACTTTACCCCCTGAACAAAAAAATTACACTTTATCCCCCAATCACATGATTCATCTTTTAGAAAATTTATAATATTAAGTTAAATGACTAAAATACCCTTAGTATTATATTTTAATTTTCATGTTCAATACGTATAAAAGAATTAGGAAAAAATAAAATATAATAACAAACTAATATTATAATAAAAATTATTATTATAATAAAATATAATAACAAAATAATTAGTGAGTGAAAATGTG
This sequence comes from Cinchona pubescens, assembly GCA_025175665.1. Lineage (NCBI taxonomy): Eukaryota > Viridiplantae > Streptophyta > Magnoliopsida > Gentianales > Rubiaceae > Cinchona > Cinchona pubescens. The sequence goes on along the minus strand of JANKKI010000055.1, from coordinate 3,298,020 downwards.
ATAAAATGTTGAATTATATTATATTTGACATTGCAATTTACACAAGTTAATCCAAATATAAAAATTGTAAAATGTTAAGAGACATAAAAAAAATCACAAATTTTATAAAAAAAATATATTGTCAAACAATATCTTTAAAGAAGAATTGTCAACAGAAAATTAGCCCCTTTAGGAATCGTTCTACTATTATAATTAAACATTCAAATTCGAAATAATATAAAATAAAATTACAAAATTTAAAATTTTGACCTAATAGGCATATATTGATATGGATTATATTAAAATATTATATAATTTATTTTTCATTATTTTGAAATAATTATCACATCATTATCAAAATTTAAATACAAAAATCAAAATATAGTGCTAAGGGTATTTAAGTCATTTAACATGATATTATAAAATTTTTAAAGGATAAATCATGTGATTGGGGGTAAAATGTAGTTTTTTTAGTTCAGGGGGGGCAAACTGTTATTACTTACCTAGTTTAGGGAGGTAAAGTGTTATTAATCCTAAAATTTTTAAATGATGAATTATGTAATTGAGGGGCAACGTATAATTTTTTTAGCTTAGGTGAGCAAAGTATTATTACTTACCTAGTTCAGGGGCAAAGTGTTATTAACCCTAAGAATTTCTCTCTTGTCATTCACTCCACAAGAGTCTTTATCGTCCAACCGATACAGAAGTTGCACTTCCTCAATCTTCTGTCCACCTACTAAAACTAAAAGACTTGAACCCGTAAGTAACTTCACATTATGGGTGGCAGAGTTTGTAGGAAGAGATGGCGTGGAACTCTCTCACCACCCCACGTCCAGTTTCAAAAGCAGCAGTAGCAGCAGCAATTATGAGAAGGATGATGAAAATCTTGATGAAGCAGAATCATCTGCTTTGCAGTGGGCTGCTATTGAGAGATTGCCAACTTTTGAACGGATAAGATCATCTTTGTTTGATGTGAATGATGGAAATGAGGCCAAAGATAATGCCAAAAAAAGGGTTGTTGATGTCACCAAGATTGGACCTCTGGAAAAGCATTTGTTCATTGAGAAGCTCATTAGACATGTTGAGAATGACAACCTTAAATTATTGCAGAAAATCAGAAAAAGAATGGATAGGTAAGCTTTCTTCTCTTCTGTTTTCGTTATAAAGATAACATATGCTTACATTACATGTCTGAAATACACTTTAACAACATAGGATGCAAAATGGTAGGTAAAAATTCTAAAAAATTCTATACTCTCTTTTCTAAATCATTTCGTTGTATTTTAAGATATAATTTCTTAATTAAATTTATACAGTACAATTGTGACGTCTTGTCTTACATCGATAATAAGAGAAGATATTGTATTTGTTTATAATATTTTAGTGATGAATTACTAATAATTTGATTTAAACATTTTAAAAATGTTTTTTAAATTCAAAAGTTATTGAGCTAATATAAAATCCGAAATGTTACAATTGGTATCGGAGCAAATCTCTTGTAATCTACGCGGGTGGGACTCTACTAATTGTATAGGGCCATGCTATGTAGTATATGTGGTTTTTATGGGCTCTCTGACTTTGGGATTTGTGAGGATGCAAAATTTAAAGGAGAGTGATTGTAATGTCATATCTCATATTGATAATGGAAAGAGATATTTTATTGTTTATAATATTTTGGATCATAATTACTAAGAACTTGATTTAAATATTTTGATCGCTGTTTATGTTCAAAAGTTATTAGACCAATCCAAAATGTTACAATAATAGTATGTATTTTAATAGTTTGTCCGGTACAAACTTTGGAGTAAATTAACGGGGTAGTTGCTGAACGAAACAGTAGAACTTCTAGGAAAATGTCATCTTTGTACAAATAATTCTCTTTTTTTTTTTTTTTTCAAATGGATTCTTGCAGAGTTGGGGTAAAATTTCCTGCAGTTGAAGTAAGATACAATAATCTACATGTTGAGGCAGAGTGTGAAATTGTTAGCGGAAAGCCACTCCCTACTCTTTGGAACAGTTTCAAAAGGAGCCTTTTGGTGAGTTTCTATAAGAGAAATTCAGTTTTTGTACTATTTCAAAAGTTCTATGTGAGGCTCAAATATCTGTTGAAAGAATTCAAGAAGAGGAAATGCTGAGAAATTTCTTAAATTATGCTTGTTTTGAAATTTTTTTTTTTTTTTATGCTAATTTGAAATGGGAGTTCCATCAAGAAGGAACTTGCATTCAGCAAATGCGAGTTCAGTGAGCTCGCATTTGTTGAATGCGAGCTCTTCGAAAAATAACATTGTAAATGCGAGGTCAAAGCCATTTTTCATATGTGCCTGAGGTTTGTCCTTGTGGGTAAAGTCGAGAGTCAATTTTTGTGAAAAACAAAAAATGGCTTTGACCTCGCATTCACTGCATGCTAGGTCATCAAAATATATATATATATATATATATATATATTTTTTACAATTTTATTTTTCGTAGAGCTCGCATTTGCGAGCTCACTGAACTCGTATTTGTTGAATGTTAGTTCTTCTCTGTCGAATATACAATTTTAAATCAACATAAAAAAAGAACTACTTTCAAAATAAGCACAATTTAAAAAATTTATCAGGAAATGCTTCTTAAAGCTTGTTCTTGTTTCGGCTACTTTATTAGTCTCAAGAGTGCTTCCAGAGCTTGGTTGACAGAAACTGCTAGACCTCTTGCAAAACTGAAATGGGATTCTCGTAATCCAAAATTTGGATTTTCTATGATTGCAAAACTTAGATTTGGCATTCCAAAGTAAAAACTAACTTGTGAATTTGAAACTATGTTTATGCGATTGACATCATGTTCAACCAAATGATTATGCTTAAATCTTAGCATTGAGAAAGTTTCTTTACCTATTCCATTATATTTGAAGAGTTTCTTTACAATAATGCATAAGGCTTATTCTTTATACTAAATGATTTATCTTCTTTCTTCTTGCTTACCTTTGCTGCTTCGTGTTTAATTGGTTGACCGGTTGAAATTGTTCCTCAGGGCCTTGCCAGGATTCCAGGTTTAAATTCACAAATGTCTACGATCAGCATTATTGATGGTGTTAGCGGTGCAATCAAGCCCGGAAGGTACACGAACAAAACTCTTCAATGGTGCTAGTGAGGCTGCTACTATGATTTTCTATTGATCTGCTTCGTGTTTTCCATAGATAATGTTTCAAGAGTAAACGTAGTTCTTTATGGCATTTTACAACGAGGAAACTGTTTCTTATCATTTCAAAGAAGTTTAAGTTTGTAGAGGTCTACATAAGTCTTGAAAGGCTTAACTTCAATTTCTTGTCAGAATCCTAACAATCTTATTTTAATTCCCGAAGATAACTCTAAAACTCACTAACTCAGTTAGTACTTACAATAATCTACATAGAATCTGGACCTTTCTGCCATTGAACTCAGAGGTGTGCCATTGTAAAGGCACATACATGGGCGTGAGCCCAGAACGAACTTTTTGTGTTAATCCGGACACGAATGAAAAAGTGGGCATTCAATTTGAAAGGGAAAGATCATTTAATTTTGCCTGTAAAGTGAGGAGTTATTCATCAAATCAGATTTGGCTCCGATATCTAAAGTTAGACGATAATATTGTGATTTTGAAGGTCTTAGAATGGTTTCTTAACACCATTTATTAATCTCTGGACCTGTTAATCAATGTTAACTTATGAAGCCAAATTATCTGATACTTGCACTCATCTAGGCTAATTCTTCATGCAGAATGACTCTACTTCTTGGTCCTCCAGGTTCCGGCAAGACCTCACTACTGAAGGCGCTCTCAGGAAATCTTAACAACTCTCTCAAGGTTTCTTATGTTAAATCCAATGCTTTGCTAGATATATTAGCAGGAACAATATAATTTTGTCACACTGCTCCTGTAAGTTACAATAAGTTGCTTAACAAAAAGGAGTGATGATTTAAGGTCTATCTTCAGTTGATTAATAAAATCATATCCTCTTTGCTTTTACCGAAATGTGTTTCCAAGAGCATAGTGTTCAGCAGGTCATTATGTTATATGCTGCAATTGCTTGAGAACCTGTTTAATGAATGAGCAATTAATTATTGAAAAATGACTATGGCTTGCTAGGACCATGTAATTAGATTTTTCGCACGTGCCAGTTTGTAGTGTACTTATATATATTCTCTGTCGTTAACAGGTTACCGGGGAGATATCTTACGATGGATACAAATTAACAGAGCTTGTGCCTCAAAAAACTTCTGCTTATATAAGCCAATACGACTTGCATATCTCTGAAATCACTGTTAGAGAAACACTTAATTTCTCATCTCGCTGTCAAGGCACTGGAAGAAGAGCAGGTATAAGACTTTTAGTACAGTAGAAGATCATCTTAAATCCAAAAAATTGACACAATATTTATTCAAGATTATTCCTGGCTTTCATCCTTGTAAAGAGATTATGATTGAGCTGAGTCGGAGGGAGAAAGAGGCAGGAGTTCTTCCTGATCCAGATATAGATACCTATATGAAGGTAGTTTCTACACTTCATTATTTGTTTTCTATTGTTTGTTGAATTACAGAATGTGCATTAGCAACTTTATTTTTTCAAGAACTGAAACTTAACAATATTTGAGAACAAAGTTTGCATCTACAAGCTTTTGATTATTTCTGTTACTGGATATATATTTTTAATCCTTTTTTTGTTCTTTCATTATTAAAGAAGTCTTTCAAGAGCTACGGCTTGTCCTAGACATGATATGAGACTTATCAGTATGAAGTTTCTTAGGGATGTCCGTTTGCTGTTAAATTTATGGTTTAGTGTACCAACTCCATCCTGTTTTTCTAGGCAATTTCTGTTGAGGGACAAAAAAGGCGACACTTCAGACGGACTACATTCTAAAGGTATACATATTCTTCTTTAAAGAGTTACCTACATGCTTATTTGTAAGTTTTGTTGCAAATGAAATCTACATTGTTACTTTGACCATTATTTCCTGTTTTAGATACTTGGTCTCGGCATTTGTGCTGATACAATTGTTGGAGACGCCCTTACAAGAGGTATCTCTGGTGGAGAAAAGAAAAGGTTGACAACAGGTAATCTTTATTTGGAGCTTCTATGAAACGCGAACTAACTCTCATACATTTAACAAAAATCAGTTAAAAATTCATTTCCTTAGCTGTAACTTGCTGATAACAAAAGTGGGCTCGCAAAGAACTGCTGAGGAATTGTATTGCATTAGACTTTGCTGGTATTGTGCAGGGGAAATGATTGTAGGCCCTTCAAAAGCTTTATTTATGGATGAGATATCAAATGGTTTGGATAGTTCAACTGCACATCAGATTATTGCTTGTCTTCAGCAGCTAGCGCATATTATACAATCTAGCTACAGATGCTACAATACTTGTTTCACTTCTTCAGCCTGCTCCAGAAACATTTGATCTCTTTGATGACATCATTCTGATGGCAGAGGGACAGATAGTATATCATGGTCCTCGAAGCAATGTTTTGCAATTTTTTGAGAGTTGTGGGTTCAAGTGTCCTGAAAGAAAAGGTGTAGCAGATTTCCTTCAAGAAGTAAGAAGATCATGGCTCATCTTCCTCTTCTTGACTGTCCATTTTCCTTCACAATTAAGTTTTCAAGTCGTTAAGTTTTCAAGTTGTTTGTAGGTTATATCAGAAAAAGATCAAGCACAATACTGGATTGCCAGCAAGGAGACTTATAGCTACAAGTCTGTTGATACATTATCAAGGGCATTTAAGGAATCCGATTGTGGAAGAGCACTTACTGCACAACTTTCTGTTCCATTTGAGAATTCCAAGAACTCAAAGGATGTTATTGATATTAGTGCATATTCGCTTCCTAAATGGACACTCTTTAGGGCTTGTGTATATTGAGGGAATTTCTTCTGATGAAGAGGAATTCTGGGATTTATCTCCACAAAAGTTTTCAGGTTAGCATAATATCTTACCATTTCATTTGTTTTTAATAGTTTTACCTTTCGTAACATATCTGATACTGATTTTTACACACCACCTTTGATACACATTTTGAGTCTTCTAATACCATTTTTTTTTTTTTGAATTTTATAAGATTGCATATTACTTATCTTTGCAGCTTTTCCTATCTGCATCCATGACTATGACACTTTTTTTACGAAGAAGGTCAGACTATGATCTTCTCCATGCAAATTATTACATGGGAGCTCTTTTCTTTTCTCTTATTATGCTTGTGGTTGATGGAATCCCCGAGCTGTCAATGACTGTTGCAAGACTACCAGTTTTCTACAAACAAAGAGATTTGTATTTCTATCCTGCTTGGGCATATGCAATTCCATCTGCTGTTCTAAAGATTCCTCTCTCATTGTTGGAAGCTACAGTTTGGACATGTATAATAGCATGCATATTATGGCATTGGATATAGTCCTGAAATAGGAAGGTATGTGCAACATAAATATTTTCTATTGATATGAAATTATTCAAGATTTTCTTACAAAACATCATTGTCTTTCCTAGGTTTTTCTGCCAGGTAATTCTATTGTTTGCACTTCACTTCACATCAATATCCATGTACCGTTTCCTAGCATCTGTATGCCGGACCATGGTGGCAACCTCATTTGCTGGTGTCTTATCAATGTTGCTGCTCTCCGTATTTAGTGGCTTCCTAATCCCAATATGTAAGGTTTCTCAATCTTCACAACTTGATCTTACTATGTATAAGATTGTTTAAGAAAACAAAGGCAAATTGAGGAGATGGTTTCAATTGCAGCCTCTATGCCAAATTGGTTGAAATGGGGATTTTGGCTGTCTCCAATGACATATGGTGAGATTGGCCTTGCTGTAAATGAATTTCTTTCCCCACGGTGGCAAAAGGTAAGCATTTCTCTCTTATGTACTTTGATGGAGTGACTGAATTACGTCTAATGGTTGATAATGATTGACTTTGAATGGCTACATACCAGCGCATTTGCTTTTTAAGGCTTTAACTGTCATGCTCTTAATTGGTAGTATGTGATTGTCCAATGTGTGTTTTGTACTGATACTTTTCGCTGTATTCTTTATCTACTTGATTGTTGCTTGTCATCCTTGTGTTCAGATGCTTCCTTCAAATACTACAGTAGGACAAGAAACACTTGAAGCCCGCAGTTTAAACTTTGACCAAAAACTTTTCTGGATTTCAATTGGTGCTCTCTTTGGGTTTATATTACTTTTCAATATTGGATTCACCTTGGCCTTAACTTATTTACATCGTAAGTTTATCTTCTTATAAGGCTAAGAGTGAAATACTAAAGGATTGTAAAGAAAGATATAGTAACTTGTCATTTATTGAGATGCATCCAGCTGTTGGCTCTCGCGCTATCATTTCCAGTGAGAAGGTCTCTCAAACACAAAGAAGTAGAAGATCCAGAGGAGCAACAGATCACATGAGGAGGACATATTGAGAAATTCTTCTAGTACTGTTACAGAATCTCATGAAGGTTGAATTTTTCCAATATCTTGCATATTAGTATAAATGTATTATCTGATTATTCCATGACACTATGCCCTTTTAGTTTTCTTGTTAGATGATCCTCTTTCGCTGAAGAACCTTTCTGATCTCATTTTGCAGGGAAATTAGTTTTACCTTTTGATCCCATAAATGTTGTGTTTCAGGATTTGCAGTACTATGTTGAGATCCCTATGGTAATGATTATCAATCTTGTCTAGTTTTCGACAGTATTAGGATGCTGAGATTAATTGAGCCAATTCCTAAACTGAGTTTTTTGTTGTCATAGAAAATGAAGGAGCATGGATTCACAAAGAAAAAGCTTCAGCTTCTTTGTGATATGACAGGTGCACTTAAACCTGGTGTTCTTACAGCACTTATGGGTGTCACGGGAGCTGGAAAAACTACTCTTCTAGATGTGCTTTCTGACAGACCGTAGAAAAACTAGAGGCATTGTTGAAGGAGAAATAAGAATTGGAGGGTTTACCAAAGTTCAAAAGACATTTGCTCGGATTTCGGGTTATTGCGAGCAAATTGACATACATTCCCCTCAAATTACCATAGAAGAATCACTTATTTTTTCTGCTTGGCTACGGCTTCATCCTCAGATTGATCCAAAAACTAAATCTGTATGATACTAACTATAAAAATTTGCATCCTTTATTTTTTCTTGCATTTTAACTTACAATTTCATTAAAATGCTAGGATTTCGTGAAAGAAGTCCTTGAGACCATTGAACTGGATAGAGTCAAAGACAATTTGGTGGGCATTCCAGGTGTTAGTGGTTTGTCAACTGAGCAACGCAAGCGGCTTACAATTGCTGTGGAGCTGGTTGCCAATCCATCTGTTATCTTCCTAGATGAACCCACGACTGGTTTGGATGCAAGAGCAGCAGCTATTGTCATGCGGGCTGTAAAGAATGTGGCTGATACAGGGACAGCTGTCATAGAGGACTATAGTTTGCACTATCCACCAACCAAGTATTGACATCTTTGAAGCATTTAATGAGGTAAGTGGTTTGCACTTTTGTGGTTGACCACCTGTTCTGTTTGAATATTATGCAAAAACAACTTATAATGGAACAGTCCTAAAATAAACCGAATGAAACAGATATACAAATAGAATGAGAGTAGCTCTTTGAGTGCCATTAGTAGTTGTCTTGGCATACTAGTGAGATCAGCTGAGAATTTTCATTTCAGTTGTGAAGGTAGTGAACTATAACCCCTGAACTGTCAAAACTACATTACCTCTTACGTGTACTTCAACCCTGTCTGTGAGGGTACATCACATTCAAGTATTAGTTCTGGTTTTTAAGATCCTAGCTTGAGAGTGATAGGACGGCTAATCAACTACCCAAGCAAAAGTTAAATGACCTAAAATAGGAATTATTAAGTTGCTTTTTCTGCTTGAGTATGATGGTTTTGGAGCTTGGACCAACTTTCTATATCTTCACCTTTCGAATATTATTACTTTTGACATTGACATTCATGATTGGATAAACTGGAAGAGTTATACTAAGAACCATCTAAGAAGTTGGAATCTCTAGCTTAAAACTGAAATGATTATATTATTTCCATCCACGACCAAAGTAAATTCACACTACATGCATATCCATTCATAACACAACAAAAATCTCTTTTTAGCATTCCATATCTTAAAAAGAAGGATGAATTGGTCTTGCCTACATGCAATCACATTATAATAAAATCTCAGCTATACTAAGTATTTGAAAATCCTAGATTCCGAAGAAAATAGTTTGTTGTAATTGACTTCTTGGAACCATTTTTATGTCTGTGTCTTGAGATACAAAGAAGATATTAGCATTCTTATGTTAATTTTACTTTGAACTTGTAGCTAATTTTTCTAAAATCATTTTTATCTGTGATTTGAGATACAAAGAAGTAGCATTCTCATCTCAATTTTTCTTTGAACTTGTAGCTAATTCTTCTAAAATCGAACTGGTGGACACATGATCTACTATGGACCACTAGGTCGTAATTCTTGTAAAGTGATTGAATACTTTGAGGTCAGTTTTCAAATATGGAAGTTGCTCTCGAACATATTTTATATTTGCAGGCTAACGTTCTTATGTCAAAGAAAAAATATTGCTGTTATCTTATTACCATGACTGCGTAACAGGACATCCCAGGAGTGCCAAAAATAAGAAATAATTATAATCCAGCTACCTGGATGTTGGAGGTCACTTCTACATCTTCAGAAGCTGAACTTGGTGTAGACTTTGCTGAGATATACCGTCATTCAGCTTTATATGTGTGAGTCCGAAAAACAACAATTTAACTTATATTTCTAGCTGTATTAGTCAATTATTAGCTCAAAGATAACATTCAGGTTATTAGGAGATGAGATGTTTTTGCAAAAGAGTGCAAGGTCTTGTTATCACTAGCCCAAAAGTGTCTTGTTGTAGCTTTTCATAGCTAAAAGCCATCTTGTCGCATTTGCTTACTTCTGCCTTTAGCTTATCTAAACTTAAAAAGGCCGAATCAGAGAAGCAGCCGTTAAGGTGCTTCTGAAAATCTTTTGCTTTTCAAAAATTGAAAACAATTACCTATTTATAATTTTCCAAACAGCTTTTTAAAATCATTTTTGCATAATCAGCTATAGAAAAAGCAAAAGCTGATGAAAACAAGCCCTAAATGTTCTGCTCATAGCATTTTCTAAGGAGACCAATGTTTTTAAGTTGCTCTATTGAATTGTTTGATCATTTATTGTCTTGAGGGAAGGTTGGGAAGATATGTTCAAAAGGATTTTCCACAAACTAAGCTGATACTTGATAGAGAAACAAATATTTCACTCCTATCTGTATTATCGCAGATGGGAGTTGATATACGACCAACTTTGTATTTATATTTGATGCAAGCTTATTAACATGTTTACATGGTCCTCTGTCTTACATTGGTGTAGGAATAATAAAGAACTCGTTGCATGGCTGAGTTCTCCCTCTGTTGGTTCTAAACCTTTAGATTTTCCAACCAACTTTTCGCAAAACAATTGGGGACAACTCAAAGCTTGCCTCTGGAAACAATACTGGTCTTATTGGAGAAGTCCTTCATACAACTTGATGCGCTTCTTGCACATTTTCATCATATCTGTGATTTTCGGACTTCTGTTCTGGAACCAAGGGAAGAAATTGTAAGTATGTTTGTGCTGTATTTGCTCAAACAAGGTAAAAGGATCTTGTTCCTGATTGAAAATGAATATGACTTCTGATATGTCTTAGACCTTGTATTTTTCAAGACCTTGAAATGTCTGATATTGATTTGATAGGGATAATCAGCAAAGTTTATTCACAGTGTTCAGTGCCATGTACCTTGCTGTATTCTTCTGTGGTGTTAATAATTGCACTTCAGTTTTACCATATATTAGTTCAGAGAGAACAGTTTTTTATCGAGAAAGATTTGCAGGAATGTACACTTCATGGGCTTATGCGCTTGCTCAGGTACAAAATTACTCGTTCAAAATTTACAGAATACCTAAGTTTCTTTTAATAGTACTAACTAATTCAAGGGTTCCATTGTGTTTTGTAGATCATCATAGAGATCCCCTATAGCTTTGTCCAGGCACTTGAATTTACAGTCATCACCTATCCAATGATTGGGTATTATTTGTCAATGTACAAGGTTTTTTGGTACTTCTTCTCAATGTTCTGTGCATTTCTGTACTTCAATTACCTGGGGATGATGATAGTTGCATTCACACCAAGCTTTCAAGCAGCTGCAATTCTATCATCGGGTTTGTACACAATTTCCAATCTCTTTGCTGGGTACTTGATCCCTCAATCGGTAAGCAATTATCTACTCAGATGAAACTGTTCATTTGATGGTGTCAGAATTAGGGATGATAATGGGTCGTATCGTGTCATGTTAGATCCGTTCCAAAAATGCATAGCGTATTGGACAAGTTAACATAACTTGCAAACCCATTTAAATTAAAATCTCACTTTTAATTTTGTATTGAACTTTCACCATTTTTTGATAATCCTGTTAAAAACTCTATGACATTGTAGCCTAAGTTGATTAACATCTCTGTGAGCATTTCATTTTGCAAGATGCATTTAAAGATAGCTAAAATCTTTTGCATTCCTTTCCAGTAACAAGTTTGTGTGTTGTCTTAACTTGCAGCAAATCCCTAAGTGGTGGATTTGGTTGTATTACATAACTCCTACAGCTTGGACATTGAATGGTATGCTCACATCACAATATGGAGATATCGACAAGAAAATTGAGGTGTTCGGAGAAGTTAAAACAGTAGCAGCTTTTTTGAGAGATTACTATGGATTTTATCACGATCGATTACCCTTTATAGCTGTTATTTCGATCTTATATCCATTAACTTTTGCTTTTGTATTTGCATACTGCATTGGTAAGTTAAACTTCCAGAGGAGGTGATGAGGTGACATATATAGTTTGTGAATAAGTTGTTCAGAAACAACTTTACAGGAGTGATTTTCCAGTCTCTGTTGCATAACAAGTGTTAAAGGGCCATAAAATGGTCAATCTCAACTCAGAAGGAAGCTAGGAGATTGGTAACAAACCAAAAAATATGCTGGCCTGGAAGCCTCTTATTTTTAAGTTATAGAAGAATGAATGGACTCTCAAGAGTAAAAGGTACTAAGATTCAAGTTCTGATAATGTATTGGCTGTAATTTAGCTGATATGAATAACATGCAAATATTTGTTACTGAGTATGTTTAAACAATTTTCAGCAGTATGTAGGATCTTCATACAATCTTATGATGCATGTAATTTAGGTATCTTATGGCCATAATGTTCTGTTTACCTGAAAGGATTATAATTCCAAGTGATGTTTAAAAATTTAAAATTTGAACTCACTCTTCGAAAAATTAATAAGTCGAGTATATTTGAAAATTATGTTGAGTTTTACCAAATTAAAAATTAAAAACTTAGAACTGTAAGCCATGTATATTTATTATTTCATATTTTAAGAATAAAGTAATGCTAAATCACAATTAGATTAAGTATCTAAAATTTAATATTTCTTATATAATTCCTTTACATATTATTTATCAATTCAAAAAAAATTTATATTTTAAAGATTTTGTTAACAATTTATCTATATTTTTATTATTAAACAAATCAATTTGGACAAAAACTCGTGATTACTGGTGAGTTTATTGAGTATAATTTAAAACTCGATGTTAATTTAGTTTTTCACTGAGTCATCTAAGATTATATTGAGTCGAGTAAACTCGATATAATTTGGTCAAATTTTTTCTGAGTTTTTACACTATGATTCTGAGTTGAAAATAAATTATACACATAATTTTTTTCTTGGGGCCCAAATTAAAGCTTTTTCATTCCTAGAGTTCAATCCTTGCTATCCATGGGCATTGCTGGGATAAATAAAAAGTAGGAGTAGATCTAGTCATCTACCTATCCAATTCCATATAAAAGTTAATTCAGAATCAGTCCCAACAGTTTTTACTAAATGCAAAATTACTTCTAATTTTATAATGAATGTCCTCGAAGTGACACATAATCACTTATTATTTGTAATACTAACAAATTTGGGAACTCAAATCGAACAAATTAACAATAAAATTCATCAGTATTGCTAATTCCTTTACTCTGCATTTGCATTTGATTTATTTGAATTTGAATTTGCGGAGGAATTTCAAATAGACAAATTTAAAATCCCAAGATTTAAAATTAAATTAATTGAATCAATTGTTTGGGGAACAAAAGAATTTAAGACGAGGATTTTGATTTCGTTCTGTTGTTTGGAAATTACCCAATGGTAAACTCCCAAATCCTATATTAAATTACATATATAGCCCTGAAAATTGAACATATCATTCCTTGCACTGCGAAAGACATCTCACATTTCAGCCAAACTATAGATTATATGGAAATGCCAGCATCAACGACGCCTAAAATTTGGTGAAAAAAAATATGTATCTGGATGGAGGGATTTGGGTAGAATTGATTTGAAATTCTAATCTATAATAAGTCTATTCAAACAAGTTAATTGATTTAGTTATGGATTTAAAATCCATCAATAAGTAGGAGTGTAATTTTAATGATTAAATGAGTGAATTTAAATTCACTCAAATTTTATATCATTTAAATACATCCAATTCAAATCCATTCATTTCAAATACTTTCTTCAATTTAAATCCATCCATCCAAACACAACCAAAGAAAATTTGCATATGCTGAACATCCAAAAGAAATTGGATCACACATCCTTAGTCGTCGAACATTTTTTGTGATATTTGTGGATGTGGTGCGTATGGCATCTATTCTCCAAACATTGTTTATGGTTAGAATGTAAACGAATCTAAACAAGTCGAATATTTTATTATTCAAATTTGTTTGATTATTTTGACAAGCTTGTAACTGTAATCAAATTTGGTTTTTTATTTTTCGAGTTAAATTCGAACGAATTTTTATTCTATTGAGTTCAAATCGAATTCAATTAGTTTAAACTTTTTACATATAAATTTGAAATTTTGAGGAAACTTATCAAGTCGAGTTCGAATCGAGTTCAAAAATTTAGCAAATGCTAAATCTTATTTAAACTTAGTTTGATTATTGAAAAACCAAGTTTGAATGAACTTTTATCAAACCGAGTTCGATTTGAGTTTTGGAATATTTTGGTTTCATTTACAGTCCTATCCACATTCTTCTTATTTTTAGAGTTAATTGCACTTTGCACACTTAATCTACTTTGTTTTTCGCACTTTGCACTCTAAAGTACCAATTTTGACAATCAAACATTTCCAAGTTTGAAATTTTCGCACAGTGCATCAATTACTCAAGATAAATCATAAATTGACTCATGTACCTCCACTAATTTATCCCATCTTTTGAAAATATCCCTTCTTTAACCTCATATCATGCATAACTAGTACACCACTCTTGGATTTTTGGAAATGAATCGAAGTCCAATTTGGATTCAAATTCGGGTTAATAAAACTCATGGATTAAGGACAACTAGATAGTAGTTCTTTCTCTAGTAAGTAAAACGACTTGTGGAAACCGTTAAGTTGCAGATTGTTCATCTACATCTCTGGTAGGTTTTGCGAGAGAAAAAACACGTTTTCTAATAGAGACAATGCTAGAAAATCATTATCCAATAAATAATTGTTGAAATTAATATTATTGGATCTTGACTTTCGATTCTAGATTTCCTTAACCTAGTTAAAATCACAATAAAGAATTGCAATTGAGTAAGGTAGTAGGATATATGGGTCATTTTCTATTCACCATTAAATAATTGGTATAGTGTGCAAAAGTTTAGAAGTTGAAGGTTGTTGATTGCTAAAATTGGTACTTTAGGGTGTAAAGTACAAAAGTTGAATAGTTCAGGGGTGCTAAGTGCAATTAACCTTATTTTTATTTAAAATCCCTGCCTATTCTTTATCAAAAGTATTTTGACAAGTTTACCCCCTCAAAAACTCACTATTCATTTGTCTTAACAGCCAAACTTGACAGAGTTACCTTAAATAAGTACTTTTAATAACAACGATTTCAATATTTCAGTGATTATTTTTACCCAAGTAATTCCATTTGTATCAAACCAATAATTCAGTAATCATTTGTAGAGTTTGCTCAAATTATATATGTTGCATATGGCAGAAGTGCTACCATTTACATGCAATTCAGTGGCATAATGTCAAAGGCTGCAACTTTAGAACTTGTTCACTAAATATTCTAAAAACAAAAGCTGCAGACTTGTGGTTGTAGATTGCAATGCAAAATTTAAGTATCTATAATAAGATGATTAATGCTGAGAAATGATTCGAGGACCAAAACTCTAGAATAATCAAGGGCATTTTTCTGTTAGTAGGTCAATCCAACGAAACAATGGCAAGCTTTTTATTATCATCCAATTGAATACAAAATAAGCAACTAAATTAAATATCATCTCTTAGATAGTGTTTCCTTAACCTCCAACCAACAAATATTTACAACTAAAAATCAAATTCAAACTTAAACTCTGTTTTTTAGTATTTCATTGAAAATTTTCAAACAAAAGAATGGCAAAATAATTTAGGAAACAGCGGTGAACATAAATACATAATCTTGCATAGTTTGAAAATATTTTATCCGGATCAGAGTCTTAATCGGATGAAAACAATAAGACCATATTCAATCCGTTTATTATAGTAGTTAAACATGTCCGAATAAAATTCGAGTAGTCAGAATTTTCATAGTTCTAAATTCAAATAAATAAATTTAAATCGAGTCAAATTTTGATTTAAACTCAACCAATTGACAGGCCTCGACCCATCAGCATAGTTTATGAACACATTATTTAATCGTAGAATGTGAACAGTGGAACCTCGACTCGATTCTTGATGGTGATGTATTACCATGCCTCATAAATCTTTACAGTCCAAAGTCGAATCCTATATAAGCTATTGTAGCTTGGCCTGTTAGCTGGAAGAATTGAGCTCTCAAAATTACAAAGAAGCTTAAGATCATCATTTTAGGGTCGCAACTCTACAAATGTCATTTTCTTCTGTAAATAATTATTTATTACTGGGGTTAATAACACTTTATTCCCGTGAACTAGATGAGTAATTATACTTAGCCCCTCCAAACTATAAAAAATACATTTTGCCCCGCATCCACATTATTCATTCTTTAAAAATTTTAAAATCAACAAGATAATCTAATTAAATGACTTAAATACCCTTGTCGCTATATTTTGATTTTTTATATATTTAAATTTTGATAGTGATTTAATAATTATTCAAAATAATGAAAAATAAACTATATAATAATTTAATATAATCCATATCAATATATTTTTTGGTCAAATTTTTAAAATTTTTATTTCATTTTATATTATTTCGGATTTCAATGTTTAATTATAATAGTAGAACAATTCCCAATGGACATATTTTCTATTAAAATTTATTCTTTAAAGATATTGTGTGACAATATTTTTTTTATATATAAAACTTTTTAATTTTTTTTGATGTTTCTTAGCAATTTATAATTTTAATATTTAGATTAACCTGTGCAAATTATAATATCACAAATGTAATGTAATTCAACATTTTCTCACATTTTCACTCCCTAATTCTTTTGTTATTATATTTTATTATAATAATAATTTTTTATTATAATATTAGTTTGTAATTATATTTTATTTGTTCCTAATTCTTTTATAATTATCAAACATCAGAATTGAATATATAAAAATTCAAAATATAAATTATGGGTATTTTAGTCATTTAACCAGATTATCTTGATATTGTAAAATTTTAAAACGATGAATCATGTAAATGGGGAACAAAGTGTAATTTTTTTAGTTCAGAGAGGGGTAAAGTGTAATTACCTATCTAGTTTAGGGGAGTAAAGTATTATTAACCCTTATTACTGAGAATCAATTTTTACCTTTTTCTCCCTTATATTTTGGTACATAAGGTAAATTGAAAATCTGCACTTAAGAAATGTGATTTGATCATACTGTTTGAAGAAATGGGCCATTATCGGTCACAAAGGTGAATAGTGAATGCTAACAAAGAAATTATTACAACTTCTATAGACTCTAAAAGTGCTAGTTAAGATTAAAATTTTTATTACCATCTAAAATCAATTTTAAGAGGAGTAAAATAATGGGAATCCCTGGAATGCTGCATAATGATAATTTGTGCGACATGATAATCTATAAGATAAATCATTGCTATTACGCTGTACCCACTCCTTCAAAACAATGAAGGACAAAAGGTAACTTTTTAAAATTATGTGGTGGTTATTCATAATACTTTTAAACCACAAGGTGTTATTGGTAATTTACGAAAAATTGAAAGAAAGAAAACAAACCAGCCCCCATCGTAACTAGTAAAAAAAATTTTGTCAAAAAAAAAAATAAAAAAATAGAGAGAACTAAACAGCCAAATTAGGCCGAATACTAATTTGCCCTTCACTTTCTCCACAAAATTGATTTCTTTTTAGTTTTCTTTAAATTTTGTTAAACTACATAGTACTCTCACATTGTTTCTTCTAAATTACGTCCATATTTTTTGTTTTACTGCATTAATTGATCATCGCAAAGAAATGTCAAGGAAAATAATCCAACATCAAAAACTTGTGAAGAAAGAGTGCACAAATTACAAACGTAAAATTTGCTATCTGAGGAGTTGCCCCAGTGACTATGGTACGTACCTAAGATTCTCCCTTAGGCATTTGGTATCTTGAAGACTTCTAAGGGGATATAAAAGCTCGTTCGACTCTTCTTCAACTAATTGAGGAGTAAATAATTAAGTTGAACTCAATTCGAGATTAATCAACGTCCATGTTATGTACATATGAATGTTTTACCTTTTTTTTTTTTTTTTTTTTTTGTATATTTTCGTTAAACTGAACTTTTGTTATAAACTGTTTCTAAAATGGTCAAACTTGAATTTGATTATGCTCAATTACTAGTCAGACATGGTTGAACTGGAGTTCTTGACAAGATTTATAGTGGTCGTTACAATTACTAGACATCGGTGGCATAGTCCGGATTTGAACGCGAAAATTTATATATGGGACTTGGGGTCAATATTCATTGTTAAAGTAAGATTGCAAATTATATGGAGACGAATCAAAAATTTATAACTACAAAATACAATTTTTTAAAAAATGTAGGGGCCCGGTGGAGCCGGGCCCGTATACCTCCGGCCCTTGCTCAAGATATATTAGGACGGGCAATTTCTGACGTGATTTGATAACACAACACGCATACGATATAAAATTGATATGTTATAACATGATTCGAAATTTATTGAATCATTATTAGGTCAACTTGTTTGTGATACGAAATTAAACGGGTTGGGTTGGGTTGGGTCAACCTAAGAGTTGACATGATAACCTGTTAAGTTACCGTGTAAGCAGATTTTGCTGCAATTTTTCTTTATTGTAATTTAATATTGTATACTTTAAAATTGTGAATAATAGATTTAATATTAGATTCTTAAATCAAACACAATAATTATTTTAAATATTATTAAAAAATTTCAATAATTTTAATTATGTGCTTTAAATTACTAGGATAACAAGGTTGGTATTAATAATTATTTAACTTATTACAATAATTAAAATTTGAAATTTAAATTCAAATGTATAGCAAGTTATGTAATTTGTCAAATAGACTGATTCTCCCTTTGGACTGTAAAGGGTCCAACACGAACTCGAATGGATTAAACACGAATACGACACGATAAGAAACGAATCCCACATGTACGACACGAATACGACATGATAAAAAATAGGTAACACTTGACAGCATAACCTAATAATTCGATCCATTGACACTTTTGAGATTTATGGTGGTCGGCTGTACTACAAAATAGGGAGTTCATATTCTCCAAATGAGATATGTTGGTTATTGATCAATTATTATAACTCAGTGACCAAATAAATTTTATCGGAACACTTATCATCTTTTATTTATTTATTGGTTGAGTGAGGCTTGATTGCACTCTAATTTTATTTCGTAGGAAAACAGTTTAGGGAGAAGGTATCTAATTTTAATGAATAAAAAAATGTAATTTAGAAAATAGTTATAAGTAAAGCATGTGAGATTTGAACTCAACTTGTTCAGTAATTTTGTCGGATGAGCTGCTGTTTTGGCACACTCTATCTGGTCTAATAGGCTGATCAGTTGGAAAGTCAGACGTTCAGGTGTTGTCTATGTCAACCGATTTCTGATAGTCTGATAAGTTGGAAAGTAAAACTTTGTATTATGTATTCCAGAATTGATGTGACAAATGGAATTAAAAAATGTAACAGATTCTAAGTCTATACATTATATAATGATTTTTATGGGTTACCGATCCCAAGAATAGTAAATTGATGAAATCTAAAACGGGCCAAGAATAAGTAATTCTTGGAATATAGGAAGGCCTTATTCTTGCTTCAATCAGGTCTGAAACAGCAACAATGCACTGGAAAATGCACAGTGGTTTTATGGGAATGTTTTATTTTTTTAAGATTGGAAGTCAACTAATCTGTCATGGTAGCGTGGATATCCAGAAGTTCTTGGATTTGAATATAATTTTTCTTAGTTTTTCCTCAAGGATGCCGCCGCAAATGATCAGAGCTGCCTAAAACTGTTTAGTTTTTTAGCATTAAAAACATGATGTTTCGTGCCCTTGAGATATCTTTGTTTAGTGGTTATGATGAATTGTTTATGTAGAATGTTAAGATGGTACCTTTCATTATTCCAAAGATATGAAGGATGATGTATGGTCATACCTCATCAATCTTTGTGCTCAAATCCTATATTAACCGACTAATGCACCTAATTTTGGGTGCATCCCAGTAAATGTAGGCTTGAAGCAGTGCAGAAGGTTGCGAAATTATGGCTCAATTAATTGGAACAGATGATATAGAATCAATAAGAAATGAGCTGGCAGAATTGGGAAGAAGCTTGAGATTATCAATGCAGCGTGTTGGCTCCAGTTTCAGGAGTAATTCAGTGTTGAGTACTGGAAGGGATGATAATCTTGATGAAGAAAGAGCCTTGCAGTGGGCTGCAATCGAGAGACTGCCTACTTTAGAACGGCTGAGATCGTCTTTGTTTGACGAGCATGATGGCAACGAAGCAGTTGATGGTAAACGAAAACGGGTGATTGATGTTACCAAGCTTGGTGCTTTGGAAAGGCACGTGTTCATTGAGAAGCTCATTAAACACATTGAGTATGATAACCTTCGGTTGTTGCAGAAAATAAGAAAAAGAATGAACAAGTAAGGTTTCTTCGCCTTTTCATACACAAGAAAAGTTTTGATACCTAAAGACGAATGAAGTTAATGTAGGATTCATATAATGCAATAAAGGGCTACGATATGTCATATTCTGTCAGTAAAGTCTCTTTGTTTTGACTCTGACTTTTAGTTCACCATTATATGGTTAGCCATTTATTCTTCAATCTGATTTTGATTTTCCTTGTCATGCCCATTTATGTTTTCAATCCGATTTTCCTAGTAAAAAGAATTTCATAACTGGATTATTGTTTTGATTGATTTCTGTAGAGTTGGTATAGAGATACCCTCGGTGGAAGTTAGATATAATGATCTACGTGTAGAAGCCCAATGTGAAATTGTTGACGGTGTATAAGAGACAGCAAGTAGAAACCTCTCCCAACTCTTTGGAATTCCTTTAAAAGTATTCTTCTGGTAAGTATGTGCTGCAGTTCAGTTTCTAAGACTCGACTCTTTCTACTGTGTCTTTTAATTCAAAAACCTATTAGGTCGTGAATTTTGATGAGTATGAAACCGATTTTTGTTGACCAATATAAAGCACCTGAGTAGAAGAAATTTTCAACTCACAAGAATCTGATGTTTTAGTTTAAGATGAAAATTGTTGTTTCTCTTCTGTTGTTTATATGTTTAACTACTGCGAAATCTGGATTCCTAGCTAAGCTGAAGTTGAACTTTGAATACTCGTCTGAAATGTGCGAGTGGATACATCATACACGGTTGTTCCTCTGCTTTTTTTACTACCTTTATGTTTGATTTAGCCTGGATATAATTTAGCACTTAAAACAATATAAGCAGTAATATTTCCACCCTCAAAAGGTTTCAAACAGGAAGTTACGATGAATGGAAATCTTTTGTCAGCTTGTTTGCGTAAGAGACAGATATTGCTTGTATGGAATGAGTTCCACCTTATTGGATACACTTGAAGTCCTAAAGCATCATACCATCTGTTTTGCTTACTTATATCTGCTGTTTCCCGAAAATGAATGGAATGATAAATGTTCTTCAACAGGACTTCACAAGGTTTCCAGGTATTGAGTCACGAGTATCGAAGATCAGCATCATTGATGGTGTTAGTGGTATCATCAAGCCTGGAAGGTACACCAACAAAAGTTTCTGCTAGTCAATTTATATCCTATTCAAGCCATTCAAAATTGTGTACTTCCTTTGAGGAATTTGATTTCCACTCTGTGGCGGACCTGAACCTTTTTCCAGATGTCAGATTCTTGCCTGTTGAGCCCCTTAATGCCCCTTCTGTGTTTGTCTGGTATCTCTACATGGTTTTATGCTAGTTCATTGTCAAAACAACCTCTGGCATCTTCTTTTTAGTTTTATTTTCAACTTGATTGATTGTGTTCAACTTTCTAGTCTATCTTTTCCTGTTGAGATTCAGTTGACATATCTTGTCCTATGGCAGGGTTTTGATTTGGAGTATCTTATTAGCATCGTTTTTGAAAAATGTGTTGCAAATAAAAGTGAGAAATGAAAATGTAAATTAGACAACAATTACCTGTCACTTATATTAAATTTCAACTGCAGTTAGAAACATTTTCCTTCTGTGTTTTACATTAACATCAGAGATTTCACATCTTCTTTACCTTTGCAAGGGAATGTTAACCTAAAATTGTCCCTTGGTTGTTTAAGATAATATGTCGGGACGATAATTGTGCCTGTCTTAGATTTTGTTTTCATGCTTTAAGAGAAAGATGTATCTGCCTTATTCATCTCAAGAACCTTTCGATCAAAATTAACTTGTTGGATCAAAATGATATGATACTTGTGTTTGTTAATTCTAAATGCAGAATGACTCTACTGCTAGGACCTCCAGGATGTGGGAAGACCACTCTATTAAAGGCGCTTTCAGGAAATCTTAACAAATCACTCAAGGTCCTACATCACATTCTCTATGCTTGTTCTTGACAGATAGATACCTCATACATACTGATAATATCTCTTTTTTCTCCCTTTTTGATCAAATAGAAATAGTAACTCGGAACAAAATAAATCCTGTTTTTGATCTCTTAATGATTCTGTAAGTTACTTATAAGAAAAACGAAATGAAATGTTATATTTGGTAAATACAGATAACTGGTGAAAAAATGAAAGTTATGACCTATCTTTGAATAACTTACAATGCTTTGAGCTTTCATTCATATTTTCACACTGCTTTGAAGTTATTTGTTTTATTGGTAGTTCTCATCAAGTACAATGCTGAAATGCTTTTATAGCCTAGTTCACGAGTAGCTGTAGACTTCTCAAATTCTAGGGACAGAAGGAATTTGCCTTGTTAGTACCGCTCATAGTAGATCAAGTTGCAGGGCTCTCATTTTCCCTTTTCAACATGATGAAAATACAAGTTCCGGCATTATAAGAGCTCAGTGCGTAGTATTTATAATCAAAAGATTTCTTCTTATGAACAGGTATCTGGGGACATTTCATATAATGGATACAAATTAGCAGAATTTGTGCCTCAAAAAACTTCTGCTTATATAAGCCAATATGACCTGCATACCCCAGAAATGACTGTTAGGGAAACACTTGATTTCTCATTGCGCTGTCAGGGTGTTGGAAGCAGAGCAGGTATGCCATTTAGCATAGTATGAGTAATAAAGAAATAAACAAACTAGTACACTGATAAGAAAATTACTTATGACTTTCCACCTTGTAAAGAGATAATGACTGAGTTGAGCCGACGGGAGAAAGAGGCAGGAATTCTTCCTGATCCAGATATTGATACTTACATGAAGGTAGTTTTGGAATCTGATTGTTCATCATCTAATGTCTGTTGAATTATTGGCTTCTTTATGAGCAACTTGAAGTTATTAGGAGTGAAACCTTGCTTTTGCATAGCAAATTGAATGCATCTGTCGAAACTTTTTGGTTTTTATTAAAATCCTGGTAGGTTGTACTTGATTGCTTTACACATATAACCATGTTTTTCATTATGTTACTCTTCCATTTGTCTGTTCCTTTTGTATTTGAATAGTCCATTCATTCTTTTCGTTACTGACTATTATAAAACACATTCAAGAGCTGTACTCTGATTCTGTGACTAAAATTCCAAACAATGACAGAAGAGAAGCCATAACTAGTCAAGAAGTTTCTGATATATGATTTTTTGTATATAGTACTAATAAGGTCATACTTAAATTCGTATTGAATTTCTGCAATGTAATTTTAAGTACCTTAATTGTGCCACAGGCTGAAGGTCTAAGTTGTTTGTGCATGCCAGCGTATAACATATCAAATGTTAAAGGACCATATTCCAACTAGGGTGAAGTAGTTGCTGTCGAAACAGGACGCATTTGATGCATGATAAATGACATGAGTTTTGGACATCCCCTAATTTGCATCACTTTAGTTGAAAATCTATTTTCTCACAGTTCACATTTAAAATCACTCATTTGTGTTTGTGTGTGTCAACTTTTAAGTTGATCCTGGTTTATATCTTATTCTTGTCATCTTACAGGCAAGTTCTGTTGAAGGACAAAAGACAACACTGCGGACAGACTACATTCTAAAAGTACATCTCTTTTAAAAAAGTGTACTTCACAGGTTTTTGGAAGTTTAATGTCAAAGTGGAATATATGTTAATGATGTTGTGTTCTTTTTCAGATACTTGGGATTGATATTTGTGCTGACACGCTAGTAGGAGATGCCATGAGGAGAGGTATCTCTGGTGGTCAGAAAAAGAGATTGACAACAGGTATTTATGTTATCAAGAAGTTCATATCTTGAATTTTAACTCAAAATAAATTCAGCCAAGTTCATTTCCAGCCTTGGCAACTCAAGCAATTATAAAAGCCTTTTGTCTAAGTATGAGATATACACGTTTAATAGGATTAGGTTGTATTGGTTCTCTGCAGGGGAAATGATTGTTGGCCCTACAAGAGCTTTAGTTATGGTATGAAGTATCAAATGGACTTGATAGTTCAACCACATATCAGATTGTTGCTTGCCTTCAGCAGCTAGCACACATCATAGATGCTACCATACTTGTTTCACTTCTTCAGCCTGCTCCAGAAACATTTGATCTTTTTGATGACATCATCTTGATGGGAGAAGGAAAGATTGTTTATCATGGACCTCGAAGCAGTGTTCTAGAATTTTTTGAGAGCTGTGGATTTAGGTGCCCTGAAAGAAAAGGAGTAGCAGACTTCCTTCAGGAGGTAAACACCTCATGGTTTGCATTATTTTTCACCACCTGACATTTCTTACTGAAACTAAATTGTTTAAGTTATTTATAGGTTATTTCGAAAAAGGATCAAGCACAATACTGGTACAGTAGTAAAGAAACTTATAGTTACGTTTCCGTGGATGCGTTTTCAAGAAAGTTTAGAGAATCTTTCTATGGGAAGAAACTCAGCGAAGAACTCTCTTCGCCATTATTGAAGTCCAAGAGCCACACTTAGGATGCTATGACTTTTACTGCATATTCACTTCCTAAATGGGAACTTTTTAGAGCTTGTATAGCAAGAGAATTCCTACTGATGAAACGGAATTCCTTTGTCTATGTTTTTAAATCTATTCAGGTTAGCATAAATGGGCCAGTTTCTTTCTTCACCATTATTTGCTTTTGAAAATGTATTCTTTTTCAACTCGTAATTCACTATCAGCGCATATTTTAATTATGCTGCTAAGTTTCCTTGCAGTATGCTAGATTAATACAATAATTTTCTTTTGCAGCTTTGTATCATTGCATCCATCACGATGACTGTATTTTTGCGGACAAGGATGGCCGTTGATCTTCTTCATGCAAACAATTACATGGGAGCTTTATTCTTTGCTGTCACCGTTCTTGTTGTTGATGGATTTCCAGAGTTGTCAATGACTGTTGTGAGACTTTCAGTTTTCTACAAACACAGAGATTTATTCTTCTATCCAGCTTGGGCATATGCAATTCCATCTGCTGACGTTCTGAAGGTTCCGCTCTCATTGTTGGAAGCTATAGTTTGGACATGTTTAACTTATTACGTCATTGGATATAGTCCTGAGGTAGGGAGGTAAGTCACATGAAATCGGTTGTACTAATTGAAATTTGATACGTGCATTTTAATTCCCAAATATTTGTCATTTTCATCTAACCTTGATCATTTACTCTATGTTTCCTATTATGAGTTTGAAGAATGGTCGACTAAATGCAAAATTCTTGATGATCCTCTAACCAAGTGCCAGTATTTTCCAGGTTCTTCCGCCATTTAACTTTATTATTTTCTCTTCACATGGC
Organism: Cinchona pubescens; assembly: GCA_025175665.1. NCBI lineage: Eukaryota > Viridiplantae > Streptophyta > Magnoliopsida > Gentianales > Rubiaceae > Cinchona > Cinchona pubescens. The sequence continues at coordinate 3,272,621 of JANKKI010000055.1, read as the reverse complement.
ATTCATATCCATGTATCGGTTTATTGCGTCTGTATGCCGAACTGTGGTTGCTGCCTCCATGGCTGGTCTACTGTCACTCTTATTTGTTTTCGTATTCTGTGGCTTCATAATCCCAAGATGTAAGATCTCTCGACTCTTTTCAACTCATGATGTGTTCTAAAACTAACTTGTAGAAGAAAAAGATCGTTGAACTGACAAATGGTTTTAATTGCAGCCTCCATGCCAAATTGGTTAAAATGGGTATTTTGGGTTTGTCCATTGTCGTACGGTGAGATTGGCCTTACTCTAAATGAATTTCTTTCACCACGATGGGAAAAGGTAACCATATATCTAACTATCAAGAAAATTTTGCATCGGTTGTCTTGTAAAAAATGAGTACTTACCTAAGTTGGTACTCACACTAATGTGTTTACTCTAGGTCCGTTGTAGTGCACTTGTTATCTAAAAACACGGCTGTCTAAGCAGCAGCTTTGATTTTCCCTTCTGATATTGTAACTCATTATACATGTCTTGAAACATAAAGAACCTTAATAGATTAGTTATTGATTAATTAGATTCTTTTTGGGTGCTAAATATTGGTTTTATCGTTTCATGCTAGGTAGAGTTTAAAGTAACGAAGTCAATCATCTTGCTTCATAAATAGTGTCCAAATTCTGAAGAAATGGTTTTCATACTAATAATTATTGAATGCTTACACTCTGTCTCTATTTTTTGCTCACACTTTTGCTCTTAATGTTGTTGCTTCTTTCATCTGTACGCATAGATGCTTTCTACAAACACCACTATTGGACAAGAAACACTTGATGCCCGAGGACTGAACTTCAACGAATACTTTATTTGGATCTCCATTGGTGCTTTACTTGGCTTCACTTTACTATTCAATGTTGGTTTCATCTTTGCCTTAAGTTTCTTACACCGTAAGTTTCATCTTTCCAATTCAATAAACAGTGAAAAGTTAGATTACAGTATAATCAACTTGTCATTTACTGGGATGCATGCAGCTGTTCGTTCTCGTGCTATCATCTCTAGTGAGAAATACTCTCAAATGCAAAGAAGTAAGGAACCAGATGTCACAGCACATGCAGAGGAAAAATCACCATATTCTTTTGTTAATACCGTTAACGGATCTCAAAAAGGTGAGGGTTTGTATCTATTTCTCCCACTATCTTGCAAACCTACAAGCTTCTATATGTGTAATGCATTAAAGTACCTATCATACATGAAAGGGCAATACAAAATCTACTATTGCAGAAAATTTTGTAACTTTCCATTTTCTTTTAAACAGAATCTTTTAGAACTAAAAAGCATTACTTATCTCATTTAGCAGGAAAAATGGCTTTACCTTTTGAGCCCTTAAATGTGGTGTTTCAAAATTTGCAGTACTTTGTGGAGACCCCTATGGTAATTGCAACTATACTCCTTAACTAACTTTGGATAGCTTTAGGATGTTAAATTGGTCCAAATCCAAATTATAAGAGTGAGTTCACTACTTGTTTGGTTACAGGCCATGAAAGAGCACGGTTTCACGCAAAAGAAACTCCAACTTCTTTGTGATATTACTGGAACACTCAGACCTGGTGTTCTTACTGCACTGATGGGTGTCAGTGGAGCTGGAAAAACGACTCTTCTTGATGTACTTGCTGGTAGAAAAACTAGTGGCACTGTAGAAGGAGAAATAACAATTGCAGGGTTTCCCAAAGTTCAAACCAAATAGACCTTTGCTCGAATTTCGGGTTATTGTGAGCAAACTGATATACATTCTCCTCAAATTACAGTGGAAGAATCAGTCATTTTTTCTGCTTGGCTACGTCTTCACCCACAGATTGATTCAAAAACTAAATTTGTATGATACTACCTTCATTGAAGTTGATTTCATTTGCTTTTGTAATTCTTCTGCAAAAGTTCATGTAGATTTGTGGATAATATTTTTGTAGGATTTTGTGAAAGAGGTCCTTGAGACTATTGAGCTTGATGGGATAAAAGATGCTTTGGTGGGCATTCCAGGCATTAGTGGTTTGTCGACCGAGCAACGAAAGCGGCTCACAATTGCTGTGGAGCTTGTAGCTAACCCATCAATTATCTTCTTGGACGAACCTACAACTGGATTAGATGCAAGAGCAGCTGCTATTGTCATGCGAGCTGTAAAGAATGTGGCTGGTACAGGAAGAACAATTGTTTGCACTATACACCAACCAAGTGTTGACATATTTGATGTAACACTCTAGCGTTTGACGAGGTATGTATATTCTACAGAATGACTGAAAATGGTTTGCTAACATTTGTAGTTGATCTACTAAATGTGTGATTGGTACTATTAAGACCTTCTGACGTATTGCAGTTAATTCTTCTGAAATCTGGTGGGCGCATGATCTTCTGCGGACCATCAGGCCAGCATTCTAGTAAAGTCATTGAATACTTTGAGGTCAGTTTCCAAACTAATAAAAGCCAGTTTTTGACACACTTGATTTTTATTTTCCTGTATGATATGTTTTTTACATGATAATGTAAAGAATTAATTATCCTTGTCATCTTATTCATGAATTGATTCTCTAACAGAGTATCCCAGGTGTGCCAAAGATAAGGAATAATTATAATCCGGCGACATGGATGTTAGAGGTGACTTCCACATCTTCAGAAGCTGAACTTGGTGTAGATTTTGCCGAGATCTACCAGCATTCTTCTTTATACGAGTGAGTTCAACAAAGAAAAACTTACACTTGGATTTAATACCAATATAGTTAGTGAAGAACGAACTATGAATGGTGTATAATTGTTGCAAAAAAACTCGAGGACAAGGATAATACTTTTGTATGACAAACCGTGAAATGTTTTACTTTCGCATATTCTTAAATGATCATACGCATCAACTTGTAGCTACTATGTAAACATTGGCATGTTGGGTGAGTTTAGATGACCTCCATTTGAGAACCACTGCCATATTCTTCAAGGTTTTACGTTTGAGAGTATTCTAAAATTTGTTAGTAGTCCAGCCAATTTATGTTTGAAAAAATGTGAGCACCTGTAGGTTGGCTCGGGGTGGCCACTGCCTCCAGAAATTTTAAAAATTGTAAATATTTGAGCTTCACATTACCACATTAATATTTCTGTTGTTTCCTTTCTATTATGTTGGTTATAGGAATAACAAAGAGCTTGCAAAGAGGTTGAGTTCACCACCTAGTGGTCGTGAAGCTTTGGAGTTCCCTACACGCTTTGCACAAAATGGTTGGGGACCAGTTCAAAACTTGTCTCTGGAAGCAATACTTGTCTTACTGGAGAAGTCCTTCTTACAACTTGACGCGTTTCATGTTCATGTTTATTGCATCTCTAGCTTTTGGGGCTTTATTTTGGGATCAAGGGAGGAAAATGTAAGTATTTTGTAATGAGATTTCTAGAAGAAAACGATGAGATGTGTTATATCTGAACCTAATCCTCAACAATAAGTTCTATTTTCTCTTGAAAAACTATGATCAACTGATTCATTCATCCGTGTCCTACATCTGATAACTTGCTTCTTCTTTGCACTTATCATGAAGAACATATAGCATGACTATGTAGATGTGATCGTCTTTTTTTGATTAACTTATTAAAGTGAACAAAGATTTTATGCTTCAATGAGTTTTCTTAATATTCGTGCTTATCTATCCCTAGACAGAAAGAATTCTCACATTGTATTTCATTCTGAACTTGTGGGATTTGAATCTTTTATCACCATTAAGAACCTCATATGGCAAGACAGGTTGCAAACTATTCCTTTGTTTCGTAGAAAGGATCAGCAGAGCTTATTCAACGTACTTGGTTCGATGTTCAGCGCAACAGTTTTCTGTGGCATAAACAATACATCTTCAGTGTTGCCGTATGTCAGCACAGAGCGAGCTGTTTTATACCGAGAAAGATTTGCAGGAATGTACGCTTCTTGGGCTTATGCAATCGCTCAGGTACAAACTCAAGTGCTCATTTGGATCGATCACGTACTTGATTTGACAATGCTTTATATCAGTGAAGTTGCTTATCGGATGATGCCATTGGTTTTTTTTTAGGTTATAATTGAGATTCCCTATATCTTTGTCCAAGCACTGGCATTTACAGTTATTACATATCCAATGATTGGGTATTACACATCGGCTTACAAGGTTTTCTGGTACATTTACACCATGTTTTGTTCGTTGTTGTACTATAATTATCTCGGCATGATGATTGTCTCAATGACACCAAGCTTTCCAGTAGCTGCAATTTTACAATCAGCCTTTTACAATATTTTTTACCTTTTTGCTGGATTTTTGATTCCTCAACCGGTAAGCATTCAATTATTTGAACCATTTTGTTGTACTTTAAAATCTTGTACTACTCAAACATTTAAAGTATAACGAGATGATTCTGATACGGAACTGTTGAATTTATAATATATTGTTGCTGTTTCTGTTTCTGTTTCCAGCAAATCCCAAAATGGTGGATATGGTTATTTTATTTGAATCCTACATCGTGGACTCTATATGGAATGCTTACTTCGCAATACGGAGATATTGATGACAAGAAGATTCTGGCGTTTGGAGAACATAAAACTGTTGCAAAGTTTTTGAGAGATTACTTTGGTTTTCATCACAATCGACTACCTATTGTGGCTGTTATTTTAATGTTGTATCCTATAGTTTTTGCTTGTCTGTTTTCATTTTTTATTTCAAAATTAAACTTCCAAAAGAGATGATCACTCCAATACCATGTTATTTTATCTGGAAAAAAATGAGTAAATTCATACAGAAATTTGGACGTTTTATCTCCAGATAAGTACTTTTTCTGTTTTTCTCTGTTATTCTAAGACAAGGAAGCAAAAATTCTTGGCTAATATCAAACAACATTATGATTTTTTTTTTTTTCTGGGGAGGCAAAGAGGAAATGTGTACTTGCGTTATTTTAAGCTTTGAATTAATTGAAAAAAAAAAAGAAAAAAAAATAGACGTCTATTTACTCCTTAATGAATCGAACATATAATTTAGATCCTATAAGGAGTATAATTTTACACAGTTCGTTGTTTTGAATCACTATTTATATTGAAGAAAAATGTCAAATAAATCCATCTCTTGAAGTCATAATATTCGTATTTCTAGTTTTATACACACTGAAATGAATATCTTAACTCATAAATTAAGTGCCAATCTTATTTCAGTTTCCAAAGTAGATTTGTATCCAAAAGGGTGAAAAGAGAGAGAGAGTAATGGTAATCTATATTTGGCAATAAATTGGAAGGAAACAACTGACGAAGGATAGAAATTCGTAAATTACATATGGATGCAATTTCAGGAAAAATCAACTAAGGGTCCAAAATGCAAAAGTTTGTATTTAGAGTTTAGATGATTATAAGAGACATAAGTTAATTCGGATTTCTAGTATCAATGTAGATTTTTTTTTTTTTTTGAAAACTCAAAAATAATCTGTGATCAAATTATTATCAAATGCCAATACACATCTAGATGTGTAAAAAAAATAATATTGGCCAACGAGATTGAAAAAAAAGAAAAAAAAAAGATCAACCAGTCTCTGAATATGATGAGAACTGTGGTCCAAAAGAAAAGTATAAATTAACAAATTTGGTTCTTGAATTCTTGAATGTGAAAGTACTCTTTGGTCCTACTAACGCAATAAATGTTGAGATTTTTAGTTATCTCATGTCTGTTTGTGGTCTACAATTCGAAAGTATCAGTCGTTTAAAATTCTTTATATGGACCGTTTTATGGATTTATTTATGAATTTTGCTATTAAAATAAGAGATATTGATATATTATTTTTTACATCATTATACATTACTTATTATTTAAGTCATATAATTTTTGTTTCAATCATGAGGTACAGAGACGAGTATGTGAGCCATGCTGATGCAAGAATTTCTCATGATAATTGATAGGCATGAATAAATGTGTGGCAAAATAATGGGGAATCAACTGAGCCAACTAATTCATCAGTGCTGGCCAGCTTTTGATTCGTCTTGCCTTTATTATCTTTGCCTATTCTATTCCTCTTTCCTTTTATGATTTATGACCCGAATTCTTAATGATTGATGAAGGTAATTGCCAATATATGAATTGATTACATTAAGCTGTAAAAGGTTGAAAAGGTACACGATAAGTTTAGGTTGTCTCTTTAATAAAATAAAAAATTTACATTTCAATTTTCAAGCAAAATTTTAATTTTACCTTTCAAACTTTTTATTATTCCTCAACTTTTCCAAATATAATCATCATTTTTCACAATTGGTACGCAAAATATATATAATACTCATTTGAAAGAATGCAATCTCAAATCATTTCACTATGATTGCCAAGTCCTCTCCTCGCTCTGCCCACTTGCCTATTGGGATAGCAACCCTTGGGCTTTGCCTGCCCTTTCTAATAAAAAATTTCAGCTCGGCCCAATTGGTACGCAAAATATATATATATATAATGGGAAATTTTACCGTCTCTTTTAAGGAACTATTCCCCTAGTTTTAAGAACTTATATAGTATAAATTTTTAAAACATATAATGTTGTATTATATATGCCCTTAAAGTATAAGGGAATGATTTTCTAAAAGGAACGGTAGAATTTCCCTTAATTTCAATACAGACTTTAAATGGCATTTTAGGACATTTGCGGAGTAATGGTAGCAAATTGAAAAACCAAAAAATGTGTAAACACAAAGTTATTCTGGTGGTTGAAGAGAAATAGGATACTAAAGAACAGGTTGAATTACACTTAACCCCTTGAAGTTATATGTCAATTGCACTTTGTACTCTTCTAGTTTTACTTTGTAAAAAAAAATTAGATAAGAACTGATTTTTATTAACAATTAACATTTATTGGACACCTTGATGGACAAATTAACCTTAAACATTTTAGATATATTGATTTGATTTTCTTTGCCTTTTCGTTGTTTCATTCATTTTCTTTTTCCTTCTCTTCTGTTCTAATTTGAATATAAAATGTTGATAGTAAAACACTGAAAAGTTTCTTGAATGCCCATTTTCTTTATAACGAATAAGAATAAATTATACTGCATCTATTTTCCTTATCCATAACATTGGGAAATCTTGATTAATCAACTTAAATTTATGTAAAATGTTACTACTTGTATCGCGAATCATAATTAATCAAGTAGTCTAGTTACTACCATACATGTTGACAAGTTAGAAAGTAACAATAAATAAATTATTAACAAAGGAAAAAAAACAAATTACACTAAAAATGAAAGAATTAGCTAGCGAAATGGTAGTGCAATGAAAGAATGAAGACGAAAAGATAGGAAAAATGAAAGAAAAGAGAATATATATATATATATATATATATATATATATATATATATATATATATATATATCACTACTGTGATATATATATATAAAAACGGGTCCAACAATCTGTTAGTTGTTTAATCACAGTAGTGAATAAACGATTAACTTGTGATTTTTCCTTTACCATGTAACCCTCAGATATTATGAGCAATCTTTTTTCTTCTAGTATAAATTCCAAAAGGTTCATTTTTTTATTGGTTTTGACTAATTGTTTGACTTAATAGAATCTAATTTTCGCATGGAACGGTACTTTCAGAACCTGATTTATCACGTTTTCTGGCTCCATTGATATTTCAATGCGAAAATTAGATGGTATTGGGGTCTCAATTCATTAACATAAGCTAGGGAAATCACTCGAGGTATAATATAATGTTATAAATTTTTTAATATAAAATTTCTTATTTTATCCTACATTATTGCACATTAAAACAAGTAAATGACGTGAAAATTTTTAAATCAAAAAATTCATAATATTATATAATAAATCGAATACACATTTATAAAAATTACATGTGAAAAGTAGCTGCTCTCAAATCTCAATTCATTATCATAGGCCACGTCCACATAATCGAGGGCCACATGATTTTTGTTGTACAAATCTAGATACCAAGATTCTTTCTAGAAATTGCCGCAAGAAGGATTTCAATTTTCTTATAGACTACTCTTCTGACTTATTTATTTTATCACAGTTTATTTTTTTGTGATGTAATAGATCAATATCATAATAAAAAATTTATATAAATTTATTTAATTTTGTTATGAAATTATCACAATTGAAATTTATATTAAATATTACTATATACAAATTTAAAATCTTTAAAAAGTTACAAAATTTATAAAAGATTGAGTATTAAAAACTTGAATTGTTAGAAAAAAAGAAGTTAAAGGGATTACTAAATATGTGTGGTAGTATAGAAAAAACTTACATAAATCCGGTTTTTGACTCCATCTGTATATCCTGCGGTCAAGATTAAATCTTATACAATCTTACTTACATCAACTTATGAACTCATAGATTCTATAACATTTAATCCACACCACAAGATTTACAAGTAGGGCCAAAAATCAAGAATACCTAAATCTTTCCCGTTGTAGTATTAATAGACTAGTGAAGGTTACACAACTTCCACCAAAGTTATACTTTGATTTCACTTAATTCTTGGTAGACAATCTGTATCTTCCACCAAATAAAATACAAATTTGATTGTCACTACATTTAGTGCATTGTTGGTTAGGATTAGGGTTGTAAACGGGTCGGATCTAATATATTCAGATTCAGATCTGATTAATATAATCTGATCCGGATCCAGATTCGGACGGGTCTACAAAAGTAGATCTATATCTGGATCCGTCGGGTCTTGTCGGATTCGGGTCTTAATAATTTTTTTTAAAAATTATATATAAAACTATTACAACTTATCAAATTTTCTCTTTTTTTAAAAAAATTATACAAAAGTATTGAGTTCATAATTAATATTTATGCATGTATTTTATATTAAATATAAATTATATGGGCAATTTACACAACATATATGTATATATATATATATATAAAATAACACTAATATATAATAATTTTATTATATATTAAATATTTTAATCGGATCTGGATCTTAATCGGATTGGAACACCAAGATCCAGATCCGACCCGTTTATTGTAATAGTTAAATGGGTTCGGATCATATCCGAGTAATCGAAATTTGTTATAAATTTAGATCCGGATAAATAGATCCGGATCATCCTGGGTCTAGACTCGACCCATTGAGAGGCCTAGTTAGGATGAATAACTACAACAATAAATACAAAATGTGCTTGTGGTCTTTCTACCATGGACTGTAAATGTGATAACTTACCCTCTCTTAAAGACGAAAAAACAACTAAATATATGAAAAAAAGAAGAAGAAGTTGGACACTTAGAAGTACAACAGATTTACCAAAAACAGATAAAAAGTGCAGAGTCTTGGAAATACATGTACATTGCAATTATTGCATGAGATGACAATAGTGACAGCTTCTGAATGAAGATTTCTTTCTTCCATTTATGGAATGTGGTCCTTCAAAAAGTTGTGTCTATTTTTGGACGTTTCACACCTACTGATAATGATAGAGTAGAAATTCTTTTGCAACTTTCCGAATTGTCAAATTTATTTAATATGCAACTTCAAAATGCTCAGTTCTAATTGAAAATAATATGTTACATTAAAGGAGAGCCATCATTGAAATGTGGATGCCCCTTAGCCATGTATATATGTTAATTTAACCAAGTTAGCTAAACTTCTACAACTAGTTTTAATTTTAATATTTCATGAAATTTGAGTTAATATTTCCTGAAAGTACTGCCTGCCAGGCATCTTGGAATAGATTCAAAAGTTAGAATAGTATATAGAAATGGAGAAATGGTATGTATTTATCAATTGTACAATGACTTATATTTATAGATTTGTACATATAATGAATCTAAATTACAATAAATTTAAATATTAATTAATGAATAAGATAATTAAAAAATTAATTAATGTAAACTTTATAATTATCTCCGTCCATCTTATCAGTAGTTTGGACAATTTTTGTTGTGTCAAATTATTTGTTATTTTAGAACATTAAAGAAGTATTAAATAATTTGTTTTTAAGTTTTACACCTAATATTATATTAAAGGAGTGAGAATTATATAATTGAAAATATTAATGTAAAAAAATAATTTAATTACTTTTTTTATATCTTTGTGTAAAATTAATATAATTTAATATTGTTTTAATTATAGTGCACCAATCTAATACGGGAATTAAAATAAATGAATAGAGTAACTAATAATGTAATTACGAAAAATTCTTATATAGGCGAGATTAATGACACTAGTCTATATGTCTCCACATCACTTTATTAGAGTGAAGTGAAATAATGTGAAGTGATGTAGAGATTTTATGGACCAAAGGTCTACGTCACTATATCATAGATTGGATCTATGTAAGAATTTTCAGGTAATTACTAATTTACTATACAATATATATATATATATACATAGATCAAAGTTATTGTTTATATATATATATATATATTCAATAACTATAATAACACTAGAAACTACATCTACATTCATTTTGGTTTTTGTTAAACTTTCTGTAGTGTATTTAGTTAAATTTTATGTACAGAAGAATCTTGATTGTTAAAATCTTGTAGAAATATGTTTATCGAGTAATTGTTTGGTCTAAACCTGACCATTCCTTGGGCTGTATGTTGAAACCTGTAAAGGGTTCTGTGATATGGCTCAACCAGAGTATAGAGATGATATAAATTTGCAAGGAATTGAGCTTTCAGCAGCTGAAAATAGTTTAACATTACCATCCCAAATTCAAGATTGCAGTGTCCGTCAGAATTTATCCTCAAGTTCTGTAAAGGATAGCAATCTTGGAGACCAATTTGCTCTGCAGTGGGCTGCTATTGAGAGATTGCCTACTTCTGAAAGATTGAGATTTTCTTTGTTGGATGAGAAAAATGGTGATGAAGCCAAAAATGACAAAAGAAAAAGGGATTGTTGATGTTACTAAGCTTTCTGTACTGGAGAAGCATGTGTTGATAGAGAAGCTAATTGGAGATATTGAGAATGACAACCTCAGCTTATTGCTGAAGATCAAGGAAAGAATTGATAAGTAAGGTTTCTTGTTTTTTGGTTATCAGTTCAAAATGATGCCATTCTAGTTTAAGTTTACTGAAATACTTATAAGATGATATTAGATTTTCAGTTCTTATCAAAGTTCACAGTCAAAAGGTTTAAATTGGTTAATTTTGCAACTGTATACTGTGAATCTACATGTTTAGAATTAAGGTTCATTTGACCTTAATTGGTTAAATTAAATTGGTTAATTTTATGGTTTCATTTGAGTCTTGCAGAGTTGGCATAAATTTGCCTACTATTGTAGTACAATATCAGAATCTACATGTTGAAGCTGAGTGTGAAGTTGTTGATGGAAAGCCTCTCCCAAGTATTTGGAATTCTTTCAAAAGCATGATCTTGGTAAGCATCTATGTTTCTTGCTTGCAATTCTAACTTGAGATTTCTCAAGCATTTAGTTTTTATGTAAATGGTAAATTTATAAACATTATGGAGGGAAACGCACTGCTGGTTGTTTATTTTCTGAGTAACAATTTAGCTCTGATCAACTATAGCCGCTTGACTACACAATTTTGATCTGACTAACATGTTACTTTGATATTCTGATTCTGAACTTTATTTGGTTGATAGTTTTCTTGTATTATGTTTGTGTCATAATTCTTTGCCCTGTCTTTTCTTGTTTGTCTTTTATTGTTTATCTAATGTGAAGTGAGTGAATAGTGCTTGAGTAAATCTGTTTATGCTTCTGTGGCTACCTAATTACGAAATCCAAGAATTACCTCTTATCAGCTGTGATGGTTCAAACAAGAATATGTTAATACCTTGTGGTAAACAAAAATTGGCACTTCTCTTACAAGTTGAGAACCTAGAACACCCTTTTTCAGTTGCTTTTCTGAATTGGTCAGCTCTCTCTTTCTGACTGAGATAATTTAATTTGTTTTGCAGGGCCTTGTGAGGCTTCCATGTTTAAAGTCACAATTTTCCAGGATCAGCATCATTAATGATGTTAGTGGTACCATTAAACCTGGAAGGTACAGAACACAAACCTTACATAAAGATTCTCATATTCCATCTGATTCTTTAAAAAAAGAAGCTACTTTTTTAATTTTGGCTTACTATTTTATGCATTATCAGGAACTTAACCCTGATTCTAACTCTCCCAAATTGTCTCTCTTTTGATTTTGTTTGTTTTCTATTCATCCTTTTGAACTTCTGTAATGTGATTCTGTCAATCTGTCCTTCACATATCATGCGGCTTGCTTCTTATGATTGGCTATGGGAGCATGATTGCACACCCTTCAGCATCGTACTCTAGATTCTACCACAATTTTATAGCAAATCATTCAGTTTTTTATCATTTTATGATATTGTTAATGACCAGCCTCAGTATCCTTATCCGCTTTGTTTCCTGTGGAAAAATATCTTATAGATAATGTGCACAAGTGGCCTTGTCTGGTTCTACCAAGATCACCTAGTATCCATATCTGTAATGGAAGCATTGGTGCCCATCAGTGTTGGATAAATGAATACTGTTCAGATAATTCTGGTACTAAAAGCAATGAAACTTTAAAGAATGTAAGAAATATAACGAACGCATCTATATTGCAATGCCCTAACAGGTCTGCAGAAGGTTAGGCCTTTATTGAATTAAGGAGGTCCATTGGGCTGAATAACCAGAGTTCTCTTTGAAATTTATTTTTCTGTCATGCTTTTTAAGGTTAAGATGCGGACCATATTTTTGAACAAGATTCTTTCCTAAGTTGACTTGGATGATCTGATAATTTACTGAATCAAGCATATTATAAATGCAGACTGACTCTACTGCTAGGTCCTCCAGGATGTGGAAAGACAACACTACTGAAAGCACTTTCAGGAAATCTAAGCAAATCTCTCCAGGTACTCTACTTTCTGTGCTCTTCAGCCTTTTACTGTTACTGCAGCACCTTCTAGATGAAATATGATTCATGTGGCATTTTAGCTATACTAGTTCTTAAGTCAGTATCCTTTGGATACTAATGATTTTAAAATACAGGAAAAAAAAATGAAGGAATAATGTCAGCTTATATTAACTTATTTTTTAAACTTCGATTTATCAACACATGTTGATCACCAAATTTGGAGATTGGCACGCTCTTCTGAAGATACTCATTCATCTGGTCCTTACATTAGGACACAGAAAATGTACAAAAAACTCCTGCCCTTGTGGAGTTTTCAGGTTTAGATGCATGAAGAGTGCTGAGGAGCTACCTTATTGCTGCTTCAAGGCTTGTGAAGTGATGGGATGATGACTTGTGAAGACTTCAATGATCAGTTTTGATATATTTCTGGCAGCAGCTTCACATAGAAAAAAGAACGAGGAGATTTTTTTTTTTTTAATCTAATCTATACTAACTCGTGTATATCACATTATAACAGGATTCCTATCTTTTCTTCTTCATAGGAATCCTTACTGGGGAGATTTCTTACAATGGATACAGATTAACAGAGTTTGTACCCCAGAAAACTTCTGCCTACATAAGTCAATATGATCTGCATATCCCAGAAATGACTGTTAGGGAAACACTTGATTTTTCATCTTGCTGTCAGGGTGTTGGAAGCAGAGCAGGTACTCCTTTCATCTCAAAGAAATATAAATTTTTGTTAGTATAGTGCTGTTAAAATAACCAAACAGTAAAAACTTTTTCATTCCTGTGAAGAAATTATGATTGAGCTCAGCAGACGGGAGAAAGCTGCAGGAATTCTTCCAGACCCATGTATTGATACTTACATGAAGGTAACTTGATCATACAACTGTACTGTTTTGTTAGTTTGGTTAAATCATCAGTATGTCTTGTCAACAATTCATTCTTCCTAAAGTTACATCCTAAAGAATCAAATCAGATTGTGGTGTATACTGCGTTGTTTATTTTGTTAAATGTCCAAGTTCAAGTACTCCAACTGACTATCTACTACAGCCGCTGTCAGAGGTTGAATACATTTGCAAAAGCTTTATACTTCAAGATTCTTTTCATTCCATAATGTTTCAGTTAGTCATACATTTTTCAGACTGTTATCGTAGTAATTTTTCTCTTTTATTTGCTTCAACTACTATGAAGATTGTAGAACAAGTTCACTTGGATTCTGTAACTGTAATTACAACCAAGTGAAGGAAGAACAGATATTTAATTTGATAAAGGAATGCTTTCTTGCTAGTTATGCTGCAATTTCTATGTTGGTTAAGGTTGTAGTGACGGCATTTCTTCTAGTGCAAACTCATGACAGCTATTAATTGCATTTTCAAAGAATGATTGTAGTTTACACTCCTCAGTGGAAGATAAAATGTATCAAGAGTTAAACATGAATTCCTGATTGGGATCTGATACATGCTTTGGCTCATAATGTACTCATCAAAGTTGTTCCTGCCATGCAAGCAAAAACGTCTGTGATAAATGAATTTAAGCCTAACTTAAGCTGGGGCAATCTTTGCAACAAAAGCATGTTTCTTCTGTATTGATATGCAAAAATTACTTTTGGCTAGTTACTCGTCATCTTATTTAAAACTTGCAATTTCTAACAAAGAACTGTCTATGAATTCGATCATCATAAGTTCAAATGCAATTTCCTTGTCACTTGTCCCGAAACATCACAAGTAGGCCTATTTTTCTTTTCTGTTTATGCAATAGCATAGTTCTATGATCCAAGTAGGCTTATTTTCAATTGCCCAAGTCTCTCTCTCAAGATCAAGGATTATGGTATTATATGTTGTTATCACGATACAAGCAGAATAGTACTTTATGTCATCTAGCAGTCCTACCAAAATCCTGCATCTATATGCGAGAATGTTGCAGTCATGGATTTAGCAACTCTTTATTTTTCTCAATATATTTTTATCCGTGTTATGATGTCCTAACTGAAGCTTATTTTTATAGGCAATTTCTATTGAAGGACAAAAGACAACTGTTCAAACGGACTATTCTACATTTTGAAAGTATATCTACATTTTATTACTGAAACTCTCCTCATTGTTCATAAATATTCAACTGGAAATGCCATAGATAAGTTTGATATTATGTTCTTTTCTGCAGATTCTTGGACTTGATATTTGTGCTGACACGCTTGTGGGAGATGCCTTAAGGAGAGGTATTTCTGGAGGTCAAAAGAAAAGACTAACAACAGGTAGTTATGTCAATGTTCTAGCAATTTTGGTGAGAGTGTGACTCTAGTTCTTCACAATCTTCTACTAGGTATCTATGAAGTATCAAGACATACCATGATTTGAACCACTTGCAATTGGGAAATTTGTTTCAGTATTTTTTTGGCTTTCATAGTATTATTTGATTGCACGTCTTATATGAAATTTGTTTAAATATATAGAGTCATTACAAAAAGAGATTCTGAATTACTTATAGGCCTATCTAGAAGAAGTCAGATTAACTACGGCAAGGAAAATGGATCCAGTTAAGTTAAACAATAAGTCGTAAGATTTCTACTTCAAGCATTTTTTTTCCTATGGCATATTGCACGATGCATGGAAAATGATGCAAAGGTTTCATGGCGAGTCTTGGCTTGAAACATTTTGTGCTAAAAAAGATTCTTTTGTAGAGAGAGTAGAGGTCCTTATTGTGAATTATCATCCACTGCTCTCAGTGTAAAGAATAGAGGAGTGTTATGGAGAGTCAAACTATCAACTTCAACTATTACTGAATTGTATTAGTCACTTTGTTTGGTGAATTAGTCTCTGCAATTTTGCAGGGGAGATGTTTGTTGGCCCAGCAAGAGCTCTTTTTATGGATGAGATATCGAATGGCTTGGACAGTTCAACCACATATCAGATTATTTCTTGCCTTCAACACCTTGCACATATCACAGATGCAACTATGTTGGTATCGCTACTTCAGCCACCACCAGAGACGTTTAATCTCTTTGATGACATCATCTTGATGGCTGAGGGAAAAATTGTCTATCATGGACCTAAGTGCGATGTATTGGAATTTTTTGAAAGTTGTGGGTTTAGATGTCCAGAAAGAAAAGGGGTAGCAGAATTTCTCCAGGAGGCAAGCATATATGGCTCATATTAGGTTTGTTTACTTCATTTTTTCAAGGATAACTAACATATTTACTCCTCAGGTAATTTCAAGAAAAGATCAAGCACAATACTGGAGTCAAAGTGAAGAAACTTACAGTTACATATCAGGCGATAAATTGTCCAGGATGTTTAAGGAATCATCTTATGGTAGGAAGCTTGATGAGGAGCTTTCATTGCCGCTTATGAAGTCCAAGAGCCAGAGAGATGCTCTTGCTTTTAGCGTTTACTCTCTTCCAAAATGGGCACTCTTTAAAGCTTGTCTACATAGGGAATTTCTTCTCATGAGAAGAAATTCGTTTGTTTATGTGTTCAAATCTGTTCAGGTTAGTATGAATACTGTCTTATTTTTCATCCTTGATCATGATTTTTCTTGCCATTGACATCTTCTGAACTCATGAATCATTGTCAGAAAAAATTTATAATCATTTTCAAATCTCCATCCATGTATTTTTTCCTTAGTCTAATCCTATTTGCTGCTCCTTGTATGCAGCTTTTCATAATTGCGTCAATCACTATGACTGTGTTTTTACGTACATTGATGGATGTTGACCTTCTCCATGCAAATTTTTATTTGGGAGCTCTATTTTATGCCGTTGTCATTCTTCTTTGTGATGGAGTTCCGGAAATATCAATGACAGTCGCACGACTTTCAGTTTTCTACAAACAGAGAGATATGTACTTCTACCCTGCCTGGGCATATTCAATTCCCGCTGCCATCTTAAAGATGCCTCTCTCATTGTTGGAAGCTGTAGTATGGACAACTTTAACTTATTATGTCATTGGATATAGTCCTGATGTTTGGAGGTCAGTGCCATCCAAATGAGGATTCCTTCGTTTCTGTATGTTATCATAATGTTGATATCCATTACTAGAGTTAGCTTAGAACACTCTGTTTGAAATTCATAAGAAATTACGTATGTAAGAGTAGTCTGGTTATTAAGAATACACTTAATGATTCATAGGAATGCTGGTCAGCAGTTTTCCTATAATGTGACAATTTTTTCAGGTTCTTTCGCCAGTTAGTTCTATTTTTTGCTATTCACTTGACGTCCATATCCATGTTTCGTTTCCTGGCATCTGTCTGCCGGACTCTGCCTGCGTCCACAATAGCTGCTAACTTAGCGGTATTGGTTGTCCTTCTATTTAGTGGCTTCATAATTCCAAGACGTAAGATCCTAAACTCCTCTTGCATAGCTCTATTTACGTGCTTATTTTGACTGGAAGAAAAAAAAAAAAAAAGATAAGGACTAAAAGGGTAGTGTTGATTGCAGCCTCTATGCCAGTTTGGTTATCGTGGGGATTTTGGGCTTGTCCACTGACATATGGTGAGATTGGCCTTGCTGTAAATGAATTTCTAGCACCCCGGTGGCAGAAGGTGATCATATTTCTCAAATAGGGGAATTGTTGATTTTTTTTGGGCTGAAAATTGCTACTGACTGCAACATCAATCTTTGAGCTGACTGGTTGCTCTACTGCAAGTTTACATCATTGATTGGGCTCACGTATAATGTTGACAATCTGCTATACATATTTTTCTTTTTCTTTTTTTAACATCTAGGACCTTTTCAAATCTTAGGAAGTTTAGTTTTCATTAATTATTTATTCATCCAATCTATGATTGATGGTTTTGCTCTACTATGAATTTTCTTTCTTTTGTGGTTGCTCGTTTTCTTGTATACAGATGCTTTCAGGAGACAAAACAATAGGACGAGAAACACTTGAAAGGCATGGCTTAAATTTTAATGGATCTCTTTTCTGGATTTCACTGGGTGCTTTGCTTGGGTTTACAATACTGTTCAACATTGGGTTCATTTTGGCCTTAAGTTTTTTAAAGGGTAAGTTTATTCTTCTTTTGTAGTAAATGAAATCCATAGACATGTTTGGCATCTTATTCACTTCTCATGATGCAGCTCCTGATACTAGGGCAATCCTTTCAGCTACGGGAAAAACTCTGCCAAATACAAGAAAGCAATAAATCCTTGACTATAGCTCATGCAGAGGAAGAATCAGAAAAATCTACTTCTAGAACAATTAAAAAACCCTATAAAGGTTGGATGCTTGGTTTCCTTATATTTTCTTGCGACCATATACTTTAAGAGTTTATCTGCAAACAAAATCTTTCGGTATTAATTAATGAAGTACCTTATTCTGTTATTGCAGGAAAAATGGTTTTACCTTTTGAACCCCTTACAGTAGTGTTTGAAGATGTGCAATACTATGTTGATGTCCCCACAGTAATCAAATAATCCAATCTTATATGAAATTTGGATTTGTTTTGAAGGAAAGATGCTTTAGACCTATCATGAACTCATTTCTTTTCATTCTTTCCTCAGGCAATGAAGGAGCATGGATTTAGCCAGAAAAAACTACAACTTCTTTGTGGCGTTACCGGTGCACTTAGACCAGGTGTTCTTACAGCACTTATGGGTGTTACTGGAGCTTTTAGTGGAAAAACGACCCTTCTTGACGTTCTTTCTGGTAGAAAAACTAGTGGCACTGTGGAAGGAGAAATAAGAATTGGAGGGTACCCTAAAGTTCAAAAGACCTTTGCTCGGATTTCTGGTTACTGTGAGCAAACTGACATACATTCTCCTCAAATTACTGTAGAAGAGTCTGTTATTTTTTCTGCCTGGCTACGTCTTCATCCTAGCATCGACTCAAAATCTAAATCTGTATGGCATCTTAAAACTTGAGAATTCCATTCCTTTTACACGCTCCTTATATAAATGCGCATTTAAAATGTTGCGGCATTTCTTCAGGAATTTGTGCAAGAAGTCCTTCAGACCATTGAGCTGGACGGAATTAAACATTCTTTGGTAGGCATACCAGGTGCTAGTGGTTTGTCTACTGAGCAACGCAAGCGGCTTACAATTGCTGTGGAGCTAGTTGCTAACCCCTCCATAATCTTCATGGATGAACCCACAACGGCATTGGATGCCAGAGCAGCTCTTGCGCCATTGTCATGCGGGCTGTAAAGAATGTGGCTGATACTGGAAGAACAATTGTTTGCACAATCCACCAACCAAGTATTGACATTTTTGAAGCTTTTGACGAGGTACAAGTTTCTGCTAGTAACTCTATAACCTCAAGGGTCTGCTTGGCTAAGAAACATTGTTCAATTACCTGAGCACTTGCTTAACCATTGATTTACTGATTATCTTGGCTTTACATACAAAACTAGTTTGGAACCCCATGCTTAGCACGCAAAAAGCAGAATTTTATAGTGTAATTAAGAAATAACTAACAATAGTTATAGAAAACATAAGAAAGGTTAGAAAATAATTGAGGTAAAAGAAGTCGTACAAAATCAAACCAAACAACTCTCAGTACACCAACAACTTACATTTAGCCTAATTTGGTTTCTACTTTTTGGAATAGTTAGCGGCTGATATCTTATTGTAAATATGGTAGATTTCTTAACCACGATATTTTTCATTCACAACTTTAAATTACTCTATGTCATATGGAAGACTTAAAGTTCTTCTGGAAAACTTGATTGCAAATGAAATAACCCCACCCATGCAAATACACACTAACAATTAAATACCCGGCCATTCAAGAGCCATACGATAATTTTGGTATTTGGCCTTAAATTTGAGATAATATGCCAATTGATCTTACCTTGGTATTTCTGCATAAGTCCATATTGGCTTCATATCTTTGGTGAGAGAGTTCCTCTGGGACCAATGAGGCGCCAAACAAAATTAATCTGCCATAGCAAGTTTTTGAAGTTTTAGAAAATCAGGCAGCAAAACAATACATATGGAAATTTTTGATAATGCATTAATTAGGGTGCTATTCCACTGGAATATCAACCCTAACTGTTCACTAATTGTTATGGCAACATATCCATCGAGTCAATGGGTGTAATATATGTGGAATTGAGATCATATTCATAATGAAGCGTTCAACCATATTTAATTATTAATACCGAAGGGTAACCGCTCGTAATCACAGGTAATTATAAAGTTATAGTAATAAACTTTTAACTCTTACTGAATTTTTATTTTTATTTTTAAAAAAAAAAGAGTAATCTTGAAAAGTTATAACTTCTCATAACAATTGGAAGAGTTGTAATATACTTTGAAAAGCCAAATGATACGGAAGTCTTTTTCCCATCCTCACAGCCGCATACACTAAAAAGCATTTATAAAATTGGCAAAAAATTTTGAAGTACATGCCCGTGAATTCATGGTTATATGCTAATTTGTGTTTACCTCGTAATTTCAAATGTATACTAATATATATGACCAACATATTATTTGCTTTTGTGTATAAAAATCAGATATGGAAAAGGCAAAACATTATTAAACATGCAAAAAATTTATCAAGAAACTGTCAGCATAGATGCACCAACTTACCAGTACAGGCTTCAAAATCAATTTCAACAATTTTCAACATTTAATGATTCATACTCAACTAATATCAGTTCATTCAAAAATTTCACTGCCAAATTAAAATTTGATCAACCATTATTTCACCAAGGTGGAAAAGTGATTAAGGGGAATGGAACAACAAAATTGAACAAAAACTCGATAAGAGAAACTTACACTGATGGAGGGTAGTTATCATGGAAACTTGGGTGATAGTACTTGAAAAGAATGATTAAAAAATTAAAAATAAAATGCGAAGCCCATGATTCTCAAACTATTGGGAGAAATCTGGAAAACGATACCAATTAATTTGTATGAATATGTAGCTCTCTTTCTTTCACTATCGAAGTCACTATGAAGGAAGTATAATTGTTTATGGAAGTTTCACTTTTATTCATCAATTTGATCAGTTGGTTTGAAAGGTTTCAATTTCTAATTCTTCCTTTTAAATCCCATTTGTTTAGGAAGTTTTTCTTTAAATTTCAATGGAACTGCTGCCAAGCAGCGGCTAAAAATTGGAAACCGAACACAATAGTTTTTGAAAGTGTTTTCAATTCTAAAAGTGCCATGCGGAGGCCTCGCAGCTTTGAGGCCTCCGTAAGCTAGTTATTTACTATAGATTGGTTCTATTCATGTAAGCAATATCACCATTTTTTCATTATCAAGAAAGTCCATTCATAGCATGTTCACATTAATTTGGAAAACTTTTCAGTTGATACTGCTGAAAACGGGAGGAAAGATGATCTACAGTGGACCATTGGGTGAACGCTCCAGTGAAGTCATCGAGTATTTTGAGGTAAGCATTCTATATTAGTGGACTTTTTTTTTTATTTCCATTTCATTGCTTTTATTATGCATTTAACTTCTAATCGCCTTAATATTTTCTTAGGGTATCGATGGAGTGCCAAAAATAAAAAACAATTATAATCCAGCAACATGGATACTAGAGGTCACTTCTACATCTTCAGAAGCGAAACTTGGAGTAGACTTTGCTCAGATTTACAAGAATTCCTCTTTGTATGAGTAAGTTCAGCTGCTAAGCATTTCTCTTGTGTCTGTAGACTTCTAGTTAAATCTGAATCTAATAAGTTTGCACCAAAAAGAAGTGAACTAGGATGATACAACACTCAGATGTTTATATTGAATTCCAGAAGCATAATTGAGTAGTATGTTGTAGGACACATTTGTGCGTCCTACAGTTCCTAAAATGTTGTTTTTGCTGTAAACATGACTAACTTCTTACTAAACGAACTTCATTACATTGAGTCAACCATATTGCAGGCTTTTAGCCTAAAGGGGATGTAATTCATGCTGTTTTTTGTTCATGTTGTATCTATATATAGTTGTTAATAATTAACTTGGTTGTAGGAAGAATAAGAACATAGTAAGGAGGCTGAGAACTCCCCCTCCTGGTTCAAAAGTTCTGGAATTCTCAACCCGATATTCAGGGAATGCCTGGGAACAATTCAAAGCTTGCCTATGGAAACAACACTGGTCTTATTGGAGAAGCCCCTCGTACAATTTGACTCGCTTCCTGATTGTCCTTATCGGTGCTTGGGTCTTTGGCGGACTCTTTTGGAAACAAGGGAAGAAACTGTAAGTTATATGTACTGAATAGTTAATTCAAATAACAATGATCAAGTTGAATGTAAATCAGAACTTTTAATGTTCATAGTAGCAAGCTAGTTTTTAGTCATCTCCTAGCTGATTCTTGGATGTTGTGATCAATCTTAGAAACTTAGATCACGTGTTCAACAAGTTGTATTATAGCATGTAGTCAACTTTTCTGAACACCTTTATGTTTAACTATGATATCATTTATTATACAGGAATAATCAACAGAGTTTGTTCAACATATTCGGGTCAATGCTCGTCACCCTGATTTTTGTTGGTGTAAACAATTCTTCTTCAGTTTTACCATATATCAGCACCGAGAGAACTGTCTTCTATCGAGAAAGATTTGCAGGAATGTATTCTTCATGGGCTTATGCAGTTGCTCAGGTATATTTCGGATCATCTATGTGCTCCTATTACTAACAATATTTGACTGGTTCACGAATATTGGTTTCTATAGTAAAAAATTCTTATTAATGAAATTTAATGGCAATGTTTGTGTATACACGGTTGCTATTGAGATTCCTTACAGTTTCGCGCAAACTCTAGCATTTACAGTGATCTCATACCCAATGATTGGGTATTATTGGTCGCCACACAAGGTCTTCTGGTATTTCTATACGATATTTTGTACATGTTTGTACTTCAATTACTGGGGAATGGTGCTTGTTTCAGTTACATCAACCCTTCCTCTTGCATCAATTGTACTATCAGCTTCTTACACAATGTTCAACTTGTTTGCTGGATTTTGGGTTCCTCATCTGGTAAGCATTTCAAATTACAGTCTAGTAATGGAACAATCTCGTTATATTTCAAGTATTTATGCAATACAAATTTCTAAAACAACTGGTAATGTAATATATAAGTACTCGAAGCAAAACGGGATAGTTCTATTATGGGATCAGAGAATTTTTCACACACACTTATCTCATTGACAAGTGTTGCCAATTAAACATTGAAATTTTGTGTGCATTTAAATAGTGATATAATTTAATCTTTTCAACTTGCAAGAGAATACCAAAGTGGTGGATATGGTTGTATTATTTAATTCCTTCATCTTGGGCACTAAATGGTTTGCTTACTTCACAATATGGGGATATCAATGAGGAGATTGAAGTGTTTGGTGAAACTAAAACTGTATCAGCTTTTTTGAAAGATTATTATGGATTTAACCAGAAGCAATTACCTATAGTAGCCATTTTGTTATTGTTATATCCTATTACTTTTGCCAGTCTATTTGCATATTTCATTGGGAGGTTAAATTTCCAAAAGAGGTGAACAATTATTGATTAATATTATGAGAATTCTATTTTTGTAAACTACTTGTGGATTCATAATAGAAACTTTTTTTTTTTGGTGAGACCAGAGATATTCTTAATCTGCAATTTTATTATATTCACAATTTAAAAACCAGTCAACTTTTGGACTCTTGTTAATTTATGGTCTGATATTCTTATTATGGCAAACTTCCATTGGGTGCTCTCATGTGCAATCAAGACGAAATATAAAATGATTATCTAATTGGAATTCACTAGCTGAAATATGGTGAATCGCAAGAAGCGACTTGTATTTTAAATGAACATTAGCCTGTATGGATTGTATTACTTAGAGGAGGGAAAATGACTCTGATGGTCCCTTCATATTTGATATTTGTATTTATTTAACTTTTTATGTCTAAAATGATGTATTTTAATTTTTTATAAATTTAAAATGTGCCATTTCAATCCCTTAACATAATTACATATATATTTTGGTTTGAAACAATCACATGTGTATTACATAAAACTAAAATTATCAATATATAAACTTAAATACCAAAATTGTTTAGAGAGTCGGAGCTGTTGGTGTACGGAGTACCGGAGGAAAGTGGCAACTGAGGATAGGAGTGGTAATAGGATGTGAGAATATTTGGAGTGGTGGATGGAAGAAAGGAGAGATTTTAGATAGTGTCATTTACTATTTAAAATTTGTGTGTTGGTAATTTTACTTATAAAAAATATAACATATAATACACATATGATATGTATTTCAACCCAAAATATGTTTGTAATTATATTGACAGACTAAAATAGTGTGTTTTGTATTTATAATGGATTAAAATATGTTATTTTAAATGTGAAAAATTAAATAAATATAAATATAAAATATGAGAAACTACTAAAATTGTTTTCTTTTATAGTATTATTTGGGTGTAATATTCGATTCTAGAATCTAGATAAAGTCAAGAAAGTTTGACTAGTTACCAATGTGAACTAATTTAAGTTTTGGCCTTCAAGGTAACTAAAAATTTTAATGCAAGTGTGTAGAAGTAAAAGGATTTTAATTTGAATGCATTAGGTGCTTAATAGATCAATAGGAGTACAAGCAAAATTGCTCATTCCTTTGCTCATTTTGCAAAGAAAAATTGCCCATTGCCTAGTAAAATTTTTCTGTTACTCAGCAAAAAAAAAAAAAATAGTAATAATTAATTAATTTGGACCTTAATGCAAGAAATATCAATCCAATATGACCTCTCCAAATAAAAATAAAATTTCATTTTGGCTTTCAGTTCTGATTATTCTTTGACATCTAATTCCTATTTTCCTCCATTATATCTGTCTTACAATATCTCTAATTTCCACAACCTATAATATTCCTTTCTAAAATTTCTTCTTATCCTAAATAAACTCAACATTTTAGTTTTAATCATCAAGTATTAATGAGAATGTTAATAATAAAATAACAAAATTTCCTAAAAAATCATTTAGAATTTATTCTTTCTTATATATAGTTGACAAAGCAATCTTTATAGTTCAAAGTAGATTTGAACAATTCAAAATGTACGAATATATTTTGGTTTTCTATTTTGTATTAAAAGTTTGAGATTATTAGATATGAAGAATCACAAAATGATTGGTTTAATCTTGATAAAACCTTAAAATATAGTAATAATTCTGATATTGACTGCTTAGATTTATTTTTAGATTAGAGATTTTGACCTTAAAATATAGTAATAATTCTGATATTGACTGCTTAGATTTATTTTTAGATCTATAGAGATTTTGAGAGAAATTGTACTATTAGAAGATAACATTCCAATTGACATAATTATATTAAAATAATTGATTCTTTTCCTAATGCATATATTGCCAATGAAAAATGTTAATAATTCATGTTTGTGTTGCTTTAGCAGAATTTTTTTTTTCAAAATTATAATTAATAAAATTTTACCAAAAATCAACAACGTCTCAAGACATATTAAATGAACTACCTTATTATCAATTGAAAGAAATATTAAAATAAATTATTTTTAAAAACTAAATTAATAATTTTGCATCTGAACAAGATAAAAAAATTAATTTTGTGTGAAAATTAATCTTAATTGTATTAAGAATATAAAAGGCCTCATGTTTAAGTTGACTTTAGGCTTTTGAAACCAGTGAGTCGCCCCTGATACAAGATATATATATCTT
The DNA here is from genome assembly GCA_025175665.1 of Cinchona pubescens. Lineage (NCBI taxonomy): Eukaryota > Viridiplantae > Streptophyta > Magnoliopsida > Gentianales > Rubiaceae > Cinchona > Cinchona pubescens. The sequence goes on along the minus strand of JANKKI010000055.1, from coordinate 3,247,188 downwards.
ATATATATATATATATATATATATATATATATATATATATCAATTATTAGTTTGTAGATTTTCAAATTTGATCACTAAGATACAAATCTCCCATTTTTATTATCCATCTTTCTATACTATTATAAAAATTTGAATTGTGTTTTTCTCTCTTTATATATATATATATCAATTATTAGTTTGTAGATTTCCAAATTTGATCACTAAGATACAAATCCATTTTTATTATCCATCCTTCTATACTATTATAAAAATTTGAATTGTGTTTTTCTCTCAAAGTATTTCTTCCTTCTTTGAACTACGTATTATGTCCATCAATACAAGAATTTGACACCAAATATATTGGATAAAAAAGTCAAACATGCACTATCTAGAACTAAAAAATAAAAAACATATTGGATAAAAAAGAGTAAAACATGCACTATCTAGAATTGAAGAGTTAGAATCTAAATAGCCTGAAGCTACTTTTAATACCTATCATTTTTTTTTTTTTTTGATAATGTTTACATATGTATATAATTATGGGATTGAGTATAACCGAAACGCCAAAACCCACACATGATGTGTTAAATACCAATATTTCGTTAAAACTAAACTTTATACATATATAGTGAGATTATAAATTTATACTATTTATCCTACTCCTAATCTTGCTTGAGTGCTTCTCTCTCCATTGAGGCTCCTTCCTTCGTAATTGTTACTGACTGCTTTATAATAATTAGATAAAGACTGGCAATTCCTGAGCTATATTCCCTTGGACATTGAAATTGGGTAAGCAATATTTCTTTTTAAAGTCAGAAGTAGATTGGTATTCTCAAAAAATAAAAATAAAATAAAAAATAGGAACTGAAAGATAAATGAAGACGACATACATGATGGAAGAATTTTAAGTTTATTTTTACACTAGGACAATAAAACTTCTCAGGCAATGAACAGGAACAATTTCAAAAAATAAAATAACTTGGAGTGTGTTTAAATGTGTTTCTGGATTTAGTTTAATTATCTTAAATGGTCCAGCAAGAATTAAAAAAAAAAAAATGAAACAACTTGGAGGCATTTAAATGTGTTTCTGTATTCAGGTTAATTATATGGTCCAAAAACTCAGTTAGTATAAAAAAAATAAAACATGCACTATCTAGAATTAAAGAGTCCAAAATAACTAGATTAAAAAAAGACAGTAAAACATTTACTGTCTAGAACTAAAGATTTAGAATATGAACAACAGTTAACATACCACCCCTCCCCCATCCTCTTGGTAAATCCTTCTTTTAACGAAAAATAAATTGATTGTCTCTCCTCTTTGATGGAACGTATAAAGTTCAAATTATACGCTAAAACTATCATGTTCTATTTCAATAATCAAATTTTATCTCAAATATAAGTAGAGAAAAAAAATATAAACTACCGTCTCAAGTCTCAATGGCATATGTAGCTGGACGTATGTATACTTACCAAATTCTCTGTCCTTCAGTCACTTATACACATATATCCTTGCAAAATTATATAATACTATTTTTCCTTTTCTTTTTTGATACTATTTAGTATTTTGTGTTTTTTTTCCTAATTTGCATACATAATAAACTTTGAATGTTTATCTAAACTCTTAACTATTAAGCATATGAATTATAGTTATCTTTTTCATGTTTATAGTACTTAATATTAGGTTATTCTTGTCACATGGTAAAGTATTTGGTGGCAACTTTTTTGTTTTCTTTCTTTGATCACATAGTAAATATCTAACTAAGTACTTGGCTATATTTGAGGAGTATAATTGTCCTTTTCATGTTACTAAAGCCTAAAATGCATCCAAAATTTTGTTTTAAATCTTTTTAGGCAAGCATTAGCAAGGGAACGGGACTTTCTCTTGGTGAAATTGAAATTGCAAATATATGTAGAATTCTTTTACAATTTAAGGAGTTGTTTGCTTAAAAAAATAAATTTGAGTTAGATAGACAGATTATAATTTACCAATAGGATTCATATAGACTAGTAGTTGAGTAGAGTTCTTTTCAAATTAAATTCAAAGAGTTAGATTAAGTTTCTACCGGTTGGATTCATATTAATTAGCTGAATACAAATTCTAATGTTTCAAGTATTTGCCCATTATATGTAAGTATTTGTGTTATTAATAAAAGTCTAAAAAAGAGACTTAGAACCTTCAAACTTTTTTCCCTTGGGTACACAATAGTATACGGAGTATATTTCATTACTAATTTTTCCCAAAACTAAACTAACTTATGTCGTGCTAGTAATGGACCAATTACTCAATAAAGCAAATAAGGAAATAAAGTAACATTTACAATATAAATATACAAACACATAATTTTCAAAAGCACTGATATTATAAGAATCATATTACTATAAAAAATCCAAACATCTTAAGTACATGTAATGAGAATCACTTTTTAGACTATACTTTTATGACCTTTTGCATTACTTAAAGAGCCTAATTTTGGTTTATATGACAATTTCTTATGGCTAGATCCTAGGAAATATTTCTATTTAAGTTAAGAAAGGCCTACTATGTTATTTTGTTAAAGAAATTAAAAGAACTACTCTCGAATTTTAGAAACAATTAAAAACGAATTGATTAGCATATAATTAAAATAATACACATAAAGTCTCAACAAATACCTTTTAATATTATTTTTTTAGAATAACATAATACTTTATGAAAGTATAAATTCAACACCATCAAATTAAATATTGAATTTATGAAAACATAAATTCAACACCATCAAACCAAAAAAAATCAACATATCAACATGTTTAGAATGTCAAAAGAAAAGGAAAATTGTTTACTATAAGTAAAGAAAGAAAAAATAATTAAAAAATATTAATATTTTCTTAAATATGTATCATTGTCTTTCATGATTAATATCAATATATATGAATTTATCATGGGCCGATGAACATATATTTATTTGGAATTAGTAATACAATTGTAAAGTATAATAAAAAGAAGTGTACTTTATTTTGTAATGGTGTGAATTGGTAATAATTGTAAAATATAATAAAAATGAAAAATAGTGTACTATATATTTTAGTGGTGATATTGCATTTAAGATTTAGTTGAGCAATGTTTATATATAATTATTTTTGAGCAAAGTGCCTACTTGATCTATAAATTATGCTCCGAAATTGTCATTTTAGTCACTAAACTTCTTTGGTAACTGAAAAGGTCATTCACTCATTTTTTAAAACTGCGCGTAAAGAGTCACTCCATCAATCGTTAAATATTCGTTAGTCAATGCATGTGCTATTCACGTGTGTCTCATTTGGGATATTTTTGTTCAACTATAGAATTAACATTAATAAAAAAATTAGTGTCAAAATTAGATGATAAAATATGAGTATAAATTATAAGTAATGTCTTACTAGAAGATATAAAAAATTTTAAGTAAAAAATTAAATACTTTTAATTAATTAAATTGACAATTTGATCCCCCTTCCCCTCTCATTCTCAATGCCGCCCCCTCCCTATATCCCGTCCCTCCCCCTCCCCCAACCCTTCCTATTAGCTCCATCCTATCCCCCCACCCCTATTCAACTTTTGGCAGCTTACTGTTGGGCATACGCGTCGTCCCCGGATACGGGAACCCCACATTCATGCTAAAAGTCATCATGGGCATACTTTGGGCGTCAAAAAATCAGATCTTACCCCAGCAATAGTAGGCAGAATGGGGCCCGCAATGGAATCGCTAGCTGTTGCGGATTTCAAATGTAGAAGGTTGAGCACTCAACAAAGCCATTAGCCTTTGTTGGTGATTAGGCCAAGAAGTTTGAAGAAAACTATTTGGAGTTGGATTAAATTCTTTTTTAGTTTCTTATTTCACTTTTTGTTTTTATTTTTAGTTACATATGGAGCTCTATTTATAGCTGAATGGTTACATGAACCTAAACTCCTAGAACATTGCACTAGACTTCTACGAAATGTTTCCAACACATAAAAGAAACAAATAGACATTCAACTACTTGGAATTCTAAACAAACATTTGACTTAATTAATTAAGCACATTACTCAACATATTCCCCCTTTAATGTGCTGTTCTTGAACTCCAAGCATCTCTCGAAAATAACAAAACTTGTCTTGAGGTAGTGGCTTTGTAAAGATATCCGCAACTTGATCTTCACTTTTGCAAAACTTGAGTTTAACTTCACCGGTCTTCAATTGCTTCTCTTATGAAGTGATGTTTGATTGCAATGTGTCGAGTTCTTGAATGATGAACTGGATTTTTGGCAATGTCAATGGCTGATTTGTTGTTGCAAAACATCACCGTAGCTTCTTTTTGCTTTTCGTCAATGTCTTCAAGAATTCTCCTTAGCCAAATCACATGTGAATTGGCAAACTAGCTGAAACATATTCAGTTTCGGCAGAGGATTGTGCAACACTTTGTTGTTTCTTTGAAACCCAAGAAAACATGGCTGAACCAAGTGTGAAACAATAGCCGGAGGTGCTTTTCATATCATCATGGCATCCAGCCCAATCACTATCACAAAATCCATACAAAGTTGTACCAGCTCCTTTGCTGAATTTTAATCCGAAATTGGTTGTTCCTTTGATGTACCGAAGTACTCTCTTGGCTGCTCCAAGATGCAATTGACTCGAATTGTTCATAAACCTTGATAATAAACTTGTAGCAAACATAATATCCGGTCTTGTGAGATCTAATAGCTGTAAGATATAACAAATTTCCTACCAAACTTCGATACAAAGTTGGATTGGCTCTCTTATCACCAACATCCTTGACAAACTTTTCATTAACTACAAGTGGTGTAGTCATGGGCTTACAACCATGCATGCCAAACTTAACAAGAATATTTTCAGCGTATTTCTTTTGACAAATAAATACTCCATCATCATTTTGATCAATCTCTATTCCAAGAAAGTGATGTAGCAATCTCATGTCATTCATTTCATACTTCTTCATCATGTCTTTCTTAAATTTAGTAATCATGTTCTCATTGTTACCTGTATAAAGCAAATCATCAACATACAAAGCAACAATAAGAATATTTGAAGTACCTTGCTTCTTCACATACAATGTTGGCTCATTTTTGCTTCTCTTGAATCCTTGATCCATGAAGTAAGAATCAATTTGACTATACCAAGTCCTTGGTGCTTGCTTCAACCCGTACAATGTTTTCCTCAATTTGTGCACTTTGTCTTCCTTTCACTTTTTTGACAAAGCCTTGGGGTTGTTGGATATAAACTTCTTCCTTCAATTCTCCATTCAAAAATGCTGATTTGACATCAAGTTGATAAAGACTCCATCCTTTATGGGCTGCCATAGCAATAAAAGTTCGAATTGTGTCAAACCTTGCTACCGGTGCAAATGTTTCATTGTAGTCGACACCAGGCTGTTGAGTGAACTCTTTTGCAACAAGTCTTGCCTTCTTTCTTTGGATTGAACCATCCGGATTCAGCTTTGCTTTGTAGATCCACTTCACTCCAATGATCTCCTTGTTTTGTGGTTTGTCAACAAGCTTCCAAGTGTTGTTCTTTTCAAGTGATTGAATCTCCTCCTCCATGGCTTTTCTCCAATCATTTTCGGCATTTGCTTCTTCAAAATTTTCTGGTTCAAGTACACAAAAGTTGCACCTTGCATAGATATCATTCAAGCTCCTCATCTTCTTTGGTGTTGAGGTTGGTGAACTAGAACTTGAACTTGGTGAGGGTAGACGGACTGTTTGGTGTAGTGGCTGGAAATTCTTCCTCATTATGTTGTTCATCATCAACCAAAACAGTACCTTTCTCTTCCTTTCCATTATTCCAATTCCATGAAACATTTTCATTAAATAAAACATCTCGACAAACAATGATTTTGTTAGTTTTCAAGTTATACAAACGATAGCCTTTTGATTGTGAACTATAACCAACAAAGATGCATTTTTCACTAACTTCATCAAGTTTGTACCTTTTCTCCTTTGGAATGTGAGAATAGCAAACACTTCCAAAAATTTTCAAATGATTCACTGACGGCTTTCTTCCACTCCATGCTTCAAGAGTAGTTTGATTTCACACCGCCTTGGTTGGACTTCTATTCAACAAGTACACGGCTGTATGCACCGCTTCAGCCCAAAATTCTTTAGGCAATCCTTTGTCATGCAACATGGATTTTGCCATCACCATTACGGTTTGATTCTTCCTTTTGGATACTCCATTTTGTTAAGGTGTGTTAACCAACCGTGAGCTGTCTTTCTACTCCTTCATCTTCACAAAATTCCTGAAATATATTGGAAGTATACTCCTTCCCTCTATCACTCCTTAAGGTCTTAATACAATGACCACTTTGTTTTTCTACAAGACTCTTGAACTTTTTGAATACATGTAATACTTCAGATTTTTCTTTCAGGAAATACACCCAAGTCATTCTAGAAAAATCATCAATGAAGAGTATAAAGTACTTGTTACCTCCATGAGATGTTGTTCTCATTGGTCCACAAACATCGGTATGAACCAGCTCTAAAATCTCCTTGGCTCTCCATGCAACTCCTTTAGGAAATGGTTGCCGGTGTTGTTTGCCAAGGCACAACCTTGACACACACCATCCTTCTCTTCAATTTTTGGCAATCCATACGCCATTCCTTTTTGTTGAAGGACTTTGAGACTGCGAAAATTCAAGTGACCAAGCCTTTTGTGCCAAAGCCACGAACTATCAATCACTTGAGCCTTCAATGTCGTGCTTGATTTCCACCATAGCTGAAATTTATTGGAAAACTCCTATTCTTCTCCATATGAATTTTCACAACAAGTAGTCTACCATCTTTTTTATCATAAATTGAGCACTCACCATCATCAAAGTTAAGTGCATATTTATGTTCAAGAAGTTGTCCAAGACTTAACAAATTTTGTTCTAAATCAGGTACAAGTAAAACATTATGAATAACCTTTGTACCTCTTTTGTGTTGAACTTCAATAGTTCTCAATCCTTGTGCTTGAACAACAACTCCATTTCCCATCTTCACTTGAGTCTTTATGGACTCATCCAAGTCAACAAATTTGGATTTGTCCTTGGTCATATGATTGTTGCAACCGCTATCAAGAAACCACACATTTTGTTTACATTCGGTTGCCATGTGACAAGCATAGAACAAGTTGCTTTCTTCTTGATTCTCGGCTGTAAATTGTGCTTGTTGGTTGCCTTTGAGTATACAATCCTTTGCAATATGGCCGAACTTCTTGCAATAATATTGTAGCATTGTGGCTTGTCTTTGTGCCAACAATCATTCTCCACATGGTTGCTCTTTCCACAAATGTTGCAAGATTGAGAATTTTTAGCATTGTTGGTTCTTTGATAGTTGCCTCTTCCTCTTCCTTGATAATTTTTGTCTTGTCCTCGTCCATGGCCACGTCTTCCACCTCTTTGGGTATGTCCTCCTCTTTGATTGTTGCTAGAAGATTGCTCTCCTTTGTTGCTATTGGGGCTAAAATTTACTTTTGATTGAAAGACACTTTCAATGGATTTTTCAGCATGCCTAGCAATCCTTTTCTCATGAGCCTTCAAAGATCTCATCAACTCTTGAACACTCAAAGAAGTAATATCTTTTGTTTCTTCAATTATGGACACCATAGAATCAAATTTTGGGGGTAAACTCACAAGGACTTTTTCTACAATTCTACTATCACTAATTTGTTCACCAAAAGTTTTCATCTCATTTACAATTTTGGTGATCTTTGCGTAGTAATCTTGGAATGACAGTTTCACTATTACTCATTTTTAGATTTTCAAGTTCCCTCCTAAGAGTTTGAAGGGTGACATTCTTTACCTTGACATTTCCTTCGAATTCTTTTTGTAGAATCTCCCAAGCTTCCTTGGCATGATCCGCACCCATGATTCTTGAGAAGATATCCGGACTTACACCTTGTTGGATATAGGAGAGTGCTTTGGCATCTTTCTTCCTATGCTCCTTGAGACTTCTTAATTGTTGGTCATTCATGTCGGTGGTAGAATCCGGTTCTTCATAGCATTCTTCTACATATTCCTACAATTCTTTTGATCTGAAAATTGTCTTTATTTTGACGCACCAATGATCATAATGCTCACCGAAAAATATTGGAACCGATGTGCCATCATTTTGATTTGCCATCTCTCACTCTTTTATGATTGTTTTTTTTTTTATGAACCTGGCTGCTCTAATACCAATTTATGTTGGTGATTAGGCCAAGAAGTTTGAAGAAAACTATTTGGAGTTGGATTAAATTCTCTCTTGATTTCTTATTTCACTCTTTGTTTTTATTTTTAGTTACATATAGAGCTCTATTTATAGTTGAATGGTTACATGAACCTAAACTCCTAGAACATTGCACTAGACTTCTAGGAAATGTTTCCAACACATAAAAGAAACAAATAGACATTCAACTACTTAGAATTCTAAACAAACATTTGACTTAATTAATTAACCACATTACTCAACAGCCTTGCCCCCGATTCTGATTGTTAGTATTATTTTCATTACTGCTAATATTATTAGTATTAATAACACTACTGCTATTATGATTCTGCGGAGGGTTCTAATATTATGGTCCTCCACTTGGTTGATTTGGATTGCCAGGGGAAGCCATCAATATTAGCATGGGTGGATCAAAAATTGAATTTTAGAGGTAAAATACTTTTAAAATTCTTAGAGAATAAGATTGTATAAATTCATACCCAAGAAACACTTTTTTATATTCTCTAAAATTTTTGAGGGGACAAAGTTTAGGTTATTTTTATAATAATATAATAAAAGTTTAAAAAATTTTAAGGAGTGAAAAATATAATTTTAAAAATCTTAGGAGGCGGCCGCCTCTTCCCACCCCTATGATCTGCCCCTGAATATTAGTTCTATTTAAGAATATTACATCTAGAAAAAAGGTTGAAAAATCTTTGCGAGATAGGGGTAGGGAAGGAGTAGGGGTGGCAGGACGGGATAGGGGTGGCGAGATGGGGTAGGAGAGGGATTGGGGGATTGGATTTGAGCGGAGGAGAGAGGTTCGAGATGGCGGAAATGGGGTTGGGATGTAGTTAGAAAGGTGGTTATGATTGTCGAGGGAAGAAAAGGAGGGTAGTGATGGGAAGGAAGATGTTGATAGTAAAGTGTGGTAAATAGTGATTGAACAATTTTATCTTCACTGAAACTCATGTGACATGCACATGCATTGACTAACAAAGGGCTAACGTCTCAAATTGATGGAGTAACCCCTTGGACGTAGTTTTAAAAGTTAAGTAACCTTTTAATTCGACCAATAAAATATTTTAGTGACTAAAATAACAATCATAACATAGTTTAATGACCAAATAGCTACTTTACTCTCTATATATTTTTTTATTAATGTGAGGACATTTTTAATGGTTATGAAACAAATTATAGGCGTTTAAGATATAATTTCATCACATAGCATATCATTACATAGCGTACGAGTATGAAGTTTGAAAAAAATTAAAAGTCTCATTTGATTGCTATATTTAGGTCCATTAGTTTATTAAACTTTGACGACAATCAAAATCAATTTTATCAATCAGTATAAACCATAAAGGCATAGAAAAGATTCAAAATCAATCAAATTTAAAACAGTGCTTAATAGTAAATAACAATGTCATTTAGTGTATGCTTAAAATGTTCCACGGAAAAAATGCATATATTGTGTTCATTTGTTTGTAAAACTTTAAATTCATTTAGCCTGATTAAATATAACTTTTTAAAAATTATAGTTATCATTTTGTCTTTTATAATATACATGCGAGAAACACGTACACTTTTCTAACACAAACAAACGTGTCAATTAATATAATGGTGATTACAAAAATTCATATCCCTCATAAATTAGAGATAAGTAATCAATGACAAGAATTTCATCAGCTTCTTCATGTCCTTTGTTTTCTTCTTTGCTTGGCAAAGAGCTCAAACACAGTAATCCTATTCTCTCTTCCCCCTCTTTCTATTTCATATTTTCTTCGAGTTATCAAAATTTGCGGCAGAAGAATGTATATAACAGTAAAATTCATGGATCTTATGCCCTTAATCTTTACTAAGGTTGTTGGCAAATGCAGATCCTAGATTGGTAATTAACAACGGGAGATCCATGTAAGTTTTCAGTCAAATATTTTACTACAAGAGAAAAAACAAAACCGTGCAAAAACACACACCTGCCTACATACTCCTTTTTTTTAATTTATTATTTTTTTTAAAAAAAATATCTCATCCCCCTACCCTCCCTAGGGACTTGAACCTAGGGGTGGCCACAGTTCTGGCACCACCAAAAACCAGTGGTTCCGGAATCGAAACCAAAACTGTCATTGAAGGTTTCTGGAATCAGATTTGGAACCGTAGACAAGGTTCCGATTTCGATTCTCCAGTTTTTGGAACTGGAACTGGAACCGGGAACCTGGTATATATATATATATATATATCTATATATATATATATATATATATATAAGCCAATGTAATTGATGCATATAATTTTTCTTTATATTATCTTTAGTATGAATTATCCAAAATGTATCTTTATTTTAATTTTTAATGGTTCAATAAATAATGTAATAGTGTACTTTTTTTTTTTTTTCTAAACAAAATCTATAATTGAAATATAAATAAAATGTAAGTTTTTGTTTCTCATCTAAGTTTTTATTAATTTTTATAATATTATCCAAAATGTATATTTATTTTAAAAAAATCAAAATCGGAATCACGACTGACACTGTGACGAGAACCGTTTGGAACTGGAGAACCGATCGGAACCGCCAGTTCCAGAATGGGAATCAGAACCTGCTCCCATAGGTTCTAGTTCTGGTTCTAGCTCTTCATAAAAGCGTCTAAGGCACATTCTGGAACCACGGTCATACCTACTTGAACCTATAATTAATAAGTTCTTAGAGGAAGTGTCTGTTAGAAAATAAATCGTGCAAATCACAGCAAAATTTAAAATTTTTTACTTCTTATTACCGATCACACTTGATTAATTTATGCGTATTAAAAGAGAAGTACAAAGATCATACCTCAAAATTGCAGTAAAATTTCCAATCTGTCAGGGATGTTAATCCACAAGCCGCACAAACATCCGCCTTCTAATGGCATCTGCACAGATAATTACTTCGGGATCTTTACAAGATTGATTAATCAAAATTATGGAATGTTAGTTCCTCAATATTTTTCACACGTTTTTCCAAATGTTTTTCAAACATTTTTTTTCTTTTCCCTGTGAAACTATTTACGGCTCTTAGGCTTATATATATATATATATATATATATATATATATATATATATATATATAACTTAATAACTCTAAGAATTTATAAGATATTACATATTAGCCCTTAAGATTTATGACTTATTATAATTAAGTTGTAAAAGTTAATTTATTTCATAAATCAACCCATAAGTATCTCATACTTATCAAATAATTAATTTAATCATGAATTAATCATTTTAAAGTATGTGACCCTTTAGGTTCTCGTTCACGTTGGTAATAAGTATAAATTATAATATTAAATTAATTAAGATTAGATAAATTAGAATACTAAATGAATTATAATTAGATAAATTAAACAACTTTAATTCATCATTAATTCACTAATTAATTAATTTACATTTATAGATTAAGATTGGTTTCTAACAAAGTATCATGACCACCCAAATATTGAGATATACCAAATGGTTCGATTTCACCTATCAATAATTTAATTACCGTGTATTTATCACTCTTTCACCACACCATATCTTCATCAGTTCAAAAGTACAGACATAATGCCAATTCTTATTTAATCAATTTATTTCTTTCTAAAATATCTAATTGGCAATTCACTTGAAATAGAATTTAAGATACTCTTAATTCTATTTTCACTTTGCGCAAAGACTTTCGAGTTGTATTTTAAGAAGTGGTCATATTAGGATATACTTTCCCACTAATAAGGAGTGATGAATCTTATATTGGTCATATTTTATCTTTTCATGATTCACGCTATATCCGAACTCTATAATATGTGCGACTCGTTAAGAGCAATAACTAATAGAGTCAAAGTATAGTAATTCACAGTCAAGATAAATTCATGACTTCAAGTCCAAGGATTGTTACACTACTATCACAAAGAGATTAATCCACTAGCATTTGCATAATAATCTGTGTGGAATACTTTTAGCAGGTGAATTCAATGTACTTATTCTGAATAAGCAACCACATATAATTATGTGTTAATCTATCCGTGTAAAATACTACGATTAGGGATATTTATAATAAAATAAAATTACATAGAGAATCTCATTACCATAACTATTTTTGATTACTCCCTCATATATTTTATGATTCGAAAGATTTTATCATATCAAATAGATAAAAAAATGTCATATTATAAAATATGCATACATATAAAAGTGTAATTTGTCTCTAAAATAAATTAACTTTAGGGCATATACTAACAAACTCGTATTTTTACTAAAGCCAATCATTCATGTGCTCAAGACCGAGTTAACATGACTCTTATATTTCTCCTGGGACAATGCTTTAGTGAACGAATCAATAATGTTATCATCAGTGTAGATCTTCTCTATCTTTATTTCATTTCTATCAACGATTTTTCTAATCAAATGATAGCGTCAAACACATGTTTGGATCGCTGATGAGACTTAGGTTCCTTTGCTTGTGCAATAGGTCCATTATTATCACAATATAAGAGTATATGATCACTAATGGAGGAAACCACCCTAAGTTCAGCTTCAAATTGATCCAAATCGCTTCTTTTGCGACTTCTGAAGTTGCTATATATTCGACTTCTGTTATAGAATCAGTCGTGGTATCTTACTTGAAACTCTTCCTGAATGATTGCACTACCATTAAGAGTAAATATGTATCCAGATTGCGATTCACTCTCCTACTTATCAAATTGAAAACTAGCAACTGTGTATTCACAAACTGTCAACTCTTACCCATCATAAATCAAGAATAAATTTTTAGTCCTTCTTAACTACTTAAGAATATTCTCGACTGCTATCCAAGAGTCACTCTTTGGGTTAGATTGAAACCTGCTCATAACACTTAGAACATAGGAGATATCGGGTCTAGTACATAATATAGTATACATTATAAAGCTTATAGCCGAAACATATGGAATCTTTTTCATGCCATCTCTTTTGATATTTTTCTTAGGACACATATTTTTAGAAAGATACACACCATGAGACATCGGTAAGTAACCATTCTTTAATTGATCCATGGTAAATCTCTTTAGCATTTTGTCTATGTACAATGATTGAGTAACATCAAGCAACCTCTTAGATCTATTTTTGTAAATCCTCATTCGTAGAATGTAAGTTGCCTCTTTTGGGTATTTAAATTTATGAAAAAATTTCTAGACAATCATACCTTTACACTTTGAAGTATGTCGTTTTCTATCAATAATATATCATCCATATAAAGTATCAAGAAAACAATAGCACTCTCGCTAACCTTTGTGTATGCACAAGGTTCATCCTCATTTTTGATGAAAACAAACTCTTTGATTATCATGTCAAAATGGATATTTCAACTCCTAGAAGCTTGTTCAGTCCATAAATAGACTTTTGTACCTTGCATACTTTATTGGAATCCATAGATATATACCCTTCATGTTATATCATATACATTTCTTCCTGGAGATTTTTCTTAAAAAATGTAATTTTTACATTCATTTGTCAAATCTCATAATCATAATATGCAGTTATAGCAAGTAAAATCCGAATAGATTTCAGCATTGCAACTACTGAAAAAGTTTCATCAAATACAACTCCTTGTCTTTGTGTGTAACCCTTTAGCACTAGTTGCGCCTTATAAGTAATCACATTACCATCTATGTCGTTTTTTTTTCTTAAAAACCCACTTGTATCCTATGGGTTTAATCTTTTCTGGTAGATCGACTAAGATTCAAATCTTATTGTCATACACAGAATTCATCTCAGACTTCATGACTTGTAACCACTTCTGAGAGTCTTTATCAGACAGATGTAGGTTCATCATTCATAATAATTAACACATCATTGTACTCGCTTATAAGAAACTTACATCTCTTTAGGGCATGACATATCCTAGTAGTTCTACGAAGAGTTTGTGTTTCATTAACTTCATTTTCTGTCACATCATCATGTGATTGAAATTCTTGTTTCACTTGTAGATCAATGCCAAAATGTATTTATTAAATTTTTTCAAGACCTATTTTGCTCCCACTTGCCTTTTTAAGAATAAACTCATTTCTATAAAAAATAGTATATTCTGAGATAAACACCTTTTGCTCAATGAGATTATATAAATAGTACAATATGTCTCCTTGGATATCCCACAAATAGACATTTATCTGATTTAGTTTCAATTTTGTATGACTCAGACTCTATCCTTTTCATATAAGCGGGGCTGGCCCAAACTTTCAAAAATAAAAGATTAGATTTCTTTCTAAACAATATCTCATATATAGTGGAATCAATAATTTTTGATAAAACATAGTTTAGTAAATATGGGACAGTATTAAGAGTGTAGCTCCAAAACGATTTGGGGATATTTGGAAGACTTATCATCAATCGAACCATATCTAATAGAATTCGATAACATTTCTTAGATACACCATTTAATTATGGTGTATAAGGAGGAGTCATTTGAGGTAGAATCCCATTCTCCTTAGAATAATTTTGAAACTCTTGGTTTTGATCAGATTAAAGTATTTTAATACTTTTACCAAGTTGTTTTTCAACTTCATTCTTGAATTTCTTGAACTTTTCAAAGATTTTAGACTTATCCTTCATCAAATATATATAATCATATCTGGAATGGTCATCAATGAAGGCAATGAAATATGAAAAATCTCTTCTAACATAGATAGACATAGAACATCATAAACATCAGTATGTATTAGTCTTGCCAATTCATTAGATCTATCACCCTTACCAGTAATAGGTGATTTGGTCATTTTATTAAGTAAATCATATTCAAATATATCATATGATTCACAATCAAATAATCCCAATCAACCATTATTGTACAATTTGTTAATGCATTTCTCATTTATGTCTACAATATCAAAGGAAAGATTGTTTCATATTATCAAGTCATTTTAGAATTTATGTTGAGAATTGAATTTTCCATATCTAGCATATAAAGACCATTAATCATAGCAACAATTCCATATAAAATTCCATCACGTGAAAAGAACAATATCTATTCTTTTGCATAATAATGAAACCATCAATGTCTACATACAAAATAGAAATAATATTTCTAATAAGATATGAAACATAATAACAATTTTTAAATTTTAAAAAAGATCACTAGACAAAAAAAGATAATAAGTCCCTACGGTTAAAGCAACAACACTTGCTCCATTTTTCATGCGTAGGACTCCACTTCTCCCTTAACCAACATTCTACTTCTCTTTAATCCCTGCATATTTTTACAAATATGAGATGCAAATCTGGTATCTAATACCCAAAAATCTAATTTGAAAGTAGAAATATTGATCTTAATTATAAACATACCTGAACTAGAAGCTTTACCAAGCCTCTTATGCTTCAAGGTATCTAAGTAAACCTTGCAATTCCTCTTCCAGTGTCCATCTTGTCCACAATAGAAGCAAGTGTCCTTAGACTTGTCCTCTTTAATCACAGGTGTTGGTTTATCCCCAGACTTGCCTTTCTTAAAGTCAATCTTGGATTTCTTTTTCTTCCTATTAGAAAAATTGATAACCAACACTAGTTTTCCTTTCCTTTTTGATAGTAGTCTCAGTAGTCTTAAGTATATTTAACAATTCACAAAGAGTTGTCTTCAATTTATTTATGTTATAGTTCATCACAAATTGCAAAAAGTTTCAGACAGAGATTGCAAGATCAAATCAACATTTAACTATGATGAATTTTGTACAAATCTCAATCGTTTCAATTTTCAATTACTTCGATTATCTTTAGTACATGAAGAGCTACTGAAGTACCCTCTGCCATTTTATATCGAAAGAACTCCTTAGAGATCTCATACCTCTCATTTCTTGACTCTTCATCAAACAACTCCTCAAGATAAAGAATCGTAGACGGAGCATCTATCTTTTCATGCTATTTCTGCAATTCAGAATTAATAGCGGACAACATGATATAAGTAACAATATTGTTGTCCTCCATGTGCTTACGATAAGCATTCTGAACTACTTGATCAGCATCATTTGTAGGTGCATCAGAAATAGGTTGATCAATGACATAACCAATTTTTCATACTTGAGAACAATTCTCAAGTTGCATTGTCAGTTTGAAAAATTTAGCTTAGTGAGTTTGTTATTATTTAAAATGGGACGTAGATTGACGTTGCTACTCATATCCTACAATATATAAATAATAACAGAATAAGAATTTGCTATTAATACATAAACTAAACCAAAATATAATATGGATTGCATTTAATTTGGCTTTACTCCCACTATTTTAGATCAAATCAATCATCCTCACATATCGATTCGAGAGTTTACATAGAACTCTTAGTGGGTCAGAATCCCATCTAATCATTTTGATTTTGGGTGTACCCAACAAATCAAAATAATTTCAAAATGTAGGTAACTCTTACCAGTTACAACACTTTGTAATTTCTAAATACTTAGGTATCAACTTTTGATAACACATCTTAAGCGACTCCTAACTTTTGCCTCAAAGACATAATTTTGGGTGTGCCAAACAAATTATTTGCCTTCGTTAAATCTTACATATTATTCTAAGATTTCATCTCATAGCTTAAATATGTTCAACATAGAGTAAGTTTAGATTAGCCCAACAAGTTATATATAAGAAAAACTCTCGTTTCTTGCTATAATAATTGAAGGCAACTTATTTATTAACTTAATATTGATTTCAGGAATGTTCTTTTCAGTTATTTATCAACCTAGGTCTCATCAAATGGCACATAATATTATCATATGAACATATAACAAATAAAACATGTACAAAACTAAGGATAATTATGGACTTTTACTAAACTTGTATTCCTTAAGTCATAAAGGAAACAAGTGATTAAATTCTAAAAGTAATATTCAACTTTTGAAAATTTCCTTCGTGGTTGCATCTTTGTGCCATCTTTATCATTTTATATATTACAAATGTAATTCTATCTAAATATTTAGATATTCAATACCTTAACCTACTTCTATATACATTACATGATTGATCAAGAAATCTTGAGTTACATTCAAGGGGATTGAAATAAGAAAAGTATTACATCCAAAATAATAGGGAAAGACAGGACACGCAAACCCTATTTAAAAAATTTACAACCATTGATTTTGAACAAAATAAACCATAAACAATCACATTGATTTTAAGTCCATAATCAACCATCATGCTATTTTATAATTCAATAATTAAATAAAAGTATAAAAACCCATATTTAGATATCTAATCATGAATCACTATGCATCATAATTTCAATCTCATTAAAAATTATCATTCTTGATTTATTTATGAAAATCCTTTATGGAAAAATATTATTTTCTAATCTCATTAAAAAATAAACACTTTAAATAATAGAATTTCAAAAATTATATTAGAAACAATTTTCAATTTTTTTTGAACATTTATTATATTTCAATATCATTGAAAAACAACAAATCTCTGAAATTTAAATAAATTGACAATTCTAATCTTATTAGAATTAAATAAATATTTTCAAAAGTTTTGTATTTTCTAAATTATAATCAAATTAAAATAAAGAAGGTATCTAAATATTAACAATTAATTTTTAAACAACATTTGTCAAAAAATTAATTGGTGGTTTCAAAAACCAAATTTAGAAAAAAAAATTTTAGTTGAAAATATAAATTAAGTGTCACTAAAAGTAATTTAACTCATTAAATACATTTAGTTACAAAAACTATAACTATCACTAAAAGGTGATAGAGATGTTGAAGATGATGTCATCATCTTCTCCAATGAATTTAAACGGCCAGCGGGGTTGACAGCTCATCGTCGGCCCAGACGTAATCAATCCAATCTAAAATCTTATGGTCATATTTAAGTACGATCAGATCTGACGATCTAGAATAATGCAGAATCAATATTCCTTTTTGAAACAATTTCAAAACAAATTTATTTCTCCAATATTTTGAAAAACAATATAAAAAATTTATATAGATTGAAAAAATTTAATATTCATGATAACCAAGTACAATTATATCATAGATTAATCAAGTGTTACTCTGACTACTGTCAGAAAGTAAATCATACAAAATACAGCGAAATTTAAAATTTTTTACTTCCTACTACGGATCACTTTGATTAATTTATGCGTAGTAAAACAAGAGTACAAATTATACATCAAAGTTACGATAAAATTTCTAATCTGTCAAGGATGTCGATCCACAAGCCGTACAAACGTCCGGTCTTTAATTGAATTCACACAAATAATTACTTCATGAAATCTTTATAAGATTTATTAACCAAAGTTATGGAGTGCTAACTCTTCAATATTTTTCAGAAGTTTTTCCAAACATTTCGCAAATGTTTTTTTTTTTTTTTTGTTGTCTTTTCCCTATGAAACTATTCACGGCTCTTAGGCTTCTATATCTCTCATAGTTTTATATATATATATATATATATATATATCTTAAGATTTATGACTTATTATAATTAAGTTCCAGAATTTAATTTATCTCATAAATTAACTTATAAGTATATCATATTTATCAAATAATCACATTAATCCCTATAACTTAAGATTTATGAATTATTACAATTAAGTTCCAAAATTTAATTTATCTCATAAATTAACTTATAAGTATCTCATATTTATCAAATAATTAAATTAATCATCTAAAGTGTGTGACCCTTTAGGTTTCCATTCACGTTGGTAATAAATATAAATTAATTCGGATTAGATAAATTAAATAAATTTAATTTATTATTAATTCACTAATTAAATAAGATTTACACATATAAATCAAGATTGACTTCTAATAAAGTATCATGACCACTTATCATGATTTAAGTACGATGTAATTAGATGTCAAGTAGTTTGATTTCACCTATCATGATTTAGGTACGTTGTAATTATTACCCTTTTATTACACTATATCCCCATTAGTTCAAAAGGACAGATATAATATCAATTCTTATTGAGCTAATCAATTTATTTCTTTTGAAAATACAGTTCATTTGAAATAGAATTTAAAACATTCTTAATTCTATTTTTACTCTATGCAAAGATTTTCGAGTTGTATTTCAAGAAGTGGCCGTACTAGAATATGCTTTCCTACTAATAAGGATCAGTGAATCTTATATTGATCATATTTTATTTTTTCATGATTTACATTCCGAATTCTACAGTATATGCGACTCCTTAAAAGCATCAACTAATATAGCCTAAGTACTATAGTAATCTACAATCATTACATTACTATTACAAAGAGATTAATCCATTAGTATTTCTTTGCATAATAATCCGTGTTGAATACTCTTAGTTAGTCAATCCGATACACTTATTCTCAATAAATATCCACGTATAATTATTTACTAATCTATTCATGTAAAACACTATGATTAGGGATATTTATCAATAAAATATAATTACGTAGAGAATTTCATCATCATAACTATTTATGATTTCTCTCTCATATATTGTATTCGAAAGATTTTATCATATCAAATAGATAAAGAATACAATGTTATTAAATATGTATAAATATAAAAGTGTAATTTATTTTTAAAACAAATTAATTTTCGAGTATACATTAACAGTGTCTTATAATTTAAAGTGTACTTCGTTGTCAGACAAGCCTCCATACTCGTCAATAACTTAATTTTATTTTATATTTGTTGCAGCTTTTCTTAACTGCAATTACAATTAATTAATTGAAGACATTATTGTCAAAAACTTTTTATCATCCTTAATCGGGTGGAAGATGAGACTCATGTATCTTTTGCATTTCAATTAATAATGAAAACTTTAATTATGGTGGCACAAAGTTGGGGGTAGCTTTAGATGAAACGAGATTAACAATTATATTCTATGTCATTCATGAATCAAATGAACTCCTAAGGTGGTTCTGAAAAGGAAAACCACCAAGGAAAACAAGAATTAATTGCTTATAGTGATATATAAGCTGTTAAGTGTCATTTTCTTAATCCCAATTAATTATGATTTTCTAAGCTATCATATAATATTTGACTTTTGTATACAATAATCCATGAATAATCAAACACTAATCAAATTTAAGACAATAATCGAATGACTAAAAAAAAATCTTGGAATGAGGAGTCATCCAGAGACAATTAATCTCGATATGATTTATATTTACGTAGGCGAACATAATAAAAAGGAAGGGAATGATGTCATTTTGGCCTTTCAAATTGGGTAAAAATATTAGGAAAAATACTTAGGTAGACCCGATTTTTTGTCTCACCTGTAGATCCTATGATCAGGATTAAATATTAAATAATTTTTTGCTTACATCAATTGAAGTCATAGATTTTTTAAAATTTAATTCACACCACAAAATCTATAAGTGGTAAGTGGGGTCAAAAACCGAGTTTGCCTTAGTCTTTTGCCAAAATATTAATATGACCCTTTAAACTGAAAAAGTTTTAAATTGACGCTTCAAACTCTGAAAAAAAAAAAAATGAGTTACGATATTGCCCACATTTACTTAATTAATAATCAATGTCGTTTCTACTATTCAAATTTACTTGTTATGGGAAGAAATCTACGTATAATAATAATAATAATTGTTGATATATGCAAACAAGATTAAAAATTTCCTACAATTTATTGTTCCCAAATTTGATAGTTAATATGTACAATTAAAATATTAACATCATGTGAATAAGAGACCTGTAATAATACTTGTAACAAGTATAAATACACTTATTGGGATTAAAAATATATTAAGCTTCTCATCAAAAAAAAAAAAAAAAAAAATCACATTGCATTCTGCAAGCACATCAATGGCCAATTTCTGCCAAGAAATCAGCTACAGATTTTGCTTAGTTTAATCTTATGCTTTGCTGTGTCCTCTAATGCTGTAATCAACTCATAATTCTCTATTCCTCTTTCTATTTACTCTCTACTCAACCCGAAAATAAAGTTTAATTTGTGTCTTATTCTTTTCTCAATGGATTATTATTTTTTTAATTAACTCAATTCTACTAATATAATTAAATCCCAATATTTATTTATTTATTTTTTGCATATCTGATTGTGATGCAGGATAAGTTGTGGTGCATATTGAATAGTGGTATTAGAAATGAGCAAGTGCAAAGATTTTTAGATTTTGCATGCCAACAAGTTAATTGCAACCCGATAAATCCTGGTGGGCCTTGTTTCGAACCTAATACATATCTGAATCATGGGTCTTATGTCCTTGATCTCTTCTACAATGTTCGTGGTGAATGTAATGCAGAGATTGGCACATTAATTAATAGTGATCCATGTATTTCTCTCTCTTTTTCTCCCTTCTTCTTTTAAGATTAATTAATACGTAGTAATTTTACCGTCTTAGAATACTATACTGTTCGATTTATACATTTATAATTTTTAACTTACATATATATAAATTTAACGATATGATTCTTTAATCGGTATAAGTAAAATTTCTCAAATAAGTTTAAATTTATATAATGTCCTAACTTGGTTTTAATTTTTATGGTTGTTGGATGCAGCTTATGACAATTGCCATTACCCTTAGTTGGAGAATGAAGAAACAATATCACATGGAGAAAGCAAAAACTTTCTGATATTTAGTCGAATAATTATGTCTGAGGCAAGGTTCCATCTATTGTAAAAATTAGTTGGTATACAAATCAAATAATATACATATGGTTGTATTAAGTGGATTTGAATTGTCTCTATTTTTTCTCTCAATTTCTTTGTTAATTTACTTATATTTAAATAATTAAAATTTAAAAAAATAATCTGAACGTACCATTAAAATATAATGACAAGATTTGGAATATGTAACAAATATGATTGAAAATAAAACTTAAAAAAATAATCTGAACATACCATTAAAATATAATGACAAGATTTGGAATATGTAACAAATATGATTTAAAACTTAAAAAAAAAAAAAGAAAAAAGAAAATGGAAAACAGAAGGGATTGAACTTTCAAATTTATATAAGAGTAGAAATTTGAAATATATTTCCGAGTAAAACAAAAAGGAATCATTGCTAACTAAAGCAAACCATATCCTCCATTAAACTTCAACAAGAAACAAATGGTAGATGAAAAATGAAAAGGAGTAGTCGATCATAATATATGGAATGCCAACTTGTTTCAAAATGCAAATTCATTGTATATGGTTGCTCTTTCTAGGAAATGTCAGAGAATCACAAGCTATCCTTACACCTTTGAGAAATTTAGAAATTGTTTAATTTCTATAAAGCTGGAAACAATATTTTAGTAGTATTTTTTTTATGTAACAAAATATTGTTATACAAATGGAAGCTTCTCTTTTTAAATAAGTTCTAAAAGTTCCATTGTCAATTACCTTGATTCAAAATTCTGAAAAATATCTAGTCTATATTCATGATTTACTTACAGATTAGATAAAAGTTATTTTTAAATATAACTTTAAACCTTCCTCACAAGTAGGACTAGCAAATTTTGACAGAATCCCATAATATAATACGAACACGACACGAAATTAATAAAGTTTTGATACGACCCAAAATTTATTGGGTCATTATTGGATCAACCAGTTTATGACACAAAATTAAACGGGTTAGGTTGGGTCAACCCATGGATTGACATGATAACCCATTAAATTACTATATAAGTAGATTTTGCTGAAATTTTTTCTTTATTATAATTTAATATTGAATAATTTAAAATTGTGAATAATAGATTTAATAATAGATTATTAAATCAAACATAATAATTATTTTTAATATTATCCTTAAATTTTCAATAATTTTAATTATTTGTTTTAAATTACTACGATAACAACGTTAATATTAATAATTGCTTAAGTTATTAAATAACTAAAATTTTATACAGTAAAATTTTAATTCGAATAAATCACAAGTTATATAATTTATCAAGTAGATTGATACTCTCTACAAATAGTAAACAGGCTCGACATGAATACGACACGAACCTGAATAGGTCAGACACGAACACGACACAATAAGAAATAGGTCCCACATGACACGGCACGACATGAAAACCTGACCCATTGACACCTCTACTCAAAAATACTTTTTTATTTTATTTTTTTAAAAACAAGTTTATAAATTTTTATGAGCAGTTGAGAATAATGCCAAGTTTGGCCACCATTTTATTATGCATGTGATTTGTACTGAATAACCATTTAATTCCAATTAATTTAGCAGTAATGTTGGCAATCGATGCAAAAAAAGTACTTGTAATTATCACACAAAATGAGACAATTAACAATTACCAGTGGCTTTTGACAACTTGACCTAAAATATATATATATAAAAAAAAAGTAAAAAAATGGAGTGATACTAGAGGAAAAAATGAAGAAATTTAACAAGGAAAAAAGAGCGCCCAGAATCCTCTTTAACATGGACAATGAGCATTTCAAATCCTCTATATGGGTCTTCGTCAATCTCTGTTCTATCCTCTGAATGCTTTTCATATGTATTTTTTACTTATAAGTATATATTTAGGAAGTGTTGGTTCATGAGTAGGAGGAGAGAAAATGAGAATCAATATTAATTGTACCAATGGAATGTTGTTTAGTTAATCACTATGAATCATTCTATTGAAATGAAAGTGTTAGAAAATGTTTACTTTTATTTTGTACTTGTGACTTGAATTTCAAATTGATTAACTTATATCAACATGATAAAATTCATTTCTTATTCAACCCAAACAATGAGAATAACATAAACCAATACTAACAGAAGAGTTTAGGATTCCTGTTTCAATTCTAATTCTCGAATACGTTTACCTTCTTAATATAATGCTAGAATACTATATATGATAATGAGTACTCAAAGAATATAGGGTATTAAAAGAATATAGGGTACATTACCGTAAATCCCTATGTGTGTGTATGTTCGTATTATCCATAATCCCTATATGTTTTAAAATTATACCTTAAAGCACCATATACTTTAGATTAAAAGGTGATATGGATGAAAATTATCCAAACTAATGAATTCTACTGCACTTGTTTACCCTCAGCGCATTATTAGCTAGTTGGATCTCTTGAACCGTTGACCCATTACTATCAACAAAAACCCTCTCCTCCCTTCCCCTCCCCTCCCTTTCCTTTCCTTCCATCATTATCATCCATTATCACCACCACCACCACCACCATTAATAACCACTAGCAGCCCTCTCTCATCAAATCCTACATCCACCTATGCTGGAAAAAGACCAAAATCACCAATAAAAGGCTTAGCTTCTCTTCCAACCAAATCAAAAGACTTTTTTCTTTGTTTTTTTAGAAGAAAAAAAAAATCTAGCTTTGGTCACAGATTGGATTGGTACAGCAGGAGCCGCTGCAATTTAGTTTCTCAATTAGAGACAATATCTGCTACAGGAAACAAGAGGCTAACAGCATCTAAAGCCGAGATCATAAAGGTGTCAAGACAAGACAATATTCATGAATTTATAAGCAACTTGCTTGATGTGTATGATATTGTGGTTGGAGAAAAATGACCCCTACTTTCAGGAGAACTAAAACAATGAATAGCCATAGAGGCAGTGGAAGAGGTTGTTCAGGTTACAGGCTGATGGCGAACAGAAGAAAGGGGCTGCAGGAATGAGGAAAGAGGGATAGTGGGAGACTTGAAGGGATAGGTGGTGGAAGGGGTGGTTATTGGAAATAAATACACGAAACATCATATTTCAAATTGTATCTTTTGGCATTTTTCAATAATAGCTTATAAAAACTAATATGACACTTGTTTGAAAAAAAAAATCTGATTTTACAACTTCTCTTGTGATGAATTGGTGCAAATTCAAGTGAAAAGGTAGCACCTCTTCATTTGAGGGCTGAAAAGTTTTGTCCACTCATCTTAAAAGTTGTAACTTAGTTTCTTAGGGTTTTCAATCAATTGAGACAACCGCTTTGGTGAAGTGTGTGATGTGTCTATAAATATGAGACTCTATCAAAGGCATAAAAAACACAAAAAAAAAAAAAAAATAAATCAGATTTTATAGTCTTTTTCTTATTCTTAGTCTTATTCTTGTTCTTGAGTGTTCATGGGAAGAATACTTGCATTGTTGAATAAGTGTTCTTGGTGTGGTTTTGGTGATTCTTAAAATTTGTATTTGTCTAAAACCTTTCAACAACTATTCATATTGGAGGCAAATAACACTTAAGGATAAAGATCACTCGCACTAAAGTTTTCAAAGTTATTTTTCATTTTTGTGTTTGTAGTAAATTTCCTCAACAATCTTAAGGTGTTATTATTTATTTCTTGACGTGGAGAACAACGATCCTACTATAAAAGTGAATAACCATGAGTTCAAATTAGACCGTTTTGATGGAAATGATCTTAACTTTACTCGTTAGAAGGACAAGATCAAATTGCTTCTAACTGAGTTAAGTATTTTTTACATTTTGGATTTTGTAAATCATCCAAAGCCTAAGGTGCCAAATGAAGAAAGTATGGATGCTGAGAAGATTTCTTATAAAAAATATGGTGAAGATTGCGTAAGATGTCGTGGCTACATCATGGACATACTTTCCAACTGAATATATGATCTTTTTCAAGTCAAAAAAAATCTAGTAGAACTTTGGAGACAAAATATACCAGTGAGAAACAAGGTATCAACAAATTTGTTTTTTTTAAGTATTTTGAATTCACTATGGTAGACAATAAGTCATTGTGACTCAAGTAAATGAGTTGCAAGTCTTAGTTTCCAAATTCAAAGATATTAAAATTGATGTTTCTAAGGCAATGCAAGTGGTTGTAATTATTTCAAAATTGCCTCCTACTTGGGCTAATTACCATAAAAAATTCATGCACTCTAATGAAAACATCACTGTTGATCAACTCTTGTTGCACATTCGAATCGAGGAAGAAATTCGTATTCGTGAAGGTAAAAGTGCATTAGTGAGTGACAACAAAATTATAAGAATGTTGTTGAGAATGGAATTAAGAATAAAAACAAACATGGTAAAAGAAAGTTTGTTGACAAGAGTTTCACCACTAATGCTGGAAATTCTGCTAGCTCTTTTAATGATGTTAAAAAGAATAGAAAGTGTTTTCATTGTGGTAAAAAGGGCCACTATAAGAAAGAGTGCAGAATTATCAAGAAGCAAAAAGTGGAGAATCCTAAGCATGCAAACATTGTGGGAGAAGATGAGGAGGAATTGGTGGCTATGGTGTCAAATTTGCACATTAGCATGATATTCGACATAAAAATGGCTTCTAACACTACATCATTTGATTGGTGGTATGACTCCAGTGCAACCATTCAGATTTGCAATGACAAGTCCCAATTCAAGGAGTTTGAAAACTCCAAAGAGGATCAAGATATTCTTATGGAAAATACTGCCAAGGCAAAAGTCTTAGGCAAAGGAATTGTAGAATTACAATTTACATCCGGGAAGAAACTTACTCTAGTTAATGTACTAAAGACTTTATATACGATTTGCTCTCGAATTGAAGAAAAATTTTGTATCTGCAACCTTATTATGAAAGAAATGTGTAAAGGCTGTTATAGAGGCTGAAAAGTTAATCCTAACTAAATATTGGATCTTTGTAGGAAAGGGTTACTCATGTAATAGGATGATTAAACTAAGTATTAATAATAATAAATTTTCTGTGTATCTTGTTGAATCTCTTTCCTTATGGCATAATCGTTTAGCACATGTTAATTTTAGAACTTTAAATTTTAGGTCGAAACATGGTTTAATTTCTTGAGGTCAAAATGCTTGCGATAAATGTAAAATATGTATCCAAGCAAAAATGACTAAGCAATCATTTGTTAGTGTAGAAAGAGATAGTGATCTTTTAAATCTTATTTCATTCTGACATTTGTGAATTGAATGGTATGTTAACAACAGGCAAAAATATATATTTCATAACATTCATAGATAACAAGTTTAGATTTATATATATTTATTTGATAAAAACTAAAGACCAAACATTTGATATGCAAAGTTTAAAATCTACAAAGCTGAAGTAGAACATAAACTTGGAAAGAAAATCAAATGTTTAAGAAGTGATAGAGGAAGTGAATATTTCCTCAATGAATTTTCTCATTTTGTGAGGAAAATAGTATTGTACATCAAACAAGTGCACTCTATACCCCGCAACAAATGGTTTGGCAAAAAGAAAGAATAGGACATTAGTAGAAATGATAAATGTCATGTTACTAAATGAGAAGTTGCCAATGAACCTATGGGGTGAAACATTATTAACAGCTTGTTATGTACATAATAGGATACCATCAAAGAAATTTGGAATATCTCCTTATGAAGCATGGAAAAGTAGGAAGCCAAACCTAAATTATTTTAGACTTTGGGGTTGCCTACTTTCTATAGGGTACTAGATCCTAAAAGAACTAAATTAGGACAAAAAGCAAATAAAAGCATCTTTGTTGGATATATTGAAAATTCAAAAGTATATAGATTACTTGATGTAAGTTCCAAATTAATTTAGGTGGAATCTAGACATGTTGAATTCATTGAGGACAAGTTCCTTAGTCATACTTATAATTCTCATGATCAAGAGTCTAAAATTCACAAGATATAGATTCAAAATTTGATAATTCTTCTAAAAAAAGGAAAAATAATGAATTTCTTAATGATATTAAAAGGATTCAAAGAGGTAGAATTGAAAAGCAATTGGATCCAAATTTTGTGTATATACAAGAAGTAACTTTTCTTGTAGAAAGAGATAAAAAATTTGTTTATAAACAAATACTTATAATACTAAATGTTGATGAAGACTCAAAGACATTTAGTGAAGCAATGTCTTCAAGGAATGTTGCATTTTGGAAGGTGGCAATAGATATGTATTTGTTGGTAACAATATACATGTATTTGTTGATTTGCCCCTTGGTTCAAAACCTATTGGCTATAAATGAGTGTTTAGAAGAAAATATAATACAGATGGTTCCATACAAACCTTTAAGGATAGGTTAGTAGCAAAAGGGTATAAAGGCCGCAGAAGAAATGTATTGACTATTTTGATACATATGCCCCTGTAGCTAAAATAACTTCAATTAGGGTGTTGTTTGCTTTCGCTTCTTTGTATGGTTTGTATATCCATCAAATGAATATTAAGACTGTATTTTTGAATGGTAATTTGGATGAAGATATATACATGAAACAACCCGATGGTTATGTATTACCTGGTAATAAAAATAAAGTTTTAAAACTTGTTAAATCTTTATATGGATTAAAGCAAGCACCGAAATAATGGCATGAGAAATTTGATTCAGTAATCCTGAAAGATGGTTTCAAAAACAATAATGTTGATAAGTGCATTTACTCAAAGTTTACAAAAAATATGGTGTGATAGTATGTCTCTATGTTGATGACATGCTTATAGTTGGTACAAACTTGTGAGGTGTTGAAAAAACAAAAAAGTATCTAACTTCTAAATTTAAAATGAAGGATATGGGTAAAGTTGATACTATTTTAGGAATTAAGGTGACTAAACATAGTATGAGTTATTGGGGGTTATGCTCAAAATCAAACTTACTATATTAAGAAAATGCTTCAAAAGTTAAAGCATTTAAACATTAAAGAAGTTTCATATCCATATGATGTAGCAAGTAAACTTTCGGTAAATACCAGAAGATCAATAGCATAGTTAGAATATGCTAGTGCTATTAGAAGTATAATGTATCATATGCATTGTACAAGATCGGACATATCCTATGCTATTTGTAAATTGTCAACATTTACATGTAATCTTGGTATTGCTCATTGGAAAGCGATAGGGAGACTTCTTGGTTACATAAAGAGAACATCAAATTTTGAATTGTTTTACAATAACTATCCAAGTATATTAGAAAGAAATGGTGATGCTAGTTGGATAACTAGTCAAGTGATAATAGTTCTATATCTGGTTGGGTGTTCATGCTTGATAGTGGTGTGGTTTCTTGGACGTCAAAGAAATAAATGTGTATAACACATTCCACCATGGAAGTTGAGTTTATATCCTTAGCTACGACTACTGGTAAAGAGGCAGAATAGTTGAGAAATCTATTATTAGACATAAATTTGTGGCCACGTGATGTGCCAGCTATCTCTTTGCATTGTGATAGTGAAGCTACAATGTCTAGAGTATTGAATAAAGTATATAATGGTAAGTCTAGACATATAAGTCTAAGACATGCTTATGTTAGACAATTAATCACGAAAGGTGTGATTATGATTGTCTATGTAAAGTTAATAAAGAATTTCGCAGATCCGTTTACTAAAGTACTCTCGAGAGATATAATTAATAGAATAAGTAAGGACATAGGGGTTAAACCTATAGAACAATTAAATTAGTCACCATAGTGGGAACTTGACCTTTACTAATTCACAAACTAATACTAAAGGACTCTCGAGAAATATAATTAATAGAATAACCAAGGACATAGGGGTTAAACCTATGGAACAATTAAATTAGTCACCATAGTGAGAACTTGACCTTTACTAATTCACAAACTAACCTAAAGGTTTAATGAGGAGCAACAAGCTATATTTTGTAATTGTGAGTAAACACTAGGGTAAAAATCTGTATCAAGTGTGTTTATTAGTACTATGGAAGCAAGAGCAAGTGCTCTTAATGAAGTACAAGTTTGGCAAAGAACTTATGTGCATACCAGGTACTTATGTTTTGGTACTTCACCTATATGAACATTGGAAATAGTGCCATTTTTAACAAAAATAGGTATAACTTTTGCAAATGTTCATGAAACTAGGAGGACACACATGGCCATAGCAGTGCGAAAATACCAGTGAATATCTCAAAAAATATTATGGATTTAAGGTTCAATTTTCCGATTTGACCATATTAAATAAAGGTTCAATGTTTAAGTACAACCATTGATTTATAAAAATTAGTTTTATAAGCTAAGTAAGGGATTGTTGGAAATAAATACATGAAACCTCATGTTTCAAATTGTATCTTTTGGCATTTTCCAATAATAGCTTATAAAAACTAATATGAGACTTCTTTTTTTTTTTTTTTTTAAATTTGATTTTATAACTTCTCTTGTGATGAATTGGTGCAAATTCAAATGAAAAGGTAGCACCTCTTCATTTGAGTTATGGCTGAAAAGTTTTATCTATTCATCTTAAAAGTTGTAACTTAGTTTCTTAGGGTTGCCAATCCATTGAAGACAACTTTTGGTTAATTGTTTGATGTGTCTATAAATATAAGACTCCATCAAAGGCATAAAAAAACACACACAAAAAAAAAAATAGATTTTATAGTCTTCTTTATTCTTAGTCTTATTCTTGTTCTTGAGTGTTCAAGGAAAGAACACTTGCATTGTTGAGTAAGTGTTCTTGGTGTGGCTTTGCTAATTTCTAGAAGTTGTATTTGCCTAAAACCTTTCAACAACTATTTATAGTGGGGGCAAATAACACTTTAAGGATAGAGATCACTCACACTAAAACTTTCAAAGTTATTTTTCATTTTTGTATTTGTGGTAAATTTCCTCAGCAGTGGTTAGTTCGCAAGTTTAATGGGGAACAATAGGAAGGCTGCAGGATAAGGGAGATTTGGAGAGGAAAGGGTTGCGAGAGGATGGGAATGGGGATGCGTGACGGGAAAGGAGATGAAGGATGAGGAAGAGGAGGAAGGGCAGGGGCAGGGGCAGGGGCAGGGGCTACGGGCTGTGGAAGGAGGAGAGGCTGCAGCTGGGGACTAGATCAGAAGAAAGGACTGGTGATGGTATAGAAAGGTACTGGAGGAGTAGGGAGGGAAGCATGGTATTGATGGTGAATTGCAGTGGTGGAAGATGGTGGTGGTGGTGGTGATTTTTCTTGAAAGGTGGAAAGATAAGGGATTTTTGTCATAAAAGGTAATAATATTTTTAGAGAAAAAAATGATAAAGTGTATTTCAACTCTGTTAAATTGGATGGTTTCTGTTACTTTATTATTTAATCCAAATCACACACGAATTTACTCTACGTTTGTTTCGAAGAAAATGAGGGAAAGGAAAGGATTTGAAAAGAAAAGTACACTTTTTCCTTCATTTGGGATAGTTTAGGGAGAAAGAAATGAAAGGAAATGGAAGGGATTAATAGCCCTCCACATCATCAAAAGTTTTCCCCCCGAAAGTGGGAAGAAAAGAAAGGAAACTTAAAAACTCTCCTATAAATATTTTTAAAATTCCAACTCTATATTTAAAAAACTAATACAACCAAAATTTATTTCCATATAAATCTCAAAATTTTCCATTCCTTTCCTAAACTTCCAAACAACATTAAAATCCCTCTCTTTCTCTTATCTTCTCTTCTCTTCTCACTTAAATTTTTTCCTTCTCTTTTTGTTCTCTCCTAAACTTCCAAAATAAGCCTTAAAGTATATTTTTAAAACATGTAAGAACTATGAGTCATATAAACATATCACGTGGAGATTTACGGTAATTTATCTAATAAAATATTAGTATATGATAGAAAGAAGATTGCATGATGACAGTGTATGTATAGGGTTTTAAAGCTCAGTCGGAGTCTAACTCAAACTTGGTTGAGTCATCTTCAAATTGACCTTTGGTCACTTGGGCTTTCAAGCCTCCATCAAGATATGTTGAAAATAACGAAATCTGAGGTGATTCGACTCAGTGAGTCAAAAAATCGACTTGAATTGTTTGAGCCATACAAAGTTGACCCAGACGGTTCACCAAATAAAAAAGACAAATTACTGCCCGTTTGTGCATTGGGATGGAGATGGATGGGAGAGGAAGCCAAGAAGGGAGATGATTGAGGGAATTTGGGGAATGAGTTTTAGCATTTGGAGAGAAGAAGAGGAAGAAGTAGGGGTTGTTCATATGGGGAGGGTTAATATTAGAAATTAAACAACCTCGTAGTTAAAACAGAATTGTTGGGCTATTTTTGGACTTGGGTTGAGATGAGTGATTAATTCGATAATGGGCTGGTTTTTTGTTGATAAATGTAATTTTACTTATTTAATTTGAAAATTAGGTTTATTACTGATGTAATAATTTTTTCATAGTTTTTATAAATCACATGTAGCAAAATATTTATATTACCTTGAACGATATACCATAAACAATATGGTGATATCCATGACTTCGACTTTAAACTATGATTACGTATTGTTAGTTCATTTTTCTATAATAAAAGTATCGTTAGACGAACTAACAGCTACCAAAAAGTACGCTAAGATTGAGATGCGTATACGCGTTCTCTTTTAAGATAATTTCTTGCAGTTAAGAATTTTTTAAATTTCGATACACGAGGTTATATTGTATTGCCTCCAAGATACAACAATCCAATTCAAAGTTGTTGTTTTATTTTCATTTGTACAACCGAGTGAGTAAGAAACTTTCCACACACTTTACATTTGTCCAACAAATTATATTTTATGAAAAATACCAGTTGTTAGGAAAACTTATAAAGAGATGGTCGTAAGAGAGGTTGATTTACAACTCAATTTATAGGATTGAAAATGGGAGTAGTTATAATATTAATTTTAAATATAATCAATACACAATTTTCCGTTACAAAATTGATTGCTGTAACAATCAAACTAGAACTAATAACCACCGTTACACATGTTACAAAAATTTCCAACACGTATGATCATTCTTTGAAGACTGTGGACATAATTAAATTTCTATCACAATATATTGTCCCTGATTAAAAAATGCGAAGACTTTTCATAGGTTTTAGATTTTGTTATGAATTTTTTGTCTCATATCTTGTGTCATTTTTTATTACATTATTAAATCAATTATCGATATTACTTTACTAAAATTATTCGACAGAATCTTAATAATTCATTAAATAGCAATATAAGAAAATTAAAATAAAGTGTGAGACAAAAGACCGTTGCCCGTAAATTTACTGACCAACAAGTGCAAAATTAATTAGACAATGACGTAAATTAAATTCCCATGTGAAGAGAGAAAATCTAGCTGTAATTATACTTGTAACAACAATATAAATCCAATTGGGTTCCACTCATATCAAGCTTCTCATCCAAACATCACTATATTGCATCCAGCAATAAAAAGAATGGCCAGAACAAATCTTCTATTGATTGTTTATTTGGTTTTCTTTTATGCTTTGCTGAATTCCCAAACACTGTAATCCATCAATAAATCTCTATTCAATCTTTCTTTTTCCTTCTTTTATTTTGTTGGTCCATATATATATATATATATAGCCCTTCATTCTTAAAATAATTATAGAATCGAAAATTCGGTTAAAGTTTAATTAATCTGTCTCTTGATTCACTTCCAATAATTAATAATCATCTCGTTATATGACAATTAATAATTCAATTTTCTTGTACATTTTGAAAAACTTTTTTATATAATTAGCTAATTAATATCTTTTAATGTTATGATAATATTAATTTAATGCCGGAAGGACAGATTCAAAAAGTGTGGTGCGTAACGAAACCTGGTATTTCAGATTCTCAAATTCAGAATTTTTTAGATTTTGCATGTTGTGGGCTAATTGATTGCAGTGCCATAAATCCTGGCGGTGCATACTTCGAACCCAACACAATAACAAATCATGGATCTTATGCCCTTCAATATAGAGTTTAATGACAGCACATTTATACTTTCTCTCTTCTATAATGCTCGTGGTCAATGTGATGTTAACACAATAGGCAGATTTATTCATAGCCACTCTTAATTCTCTTTTTAATTAATTTGTACTCTAATATAAATATAGAAATATTAAAAAGAAATACATTATTACCCCTATCTTCTAGTGATTCGAACGTCACCTAAACTGCATTTCATTAACATAAAAATAGAAATAATTAAGCAACACGTGTACACACAAATGCACACAAATAACAAATATTATTTATTTGTTTATTTATTTTAAAGATGATCTGTAGTGAATATCTAACTATCTCAAAATAATCGATGTAATTAACTTATTTTTTGCGTTTAATTTTGGTGCAGCTTATGGTAACTGTCGTTACCCTTAATTGAAGAATGGAGATGTTGCTGTTTAATTAAAGATCAAAAGACATTTCATTTGTTGCGAAGAACTATGTATGGGGGAGATCCAACTAAAGGGAGACTTATTGTGATAAAGCTTTTCTCTAAATAAATATGATGAACGCCTTGCCTAAATCGTTTTATGATCAGTTGAGTTGAGAATTTTTTGGCCCCCTTAGTTTTGTCTAAAGTGAACAAATATATTCTGATGCCATCTAAATGGAACTATGGAATGGAAAAATTGAAAATTTAACAAAGTATATATACTTTGTTAAACTTTTAATTTTACTATCTATAGCGATGTTTAGAAACTTTCACAAACCTTCCCTAACTCTATATTTCTTGTAACATGTCAGCTCATTTTAAAAAGAAATTATTAAACAATTCATTTTACGATAGAGAAGCAAATTTTGTTCCCATTTTACGCCTTTATTGGCCCACTAGTTAATTTAGTACCAAAATTAACTAATTAGGATGGTTGTAACAAACTATATGCTATGCTAATAAAGTTGTTGAAAATATAAATTAATTATTCTTGTATCAAATTTTAATTCTATATTTTGCTATAATTAAGTGCTTTGCAAATTCAAATGTATATATTAATTCAATTACAATAGCTTGGCCATTCAAATTGAAATCCTCTCACATTTGCCATATTTTTAATTAAATAAAAGATTTTAATCCTTTAACTAAGTTTATAAACAAATTACACAATTGTGTAAAAAAATTTGGAATGCTAAATCTTTGGTCAAATGACTCAAATCCTTCCAAAATTGAATCTGCAAAGCGTTGCAAATATAACAAAACGTTGAATAAAATTTCATACAAAATTAATTATTTGCTATTTTTTAATAAATTAAATTAGCATTCCATACGTTTTTCCAACCATTTTAATTAATTAAGCCAATTGAAGGAAGGCGGCCCTTTATTCAAAACTAGTTTTGATACTAAATTAACTAGTGGATCAACAAAATGATAAAATCGGAATAAAATAGCTACTTTATTCTAAAATGAATTGTTTAATAATTTTATTTTGAATTGGGCTTACATATTATAAGAAATAGAGAGTTACGAAAGGTTTTTGAGATTTTTGAAAGTTCAAGAGTATTAAGTAATATTAACATAAAATTCATTTGGGGAGATTTATGAAATTATCCCAAAAAAAAATGTGATGTTATGTGTAGAGATAAATATGAGGTCATACACTAAATGCTAGAGCCTAGAATTGCAATTGTAATTCACTGGCATTATATAATACCAATTAATTTTCAAATTGTTCATACCTCACACGTTTGAGTTCAAAAAACAAAGCTAATTATAAGTCATAGGAGAAGGTTTTTTTCTAAAAAGAAAGGAAATTATAATAAAAAAGTGCGGATGTATAAGAAGCAATAAAGAAATCTTGTCACTCCACTTCTTGTTAGAATATATAATGTTTGTGGCCTTCACGACGATATTAATATTCTATATCCATAATATCACGTATTTAATTAAAGAACAAATCAGTACGTAATATGTTTGGATAATTAAAGAATTCATGATAATAATGGAAGAAAATAAAAGAACGTACAAGACTAATCTTATAAATACTAATACATCGTATCTGATTTCATGATGAGAAGTAGGAGCGGGTCTACCCTAATCTGCCTTCATTGACTAAAAGAAAATATCAATTTTTATTTATATAATTTAAAAAAAATTTATTTTTACCTCATTAATTTATAAGTGTACCCTCACTGGCAAAAGGAAAATATTCCTTCTAAGAATTTTGTTTTGCAAAAATTTGATTTTTCCCCACTAAATCAATATAGGAGTTGTAGTCCACTTATGATTATTTTTTAAATGCAAAAAATTTGTATTTTAATGAAATGAATTGTTAAGCATTACAAATACTTATATTCTATTACATTATTTATAATACATATGTTTTGAAAATTTTATGGTCCGTTATGATACCATATCGTTGTATTTTAAACATTGTATTGTATAAATATTCAAAACACATAATTCAAATTATATAAGCATTTAAAATATAATATTATAATACACCAGCAGATCAATAAAATTTTTTCATATATATATATATATAACTTATTATTTACTTAGATATTTTATTATCAATTACAATTTACGAAATTCAAATGAAGTTTCTATTATTTGTGTCTCTACTCAAACTTTATTCTGGATCCACTCTTGATAAGAAGGAATGCCCAACGAATCTATGTTGTACGTTCACTATCACTAATTACCCATAAATACACACATATATACAGTGTTTAACTCCATGATGAGAAGGAGTGTAGGACAAAAAAGGTCAACTAAGTTGATCATATTGATCAAATCAATAGACTAACTAATTATGGAGCATTCGATTCGGATCCATAATAATAGAGAAGCACTCTATCCAATGTATTCATATACCATACTCCATGACTTGAAGGGACGCTTTAATTTAGTCTATATTTACAAGCTTAAACTAACAACTGCTCAATATTTTTGTCAAAATTAGTCTTGTTGCTATATAATTTACTCACCAAAAAAATATTATTACATAACTTGGTCTACATACACTCAAGACACTCGATCGCGGTCTCTCAATAGGCCTTGACCACCGGTTCTATTATTTCTATAGACTCGATAAGTTTGTTGACAAGAACTCCTATCAATGCGATATGTGCTCTCATTACTCGACACAAGAAAACACACTACCGCAAATTCTCTCAATCAATTATAGGACCCTGACCCTTTATCATTTACTCTCTTCGTCCCATTTATATTTTTAAATTTTTCATATTGAAATATTCTAATAAAAATGTCACATTATTTAAAATGAATAGTTTGTATTATTTAAATTTTAAATTTACTCTTTTAAAAGTTCAAAATTTTCCAAATTTCAAGAACCCGTGAACCCAATAATCAATCTCCGCTCTATTCTCTCTCCTCTTAAATATTTGTCATTCCGATGTGAAGTCAATTTAAACCCAATAAGAGTATTTATGAACATTTATTAAAAATAGTATAATTGTTTAAAACTGTGTAAATGCATAAGGTAACAAATACATTAGAGTAAAAGGAATACCAACTCTTACGGATTTAATCATTGGAGTGTCCTTGTCTTGCAGGCCTCAAGAGTCAAGAACCTGCGACACAACTGTTAAGATGGGACTCGACTTTTAACAGAAACAAGTATAATTGTAAAATACAAGCTACCTATGTCATGCCTAATTAAGGTTTTCGACTTGGCCAACATGGATGGAACACTAAATGATGAAACAATTGATCTGCGGAAAACGTGAATACAGCAAAACAAAATTACAATTAAAAAAATCTGGTTATGAATTGGCCGAGTTTTTTTATATTGTTTCTCGAAAATTCAATGCATCTAGCTTTTGTTAATGAATAGAACGGCAAGAATGACAGCTATCTTTTGTGCTATCTTTAATTTTCCTCCGGCTTGATCAGATGCAACTCTCCTGTATTCGAACTGTATTCTAGATTTAATACGGTTTTGTTTTCATACCTTCGACTAAGTGTACCATTCAACCTTTTCATCACCCAATTTCCTAGCCATCAAGATATCCATAAAGATATAATTTGACTTAAAGTACCATGGAAGTTCTAGTCAATATTTTGAAAATCGGACCTTTACGGTTTAATCGAGGTGATCCGATCCATTGAATAAATCGTTATAATTTAAAATGCTATAAAATATATTTTTAGATTTTTTTCTGTTATATAATTTAAAATACTATAAAATATATTTTTATGAAATCTAAAATAAAAGAGAAATACTATTTTTTTTTTTAAATTCTAATCGTAATACCTAAAAATACTAATTAAATTTCTAATAAAAAATCAAACTCGTACACAAATAAGTGTAAAAAAAGTAAAAAAAAAAACAATAACGTAACACTTTATGATTTGGTGCGTTCATTATTTTTCTATTTTGTAGTTTATTTCATAAATTTTTTTTATTTAAATCATTTTTAATCTAAAATTTAAAAACCTGCCAAAAATCAATTGAACCGATTTTCTTTTGATTCACTATTTTTTTTTCTTTCTAATTTTTTATATAAATCGAATATATATATGAATTGAACAGATAACTCTTCACGGTTCGTTTAATCGAATCAACCAGTTCGATTCAATGTTTTTTCTAGTATAATTCTTGAATCCCTATAGATTTTGTTGTTATTCTTGAACTGAGAAAGTGTAAATTTCATGATATAATGGTTAATTGTCTTGACTTTTTGAGTATTTCGGCCTTCAATTCACGAGCGGAAAAATGGTCAGCAGTCTTAACTTTTTGGGTAGTTTACAGTTTCATGTCATTATATGTGACAAAACCATCATTTGTATTTGTATAATATAATATTAAATATTTTAAAAATTTATACGGATCAAACATTCAAATGCACAAACGTAATGGTTGCCCCATACTTTCATCACTATCTCAGTGATAAAAAGAGGGAACCATAACGAGCATTTTTCAATCTAACTACTAATTTAGAAATAAACCACTAATATTCATATATCTCCATGTAGCGCCATAAACACCCAAAAAAAAAAAAAATCATAGTGGTGGCAGAGGCAAGGGGAGAGGGTTGTTAAAGGGAAAGAAGTAAACACAAGCAAACAATATGCATACTGCAGACCATTCAGTCAAAGCAGCAGCTACACTATGCTACAACAGCTCTCATTATTCAGGTAAAACTAATTCTGGAGCTTCTTCTCCCATTTGAGGGGCTTGACAACCTCCCAAGTGAAGTCAGCATCATCTCTTCCAAAGTGCCCATATGCAGCTGTCTTCAAGAATCGGCCGCTGCCACCCCTCTTCAAGTCCAAGTGAATGGCAATCATTCCGGGCCTGAAATCGAAGTTCTCCTTCACAATCTTCAAAATTTCCTTGTCTGGGATCTTTCCAGTGCCATAGGTGTCGACAAAAACTGATAGTGGCTCGGGAACACCAATGGCATAAGAGACCTGAACTATGCACCTGCGAGCTAGCCCGTTAGCAACAATGCTCTTAGCAGCCTGCCTAACAATGTAGGCACCACTCCTGTCCACCTTTGTTGGGTCCTTACCCGAGAAGGCACCACCACCGTGGGCACCCCAACCACCATAAGTGTCTATAATGATTTTACGACCGGTCAGACCAGCATCTCCATGAGGCCCACCAATCACTAAAAACGGCCAGATGGGTTGAGGTGGAAGATAGTCTTTTCATCCAGGTACTTCTCAGGAATGACAGGCTTGATGACATGCTCCTTAAGATCCTTGGCAATTTCATCATTAGTAACAGTCTCGTCGTGCTGAGTGGAAATGAGAACAGTATGGACTCTCACTGGAACCATGGCTCCATTGTCATTGTAATATTCGACGGTGACTTGGGTCTTGCCATCGGGTCTCAACCAAGGGCAGGTTCCATTCTTGCGGACTTCGGTCAAACGGGCACCAAGCTGAGTTGCAAGAACATGGCTGAGAGGCATCAACTCTGGTGTCTCATCAGTGGCATATCCAAACATGTGACCCTGGTCACCAGCACCAATCTCCTCTGGGCGCTTGGTAAGGTGACCGTGGACACCCTGGGCAATATCAGGGCTCTGTTGCTCAATATTAACTAGGACTTTGCAGTTATAAGCAT
This sequence comes from Cinchona pubescens, assembly GCA_025175665.1. Taxonomy (NCBI): domain Eukaryota; kingdom Viridiplantae; phylum Streptophyta; class Magnoliopsida; order Gentianales; family Rubiaceae; genus Cinchona; species Cinchona pubescens. The sequence continues at coordinate 3,207,500 of JANKKI010000055.1, read as the reverse complement.
CAAGACCAACATCATCAGAAATAAATCCAATGACACGGCATGAGGAGTGTCACGCACAATCTTCTCATAGTCAACATTGGCTTTGGTAGTGATCTCCCCAAAAACCATTACCATGTTAGTCTTGGTGCAAGTCTCACAAGCAACTTTGCTGTCAGGATCTTGTTCAAGGCAGGCATCAAGTACTGCATCAGATATCTGATCACAGAGCTTGTCTGGGTGTCCCTCATTTACAGATTCAGATGTGAACAGGAAGGTATCCATTGTCTAAACCTGGAAGAGGCAAAACCATTTATAAGATATTTTATACATTATCAACCGACATACAGATAAAATAAAAGCATAAAAGGAAAGTATGGGAGAACAATCTCTCTTTTCCACAAATCACCAAGTAAATTGTGCTGAAGAAGATTCTATTCTTTTTTATTCCCTATAACATACAAGAAAAGTATCACTAAAAGCAAACCACTTTTTAGAAAATTTTATTCCCTATGCTAGACAGGAGAATCAAAAGTGTTCTTATACCCACTTAAAAAAAATACCATGTCAGATACATAAGATGGTCCAGTTTATTCTTTCAAGCTAATCCTCCGGGGGTGGGGGTGGGGATATCTGCTTCAAATTTTTTCTTGTGCATACCAATTATGTCTCTTATAAGCACATATAGACAAAGCATCCTTCCATCTAATAAACCCTTCCAGATGAATATTATCTACCACCATAGTGCCAAATCTCACCAATTCATTGACAAAGACGACCCAAATGAGAACTTTTCATTTCAACTACAAAAATACCCATCCTTGCTTGGCCACTAAACTAAAAGGAGATCTAGAGCCTTGGATAACCATGCTTCTCTTATACTAAAGGAATTTTCACTTTCCTCATACTAAGCAGAGCGATTTTTCTCGACTAAGTAATCAATTTAACCTCGAGTCAACGATCAACTAGCACAGATCAAAGAAGTACAACTAGCTACTTAAACTTCGATCAATCACTCAATATTCTTAGTGAAAATGAAGTTAAACAGATTCAAGAAAGCCGACGAAGTTCAACAAGCCAGAACTCGGATACTATATTCCACGAGGGTACTGATCAGATTAACCAGTAATCATAACTGAACAAGCTGTATAATTAAAAAGCATCACCTAGTTCAGACCTTTCAATCAACAATGCTCCTTAGAACTAAAAACAAAACCCAAATCTTGAAATCAAAATCTAAACACAATTATGTCACTAATTACCTACTCCATAGATAAATCTCACTATTCAACCCGGAACAAGTCGAAAATGAAGGATTTGTCATAAAAATCTCAAGCAACACCAATTCATATTAGATCTAAACATTTTCTTGTATGACTTCCTATTTCTCATTTTATCACACTATAACGAAGTACAAATTAGGTAGTAATATGTGACATGTTGATCATGGCTTCGAGTCGGTAGGGGAGAGGTGGTTTTTTTTAAAACTATAAACCAACTGATATTACATAATCAAGAAAATCTCAACATCCCTCCAAAAATCCGAATAATACAAGAAAGAACAGATTTTTAACTACTTTAAACTCACAAACAAGAAAAACCCACAAAACCAACAACAGATCTACAGCAAAAAACACCAAAAACACTTCAAGGAAAAACAATATTTTTTAAAAAAATAAATAAATAAACAACTGCATGAAGAACTCAGATCTACTAGCCTAATAACAATAATTAGCCAAAACCCATGTCAAGAAACACGATTGAGCAGCATGACTGCCAATAGATGAAGTGACAGTACAAGAAAATGTACCTTGACAAGAGAAGAGCCCAACAGCAAAGGTGAGAAAGAAGGTAGATTTGGTTGGACCTGTTTTAGTTAGGCACCCAAATGCTTGCGAGTTTTAGCCTTTGATTTAGGGTCGGTATTTATAGACGTTATGTCTTAACAAAATTTGGTCACATGGTCTACGTGGAGTGAAAATGGGATGAGTTGGGGTGGGTGCGGGGATTGAATTATAATTTTCAAAATTAGATGTATGTAGTTGTTGCTTCTTATTGAATTTGTAAATAATAATTTTTTGTTTGTAGTTAGTTTTATAATTGAATAAGGAAAATTTTACAATTATTTTAGGTAATCGTTTTGTTTTGTTTTATTGAATTTTAAGGTTTGTACGTAATAAATTTTTAAATATACAATATTATATAATATAAAATTTTTAAATATAACTTTCCCAAAGTAACAATAGAATTTTTATATAATTATAACATAAAAATACAAGATTTTACAAAAAAAAAAAAAAAAAAAAAAGTTGAAAAGGGGAAATAAATACACTATCACACAAAAGATTACTTTCCATTTTTAATGGTTACTATAAGATATTTTTGCTGATTAAATAATTTAGGGTAAGTCTCCGTTAGAAGTTACAATCATATTATAATTAGAGTTAATTTTATATATACTGTCGGTGTAAAATAAAATTTTATATTATCGAGTATAGATGCATGGTACGTATGTATTTTTAAAATTTCAAATTTCGTGATATACATCAATAATCGATAGTATAGAAATTTTTTTATGCCGGTAATATATGAAAAATTAATCCATTAAGAGTTATGACAAGTTTATATATTTTTATGACATATGATGTTATAATATATACAAGTTATTAAGATTAAAATAAGTGATTTATAAACTTGTAGAATTTCCTAATAATTTAAATGGTTGGTGGAATCCATATTAAATAGGATTGTTGCAAAATGGAAGGAGACGGAGGTTTACGTGATCTGACGGCTGGTATCACTTGGAGTTGGTGAGTACTCGCAGAAGATTATATACTAGTCCTTGTAGTATTTGATCTCATTCACCAACCCAGGATATGGACTATGTTCAATTGTTCATCTGTTTTTGCTTGATGGCTTGGCTTGGCTTGGCTTCTCTAAGCTAGCTCGGTGAATTCAGTTTTCAAATAAAAATGCTTAACCTCTTTTTCTCATATGTATATTTCACGTTGGAGTATCAATTGAATTTTGTGGGTCAAACTATGCAAAATCTAAATTCAATTTACAAATTTATTTAAATTTTGTGCCTATATTGAGTTATTGTATAACTCACAAATGTAATAACTCATACTCAATTCATAAATTATTTAGATTTCAACATTTAACCGGGTTGGTCTAAACTCATACAATTCAATAAAAAATTTTATAGTTTATTTATTATTTTTTTTACACCCGGTCAACAAAATATGAAATAGTATGTATTACTTATGTCAATAAATAATTATTAACTATATTATTGAACCATAACATTTCAACTAAATTGACTAATGATGTTTGGTTATTATTTTTATTTATCCGATTTTAGTTAATAAAATATTAGAATCATTAACCATTATCCACATAAAATTAAATAGTATTATTTAATTTAGGATAAAATTAGTATTATATATATATATGGAAAATTTTACAATCCCTTTTAGAGAACCATTCCATTGTGCTTTAAAAACTTGTACATTACAACATCATGTGCTTTAAAATGCTTGTACTGCACATACTTTTAAAGTTAAGGGGATGGTTCTCTAAAAGAGATTGTAGAATTCTCTCTCTCTATATATATATATATGCACAATGGGAAAATTTTACAGTTTTTTTAGGGAAACATTTTCTTATATTTTAAATACTTATACAGTACAATAACATGTGCTTTAAATATTTGTACTATACATGCTTTTAAAGTTAAGGGGATGGTTCCCGAAAAGAGATTGTAGAATTCTCTCTCTATATATATAAAGGAAAATTTTACAATTTCTTTTAGGGAATCATTCTCTGGTATTTAAATAATTGTATACTACAACACTATGTGGTTTAAAAACTTTTACTCTATAAGCTTTCAAAGACAAGGAGATGATTTTTTAAAAGAAATTGTAAAATTTTCCATATATATATATATATATATATTAATTATTCGGGTCGAATTTTAAACGAATCAAATTTAATAAATTCCAAACTCAATTGATATTTTAATTGGACAAAATATTTAGGTCCAAGTTCAATTCAAATCACTTAATATAAGGCTCAACCTTTTATTTGTCATACTGCACGGGTTGAACTCGGCCTAAATTAACAATCCTAATTCCACGCTTCAAATAATATATAAAATAATATTCTAAATACATATCAAATTTTGTTGATTGATACGGTAAACGAATGAATTTGAAACTTAAGCTAGTACAAGGTATTTTAACATCTTTTCTAGATTATTCTCGAAGTCCTTATTTCTCGATAATTGGTCTTAAAGCTCAAAAAAATGTATATATAAAATTGATTGGAAAAGACATGGCTAATAGTAAAAAGCCACGAATGGAGATCTAGAAAAGTAGTACTCCTATTAATTTGACTTTGGGAAACAAGAAGTAAACTACAAAGATGTTGACTAATTCTTTTCATTGATTTTACTGTTGTATTAGGCACGGGGTAAAACCGTAAAAGGGATTCTAAATATTATGAGAAAAAAAAAATCCTCAATTAATTTACAGTTTAAAGCTGAAAAGTATCTATCTTCTCTGAAAAACATGTTATTTATTGCTATTTATTATTCGGACAATAATGAAAACATGTTTGAACACCTGGCAGACTATCAAGTCAAAGCTGGTGTAGAAATCACTGCACAATAATCTACTCCTTCTATTTCTTTTTAAATGTCATTTAAAGTTATGATACAAAAATTAAAATTAATATTAAATAACCTAAATTTTAAACAAAATTGATTATGTATAACTACGTTATCTTTTGACTACTAATAAATTCTATAACTACATTATCTTTTGACTACTAATAAATTCAAAAAATTCCAATATTAATATTCTTCCTCACACCATTTTCTCTTTCCTAATCTCATGTCCCTTCATCTCTTTCCTAATCTCATGTCCCTTCATCTTCAGTACTAAATTAAATTGAAAAGAGATAAAGGCAGGATTCGCAAAAAACAAAAAATAATATTTCATTAGATTTCTAAAGTAACATTTAAAATAGAATAAATTTTTTTTCCAAAGTGACACTTAAAAAGAAATAGAAAGAGTATATATCTATATCTATTTTATATTATATATAAAATATGAGACAGTGTTTTCTATGATATCATTTCATGTATTTCTTATTTTACCCTTTTTGAGTTAGTTTTAAAACTTCCACTTATAATCACCCTATAAAATTTCTTCGTTTTTTAAAAAACACACATGCATAGTGTGTCTTTCTTACTAGTAATAATAAAGCAAAAAATAGTCACGGTTTCGGTTCCGAAACTGGAATCGTAACCGTCGTTGAGGGTTCCCGGAATCAGATTCAAAAGCATGGACATGGTTTTGCTTTCGATTCTCTATTTTTTGGAACCAGAATCAAAACTAGCAATATTTTTTTTTTAAATAATAATAAATTATAATTCTCCCCTTACCATTTTATCTATAAATATCCCTCTTCCTATAATATTTTCAACACACAATTCTCTTAATCTCTCTAATCCTTTCTAAGTCTCTCGAATACTCTCAAAATATATGAAGTTTTCAAAATGTATCTTTACTTTAATTTTTAATGGTTCAATAAATAATATAATAGCATACTTTTTTTCCAAAAACAAAGTTTACAATTAAAATATAAATAAAATAATTTGCTTTGTTTCTCATCTTAACTTGTATTAATTTTTTTAACATTATAATTTTTATTTTTTTAATTTTTTTAAACAAATTCGAAATCAGAATCGTAACCTGAATTGATACCCAAAGTTCCTGTTTAGGTTCTTCTAGTAACCGAAACTAGCAATTTCGAAATCGTAGTCATGCCTACATCCAAATGAAACCAAACCGTCAACAATTATTTATTTTCCTAGTTATATTTGTATTTTAGAGAAATAAATAAATTATCAATTTAAAGTTAAATTTCACTATTACCAACTTAAATTAATTAGTACATAGTATTACACTATTTACCAACTTGGCTTGATACATATTAGTCAGGTAGCTGAAACCCCGGTGAATTGTACAGATTGGGAACGATGTCAGTGGTGTTCCAAATGGCTTATTCTCAATGTCTTGTTTTGACGGTTTTATTGGTAAAACCGTGTAGTTGTCCTTACGCATTAAAGAAGAACGTTTACCGACAACCAAGTCCATACTGCCACACTCTGGTCTCGTAAAAATAATAATAAATTAGTAAGCGAGGCACAATTAAGGAATGTGTAATTTTAAATAATATTTATATAAAAGATTTTTAAAATGAAAAATAAAAAAAATAAAAAAAAAAAGTTAAGGGTGATTACATATGAATGGTATTTATGAAAATCATTATAAGAATAAGGGTAAATATAACAAAACATATTATGACATCACATCAAATCAACCCTCTTATTTTATATATAGTATAGATGGGTCAATTTTACTTTACCCATTAACCTTTAGATTTATTATCACTTTAGTTTCTTATATTACTTTTGAATAAATTTTTCATGCACCATTAGTGTACAAAATTTTTTATATCATCGGGTCTAGATCCATAACATATGTTTTGTTTAAATATCAAAAGTTATTTTTGTGCATGTGACATGCATTTAAATCCGATGGTATAAAAATTTTATCACCGATTGTGCATAAAAGATTTTACTCATTATTTTTAGCCACTTAAATTCCTAAATTATATACTAACGGTATTAAGTTTTTAGTCTAAAATGACATTTTTACTCCCAAATTAAATATGTTGATAAATTTTCCATGAAACCTATTTTGTCTTATTTTCTTTCCATAAGTAAAGTTTGATGAAATTTGGGATATGATGATAAATGATAAAAAATTTATTAAATCATTTCAATAAGATAAGAGAGGAAAAAAATGAATCAAGTAAAAATAAGGAAAAGAAGAAGAAGAAGTGAGAATAAGGATATTTTTTGTCAAACAAATAAGGAATGTTTGAGTTAAATATAACGGAATGATTTAAATACATGAAAAATAACATTAATAACTAAAGTGATAGTGACCCTAAATGTTAAAGGAATAAACTAAAATTAACCCATAATGTAAACTATAAGTACCTAATTCGCAATACACATTTCTATAAATTTTATTTAACATGTATTACATTTCAAAAAAGTTACTACAGTATTAACTACTCCGTATGAATCAAATACCATCGTAGTATATTCTTTTGATGGGAATTAAAAATTTGTACAGTGCAAGTTTTTTAAATATATAATATTATACTGTATAAATATTTAAAATACAAGATAATGATTTTTTAAAAGGGGTCATAGAATTTTCCTATCTTTTTATTTCAACAATCTCTCTGACCACCTTGTCTGATTAGCATATTCAATCAAACTAAAGAGACAAATAGTCCATATCTTATTTTAGTTAATTTTTGTTTTTTTGTTTTTCCTAATCTTTGATTAGGATTACAGGCCCAGCGAGTTTCCACTAAGCTGACCAGTAACCAGCAATTTTTTAATTAACTTTCCTTTCTGCTTAATTAGTGCTTGAATCTTCTAGTTATTAATAATGTGGTCGTAGTCTTATACTTTCAATTGTGCACAGAATAAATTTATCAATTTCAAGGTTATACTCAAAAACTTCGGATCTTGGCACCAAAACTGATCATAAGGGTTTTGAGATTAATTACAGCACAAGAAAGAAAGAAAGAAAGAAAGAAAGAAAGAAATTAGAAAGAATAAAAAAACTTTGTAAAAAGACCCTATAGAACCAAATTTAGATCCTTATTGAAATGATATATATTTCAAAGATTTTTCCGTGATTCCGTGAAATGTTAACACACACGTTTTGTTTTCATGGCAAAATTAGTAAATGTTGACATAAGAAAGAACAAACCAATTTGCTGTGAGAAAAAAATTCTTGATTCCACAAAAGGCATGTAAGCATATTGCGTTTTGTTCACATTTTGGAATATGCGCACGTCCACCTTTATTATTATAGAACTGTATTCACACCTTTGAAGATTATATAGTATAAAATTTTAAATGGTTTATATTGTAATACAAAATTAGAACCATTTCTAGGACTATAAAATGAACAAAACTAATCGATACTTGAATCAAATTCGATTTGGTCAGATCTCATTCGAATTTAGTTTGTCAATACTCATACCAAACTTTAAAAAAAATTAATGTTGTTAATTTTTTTAATTTAGTTCAAACTCAACTCGATAAGTTAGAAACATTTATATTTATATGTAAAAATTCAAGTTACTCGAACTTGATTCGATTTTAACTAAATAAAAAATCATTTGTATGACTTGAAATATAAATAAACTAAGATTAAACAATATTAAAAATTTATTAAAATAATCAAATTAACTTGAACTATAATGTGCAATTTATTTATATTTATTTATACGTCTAACCATTAAAAAGCATGTATGGTAGCATGTATGGGTTAATATAGAGGTATAGCGGTTATGGAGCTATGTGCATTAAAAAGCTTGCAATTCTGCCCTTCTACATCAATTGCAAAATAATACTACTATTAGAAGAAATTAACTCTTAGTGAACCACCTATTAAATGTATTTCAAATCTTTTATTTTATTATTTGTGTCAATTTTTTATCTCATATTCTAAATATTTATCACATATACTTTAGTCTTGTAAGTATTACTATACTATAGTACATATAGCAGACATACAAAATGTGAGATAGAAGATTAGTATAAGAAGCATCATATGTTAGAAGATTTTATTATGGCTATTAAATGTTGATGTCAAATCTCTTCTACAAAGGTTAAGGATCTTTTATTTCACTTCCTATTTCAATATCTAATGAAAGAAAATACTAAGGTAGACTTGGTCTTTAGTCCCACTTGTAAACCTTATGATGTAAATTAAATGTTATGGAATCAATGACATTAGCTGATGTAAGCAAGATTCTATAAAATTTAATTTTGACCGCAAGGTCTACAAGTGAGACTAAAAATCGGGTCTATGTAATTATTTTCCCTAATCAAAGGCCAACATTTTTCTACTAAAAATTTAGTTATATTTAAAATGAATTTTTAATAGTTTATTTGCTAGTGGTATAGGGAGTGAGATAGGAAATGAAATAAAAAATTTTGCAGCTATACCAACTCATCAAAAATAATCTTCTATCTTACTTTCTATTCCAATATCAATCCACTACTTAATGAACAACTAAGATTCCTCTATTAAAATTCATAATTGTATTTAAAAAGAATATTATTTTAACAGTTCATTAGATAGTAAAATAGAGAGTGAAATAAAAAATATGATAAAAAATATTTAGTGCAAACTCAAGATGATCAACAATAATACAATTTAAGGGAATTTTACAGTTTCTTTTAGGAAATTATTTCTTTGGCTTTAAAAACTTGTATAGTATAAATTTTTTAAATACATAATATTGTACTGTACAAATATTTAAAATACAAAAAAAATAATTCCTTAAAAATGACCATAAAATTTCTCCACAATTTGTTAGAATCTTAAGAGTCAGAAGCATCGAAGAAGCCACTTGTTTCATCAGAAGTAAAAGAAGAAATTTATGAACATGAAGATTCTTTGTGTCAAAACTTAATCAAGAAGCGTAAGAGATTCACAAATCACATCCCATAATTATGCAATGTACTCTTAAGAATCAACGTTCGAGAAATCCATAGAATTTGTATTATAAAATCTTATTTTCTTTATTAACTTTTAAAGGAAATGGCCTTATAAAAACTTTGAAATCTTAGGAGGTTTTCCTCTATCGTGTATTATTTTTAAGGTTTTAATAAATCTAATAGGGGGACCATACATGCCAAAACCCTTACCACTCGTTCGTGGATTAAATAAATAAATAAAAATAAACTCTTAGTGAACCTAATTTTTTTTTTCAAGTTTTATCGCATTAGAAAATAATTCTGTTGTATTTTAAAAATTGCAGAGTAACTTTTTTAAAGCAAGATATGTACAAATTTTTTTTGTTCTAAAACTAAAGTCCACAGGATATTTTGATTTCACACGGATATTTTGGTTTTATTTTATTTTAAAGATGGAATGAAACTGGATTTTGATTCGTTATTGTGAAATGATGGCAGCATGATGATCTCATTTCTGCAGTAATCACACTTTTTTTTTTCTTTTTTGGTTTTTGGTAATTCTGTAATTATCAGTGTTTGGTAATTATTTTTTTTTTTTGTCGGTTTATTGGAAAGTGAACTGCTGAGCATATAAGATAAGATTCTTGAAGTCCTTAAACTGTTTTGTAGCATGAGATTCTATGCCTCCAAAACGACATGTGTAATCTATGAATATTAGCATGTGAATGCATGGAATATGGCGGTAGACTACGAAATTTTTACAGATTATTATCGTGTTGACACACATCTGCAATTACTTTTCTTTTTTGTGGGTTACTTTTGCAGTAATAAATAACATTGAATTGGTACTATACGATCGTATAAATATATAGTATTAAAATATACAAACATATAAAATATTAAAATCTAGTATCATGCCGGGATATAGAATTTTTATAAAAGTTAAGAATGCCCAATAAAAAGGTGTATAATGTCAAGATGCCACCAAGATTTTGATTTCACATTATCAATTTAAATATCCCTTTTTTTTTTTTGGTTTCTGTTTTATTAGAGAGTAATTGACGAAACGGGAAGGACAATATGGATGATATGATGAGATCATGAGAATCAAATTCTGATTATGAATGTTACCCTAAAAAAGGAAAATTCTGATTACAAAATACGGAACAAAAGACCAAACAGCAGTAACTGTATTATATAGTATCATTTATCGCACTACAAAATGCTACAAAGAAATTTGTATTCAACTACATATCATTAATTAAAATCTCCTTGAAATTTGTCAATAGAAGGTCTAATATTTCTTGCCTTCTGGCTCCAAGGGTAGAATAATATCTTTTTAATTGCTAAATTACATAAAAAAGAAATTTATGATTTGAATATCACACAACAAAATTAATAGAAAGAATAAATAACTAAATTGTATATTCAATGAGTGAGTTTCTAAGTACAATAGTTGAGTTTATATATAGGTTAAAGGATAAGTCCAATAGATAACTACAAGTATAGATAAACATATAAAATAAGATATACATGTTAGTACAAGATATATACATCTAATATTCCTCCCCAAATTCAAGGTGAAAAAGTTGACAACAAACTTAAATTTGCTCACAAGTGTATGAAAATGGCTAGGTGGATGTGTTTTAGTAAAAAGATTAGCAACCTGATGCTTAACTTTGAGTCATGAAATAGAGATAAGAGAAAGGGTCTGCGGTAGGAAATGATGACGTACAAATTGATAATCAATATCAAAATGCTTTGTACGTTCGTGAAAAATATCATTGTAAGTGATTTAGATAGCATTTTTGTTATCACAATAAATAGGTGTATGATTCGCAATTAAAGTAGTTCAGATGTAGTAGTAGTAAGAGCACAGTACTCAAATTTTGAATTAGAACATAAAACAACAAATTGTTTCTTACTTCACCAGGAAATAAGGGAATCACCAAGAAAAAGACAATATCCAGAGGTAGATCAGTGGTCAATAGGATCTCCAATCCAATCAATATCTAAATATGTTCGTAACTCCAACAAAGATGAAAATGAAAAATATAATCTATGAAAGATTATGCCTTTCACATTTCTCAAAATCCGTGGGATAACAACAAAATGTGTAGAGTGTAGAGCGTAGAGCAGACATAAACTGACTCACTATATGTATAACACAAGCTATATCTGGTCGATTAAGAATAGTTAGATAAACAAGATTACCAAATAATTGACGATATTGTGTTGGATCTATCAGAGTTCCCCATTAATAGGATGCAACTTGACATTTGTTTCGAGTAGAGTATCAACAGTTTGAGCATCCGTGATTCCCGTACGGGAAAGAAGATATGAGACATATTTTGCCTTGAGACAAATAATAGCCTGTAGAAGATTTAGAAACTTCCAAATGAAGAAAATAACAAAGTGATTCCAAATCTTTCATTTCAAACTATGTACTGAGGGATTCTTTCAATTGTTGATACCTGAGATATTGTTACCTGTGATGATCATGTTATCTATATAAAGAAGAAGAATCATACTTGATGAAGAGTGTTTAATAAACAAAGTAGAATCATATGAAGCCCAACTTTTTCAAGGTGGTACTGAATTTTGAACACCAAGCCCAAGAAGCTTACTTGAGCCCATAAAGTGCTTTGCATAGATGACAAATTTGTTGGGTGGATAATCATACATAGGAGGAGGTTCTGGTGTAAACATCCTCAACAAGATCACCGTTCAGAAAAGCTAACATCCATTTGAAAAACATTCTAACAGCGAGCAGCAGCAACTACTAGTAAAAATCGCCCAGATGTAATATGAGCCACAGGAGCAAAACTCTCTTCATAATCAATACCATATTTCTGAGTGAATCCTTTGGCAACCATACTGGATTTGTAGCGCTCAAATGAACCATCATATCGTGTTTTAATCTTGTATACCCATTTGCTCCCAATTATGGATATGCATGATGATAAATCAACCAGATCCCATATGTATGTTTTTGTAAGAGTTTCCAATTCATTTGTCATTACTTTCTGCCAAAGAGGATTAGAACAAACCTTGCGAAAGGTTTGAGACTCATATAGAGTAGTAAGAGATAAATAACAACAATAGTCATTTATGTGAATAGGAAGAGTTTTTACCCGATTTGAACGACTAGAAGAAGGAGGAGAAGGTTCTGAATGATCCACAAATTGACTAGTAGGTTCTGAAGATTGAGGGCAGTGGAATGTCGCCAGGAAGATTGACCGAACCCATATCAGAAGAAGTTTCATCTGGTAAAGATTAATGAGTTCATTAATAAAGAATCACAAAGGACTAACAGATGAGACATGAAATATAGACATGCTAGAAAATGGCTTATATTTCCAAAAGTGTGCATGACGAGATACTCGCAAACGCTTAGCGATGGGATCATAATAACGATAGCCTTTGTGCTGTATGCTATAACCAAGAAAACAACATAGCCTAGAGCGAGGCTCTAATTAAGTTCGCTCATGAAAAGGAAGTAAGACAAAGCAAGCATATTCAAATACTTTGAGAGTTTGATAATCTGAAAATGTAACGTAAAGATGCTCATACGGAGTTTGTTGTCAGTAGTGGGAGGTGGAACTCGATTAACGGTGAAAACTACTGTAAGAGCGGCTTCTCCCCAGTAGGATTCAAAAACATTTGAGCAAAGTAATAGAGTTCGAGTAGTGTCTAAGATATGACGATGTTTACAAATCTGTTCAGGCCAGCGATTTTGTTGAGACCTGAACAAGACCTAAAAAACTACTAAACATTAACTAATGAACTCGGGACAATGAAGCATGACCTAGGCAAGAATGCCATAATTGTAACGAAGAAAAGTTTTTATTTTGAGTAATAGCACTAGTATGAAGTGAAAGACGCAAGGATGTTAACTCAAACAAGCGACCAACTTCATGGCTTGTTCCAACCTGTTTGCTTGTGTGTAGATCCTGAATAGCACAATCATGTTTAGAAAAATATAAATCATGATTAAGATCACAAAGTCGTCCAACAGAAAGAAGGTTAAAAAACAAGTGAGGGACATAATAAGTATCCGAAATGCTAAACTCAGATGTAGCAAGAGTACTAATATGACTAATATACGAGAATGAACCATTAGTAGTGTGCACTAGAGAAGGATTAGCTATTAGTATTTTATTAGTGAATAATGTTGAATTTGATGACATATGATTAAAACATTCAAAATCTATAAGCCATTAAAATACTATTTGGTTTGGCAGAAAGAATAGAAGAAGAAGCATATTCCCTACGAGATGGGACCTTACTGATTAAGACCTCCAAGTCTGATATTGACGCAGATTAATTCAGATTACTATGACTGATGTTTGCGCCAGAATCTACTTGTACAACAGCTACAGGTTTGTAACCTTCTCAATGTTGAGCAGCAATGCGCTTGCTACATTTTGCAAAATTATATCCCTAACGCCCACAATAATCATACTTCTTTAGGTTTCATCCCTTTCTGCTGAGCTGGTTGAGTTTTTGAAGAAACAGAAGCCATGATTACTTTAGTAGTTTTTGGATTAAACTCCATAAATGAGTTTCTTCAGAGATTAATTCTGATAGAGCTGAGCATAGTGTCGGCAAACGTTGTCGATGTAGGAGACTAGTTTTAGTAGGTTCAAAATTATTTCTCAGAGCCATAAGAAACTAAATCAAATGAAGATTATCCCAGTGAGTAGTATAAAGTGCAGCATCTTTGGCATGAGGTAACCTTATAGGCTCGGACAATGCCAACTAATCTCAAAGACTGTTCATTTAGTATCAAAATCATCAATAGATTGTCTAAACTCTTGGCTGAGAAGTTGTAGGTTGCTTGTGATTTGGCACTGACGAGCAAGATTAGTCGTAGTGTATATTTCTTACAAAAAATCTCAAACTTCTTTGGCAGTCTTAAAACCATTGAGAAGAGACTTGATAGAAGAAGAAGATGTATTTATGAACCAAGAAATGATATTGTGATTGATTATCCTAGTCTTCCAATCTATCAGCATATTTATCAGATGATATTCGTTGTCTTGTGTCGATTTAACTCGGTCTCCAGTGATAAATCATCAAAACTTATGACCTTTGAACAAACTTCGCATGGCTTGCATCCAGATTCTATAGGTACTTTCATCAATAGTGATATTTGTTAGGTGAGTGAAATCGGAAGTATGATTAAAAGCCATAATGATGAATAAAAGTAGATAATAGACAAAAGTACAAAAGAACCAATATTTCGAGCACAATTTGCACAAATCAAGGTATAGCATGAGTTTAGAATACTGAACAAACTTAGGACCGGTCAAATCAGTGAAAAAATCAATCAAAATATGGTCGAACTGGTCAAAATATTAAGCAGCTAGTTGAATCGATTCGAGTTGCTCATGGTTGGGGCACAAGACAGTACTCTGACATGGAAAGTTGGTGCTATGATCTAACAAGTAACCCGACTTTAAAGTCACTGAAGCCCTTGGGAAATTGTTATTGAGAATTAGTGAGCAGGCAATCACTAAAGTTAAACATACCCGCGTTATGATGTGGTTGTCTTTACTCTAGTAGTACAAAATTTATGTGAACCACATATTTGCAGAAAATATAATATATCAGCTTATACGCTGCTTGTGATTATCATATTTTTATAATCTTGAAAGAATCTTTGGGAACTTTATGTAACTTGTACTGCACATTTTTTTCTTTTGCAGGGTGTGAATATAGCATTTTCTTTTGTTTCTAGTGACTGAATCTGATGCAACCATTGAAACCCAGACACAATCTTGTTTTCAGCTGGGAAGTGTAGTTCCTAATCTGTCAGAAAGAATGAAAATCTTAGGCAAATGTGTGGTATTTGCCCCGACAGAATGCTAGTTTGAACGATATTGCTTCATTTTGACATTTGTCTTCCCTTTTTAGGTTCATTCCAAGAGCATTAATGTGGGAGTTTAAGCATTAATACTTCTCGACAAGATCTCATCTAGAAATCAAATTGTTAGCGATAGATTCTGCGGGCCTTGTATTCAAAGCTCCTGTTACTAGCTGCCATGAGCTCTTCGAAAGTGAGTTGAGTTACTGGAGCTTTTAAATATTTCTTGCAGTTTATTTGAGATATTTGTGGTTCAACTATTTTCATGTCTTTTTCTTTTGTGGTGAGTCAAGATTTTGTTATTTGCGAAAGTTCTCAACAGTACAAACAATTTATTGGTGGAAAATATGAGACAAGAAAGCACAATGATAGTGTAATATTCTTAATTATCATGAATGTTGGACTTGTTCTGACTGACAACCTTCTGTTATACACATTTTTGAAGTACAGTACTATAGGCATAGACATATGTGGTCTGGCTGTTGCAACAGATTTTTTATGAGCTTATAATTCTGACTACAAAGTAATGTGGCCCTTAAGGGAATGCATTTTGAACGAGCCAAAGTAATCTTGGACATAAATTTATTGAAAAATGTCGACTTAGAAATGATTGACTAAGATAGAAAGACGCAATACAAGTAGAATAAAATTCATGTTTAAAAGTGAAATTTTTGAACCTGCTGTCCAAAGTCCTGAAGGTGTACAAACATATGAAAGAAATAAATATTTGTGCAAAAATTAAATGAGAAAAACAAAACTATGCCATATAATGCACACATTGTTGAATAAAGTTTTTCACAAAAGATTTGGTATTAATTATGAAGAGACATATTCTCTAGTGGTGAATGCGACCACCTTTAGATATCTAATTTGTGTGATAGTTCATGAAAAAATTCAGAAATGCACCTAATGAATATATATTGTGTGTATTTTATATGACTCATTTTATATCGATATTTATATGAAAATCTTTGATGGATTTAACATGCTTGAAGCATACAAAGTTTCTCGGGAACATTAGTCAAAAAGATTACGAAAATCCCTATATGGATTAAATTAAAGTAATCAAGGCAGATGGTATAATCGTATCAATGAATATCTCTTGAATGAGAGTTATAAAAATGATGTAATTTACCTATGTTGTCTCATAAAAAGGAACAAGATTATACTTTGTGATAACTACTGTATATATTGACGATATAAATATTGTTGGAGCTCCAAAAAAGCTTTAAAAGATAATAAATTGATGTAAAGAGATCTTGACAAAGGTCTATGGTTCAATCACTTGTTGAACAAAATTTTTGTTCATCAATAAACTTATACCAAAAAGTTATTGGAACGATTCTAATTGGATAAATTACATCCATTGAATACTACAATAGTTGTAAGATCACTTGATCTATATCAAGAATAATAAATTTTCATTATCGAGAGAATGGTGAAGAACTTATTAGTCTTGAAGTATCATATCTCTGCACTAACATGTACTATAAATTCGTTAGTAAGATCTAGTTCTTCTTCGGTACAAAGATATTGGAATGACATTAAACATTTACTTCAATATTGATTATACAAATTAAAAATTAGCTGACTATATAGATATTGGATATTTATTTGATCAAATATAAAATTCGATCTCGAACTAGATATTTGCATGTGGAGAAATTGCTATATCATGGCATTCAACAATGCTAACTTTAGCCTCTACATCTTCCAATCATGTAAAAATAATTGCAATACATGAAGAAACTAGATAATGTATTTTGACTAAAGTCATTGACCCAATTTATCCAAAAGATGTGTAGTTTAACATTAGAAGTGAAACATCTAACAATATTGTATAAGGACAATGTGTAGGCATTAGTCACTTAAAAGTAGCTTATGTCGAAGGAGATACAACAAATGTTGACATGTTTCTCTAAACTTTTCCTTCAGTTATGATCTTTTGAAAAATGATGATATTGATATCCAAAAAATTCACTTATCTGGTAATTTAGCGGATTTGTTCACAAAGACAGTGCCAACAATAACATTTGAGAAGTTAATTTGGAAAATTAAGATTTGTTATCTCAAGGATATCATGTTAAATTTTTCATGAAAGAGAGTAAAAGTATATGTTGTACTCTTTTTTCCTTGGTTATGGTTTTGTCCCAATGAGTTTTTTCCTAGTAAGTTTTTTATTGAGGGAGCATGCAAAAGTGTACTATAAATATTAAATACGTAATGCACTCTTTTTACCTCTACCATAGTTTTTTTTCACTGGATTTTTCTGGTAACTATTTTTAATGAGGCAATAATTCATCCCGTATTCTACAAAATAATGATGTACTCTTTTTCCTTCACTAGAATTTTTCCTAATGGATTTTCCTAGTAAGGTTTTAATAAAATATATTCTTTTATGCATGGACATCCAAAGTGAAGGGGAGTGCTATGAATTTTAGGAAGATGGATGTCTATTTGTCCCCCTAAATATATCGATTAATGTGATATTCATCCACTTAGTTATATTGAATTATGTGAAGACTTAATTTTGATCCACGTAATTTATGTATCATATTAAGTATTTATTCATGAATTCCCAAACTTGTAACTATATAAAAAGGTGACTTTGGTACCTCATTTGTAAAGCTAACGAAAGTTGATAATGTAGAGTATCAAAGCATTTTCAACTATTTCTTTGTCTACTTTTCCCTTGTCTACACTAACTATATTTCCTACTTTAGTTAATTTTATAGTCAAATTTAATAATCTTGATTTAGTTTTACAATAATCTTAGGAGTTTATTTAGAGTTGTTATTATTATAGGAATAGTTAGTAGTCTTTTACTTGTCTGGTTAATTTAGAAATAGTAACTATATTTATGGTAGGATTAGGATTTTGTTAGTTTTACATTTTATATATAGCCTTGTTACTGTGTTATTTTTACAGAGAGAATGATGCATTGAATATTTGAGTTATTTAATTTTTTTTATTCTTCTTCTCAAAGAATTTGTGGATTCTCTTATTTCTCCGTTATTTCCCCCTAATTTCTTCAAAAATTACTATTTACAGGTGTTGTTCACAGTCACGAGATAGCCCCAAATCCCTTATTTCCTTCTACTTGTGCTAGTAGACATGATATCCTAATCTTGTGCTACATCATCATCAAACTATATCTTTTGCAAAAATAGTCACCAAACTACTTTAAGTGTATTTTTATAATAACTCCGTCTGTTTCTATCATTAGTGGTAATAGAAAGTGATATTTTGAGGGAAAAATTTGTGGGGCTAAATAAGTCAAAACCATGTAGTTTAGGAGAAATGTACTTTCCTAGCAGATTGGGAAAGAAGGAATAGATCAGAGAAAGGGTGGTCAAATCTAGGGATGGGTGATCAAATTAGTGATAGGGGTGGTCAAGATCATGGTAAGGGTGTTAGATCCAAGGGTAAGGTGATTAGATCGGGATAGGTATGGCCGGATCTAGAGTGGGGTTCAAATTTAGAGATGAGGTTTTAGATCAGGAAGTGACATGGAGGTTGCAATGGAAGGGATTACATCGAGGGGGAGAGAGATAGAGATGATGGCTAGCTGGGAGAAGGGTGATGGCGTGGCTGGCGAATGAAGGAGGGAATGGGACAGTAGCTGGGGATAAAGAAGAAGCACGATACGAGGATGGGGAAGATGAAAGAAGGGAGAGGCAAGAGTATGGTAGGGTTAGGGGAAGATGAATGGAGGGGAGGCAAAAGACAAAAATAGAAGTAGGGGTGGCGGTCGGGGCTAGAATGAGGGGAAGTGGCATTGGATGGGTTAGGGAGGTTGAGGGTCATTGCCTGGCTAGGTTTGGTAACAGAAACTTGAATTGTAAATTTGATGAATTAAATAATTTAATTTTAACCCAAAGTTTTTCTTTTTTTTAATATGACATCTATATAATTTTAATTGGTTTTTTTTTTTATCTTGTCAAATTTTGACTCAATAGATTTTAATAATGTTATTTCATTGTGGTTTGACAAATTTAAAGCTCAAAAAAATAATTTCTGTTAGCACTAATAGATCATGCAAACGGAATGACTTCAAATTCGCGCTTTTGATAGTTTAGAGATCATTTTTGTTAAAGTATAGTTTGATGACCATTGATGCATTTTCTCAATTTTTTTGTTGTTGAACATTATGAGAATCATTATATGGGAATCAATGTATCAGAAAATGCATCCTTTCATTTTTGATTTTTTGACTTGATTTTTAAAGTAATTAATTAATATAATCAAACACATTCCTATTTCAAACTAAACAAATAAGAAGAAATGACACAAACACATGAATTATGAAGGTCATAATTCTTATTTCGATTTCAATTCCCAAGTACGAACCAAACAACTTAAGCTAACAGGAGCTATAGTGGTATTAGAGCTTATACGAGTCATTTAATTAAAACTTAAAGGGAATAGTCAAAGTGTTACCTGTCCTTTTTGCTTAAGTTTTTTTCCATTGAAGTTATTATTGTTTGACATTTTTGGTTAATACACCAAATTTTCATACCTCAATTATGTATATATTTCTTCAAATTTTCTAAA
This sequence comes from Cinchona pubescens, assembly GCA_025175665.1. NCBI lineage: Eukaryota > Viridiplantae > Streptophyta > Magnoliopsida > Gentianales > Rubiaceae > Cinchona > Cinchona pubescens. The sequence goes on along the minus strand of JANKKI010000055.1, from coordinate 3,187,515 downwards.
ACTTTAAATTTACATGTGTTAATATTTAATATAAATTTTATTTTAGTTGAAAATTTTCACTAAAAATCATATAAATGTACACAGATTCTTCATTACAAAATTATTAAGTTTAACTAGAAAAATCAAACTACAACAAACAAACTGGGACGTACTAATGACATTAGATCTTCTGTTATATTTTAGGTGTTATTTTTGTATTACACTATGTGATGGGGTGATACTTGTTCCTCATTTAATATTTACTTATACTAAAAATTTATAATTCACCTCTTCATATAACATAACACAAGTGTAATATTAAAAAATATAACAGATGACCCAATACCCGTACTAACAACGGGAACATGCATACGCTCTTCGTATTGTATATTCGTAATGCTGGGAACTGTAGAGGGAAAACATTGATCTATATTTTGATACCAGCTGCTTTTCCTTTTCATGCTTTCGGTGAATTCCCCACCTCCTGCTGCTAAAGTGCTCCCGAGTTAAATAAATAATTCCTCTCTTTTTCCCTGCAAAGCTGTACCCAACGGCCAACTACTAATTTGCATTCTTAGCGTTGTGGGAAAGTTAAAGTTCTCAGCCAAGGAACATCAAGTCGTCCTCTCATCCACCTTAATTGCTAAGAAAATGACATGGTTTACAACTAGTAATTAATTTTTAGCATCTGAAATAACTTTATTGGATTGTTGCAGTATTTTCATATAAAAGTATGCAAATATTCAACATATCTATATACAACGACGTGAAGATGGAAAATCTATATTAATTCTATCACCACCCTTGTATATCAGCGTTTACAGTTAATCTCACAACTAAAGTACTAGCATACATAGTTGTGTTAAATCCTCTCTAATGTTCCAATGGACAACTCAAAAGACATTTTACAAGAGTAATCATGTGAACTGTATAATCAATATAACTATGTACTAGTGTCAAAAAGATACTAAATAAATAAATAAATTAGGAAGCGAGCTCGAAAGCTCCTTCAGCAATAAATTCAAATTAAGTTAATTGTGAGCTAGAGAGGACATAATCTATTCCCCTAGGTAGTAAGCAATGAGTGAGGGGCAGTTTCGCTTTTTACCTTTTTCTTCTAGGAAAATAAAAATATAAGAGATTGTAATGTCACAAAAATATGTACGTCTAGTGACTTACTCCTCAAATTACTATTCTATCTTTTAAATACTTTCTTGTAAGAAGTTAAAATTTGTTCAAAAAAAATTATAAGTAAAATATAATTTAATATTTTTGACTTTCAAAATTAAAGTACCTAACACTACTATTTTTTTTTTTTTATTCCCTATTTGATCACATTATCAAGTTGTATTAACTCCTTTATAAACTCATAGTACTTGTATTAACTTGGAAGGGTCCTCCAGTAAGCTATTTTGGTCACGGATTACATACCATATTAATAGATAACACAGCTCCAAATCGACTATATACCATATTGATAGAAACACACACCTTCAAATTTCAATCCTGATATGATGAAGAATACTAGTACTAATGCTTCCCGTTTTGCAAAGAAAATCATCTCCATTTTGTGTTCTACGGCTAAAGCCAAATCGCTGGCCATTAAAAGCAAAACGGAGGCTATAGGAGCTCGACTTTTGGTATTCTCATTGTTGGGAAACAAAAAGCTTTCTCTGGTTGCACTCTCTCATAAAATTCATTCATTACTACCTCGACGAGGACACCAAGAAAAAATCGAAAGTGGCCACGATGATCAGCAGTCACGATGTTCAAGTCCAACTTATCATCAAGATCATGAATTAATGCAGATCCAGGTCCCCAAGGACGAGGACTTAGATAGCCACTACAATCCGTACCTCAACAATTTTGATTATGGCGATCAGTAGCCTGACCTTACTCACTCGTTATTTGACGAATCAGAAGATGATCCCAATGCATCCGTTATAGATCAATCTGGTAAGAAGTTCTAAAGAGGAAGGGGGGCAGAATTTTAGCCTGGAAGATGAGATTGATCACGTCGCGGACTTGTTTATCATGAAGTTCCACAAAAAGATGCGAATGCAAAAGCTCGAGTCATTCAAAAGGTATCAAGAAATGCATGAAAGAAGCAACTTAACTACTTAATCAGCTTTTGCTTAATTTCCTGATAATTGTTTAATCAAGTGGCCTTCATATCGATCGATTCAAATCCAAACTGAAAGCTCGACCGCGTCTCCAATCATCATACATCTAAATTGGATATGTTGCAATCCAGATTTTCCCTTCGCTTGTTATTTTACTTGTATCCTTGGTGACACTGATGTGCAACTCAAGTGTTAAATACTTCCTTTATAATATGTTAGTCATGAAGTCGATCCCTAAAGATAGGTAAAAATTTACTATAGAATTTTTTTGTTTTTAAATCCTTGAAATTTGTCAATAGAAGGTCTAGTATTTCTTGCCTTCAGGCTCCAAGGGTTCTTTCTATTAGAATAATATCTTTTTCATTGCTGAATTACATAAAACAGAAATTCATGATTTGAATATCACACAACAAAATTGATAGAAAGAATGAATAACTGAATTGTATATTAAATGAGAGTGTTTCCAAATATAATAGCTGGACTTATATATAGGCTAAAGGATAAGTCCAATAGATAACTATAAGTATAGATAAACATGTAAAATAAGATATATATATATATATATATATATAGACACACACACATCCAATACTCTTTCTCAAACTCAAGGTAGAAAAGCTAACAATAGTTTAAATTTACTCACAAATGTATGAAACCAGTCAGGTGGGTGTGTCTTAGTAAAAGATCTGCAACCTGATTCTCAGATGAAATAGAGACAAGAGAAAGGGTCTGCTATACGAAATGATGATGTATAAAGTGACAATCAATCTCAATGTACTTTTTACGTTTGTCAAAAACATCATTGTGAATGATTTAGATAGCACTTTTGTTATCACAATAAATAGGTGTATCTCTGATGATCTGAAAATGAAACATCCATATCAGAGCCCATCGCAACTAAAGTAGTTCAGATGTAGTATCAACAAGAGTACAGTACAGACACTTTGAATTAGAATGAGAAATAACAGATTGTTTCTTACTTTACCAGGAAATAAGGGAATCACCAAGAAAGAAACAATATTCAGTGGTAGATCACTGATCAGTAGGATCTCCAACTCAATCAGTATCGGATTATGGCTATAACTCCGACAAGGATAAAAATGAAAAATGTAATCCATGGAATATTGTACCTTTCATATATCTCAAAATCTACAAGATAGTAGCAAAATGCATAGAGTGTAGAGCAGACATAAATTGACTAACTATATGTATAGTATAAGTTATATCTGGTCAAGTAATAATCAGATAGACAAGATTGCTAACCAACTGACGATATCTTGTTGGATCTATGAGAGTTCCTCACCAATAGGATGCAACTTGACATTTTTTTCAAGTGGAGTATTAATAGTTCGAGCACCCGTGATTACCCGTAGGAGAAAGAAGATCTGAGACATATTTTGACTTGAAATAAATGATAGCCTGTCGAAGATTTATAAACTTCCAAATCAAGAAAATAGCAAAGTGATTTCAAATCCTTCATTTCAAATTGTGTAATAAGGAATTCTTTCAATTGTTGATGCCTAAGATATCATTGCCTGTGATGATCATGTTATCTACATAAAGAAGAAGAATAATACTTGACGAAGAGTATTTAATGAACAAAGCAGAATCATATGCACCAGTAGATAAGCCCAACTTTTCCAAGTTGGTACTGAATTTTAAATACCAAGCCCAAGGAGCTTCCTTTGAACCCATAAAGTGCTTTGCGTAGATGATAAAATTTGTTAAGTGGATGATCATACCGAGGAGGAGGTTTCATGTAAACATCCTCAACAAGGTCGCCTTTGAGAAAAGCTGACATCCATTTGAAAGAGATCCTAGCAGCAAGTAGTAGCAACTACTAGTAAGGATCGCACATATGTAATACAAGTCTTCACAGGAGCAAAAGTCTCTTCATAATTAATAGCATATTCATGAGTGAATCCCTCGGCAACCAAATGAGCTTTGTAGCGCTCAACTAAATTATCATATCATATTTTGATCTTGTATACCCATTTGCATCCAATTGTAGATATGCCTGACAGTAAATCAACCAAATCCCATGTGTGAGTTTTTGTAAGAGCCTTCAATTCTTTTGTCATTGCTTTCTTCCAAAGAGGATTAGAAAAGTCTCGCAGAAGGTTTGAAACTAGAGTAGTAAAAGATAAATAATAATGATAGTCATTTGGGTGAACAGGAGGAGTTCGTACCCGATTTGAACGACAAAGAGAAGGAGGAAAAGGTTCTGAATGATCCACAGACTGACCAGTAGGTTCTAAAGAGGTCAGCGAAAGGTCACTAGAAAGATTGATAGAACCTATATCAAAAGAAATTTCATATAGAAAAAGATTAATGAGTTCATTAGTAAGGAACCATAAAAGACTAGAAGAGGAGACATGAAATATGGACATACTAGAAAAGGGCTTATACTCCCAAAAGAGTACATGACGAGATACTCGCAGATGCTTAGCGATGCGATTAAAATAGCGATAGCCTTTGTGCTGTATGCCATAGCCAAAAAACAACATGGTCTAAAGCGAAGCTTTAATTGGAAGTAAGAGAAAGCAAGCACATCCAAACACTTTGAGAGTTTGATAATATGGAGATGTACCATAAAGACGCTCATAAAGAGATTTGTTGTCAATAGTGGGAGATAGAACTTGATTAATGGTGAAAACTATTGCAGGAGCAACTTATCGCCAAAAGGATTCAAGAACATTTGAGGAAAGTAATAGAGTTCGAGTAGTGTCTAAGATATGATGATGTTTCCGTTCAACCCAGCAATTTTATTGAGACCTGAACAAGGCCTAAAAACCACTAGACATTAACTGACGAACTCGAGACAATAAAACATGACCTAGGCGAGAATGCCATAATTATAACAGAGAAAAGTTTTTATTTTGAGGAAGCAATGACACTAATATGAAGTAGACGATGTAAGAATGTCAACTCAAACAAGCGACCAACTTTACGGCCTGTCCCAACCTCATTGTCTATGTGTAGATCTTGAATAGAATAACCATGTTTAGAAAAATATAAATCAAGATCAAGATCACAGAGTTGTCCAATAGAAAGAAGGTTAAAAAACAAATGAGGGACATAATAAGTATCTAGACTGCTAAACTCAGATGTAGCAACAATACCAATATAACTAATATACAAGGATGAGCCATTAGTAATGTGCACAGGAGAAGGTTTGCTACTAGTGTTTTATTAGAGAATAATGTTGAATTTGATGACATAGGATTAAAATATCCAAAATCTATAAGCCATGAAAAATTATCTGGTGTTGTAGAAAGAACAGAATAATAAGCATATTCTCTACAAGATAGGACTTGATTGATTAAGAACTCAAAGTCTAATGTTGACATAGATTGAGTTAGATTACAATGATTGATGTTTGTACCAATAATGATGGAAATCTGCTTGTACAACAGCTATAGGTTTGTAACCTTCTTGATGTTAAGTAGCAATATGCTTGCGATATTCTACAAAATTATGTCCCTAATGCCTACAATAATCACATTTCTTTAGGTTGCCCCCCCTTTTGCTTAGTTGGTTGAGTTTTTGAAGAAGTAGAGGCCATGACTACTTCAATAGTTTTTGGATTAAACTCCATAAGTGAGTTTCTTCATAAATTAATTCTGATAGAGCTGAGCATAGTGTAGGCAAAAATCGTCGATGTAGGAGACTAGCTCTAGTTGGTTCAAAATCATTTCTCAGAGGCATAAGAAACTGAATCAACTAGAGTTTATCCATATGAGCAGTATAAAGTGCAACATCTTCTGCATGAGGTAATACATGCTCGTACAATGCCAACTGATCCCAAAGACTGTTCATTTTTGAATGAAAATCATCAATAGATTGTATAGACTCTTGCCAGAGAAGTTGTAGGTTGCTTATGATTTGGTATTGATGAGCAAGATCAGCTGCTAGTGCATCTTTCTTGTAGAAAGCCCCAAACTTCTTTGGCAAGTTCAAAATCGTTAAGAAGAGACCCAATAGAAGGAGTAGATGTATTTATGAAGCAAGAAATGATCTTGTGATTGATGCTATCATAGTCCTACAATCTATTAGTATATTTCTTAGATGACTCTTCGTTGTCTTGCATCAATTTTAAATCGCCAAAACTTACAACCTTTGAAGAAAACTCCGTATGGCTTGCATCTAGATTCTATTGTTACTTCCATCAAGAGTGATATTTGTTGGATGAGTGATATCGGAAGTAGGATTAAAAGTCATAATGATGAATAAAACCTATAGATAATAGACAAAAATAACCAATTTTCGAACAAATCAAGGCATAACATGAGTTTAGAAAACTGAAAACCTTAGGAACTGATCAAACCATAGGAAAAACCGATCAAAATATGGTCCAACCGGTCAAAGTATTAGGCAGTTGGTTGAACCGGTTTGAGTTAGTCAAGGTTAGGATTTTACACAAGACAGTAATCTAACGTGGAGCTGAAATGGCGATGATGTAGAGCAGATGTGGTGATTACTTGGAGCTAACATGGAGATAATATGGCACTGACATGGCAGTGACCTGGTGTTGTTGTGGTGCTGGCGTGGCACTAACGTTCTAGTGATGTGGATTTGTTGTCTTGTCGTGTTGGTCTGAATCTGATTGACGCGCTACTATGGCACGTAGGAGTGGACAGTGAGATGAGGTCCGACGTGTGTACTTCACCCGTAGTGTGTGGGATCGGACAGAAACTTCAATTAGAGCACGTGGACGCATGCGAGCTTCTTTCCGACTGATTTTTACACTATTGTGATCATCTGGTCTTCTGCTTTCGGATTGCGATGTTACTTTTAGTTCAGATTGCAACGTATCTATTATGATGGAAGTATTTTGTCAGGTCCCAAAGTGGGACTCTGATACCATGATATAAGGAATGAATAATTGAATTGTATATTCAATGAGTGAGTTTGCAAGTACAATAGCAATTAACTTATATATAGGCTACAAGATAAATACAAGTCCAGCAGATAACTACAAATATAAATAAACATATAGAATAAGATATACATGTAGTACAAGATATACACATCTAACGAAACTAATGAAAAGGTTAGTCAATGTACCATATTTACTATGCAAATCCAAGTTACTAAGATCCCTTATCCAGACAAAAAGAATCTATAACAAATTAGTACAATTGAAAAATCAATTTACGAAACATCTTAGGAGGTGATTGGTAAGAGGGTATAGGAATTAAGAATTGAATTCATTTCTATAGGTGTTGCTTGGTTAACGGGTATGGGTATTGAAATTTTGGAATAAAACCCAAAAATTTAACAATTTCTAATACTCAACTAAATTGGGGGTTTTGGTGATTCCAAAATTTGAAAAAAAAAATCAAATAAAATTATTTTTCCCATTTTTCCTCCTCCTATTTTCCCTTGCCCTCTCCTCCTCCTCCTCCCTCTTTCACCTCTTCTCCCTTCCCTTATATTATCTTGTGCGTAGCCCCTAACCCCCTCTTTCTCCTTTCCCGTCCCTTCTTCCTCTCCCCCGTCCCTTCTTCCTCCTTCTTTCCCCCTTCTCCCACAACCCCCAACCCCCTCCACTTCCTTCCTATAGCCCTCCCTCCTCCCAATCAAGCCCTCCACTTCCTTCCTACAGCCCTCCCTCCTCATTTTTTCTTCTCCATCTTCCCCATCCCTCCTCCCCTCATCCGCTCCAATAGAAGTTTAGAAGACCAAACTAAGGAAGAATTTTTTTTTTTTTTTTAAAAAAAAAAAAATAATAATAATAATAATTTTTTAATATGATAACCATACCTATAAATATTTATCAAACACTAATTATTTGAATAATTCCGTTGTACAAAACCCATACCTATTATTTATGTATGATTTCAATTCTGATTCCAATTTTAATATGTGAACCATACACCAGAGGTGGTGAAGAGTCAATAAAGTTTACTATCAATCAAAACTTATAGTCCCATATATGGACCATATGATCATATAAATAATTAAAGATTGTATATGGTTAATGATGTATGTTGATGGAATGAAATGACACATAATGTTTCTTTAAATTACACCATTCACAGACAAAGTCGTGGATCGAATTGAATTTTTCCATCTAATTGAAAGCAGCCGAGTGAGCACGTCATGTTGATTGTTGGAAATTTGTAATGCAATAAAAACAACGAAGACAGCATGGTATGGGCCTCTGGGTAAGAGAAAAATTTAAATATATTTGGTTTTTGATCTTATTTGTAAACTTTATAGTGTGGATTAAATTTTAAAAAATTTATGATATTAACTGATATAAATAAAATACTTTAAAATTTAATCATGACCACAAAATTTACAAGTAAAATTAAAAATTAAATCTATCTAAATATTTTTGTCGGAGTAAAGGATCTGCCGACACTCGCAAATCGTGAATGCACAGTTGTCCACAGCTATACACGGAATTATGATATAATTAAATTAACTCACAATTCTATTTGGTTACAATGCATTCGATTGATCTAAAATGCGCAGCAATTTCTAAAATTACGGCTAATTACACTTGGTACCCAAATTTTGAATGCAGAACCAGTACGATCCCTTAATCTTCAAGAATAAACCTATGACCCTTGAATTTTTCAATTTGGATCAATCAGGCACAATTTGAAATCGACCAATAACAAGAATAGCCTACGCAAACGAGCTATTTGTGGAACTGTTTTTTCAGAATTTTTAAGAGCAAATAAATAGTCAAAACCAATCTTTTGACGGCTAGATTGAGTAGTTGACTCCAATATTTTATCCGACAACAAAGAATATAGAGCAGCTGCTCTTGTAAATAATCGGGATCTAGATTTGATTTATTTATTTATTATTGATAATTAGATTTAACTCTTTATGTCACTTTAAAAAGAAAAATAATAATAAATAATTCGTTTGTAGACTACAGAACCATTAGAAGCTTATGTTCCAAAAAATAAAAAAAAATTACATTCAAATTAAGGGCTCGATCTTGTTATGGATTTAAATTACTTAATCATGCAATTTAGTATATGGTTCAACCTTGTATTTTGCTGTTTAATCTAATTAAGACCCTTATTCAATTTATATGTTATAATTGATAGATTGAGTATGGAACGTACACATAATTGTGTTTTTTTTAATATCAAGTGATAAAAGAAAAGTAGTTTAAGAATTTATAAAGTATAAAAAAAATTTATGATAGAGAAAATAAAAATAAAGGGACGAAATCTACCGTTAAAGTACTTATCAAGCAATTTGGACCAACACAAACCGGCCGTATGGGTCGGTTTGGTTGGGCTGAAAAAAATTTCTTCCAAGAAAATATTTCCTTGAATTTTTTATGGCTCCAAACACAAAAAAAAAAAAATTTATTAGTGTGAAATATTTTCTAATTTTCTTTTCTCTGGTTGAAATAACTTATGAAATTATTGAGCGTAAGTTATTTTTCAAATAGTTTAAAAATGATAATAAATCTCAAATATATACTTTTATAACTTCAATTAATAAAATTGTTTTTGTTTCATTAATTCTTGTTTATTAATTTTCACTTCATTGTGAGTCCCATAGTAATATAACTATTATTATGCATTATTTACAACTATATTATCTTAGAATTTAATTTTAAACAAAATTAATATTTTATTGATCATAATTATTTATAAAGTATTTATTACAAGTATTATAAGTCTTTTAAACTCAAATTGATAAAATCAAAAGATGAAAAATATTAAAAAACTATATTTTAAAATATTTTCATATTGTCATCCAAACATCAAAAAATTATATAAAAAATAAAGATTTTTTTCGCACAAAATGTTTTTCAAAAAAAATATTTTTCTCCTAAAAAAACATTTTACATCCAACTAAATGGACCTATGTTATCTATTTACAGATAGACGAAATCTTTTCAACTTCAGTTAATTAGGTAAACAAAAATATAATAGGTCATTGTCATTTGCATGTCATCTGAAAATTACTAGGGTTGTTATTATCACTTTAGTACCATGATTTATTTCTTGGAGTCGGGCCTGTGACGGCCTGTGTTTGGTGGTGGTAGGTGAGAAAGAGAAACAATGCCTTGGGTTGGAATTCTCTTTCAGGGGTATACACAAAATGACACGATGACCAATAAATCCTAGCACCAAATTTCTTCAATTAATTATATTTCAACCAACACAAATAAAGTCAAATTTAATGCTTCTGTGTCTTTTTTTTTTGGAATGATTTTCTTTTCTTTTCTTTTTTTCCCTTTTTGGCTAAAGAAGAATGATGACCTTCATAACTTAAGCTTTTCGGGTACCCAATCAGATATTGTATGTTGTCAGTCTTATTGTTTACAAAAATTTGAAAGAAGAATCAATTCGCCAATTTGTTTCGGCACATTTTTCTCCTTGTCATCGAGTAGTTAGAAAAGACAAATGGATTTTCTTTTATGGCCATTATTGCGTTGTAAAGAAACCATGACGCAATTAATTAGACAAATATACATAAAGTCGTTCTTTTAGTGAGAGTGAATTTTTAAACAAAAATTAGATACATTTAATTCATGCACTCCATAGTGCAATAAATTGTGTATTTGACACATTAATAATTTTCATTTTATATGATCACATTTTAGATAATCAATATACATATTATGTTGTAAATAAAAGGACAACAAAACAAACATGCTTTTCAAAAAGCGGAAAAACATGCAACATCCACAATCCGTTTGCAACATTTTTATCTGATTTTAAAAAGTGTATTTTTTTTTCTCAGTAGGAAAAGAATTACTAGAAAATTAAGAAATTCAGGTGAAATAATGTCTTGAATATTACGATAACATATAGTTAATGTTACAACACGTTGTAATAAAAAGAATATGACATTGTTTGTCTCCTTTTCTCTTTTCTTGATGACTAATTAACGAATCTTGAAGTCGTCCAAGAATTTACAGGAAAATAAGAATTTGGCTTTTTGCCTTTCCTAAAAATCAACATTGCAGGATATAATATGTTAGTATAAACTTTTATAGGTGGAGAATGATGCAACCAAAGTGACCTCAACCCAATTATACAAACAAATTAAAGAATGTGTTCACGTCATAGAATGGCATGTAGCATGAGAAATTGGAGTCCACGTTGAATGCACATCAATCGTTGGATCATTACTCAACATAAACTCTTCTCGAGATGGACACAAATTCAATTTTGTCTTAATTAAATAGTAGATTTTTTTATATTTTTTTATTTGAGGTCATTGTTTAACTTAGATATGGAAATAACTTTTTGGATCCATGGATTTAATGAGAATTTTGAAATTTATTTATTTATTGAATTAATTTTTAAAGATAAAACTAATAAATTTTAAATTTACTTGACTCAGAAAATATGAAAGAAATACTTTCAAATAATTTTTAATTTAACTAGATTTAAAAATAATTTATTTTAACTTTAAAATTTTTTTTAATAAAAAAATAAATTTAAAAATTTTCTCCAAATCCATTAATACGAACGCAAACATATTTGAGTTCAATTCCACAAATTGCTCAATCGAAGAGAACTTGGCAATGTCATATTTTTTTTGTGGGGGTGAAAGAGAGGACTTGGCTGTAAAGTGTAATCATATTTGTCATGTCAGGAGATTCAGCATCTTAATCCAGTAGATTGGTTGTTGGTGGGGGCACTTCCAAGCAATGTGGGATGTACTTTGTCCTTTCAAAATTGGCCACAATAAATAAAGTGGGAAGAATAGAGAAGATTAATTTTCGTTGGTTGTTGCTGGTTCATTTATTTTGCGAAAAATTATTGAGTAGATTCGATCTTGAATTTTATATATAAATTTGTTGGTTAAAAGTAAATTTTAAATTTTGTTTCTCATAATTAAATTTTAAATTTTATTTATATTAATGAATGTTATTTATTTCATAATATTTAATTTATTTTATAAAATCAGTAAATAAATCTAAAAATGAGGTTGATAAGATCTATGCACGTCTTATCTAAGTATGAACATTTTACATGTAGAATTTACTTTAGTATTTCAAAATCGATAATAGATCTCATCTATTTTTTGTTAAATGTTTTTCCTTTGTGCAACTAAACGACTTATGGTACATAATTCTCATATGATATGATTAGGAAGTTGTAACCCGTTTACGTAAAAGGTAAATATTTAGATAAATCCGATATTTAACTTTAAAAAATCTATGATATCAGTTGATATAAATAAAATTTTTTAAAATTTAATTCTGTTTACAGAATCTACAGATAAGACGAAAGATCGGATCTACCTAAATATTTTCCTACATAAAATTCCACACGTCTTGACATGGATAACCTGTTGTCAAAAGATAAAAAGATTACATACTACTTGGGCGGCCAACCCAGTTACTGAACTAGAGGAATTGGAAACTCAACCGTTCAATTATTCATATCTTCCAAGTATTAAACAAATTATATCAAAAAATGGACATCTCTTCACTTCAATTCGGACAGGTACTGCCAAAAAGAATCACGTAGAATCATTGAAGTCCCACCACGTTGTTTGGTCGTTTTTATCACAAAAATGATTTCCAAAAAAAAAATAATAAAACAAAAAAAGAAAAAGAAGAAGAAGCTGGCAAATATGTCGTGGGAAAATTTTATAATTCCGTTAAATTTTGATACTAGATATAGTAAAATATTATGCTAATAAAACGCTTATACAAGTACAAATATAAATATCTTAATAGGAATTATAGAATTTTCCAACAAGACATTTCCAAAGTTTTTGTCCCAAATTTCTGGAGACATAATTTCCATAGGATCAACCCCCCCCCCCCCCAGCAAAGAGTCTTAATTAATCCGACTGTATATAATATTTTCATTCACCAATGTGAATTTTACGACATCACATCATCAATCTTTTTATGTGGACCAAGGAATTATTTGTGTGGAAAATTTGGTACCTTGGTCCAATTCAATAATTGCTGATCCCCAAAGATGTTATGTTGAGCTATAATTAATGATCACAAGAGATAGGTGTAGTGTTTTGGGTGTGCAAAAATGAAACATTGAACTGGGCTAGTGCTCCAATAATAACATAGTACCACATTTTATTTGTTGTCATGCAAATCTTTTTGCATCCAAGGCATGCAAAGCTTGAAAGAGAGAATTTTGAGCAATTTATTTGATATAGGAAGAAAATGATGAAAATTATGGACACAAACACAATTCTTTTTTTTTTTTTTAGGTGCAAGCATCCCCTGCATCCACTTTGAAGCCAATTAAAAGGTGTTTATGAAAGTAAAAAAAATATGGCTCTATTTGGACAGAACAGTTTTTAATTATTTTTTAAAATAATATTTTATAATTATTTCATAACACATTTTTTAATTTTTTTTTTTTAATTTCGTACTAATCACATTCAAAAAGTTGGTAGAATAGTCCTTACTTCAAAGAAGTCTTTTATTTTCTTTATATTCCTTTTTGTGTTTTCAAAGAAGTTGCCAGTAATATTCCAAATAAATCTTAAATAGTAAATAGTAGCTGTTCAAACAATTTACATCTAATAATTTCCTGTGGTCCTGATTCGTCAGAAATACAATCACCAACTGCAGTACAAAAGAACATTATAAACTCTATAAAATATGATCTGGTAAAAGTTCCCAAATTGTTGAAGTATATCAAGATTTACTACTGCGACATGAATATTACTACTGCGATCCTTTTTTTTTTTTTTGGTCTTCGATCTAAAGAAAACACAATTCTAAACTAAAGGAAAAAAATAAATAAGTAAATAAATAAAAAAACAATGCAGACCGAAGTAAATTAACCAAACCAAACTAACACTAAATAATGCAACGCCCATTACAGAAGCTACATATCTACCTAAAGTGGGCTTAATACTCGTCAATGAACACAAAGTCAACAAACCAAGCCCCAAAACAGGCCCATTATGTGCTTAGGAAAGGCTAGTACACAAAATATGTTGTTTTCATTCTAGGAATATTCGAATCACGTACGAGATTTATTTATTTATTTTTGAGATGAGATACAAGAAGTTTTCCTTGGAGTTATGTCATATTGCATCACTTTTAGATGTATATAAATTCCAGAATTCAAGATAGCATTAAGCATTCAACACTTTTAACATGTGCAAGTAATAGCATAGTTGTTATTAAGATCAAGTTAGAACCAAACAACATATGTGATTTGGCATTGATAGGGTGCAGATTTTGCAGAGGACCTTTTAGGAGTCAAAATACTATTGTAACTATTTACCTGATTTATTCATTTTTATTAGATATTCCGTTTCTTATTGCATCTATAAAAGCATATTGCACCTTCACCAATAGATTGGCAGTTTACTCTTTTTTTTTACCAAAGTTAATATGGTATCAGACTACAAGTTTTAAAATCAAGACATCACATTGATAGAGAACTCTGCCAACAACAATGCAACAATCAATTCTCTATACACGTTGCAACTAATTGACAATCTTAGATTTTCTCTACTCATATATTTACTAAAAGAAAGATAATTTTACGATATGGCAGAGAGTGACAACAAATACTTTTTGTTAGCCAACACAAAACTAAGTTTTGTAGACAACCGCGTTCTGCGACTTCAAGCGAATTCTTCCATTGAGTCTGCACAATATCATTCCAAATCAATATTTGTTAACAATTGTTCTAAAACTTAATAGTTTAGAATAGTTGTTACCAAGACCAAGTCATAAGCAAGCAACGGATATTTGATTTGGCTACGATATTGTCCAGATTATATAAAATTCACTTGAAGTAGCGCAGTGCTGCCGTCCATAAAACCTAACTTTGCGTTGGCCAACAAGGTGTTCGTAATTTCCTTTTGCCATAGTTATCTTTCTTTAATAAATATGTTACTACAAAAAATTCAAGATTGTCAGTAGTTGTAGCATATATGAAGAATTGGTTATTGCTTTGTTGTTAACAGAGTTCTTTGTCAATCTAAAGTGTCACGCTTCTGTACCGAGGACGTAACACGCAGCACTCTCAAGGTAAAACCCCGAAAATGTAAAGCACAATATCATGAGCAAACTAAACATTTATAAAAAAAGTTTAGAAAATAAAATTTCCAAATCACATTTACACTATAACGTAATTGTCGTCAACGTCTAAATCATAGCACTAAAATAAAATATCCAACAAATTTAGGTCTAACAATGTCCATATTAAACTAAAAGATTAACTGAATAAATCTTAATATCTAACTCCAAGCTACTCTTTTGAACTTCACTGCCCTCAATAATCCACTTGATTTTCGAACCCAAATTCAAAACTATTTATTTCGCCTGCAAAATAAATGTGTATAATGGGGTGAGTATACACGTTGCTCAGTAAGAGATCCGAATTCCCTTCCATTGGAAGGGGTATATTATATTATATATATTTCCAAATTTATTACTAACATCATAATCATGCATACATATGTATAAATATACAATTGATTCACCACACAAGAGGTTTACGTACTAATATAGGTAAGTGGCATTATCAAGTGTGCAAATAATTGCAATACAATAACAAAAAGAAGGTCAATAACAAAAGTACCATCACAATACAATAATCAATAAGTGGCTCACGGATTCTCTATAGTTTTGTTGGCAAACTGGATATCCAATCCTACATGATTTAACTACTATAGCCCACAAGGAAAAGGCCATAACAAAGTCTAACTATTATAACCTGTTGAAAAAAAGGTTATAACAAAGACTCATATAGAGTATTGGGAACTAACTCTCACCAACTCCACCAAAGATAACCAGGAGCCAAAACAATGTAATAATATTCAAATATATTAAACATGCATCACACAAGTCATTATTCGTGTCAAATTGCCACTTACAAAAATTTTATATGATCAAACAATAAAATAAACTATACTCGGTCCGATTTAATATATAAATAAAATTTCAAACAAAATTTACGAAGAATTTTCAAAAAAATATGGAAGAGAATTAGAACCCCTTACCTCAAAGACTAATCGAAATGCTATGCTTAACTCAAATATTCGGGTTCCAACGAATTCTCGTCACCTATAACACAATTTCGACGAAATTTAATCAACAACCAACCACTACCTAAAATCATATTAAAACAAACATTAAAATGTTTCTCAATTATTATTATTATTATTTATTTATTTATATTGTTGCTGCCAAAAAAAAAAAAGAAATCCAACCCCTCACACGGCTGCAACATGCAGCCTTGGAATTGGGTTTGGCTTCCTACCAAACCCAATTCCAAGAAGAATTGCTGCCAACGAGCAGCAAAGATTCCATTCATCATTTTTTTAAAAAAATTCAAATCATGAACTTGATTTGGCAGTAAGTTTACTACCAAATCAGTGTATCAATTCTCATAGAAATATGGCTTCGGCTATAACGCGTCGGGTTTTGTTTTTTTGTTTTTTTCAATTACAAATATAACTTCACAAATTCTTAAATAAAAAGAGTTAGTATAATTCTCATATCAAGAATTTTAAATATGAACCCTAACTCCATAAACACCATTGAATTAAACCATAATCCTATGAACATCAGTAAATTAGTTCCATAATTTCATCGATAAACATATAGGAAATCATCCAATGACAAAATTTAATGTAATTACCTACGAATTCTTGCGAATTATCAAAAAATTCTTCCCTCACTTGTCGGCTCTTGGTGATCCTCTTGCTCTGTCGACAACCCTAAACTCCATCGTTACTTATAAAAATAGATAAATAGTAAATTCTTATAATTATTCTTAAGTATTCTTTTTTTGTCTCAATTAAATTTTTAACCCCAAATATCTTATATGGGCCTTAAATATAATTAATGGATCATGGCCCACAAAACTTGGATTTTACATAAAGTCTTGATTTTAAGACTCCTGCGCTGATGCCAACTTCACTTTGGTAAAAAAAAAGGGTAAAGTTGAAATCTATTATTGAAAGGGCATTACGCTGTTATAAATACAGTAGGACAGGGAATATTGGGGAAAAAAAGAGAAAAGGATTGATTAGATAAATAGTTACAACAGTATTGGGCTTCTATAAGGTTGTCTATAAATCTGCACAATATCATGCCAAATCAAATTTTTATTATTTGTTATGACTTGGTCTTGGTAATAACTACACTATGCTATTAAATTATAGTGTAGTTGTTACGAATGTAACTAAATTATAAGCAAGCAACAAATATTTGATTTCGCATGATATTGTACAGATTTTGTAGAATTCGCTTGAGGTCGAGAAACGCTACCATCAACAAAACCTAAATTTTGGCAAAAAAAAAAAAAAAAAAAATGTTGTTGTTTGATTAAGTAGAAAAATTATTAAGTTTTCTTTTTGTTGTGTGTGATTTGGTTTTGAGGTTTGAATCATCCGTTATATTTTTTATATTGTACGTATGTTACACCACCGAATAAGATGACACGTGTCTTATTACTATAAGTAAAATATTAAATGAGGGACAAATATCACTTAATCGAACGGTGTAACGATATTTTAGGTGATCCCTGGAATTCGATTTTCCATTTTTTTCATTTCAATAGTAGGGACCCATAGTCATGTGATTTGTCACAATTTTAAAAATATGTAACACTAGTCACCTACTCAATTAGTGTGATAAAATCCAAATCCGTGTGATTAGTCACAATTTTAAAAGGCCTCCTAAAGTAGTAACTAAGTTGCACAGTCCTTGTCTCAAATCTTATATCATGTTATATCACTCTGCCTTATATGATGGCCTTAATTTTTTATTTTTTATTTAAAAAAAAAAAATTGATATAGGAGGTCTCTTTATTTTTTTATTTAAAAAAAAAAAATTGACATAGGAGGTCTCTTTATTTTTTTATTTTTTTTATTTTTTGGGGTTCATTAAAGAATCTCAAAATACACGGTATACCGCTAACAAGTAAATTTTCCTCTTAAATGTATACGCATGATTCGTGACACATATGAGGTACATATTTAGGTGCTTCAGGTCATTTGAGTAAGGTTTTGTGTTGATACAAATGTAGCCGGAGTGATTGACAAAGAACCCAGCCTTGCATTGTCAGTATTATTTCTGGTTAAATTTAAATTAGTACTCGAATATACTTGTTTAGTTTAGAGAAAAACTTCTTCTACATTGTGTTTGGATAAAGGGATTTGGGTGAATTTGATTTGAAATCCAAATCTATAATAAGTTCGATTCAAATAAGATAATTGATTTAATTGTATATTTGAAATCCACCAACAAATAAGAATGTGATTTTAATAATTAAATGAGTGGATTTGAAATTCAACTAAATTTTATGTCATGTGTGGATGGAAAACACCTAAAGCTAACTCTGATACCATATTAAAGAACATGAATTTTCATCTTAAAATCAATTAATAATAAGTGAGGTAACTTATGAATCTTATTAATTAGTTCAGAATCTCTTAACTAATCAATATAAAATATTTGAACTTTAATAGTCCTTATGTACTATCATATTTGCTTCATCTTGTAATAAACAATAAGACCCCTTATCAACAGCAATATCAAACGTACAAATAAGTACATAAAGCTGTGTGAGGACGGTTGCATTGAGCCATCTTCGAACGGCTTTCCATTGATTAATTACGCTTAATTTGAGTGTATGAATGACCAATTGGCTCAAATAGTAATTTCCGAATGCGTTCTTTTGTGTGGAAATTTGAATGACCACTGACCGTCACCATGCTGGTACATACACTGAGCCATTCTTCCAAGGTTCATTGCTATTTCAATAAACGTTTGGGAGAAAGGGGAATTTGCAAGTCGTTCTTTGTTCATTTGTTTCCATGTTTCACCAATCAAATATTTTATGTATTCTCTTGCCTCTTCTTCAGAAACACCAGCTTCATTCATGTAACATTGTATTGATTTTGGTACATCACCTCTTTTTATCTCGTCCTGCTCAATTAACAATGAACAATTAAATAAAATCATGTTATCTGAGATGTTAATTGACTTAAAACAAATTAACAATAGATTTTATTTTTATTTTTGCCTAGGTTTAATTATAAAAAATAAATAAATAATTTGGTTTTCATAATCCAATTTTCATGCCTTCATTAAACAATATAATCTGTAAATTGTGCCTCAAGTCTATAAACATTTTGAGAATAAATTGTTTTGCTTTCTGTCTAAGTATACCTTATAACAATTGGTTTTTTGATTAATATCCGTTCTTTCAAGATTCTTGCAAATAAAAAAAATTTGGTCAATTCCAATGCGATATTTTGTGAGACAATGCTGGATATGAACTTTTTGAGATTGTTTATTTAACTTTCTAAACCTTTCGAATTTTTTTTTTTAATATTATTGCAGTATATTTTAGGTACTAAAATAATACAATAAAATTTTTAGAGGTTGGAAAGCATATATTTTCATAAAAAGTTCATTAACATGTTCATGTATAATTACCTTAAAAGAGAAAAATAATTGTAGATGTATTAGCCTTTTAACTATAATAACGTACCGAAGATGTTCCCAAGTCGTCTGCAAGTCGCAAAATCATTGCTGAACAACGAATTATATTGTGATATTTGTCTAAACATACCAAGGCTTCCTTTTTGATGGGTTTAGTCACAAAGAAATAAGCATGCACTAATATCACAGGAGCTGATATTGAAATCCATGCATTCTCCAGGTATTCTTGTAATGTTGGTACATAACCACTGTGGTACCAGTTTGCTGTGCTATTATACACTCTTGCAAGTAGGTTTTGCATATATCTGCCCACTAAAATACATTTCAAATGATGGAGTTAGTTTTAGGAGAAAATTATTTGGCATTTCACATCTTATCCTAATTTTCTGTCTCACATTTTCTATATGTTTGAAATGTTTAATAAATCTGGCGATAATAATATTTATAAGATGTCAAGTATCAAGGTGGTGAGACAAAAGATTGGTGGAAAGAGAAGATTTGCAGCGTAATAAAAAAATAGCAAGAGATTGATATACGTGACAAACAAATAAGATGTGGGATAAAAAAATTAGTATAAACAGTGAAACAGAAGACCCTCTGACCAAGATTTTCTTAATAGAAGTAAATATGAAGAGAGAAAATTGTGACAAAATATTACCGCTTTTTTCATGTAATGAATGGGGTGAATGCCTTGATCTTCCGCGGCATTACAAGCCATTTCATTGACATAATTGTAAAGTGCGAAATAACATATTTTCATGTAGTCCGGAAGTTGATCATTCATTGCTTCAATGTCCCATCTGAAAAGTTTAAAAACCACTAATTATAATTGGTTGGTTCCATAATAGTTTCAATTATAGCACAATTAATTAAGTTGATTAATTAAGATACCAAACCTTTCAACAGCATCAGTAAAGAGTTTTAGTTCGTCCAAAGTGCCATAAACATCATATATATCATCTATTGTTGTTATCAAAGCATTGACCTTAGTCGACATTCTTCTACAATATCCATGTTGTGGGTCAAAGATCACTCCTATAGTCCAAAAGAAATTCTCAACCAACCTATCCCGAGCAAATGTCAAATTTTCTGCAAGACGAGTGCTCTTCCACCACCTGTCAAATGAAAATCAAAGTGATTTTGAAAAATCATAATTTAACAATATACGTAAGAATTAATTTATGTGTCAAAATTTTATTAAATCATCAACTTTTAATATTTGATTAGATTTCGTTCTTTTTTTAATAAATTTAATGACATATCAATAATTTATCACTTAGTATACAATTGAATTTCGTGTTGTATGAATATACTGTTCTTTTAAATCAATGATGCATTAAAGTAATTATCTTCTAGCGTAAGATTCATGTAGACTTTGGAATCATGAAAGAAAATGTACAACATTGATGATGCATGTAACAAGGAACAAAAAGGGAGAAATTGACGAGATATATATATATATATATAGATAAAAAAACCGTTCAATTCCATTGTTGTAGTTTAAAAAAATTCGGGTAAATGCGTATTTCTTATACCATTCTATCTAACAAAAAAAGGAAAAATTAAGATGTACAGTCACATTTTAGTTTCATGACTTTCAAATGAGGGTCATCGTCTACAAAATCACGAAACTATTTTATTGTATTTGAATTTATGGATTTGAGAAAGGATTTGGAATCTATTCATTTGTTAGAGATATTTGTAAAGTCAAAATAGATGAATGCTAAATCTACTCAAATTAGAAAGTTATTTCATATAATTCATTTCACATTTCTTAATTTGTATAGTTTGAAATTAATCTATTTCAACCTTATAAATCATTTCAATAAATTGATGAATTTCAAATTTTTTCTTAAATCCATCGATCCAAACATAACTTTTTTGACTTGTAAATAGAAGTTATATTATCATTTGTGATTTGAAATTATAATTAATTTTTGTGACTTGTAGTGTTACAAAATAGTTATATTTGTGACCGTCAAAATTATATAACACAAAAGGTGGGTAATTCTTGTAGTATAAACAAATAAAGACACTTTTGACAGAACAAAAATATTAACAATTTCAATCTTAAAAATTCACAATGGTCAGTGTTACCGCATCAATTAATTGAACTCTCACCTTGATGTGTTCTTGAGATCATCCAGATGTGTTGCTTGGACGACATTGAAATCTAGTTTGGCAAATTCAAGCAAAGTAGGATTTCTGTCAGCTCTTTTCTCATATATGTCTATGAACCACCTAGCCTCCAAGCGCAGCATTCTCCAATGCAATGGAAGCTCTAGTGCATGTTGCTACAAGTATAGCTAGTTCTTGATCAATTCCTTTGTCATCAAGATTTTTCTCAAGACATTTGCAAGCGAATTCTCTTGCCGATTCCAAGGTGCTTTCGTGTTCGTTTAGAAGGAACGAAGCTTCGTATAAATGAAGCATTCCCTTTGTGTCTTTCCAAAGGTTGGGCTTAAAATCCCCTTTACCATCCTTGAAACAATCAAAAACATCTGCAATTAAAGAGAATATGAATTGAAGACCAAGCAGTAAATGTACATTATTTTTCACTAAGTGAAACATTAGGTTACACAAGTGGAGAATTTAGGAGTTATTTCCTTAATACAAGTGAAATAGTGATTACGACATATGATGTTATGTCACGTACACTTCTTGTATCCACTAATCTCTTATCTCATCTTTTATATACTTGCTATTTATTTATTTTTTTTAGCACAGTAATGCTAAAAAGACAAAGTACATGACAAATTAACATATCGAGAGTAGGCACAGTAATGGGCAGGGCCATACTAGACCCACCCCGTAAAAAATCGACATACCTTGACCTGTCTAGACAGTGTAATGTTCTACTCCCAACTCGTCTAAGTACTTAAGGTCAGTTCCAAATCGGATTTTTACCAATCCATAATCGGCCGGGCATGCCTCATTTTGCAACCTGTTACTTGCTCGCCCCACCTCCCAATCTTTGACCGGGCCGCCCCATCTTGGTCAAACTCGTTGACCAGTCATTTTTACATCTTTTTAAAATACCAGTCATTTTTGCATCTTATTAAAATTTATAGCATACTAAATGATTTTTTTTTTTTTTTGGTAATAACATTCATGAATTCTTCCTATTGGACTAATATATAACAATTTTTAATAATAAGTAATGAAAAATGAAATACTACATAATAATAACTTCAATTAATAAGTAACAATTTGAATTAGTTAGTTGTAATCTAGAATAAAGAAATAATAACTTAAACTACTAAATACTAACTTCAATTAAAATAAGTAATAATTTGCAATGATATTTTATATTAATAATAATTTAAAATAATAAATAATAACTTGAAATATTATGTAATAACTAGATTTAATAACTAATAACATGTTTATTTCTTCTTATATATAAATAACTTTTAATAATAAGTAATGAAAAATGATGTACTAACTAATAATACTTAAAATAATAGAAAAACACAATAAGTAATAAGATAAAGGTGGCAATTATTGGTGAAAACAGGAAACTAAAACAATAATTAATACTGGCGTCAAGCAGACCTTGGGAGACATCAAAACCATGTTGGCGAAGTAGCCTAAATTCCAAAGCAGTTGCGTACAAATCTTTGTCATTTCGGATGCCCTTGTGCCCCTGGTATATTCTACTTAATATAGACTCAATTTTGTCATGGAAGTGGTAAGATACTCCAAGCCTCAGCAAGTCGTTGATCAATTCCAATTGACTCAGTGGCTTCACCTCTTCATCCAGCAACATTTTCACTTGCTCCTTCAGCACCCCACATCTCTTTATATATTTCTGATCTTCCTGCATGCAATATTATGAAATGGTGCATATTAATTTCATGGCCACGAGATCTTCGATCTCATATTTTATTTCACTCTCTATTACACTACAAATGAATTATCAAGATTCCGTAAAATAATTTTAGTAAAGTAATCTTGATAATTCATTTGGTAGTGTGACGTTAAGTGAAATAGAGTGTGAGATAAAAATTTTTCAACGAATTTTATAAGAGCACTTATTTACGTACTAAGAAAACTTAATTAAAGTTTGGTTAACAAGAAAAGAGAAAGAATGAAAATATTGGTTTAATTACAGCATATTCATTTTGTAATGACTGCACGAAGTCGAAATCCCAGTTGGAAGGCTGATAATTCCCCGATCGCCTAGGCGGCAACTGTTCAATAATAAGATTATTTGTAGTGAAAGCGTTAATATTGGCCTTTACAGATGAAGAAATACGGGAAGTCGAGGTTAATGAAGCCGAGGTTTTAAAGATAATTGCGTGTCTTAAACTGGTGTTTCAGAGAGTTGGCTGGCTTTGAATGCATAAATTGATGAGGAGTGCCATTGATTGAAAAGAATACTACTCTTTTCAAATGCAAATATTACATTGAAGGTTGATACCACAACGGAGAATAGAACCTCAACCTATATTTATAGACAGGACTGAAGCCACGATCGCAAGGATGAGGGATGTGCAATCACTTTAGTATTTACTGTTGACAATAATGCAAAATTCTCTTTTTTATTTAACTTCACAAATTTTCAAATTCTCTCTTTTCAATTTTTGTATAGAATTATGGTAAAGTTTTAATTTCTTTAGTCTGTGATATAAAGGAAAAAGAGAAGTTCTTTTAAAAATAGGGGAGCAATGTAAAGAGAAAAGGAATTTTTTTTTTATTTTTTATTTTAATCAAGGTAGTAAAAGAGTGATAAATTCTAAAATTAAAAATTCTACAAGAGATATACTATGCTAGCAAGAGGCTAGTCGAACTATTCATAAGGTTCACACGAATGAAACGTGGCAACAACTTAGGTTAACTTTTACAAGTCAAGTATACGATTTTTTATTCAAGAAAAAATGGGAAATGACATTTCAATTTGAAAGTTGAAATATTGCCAAGTATACGCTTTTTTATTGGTAAATATTTAGTTAGATTTAATCTTTGATCTCATTAATAGAATTTGTGATATCGATTAAATTTTAAAAAATTTATAATATCAACTTATGTAAGTAAAATTTTTTAAAATTTAATCATATTTTTTAAAATTTAATACTACAGGTCAAATCAAAAATCGAATCTATCTAAATATTTTCTATTTTCATTTATGCAATGTAGGAAAAAATGGGAAATGACATTTCAACGTGAAACATTGCATCATTAGTAAGTACCATAATGCTGTCGGGGGAAATCTTTACATGCTATCATATTTATGGTAAAGAAAATAGAATTTTTGATTTATATTCAACTATGTTATATTAAAAAAATATTTATAATAAGTTAGAATAATTTAAATAAATACAAATTAAAAAATTTATCTCACGTATAAGTGTTACACTCATATAAAATTTTTTTGTAAAGCCCTCATTCCTATATTTTATCAAATAAAAATCTAGTTGCAGATATATTTGATCTGATATTACGTATGGTGGTAATCATAATCACTGTTATCTTTGACCAATGTTAACACTTACCTAGATTTTTTATAGCAATGATATCGCCACAGCACTATTTAATTAAACAAGTGAGTACCGACATCTTCGTTAAATGCATGGGACCCATCCCACAAGCTAATTTCCGTCGGCAATGGCAGAGATTGGCGTGGGATTGGTAAGAAATTTGTGTATGCATGCAGATTCAATTTTTTTTATTTTTCACGTGGATAACAAATCGGAGCTCAAAATTTGTTCCAAAATATTCGGAGTGTGGCCAATGAGAGCCAATTGGCACAAATGAAATCCAATTTTTCTCCATGGCTAATCCTCTTCCAACACATTCTCATCCATAACCGGAGCTAATTCCTGAGCCATATCAAGAACCGCCACCATCCTCTCAGGCGCTTCCTGCACTTTCTCCTTTCCCACCACCACTTCCATATCCTGTACTACTACAGCAGCCTCCACCACCTCCACCCCACCATATCCGCTGGCCTCCTCCACCACCTCCCACTACACCGTTTACACATCCTTTTCAATTTTCATAACCATCAGACTCCCCACCTGTGCTGTGTGATGGAAGAGAATAGGTTTGTTGGGTTCCGGTGGAGGCTTGAGAGGCAGTTGTACGACACGAGGATGGATGTTGATAAGATACACGGTGGGCCCATTAAAATTGAGAGACCGCCCCTCAATTATTTTGTCGAACATGAAATAAATTTGATTTTAAATTTGATTTATAAATTTTGCTATCAACATTAAATAGATAATACAATAAAATTTAAAATTTTATTTTTTTATCACAAATTATCTTAATTAATTTATACGTAATATAAATAAATATAAAAATTATACTTTAAAATAATAATAAAAATTTTAATATATTTAAGACGTCAAATCTACATGAAATAGTATTTCCTTAATTATTTTTCTTTTAAATCAAAACTTGACAATCACGTTTTTCCAAATGAACTTATGATCGCTTTTTTATATTCAAACCGTCAAAATATTAGTACTACTGTACTACTACTTCTTAACTATATATAATCACGTTTTTCAAATGAACTTATGAACGCTTTTTTATATTCAAGCCGTCAAAATACTAGTACTGCTTATATATGTACTATTACTTCTTAATATATATATATATATATATACAATCATGTTTTTCAAATGAACTTATGACCGCTTTTTTATATTCAAGTAGTCAAAATACTAGTACTGCTTATATATGTACCAAAAATAACCCAAGATAAATGTAAATTAAACTTTATTTACCACTTGAGGTTTTGAAGAGTTAAAAGATGCTTATGAAATTGTTCTTTTCAATTGTTCATCCTAAACAATTTTTTCTCTTGCTGAGATTTCTAGATGTGTATAAGAGACAGTTGGATTTTTGCAATATTTATTAATTGTTCTGCCTTTCGGAGTAATTGTTTTATATCAATTATTTCTTTTTCATTTGGATCTTGTGATTCTTAGAGCAAATGAAATGGAAGCATTGAATTTGTTCTTTCTTTTTCTTAGTCATGATTTTTGTTTTATTCATAATTTCTTCAGAATATCATCTTTTATTAATATTTTGTTTTATTAAAGACTTCAATTTTTTATGCAATAAAATATTCATCCAATAGTGTAGATGAAGAAGCTTCATCTTGTCTCGGCTGTATGTGCGGAGGAATTTGGGATTCTATCCCAAGTGTGAGATCTTTGCACATTTTATCCACCACTTGCATTCAAAAAGTTAACCTAATGCCACGTTTCATTCGTGTGAACCTTATGAATCTGTCTCTTATACACATAAGATGTGTATAAGAGACAGTTCTGTCATTCGCAATCTATCTTTTAGGAATATCCTCAGTATTGCATAGATTTCTTTGAATCTGAATCCATCTTGGATGTATTTTGGAAAAAATCGATAGGCATTAAGAAATTTTCAATAATAAAATCACATTGGTAAATATTTTCAAGAATTGATGGTTCTAAACAGATCCACAAGTATGTTTGTAATAATCATTTTATGTATTATGAAATTAAATCATAGTATGTAAAATTATATTCTTTATTATTAAAACTTGAGAAGAATCTAATAGTTGATGTTGTTATATATATATGGAATCCATCATTCATAGTCAATGTCTTTCCTATGCATTTTTATGAAATTAAAGAAATGATGGACTAGACTGGATATGATAATACAAAAGTTTGGAGCATATTTTTGTTAAAAAGGATATATGAGTTTTTGTGCGATGTTGATGACATATTTTCTTCTGTAGGTTAAAATGAATTGGGTTGATTTTGAGAAGATTGGGATAATTTTGGTACATATTAGGATTTGAGGTAGTTGAATTTGAACTTAGTCAAAATACAATAGCCCAATATTTACTGAGAAGATGCTTCTCCATAAATATTATGTATATTTATATGAGGCCTTGGAGAGAAAGATGCTTCTCTACCTCTTGTTCCAGGAGAAGATGCTCTTCCTTGTCCTCTGGATAAATTCATGCCTGCAATAATTAAATTGACAATTCATATAATTGTTTTATTCTTAAATGATAGGCGTGAAATATTCTAATTAATAAGAGACAGGTTATATATAGGAGATCGGATTTGAAATGATAATTTAATTTATATTATAAATTTATTTTTTCAATTAAAGAGATTTTATTAGAGAAAGAAAATTGCAATGGAGTAGAAAGAGGAAAGTGAATAATATAATATAATATATAAGAATTTAGAATCCCAATCAAATTAGATTTAGGATAAATCTTATTTACATCAATTAATATCATAAATTTTATAACATTTAATTTACATTACAAAATTTACAAATTAAATTATAAATCAGATCTACCTAAATATTTCTCTAGACCTGATAACCACTTTAGAAAGAGACTTGCACAGGAAACGTGATTCCTATATTTCGGGTGACAAAAGTGATGACGATTACAACTTAATCTACTGATTGTGCAAAAAAATTTCGTGTTCAATCTTGTTAACAACTATTCTAACCAGACAGATTGAAAGTTTGTGTTTTAAATGTATTAAATTCAAGGAAAATTCTACAATCCATTTTAGGGTATCATTCTCTTGTACATTAAGAGATTGTACAGTACAGTACAACACTATATGCTTTAAAACTTATACTGTACAAGTCCTTAAAGTCAAGGAAATGATTCCCTCAACGGAATTGTAAAATTCCCCTAAATTTTATACTTGTAATTTTATGATTGTATAAATTCCATTTTGTGTGGTCATGTGTAGTGTACTCTAAAAATCAAAGTTTTATTTCATATTTGCAAGGAATATTTTAAAGTTTAAGGTTATCAATGCATTTATATTAAGTGATAAAAATACTGATATGTCATTAAATTCGTAAAATGAGATCTAACTAACAATATCCTGTTATATATTTAAAATTAAAGGTTAGTTATTTAATTTGATTTTATCACGTGTTTAATTATTTAATATGTTTTTTACCACGTGTATTATTTTGACTAGTAGTTCTAACTTTATGGTCTAGTAAATCATTGTCATTAAAGTTTTTACTAGTAGATTAAGAAATAAAGGACATATCTAATCGAATATTTAAAATTAAAAGTTAATTATTCAATAATATTTTATCATGTGTATTGTTTTAAGGGTTAATAACACTTTACCCCCCTGAACTAGGTAGGTAATAACAGTTTGTCCCCCTAAACTAAAAAAATTACATTTTATCTTCCAATCACATGATTTATCCTTTAAAAATTTTATAATATCATGTTAAATGATTTAAATACCCTTAGCGCTATATTTTGATTTTTGTATTTAAATTTTGATAATGATGTGATAATTATTTAAAAATAATGAAAAATAGTTTATATAATATTTTAATATAATCCATATCAATATATGGTCTTGATCAAATTTTTAAATTTTGTTATTCTATTTTATATTATTTCGAATTTGAATGTTTAATTATACTGGTAGAATGATTCCTAGATGGGCTAATTTTCAATTGAAAATTCTTCTTTAAAGATATTGTGTGACAATATATTTTTTTATAAAATTTGTGATTTTTTTGATGTCCCTTAACATTTTACAATTTTAATATTTGGATAAACCTGTGCAAATTACAATGTCAAATATAATATAATTCGACATTTTATCACATTTTCACTCCCTAAATATTTTGTTATATATATTTTATTATAATAATAATTTTTATTATAATATTTGTTTGTTATTATATTTTATTTTTTCTTAATTCTTTTATACATATTAAACATCAAATTAAATACATAAAAAATCAAAATATAATACTAAGGGTATTTCAATCATTTAACTTGATATTATAAAATTTTTAAAAGATGAATGTCTGTGATTGGGGGTAAATGTGTAATTTTTTTAGTTCATAATTTAAAAAAAGTATAATTAGCTACCTAATTCAGGGGGCAAAGTATTATTAACCCTTATTTTAAAAAGTGATCCTTAATTTATAGTCTTGTTAAATCATTGTTCTTAATGGTAATATTACTTTGGAGAGGTGTTTCGTCAAAATTTACTTTCGCACTTACCATTGTTTCACATGAATTGTTTTGTCAATTTATCACTTTATATGAATGCGTTGTTCAACAAAATTTGCAAGTGGGGATGTGGGATTAATAAAGACAATTAAAGAAGAGCAAGCACGAAAATGAGATGATACCAAATTAATTAATAATCAATTCCATGTAATTATGTAAACCAAAAGAGAATAGATACTTTCCAATTATGGCGGTCCTATAAACAAACATTTATTGTCTAAAAGTTTGTCTAACCATTTCTTTCGATGGTATTATCATCATCCGCGATCCTGAACGTACGTTGTAAGAGGATAAAGACACTTCTCGATCTCCACCACAATACTGCAGCAAAATCTGTGGGCTTTCTCCAACACAAAACCGCAGCAAAATATGTGTGCTTTTCCCGACCTTTCAGTTTCTTGATTTAATTGAATGATACGGGTGCAAATGTGAGAATCATGTACTATTGAGGATCCATTTTGTAATTAATCCTTGTTAGAATTTATCTCTTTTTTATAAAATTACAAAGTTCATTTCAAATCCGATCTCCTATATATAACTAGTGAAAAAGACACACATAATGTGTGTGATTAAAAAAATTAATCAAAAAAATATAGTTAGAAGTTAATGTAGTAGTTATTGTTTATAAATAGATTAATATGGTAGTTTTATTTATTACATGAGGGTAAATTTAAAAATTCAAATAATGACACAACACGAAAGGATCTATAGTATAGATGACAGATAATTCAAATATTATTTTATTAATATTATTAGGAAAAGATTTACATAGTCATAAACACCAAAATCACTCGTCAAAATTTGTCCACCTATCAAAATCAGATTGAATCACGAAACCTGATTTTAAATCGTTACTTGATCGAATATTATTCTTTCTTTAATAGATCTATTAACTCATCTACAGTTTTATCAATTTGTCAATTTGTATAAATACACTATTTTGAATGATAGATAGTATTATGATTACGGATTTTCATCGAGTCACTTGGCATGATTCATGTCCAGAGAAATGTTCTAAGCATAATTCTGCTTGGCATGATTCACTCACCTAACTAAACAACTAGTCAGGTACCAGCTAACCAACCACAAACATAATTTTATCGTGCTATTTGGGTGAACAGGAATGCTCTAACTGACAAAATAGCGCTTGACTAAAGCTCTCAGTTGGGCTCAAAGTTCTTCCAAAAGTTACAGGAAACTCTATCTCATGGCTGGTATAAAAGATAATACGATATGAATACGCTACAGGATTAACATTATTGATATAAAAATTTAAGTTAGGATTAACAGTATCGTCCAAAGTAAAATTGAGCAACGCACGTAGTACCCACGTCCCGATCACCTAAAAATAAAAAATAATATTAGAGGGGATTGTGTGTCTAGAAGTAGGTTTCAACGCTTGAGTCAGTAATTAGACCAGAAAGTAAAATTCAATAAGAATTCAGAGTTTGAATAATTAAGAAAGTAATTAATTGAATATGACCTGCCATTTTGATATTTATACCTGAAACCGATAGGTTGGATCGATCCGCAGGTGAAATATATAGTACTTTACCTATTTTTGCTTATTTGAATTACGAGAGTAAAATTACTATATGCCCCTAATAGACCCAAGGCCGGAGTCACGTGCAATATTGTCATTGGGTGTATTATTTTGACATCATCATTTTTCCCCAGGTCTCAAGTTGAAATTTTTCGGGTTGAGAGTGTCGAGTACTTGATGCCGTATTCATACCCCAACCAGAGCCATAATATTGATCGGAGTCAATTTCATGACTTAAAAAATTATTTTTCTTGTGAAAATAATTTTTAATATTTATTTGAGAATTGTTTAAAAATTTCTATCTACTGGAGTAGAAAAATAAAAAATTTAACATTTCATCGAAGTATACCTGAACCAAGACTTAAATTATTGTATAGAATTTTCCTTAGAGTAAAATATTGTCGAAATTTCTTTGCCACTGGTACCAATACTACTGTAGAGTTCCCTACTGATGTAGAATAGTGTTGTAAAGTTTTCTACTGCTGTAGAGTAGTGTTGTGGAGTAGAACTATGGAGTTCCCTGTTACTGTAGAGTTTCCTATCCTCTTACTCTCCCTTAAGCTTATTATGTGGTCCATATCTCTTTTTTTTTTTTTTTTTTTTTTAAACCCCATGATTTTAGAAGTTACATGAACTATGTACAAACTACAACATAGTCCACTTTGTCCCAACTACTACTCCAAGATGCCTAGTACCACTACCAATATTCCAAGTCCATACTACTAGTGCTATTGGGCAAATAATTAGGTAAACTCGATTTTTGACCCCACTTGTAAACCCTGTGGTGTGGATTAAACATTAAAAAATCTATGACATCAACTGATGTAAGCAAGATTCTTTAAACGTTAAGATCCTGACCACATGGTCTACAGGTGGAGCCAAAAATCGGGTCTATCTAAATATTTTCAGTGCTATTGACGTTTATACTTCTAGTACTACACGTGACTCCAAGTGATCCAAGTAAGCATTCATCTCAAATTTTTTTTTTTTTTTTTTTGCTTGGTTTGGCTTACCTATTAAATCCCAAGTCATTAAATTCAAAATCACTCATCAAAGTTCATCCACCTATCAAAACCATATTCAATCACCAAACCTGATTTTAAATACTTGATCGAATATTATTCTTTCTTTAGTTGATCTATTAATACATCGATAGTTTTATTAATATGTATAAATACATTACTTTGAATGATAGATAGTTTATGATTACAGATTTTCATTGAATCACTGGGCATGATTCATGTCAAGAGGAATGCTCTAAGCATAATTTTGCTTGGCATGATTCACTCACTTAACAAAACAGCTAGTCAGAAACTAGTTAACCAACCATAAACATAATTTTGCCGTGCATTTGGGTGAGAACATGAATGCTTTAACAGACAAAATAGTGCCTGAATAAAGCTCTCAGTCGGGCTCCAAACTCTTCCAAAAGTTAGGGGAAACTCTATCTCATGGCTAGTGTGAACGATAACACGATACGAATACGATACAGAATTAACATTATTGATATCAAAATTTGAGCTAGAGTTAGATCGAGTGCAATATCGTCTAAAGTAAGGTTGAGCACCGCCCGTAGTACCCACGTCCAGATCACCTAAAAATAAAAAGGGTGGGGTTGTGCCCCATAGGTAGGCTCCAACGCTTGAGTCAGTATTTAGACCAGATAGTAAAATTCAATAAGAATTCAAAATTTCAATAATTGGAAAGTAATTAATTGAATCTGACCTGCCATTTTGATATTTATACTTGAAACCGATGAGTCAGATTGATACGCGAGTGGTATATAGTACTTTACCCATTTGAGTTTATTTGAATCACGAGAATAAAATTACAAAAATACCCCTAATAGACCCAAGTTCGACACCAGAGTATGTGTAATATTTTCATTGGCTGTATTATTTTGGCATCATCATTTGTCCTCAGGTCTCAAGTCAAACAATTTTCAATTGAGAGTGTCGAATACTTGATATCGTATTGCACTCCAATTGGAGCCGTAGTATTAACTAGAGTCAATTTCATGACATAGAAAATTATTTTTCCTGGAAAAATATTTTTTAATATTCATTTGAGAATTGTTTAAAAATTTATATCTACTAGAGTAGAAAAATAAAAAATTTAAATACACCGGAGTGTACCTGAGTCACGACTTAAATTGTTGTATTAAATTTTCCTTGGAGTAAAATATTCTTAGAATTTTTCTATCACTGATACCACTACTGTAGAGTTCCCTACTGATGTGGATTAGTGATATGGAATTCCATACTACTGTAGAGTAGTACTGTGGAATAGTATTATGGAGTTACCTACTACCGTGGAGTTTCCTATCGTCTTACTCTTTCTTAAGCTTATTATGTGGTCGATGTCTCTTTTTTATTACTATCTGAAATCTCATAATTTCAGAAGTTACATGAACTACGTACAACTATAACCTACTCTTTCTTAAGCTTATTATGTGGTCGATGTCTCTTTCTTCTTTTTTTTTTTCTTGGCTTGGCTTACCTGTTAAATCCCAAGTCATAAAATTAAAAATTACTCGTCAAATCCATCCACCTGTCAAAATCATATTCAATTACCAAACCTGATTTTGAATACTTGATCGAATATTATTCTTTCTTTAGTAGATCTATTAACGCATCGACAGTTTTATCCATTTGTCAATTTGTATAAATACACTATTTTGAATGATAGATAATATTATGATTACGGATTTTCATTGAGTCACTTGGCATGATTCATGTCCAGAGGAATGCTCTAAAGTAATAATTTTGCTTGAAATGATTCGCTCACTTAACAAAACAATTAGTCAGGTACCAGCTAAGCAATCACAAACATAAATTTGCCGTGCGATTTAGGTGAACAAGAATGCTTTAACAGACAAAACAGCGCATGAATAACGAAAGCTCTTTGTCGAGCTCAAAACTGTTCCAAAAGTTAGAGAACTCTATCTCATGGTTGGTATAAACGATAACACGATACAAATACGATACAGAATTAACATTATTGATATAAAAATTTGAGCTAGAGTTAGCTTGAGTGCAGTATCGTCCAAAGTAAGATTGAGCACCACGTATAGTAGCCACACACCGGATCACCTATAAAAAAAAAATGTGGGGTTGTGTCCCCAGGGATAGGCTCCGACGCTCGAGTTTTTTCTTTTTAGACCAGAGAGTAAAATTTAGTAAGAATTCAGAATTTGAATAATTAGGAAAGTAATTAATTGAATATGAACTAACATTTTGATATTTATATCTAAAACCGATGGGTCCAATCGATCCGCAGGTGAAATATATAGTACTTGGCCCATTTAAGTTTATTTGAATCACGAGAATAAAATTACTAAAATACTCATAATAGAACTGGGGCCGGAGCCACGTGCAATATTGTCATTAGGTTTGGCATCATCATTCAGGACTACTTTTTCCTTAGGTCTCAAGTCGAAATTTTTTGAATTGAGAATGCCAAGTACTTGATGTCGTATTCACACCCCAATCGGAGCCGTAGTATTGACCGGAGTCAATTTCATGACTTAGAAAATTATGTTTCCTGTGAAAATGTTTTTAAATATTTATTTGAGAATTGTTTAAAAATTTATATCTACTGGAGTAGAAAAATAAAAAATTTAATTACACCAGAGTATACCTGAGGCAAAGCTTAAATTGTTGTATAGAATTTTTCTTGGAATAAAATATTCTCAGAATTTCTCTGTCACTGTTACCAATACTACTATTGAGTTCTCTATTGATATGAAGTAGTGTTGTGGAGTTCCCTACTGCTGTAAAGTAATACTGTGGAATAGTATTGTGGAGTTCCTTACTACCATAGAGTTTCCTATCCTCTTACACTTCCTTATGCTCATTATGTGGTCCATATCTCTTTTTAATAAATCCCATGATTTTAGAAGTTACATGAACCACGTACAACTGAAACCTACTCCACTCCATCCCTATTATTATTCCAAGATACTTAGTACCACTAGCAGTATTCCAAGTCCATACTACTAGTGCTACTAACATCTATATTACTGGTACTACACTTGACTCCAAGTGATCCAAGTAAGTATTCATCTCAATTTTTTTTTGCTTGGTTTGGCTTACATATTAAATCCCATATCCCTTAAGACTTGCCTCAAAAACACGTAAATCTTACGTATGCTCAGGTTCACGCCTATAGATTTAAATAACTAGTCCACAGCCAAATAGAATTTCACTCTAATGATTTAATCCTTAAACTTAAATAACACCATGAAGAAGAATTAAACCATGAAAAATTTTAAAATGACAAATCCCAACTCCACAAGATCAATGTTAGACCATGATATTCCTTATGACAGTAGTGCACCTTTCTTCTTGGCCTACCATGGTTTTTCCTCAGACATGTATACCTCAACTTTCCCAAACTATCTTTACTCCGATGATAACGCTGGAGATGACCACACATTTTGAAATTGATGACGTCCAAAACTTGAACGATGACCAAGATGGTAACAATAGTCCTGTACTCGAAACTATTGACACCTTAGATTTTTTGAACTATGGTGATAGAACCGGTTTGGATAGTGAGAAAGGCATAATTGATGCAGGAAATGTCCTCAAGTCAAACGGAACTCAGTTAGTCCATGCTTAGGGTTGTCCGAGATCTTCCATCATATAGGCACAGGGGGTCTGGTTTTCCACTGTATACATTCAAGAGGTATGGTTTTCTACCACGTAGATTTAGAGTGAACTTGTCTAGTACCACTATCTCATGTGCAGGCATGCCACCTTTGCTCCCATACCCTGGCCGAGGTAGGGAACAATCACACCGTAATTCCAACATAATAGCTGAAACCGAATTAGAGTTTGGTGAATCAAGTAGGAGTGATGTTTTTCCCCCTTACAAAGGAAAAATTATAAAGGCTTCAAGTCAAGCCAAGGACCCCAATGATATTTTCTCCAAACAACCACATCGATTGCCCATAGGACAAATGGAAATTTGATGTGGATGGAGGGTTGCCTCTTTTTCTTTGTAGAAATCATGTGGTTTTGTTTATAGACTTTGAGTTGGGGTCTTCTCTTGTACGAACTCCACATATGTAAAGTACTTTTCATCTTTTTATAGTAGTATGCATTTATTTTTACTACTTGTTCACAATATATTGGGTTTAGAGCTGTATGGTCTTCTTGCTCCCTTAGTCGTTGTTTCAACTGAAGTAACTAAGTGCCATTATTGTCCTTAGCATATTTAAACTTTATTTTTCCTTGTTGATAGTACTTTGGAATTTTACAGAGGAAGGTTGCACTTATAACACTCAGAGGGGTAAGTCCTTCTTGTTGAAGTATGGCATACGTATTTCACTTTTAGAAGACCTTGGCATTACTTTTGGAAGATAAGTTCTACCCTGAAAAGTAGGTACAACCTAGGTGCTTCACATTGAAAGTCCTTGGAATTGCTCTCGGGGGGTAAGTCCTACTTCAAAAGGGGAGAGTAGGTATGGCATAGATACTTCACTTTAAAAGTTCATGAAATTGCCCTCGTAGGAATAAGCTCTACTATGGAGAGTAGGTATGGCACAAGTACTTCACTTAAAAAGTCCATGGAATTGTCCTCGAAGGGATAAATCCTGCTCTGGAGAGGTAAAATCATATGGAATTGCCCCAAGAGAGGTAAAATCCTATATCGGAGAATAGGTATGGTGTAGGTACTTTGCTTTGGAAGTATATGGAATTGCCCCTGGAGAGGTGAAATCCTATCCCGGAGTGTAGGTATGGCCTAAGAACTTCATTTTGGAAATTCTTAGAATTGCCTCTGGAAGGGTTAGTCCTACTCTGGGAAGTAAGTATGACCTAAGTACTTCACACTGAAAGTCCTTGGAATTTCCCCTTGAAGGATAAGCCCTACTCCAAGGAGTAGGTATAACTTAGGTACTTCACTTTAAAAGTCCTTGGAATTGCTCTCGGAGGGGTAAGTCCTACTACGGAGAGTAGGTCTATGGTTTAGGTACTTCACACTGGAAAGATCTTGGCATTGTAGCCAGAGAGGTAAGTCCTACTTCAGAGAGTGTAGGTAAGGTGTATTCTCGGAGAGGGTTAGCCGGGCACAACCTCAAAAGGCATGAGGAAGTCTTCCAACTTAGAGGATGTGAAGTAAGAGAAACCTCGGAAGGCATGCCCCTAGAAGGTACCAGCAAGACTCAACCTCAAGGGTGTGGGCAAGGTAATGACCCCGAAGGATGTAGGTAAGGCACCCTCCAGAGGGTGTTAGCCAGGCTCAACCCTGGAAGGTATGAGCAAGTGTACAACCCCAAAAGGTGTTGAATCCCTGAAGATGCAATTTTTGACCAACGAAAGGTTGAACTCACTCTTGTGAAAGGGACTTAACCTAAGAAACCTTTGCATAAAAAGAATTAAGTTTTACTCTGGATAGCTCTTGACCATAGAGGATGCATTTTCTACCCTCGAAAGGATGAGTCTTCATTTTGAGAGTAAGGATTAGAGCTACACTTTGAGAAGTCTTTACATGGGAAAATATAACTTTTGTCCTTGGAAGAGGATGTGACCTCGGGAAGTGCTTGAATCCTAAAGGACGAGTGCCTTTGAAAAGGCTGGGTATGTGGGATTTTTCTTGTTCATTATCATCCATGCCAAACTACTTATCTTAGAGAATCAATTACATAATTTAAATGATAAAAAGACTTAGCAAAATCTTCTTTACTAAAAAAAAATGATTGCAATATGTAGAAGCTTATTTCACGTCAAACGGGGCGTAGCTTGGCATAAGAGACTACAAGAAAAGTCAAACAAAACATTAAGTGTACTTCTCCTTAGGGCTTAAGCGGTAACAACTTCCCTTAGTTTTCAATTGAGGACTGTCTAATTATTTCTCTGTCTTGGATAAATTGTTTCAAGTAAGCTTTTTCGATAAGCTCTTCAATCACATTTTTTGAAGAAAAGCAATCATTGGTATCATGTCCATTATCTTTATAGAAATTATATCACTTGTACTTGTTATAATCTGTGGCCTAGGTTGCTCCTCATTAGAATTGGTCATTTTACAAATGGTTTCTTCTCAATAATAGATAAAATATGTGCCGAGGTAGATTTGAGTGGAGTGTAAATCTTAGGAGAGTCAGGACTCCTCCTGTGCAACACGATTTCGGATAACTGATCTCTAATATTTCTTTTGTTCATAGGTTCTGCTTCACTGATTCCTTCGTCGGCCTATCTCTCTTCTTTTCTCCTTTATCAGCTTGGGCAAATTTTTTTGCTCGAAGGAAAAGGGTCGTGAGAGTGGTAGGAGGACTAAAGTTGAGGTTAAAAGAGAATTTCCAAGGTTTGACCCCAACTTGAAAAGTCATAATCTGCATAGCCTTCGTTACCCCTTGTATTATGAGGGTTCCTTTCTTAAACCTATCTATTTAGTCTGTGAGTAATTCATCTGGTTTTTGCTTAAGTGTAAGCAGGTATGTTCTTGTCATTGGAATCTTCTTCTGATTCTCAAACTTATTCAGAAACAAATCCATCATACTAGCAAACCAAAATTTTTGATGTCTTCTTTCCTATATCCTTTGAACCAATCTAAGGTAGTGGCCTTGAGGGTTCCGAAAACCCTTGGTAGAGGATAGCATCAGACGCTCCTTAGAGACACATTTTAGAGTGGTAGGCATCTAGATGTTCTCATAGATCAATACTCCCGCCATAAGAGTCAAAGTACGGAGTCTACTATCTTCTAGAAAAAAGTTCCTGCACGATATAATTAGTGAAGGAAAATGAATACTTGTATCTAGTACTCATTCCTTTCTTATCATCCATTCTATCCACCCTGGCCTGCAAATCTTCTAACTTCTTTCTGAGGTCTTTCTCTCTTTCTGGGATTAGCAGCAAGGCACGATCCCTCTCCTGGTGTCTTCTTCTTTCATGAACAACAGATACAGGTTCACCTATGCTCCTTTCTCTAGTACTATTTGGCTTTGATGAGGCTTTTTTTCGTGATTCGTGTCGGGCGGACCAACTTATATTCTCCTACTGGGTGAACTATGCAGGCTAAGGTGAGCTCATGTTTCTTTTATTGATTTCACTTTCTCTCCTCTTGGGTGCCCTACTCTTCCTCATAGGCATGAAGTTGGGAGTGAGCAATTCGAGTATTGCCACTTGAATTACGAAGGGGCTCTTCATCCAAGGAGAGGTGACGTTCTAGTTATTGTCTTATGACCATCTCCTTCAACAAAGTATTCTGCTACCCTAACTTTTGAATCTCTTCATCATTGTCCACAACCCGGAGACAGGAATTCCCATCGTATTCTTCCTGCCTGTCCATCTATCTACGTGATCAGTTGGAGTGATGTTGAGTTGAAATTTCCTTGCCCTTGTCGGCATTGTTCCTGTGAGTGTTACGCATATTATATGTCATGTCTTAGTATGACTTTTAGTTTAGGTTTCCCACAAACCACGCCGAATATTGATACAAAAATTGGAACTAGGGTTAGCTTGAGTGTAGTATTATCCAAAGTAAAGTTGAGTACCGTGTGTAGTGCCTACGTCCAGGGTCACCTAAAAATAAAAAGGGCACGCCTACGTCGCCGGAATAGGCTCCGACGCTCGAGTCAGTACTTGATCAGAGAGTAAAATTCAATAAGAATTCAGAACTTGAATATTTAAGAAAGTAATTAATTGAATCTGACATGTCATTTTGATATTTATACCTAAAATTGATGGGTCGGATCGATCCGTTGGTCGAATATATTATACTTGACCCATTTGAGTTTATTTGGACCATGAGGATAAAATTACTAAAATACCCCTAGTAGACCTGAGGCCGGAGTCACGTGTAATATTGTCATTGAGTGTATTATTTTGGCATTATCAAACATGTTATGAAACAATTCAAATTTTATTGGATGATTATTGAGTCAATCCGTTTATGACACAAAATTAAATGAGTTAAATTGAAATAGCCTGTAGATTGACACGATAACCCTTTAAGTTATTGAATGAAATTTTTTTGCTTAAATGTTATATTGATTATAATTTAATATAGCATACTTTAAAATAGTGAATAATAGATTTAATATAGTATAAGATT
This sequence comes from Cinchona pubescens, assembly GCA_025175665.1. Classification (NCBI taxonomy): domain Eukaryota; kingdom Viridiplantae; phylum Streptophyta; class Magnoliopsida; order Gentianales; family Rubiaceae; genus Cinchona; species Cinchona pubescens. Next base: position 3,147,391 of record JANKKI010000055.1, on the reverse strand, counting down.
ATTAAATCAACTATAATAATTATTTTAAATATTATCTAAAAAAATTTAGTATTTTTAATTATGTGTTCTAAATTGTTATGATAACAAGCTTATAATTAATAATTTCTTTGGTTATTAAATAATTAAAATTTATTATTTTAATTTAAATAGGTCGCAAGTTATTTAATTTGTCAAATATGTTGATACAACTTTATTAGGAGTAAACGTGTCAAACAAATACAATACGAACAAAAATAGATCAGACATGAAAATAAATACGACACAATACAAACGTGCCCCACATGACATGATACAAACCTGACATAATAAAAAATAGGTGACACCTAACACAACAAATTAATGACGCAACACGACCCATTGTCACCCTTTCTTATCCCTACCTAGAAGCACCAAAAATAGAATGGTACTGTATCAGATATCAAGCAGTATGGAATCCCCATTTTGAACTTCAGAAATTAGAAGTCATGTCCACCATCTAGACATACTTCTTAAAGTTCTTAAAAGCAACAGTGTCATCCAACTCTCCTCGCATGTCTAATGGGTATGCCTCCCCATTTACCAACGTAAAGGGATTCATCTCAAGGAAACTGAAATCCAAATCTATGGAGAAACATAAACAAAGAAGTATAATATAACTTTCACAATCTTGATCAGAAGTAATTAGTAAATAAAAAATCCAATCGAATAACATTAATAACAAAAAGAGAAAACAAAACTTTTTTTTTTCTCTTATGAGAAAAGAAGAAAACCAAAAAAATGCATTTACTATTCTATTAAGGGATAGTGAATCTTATGCCTTCCGAGAAGTCGGAGAAGAAAAATCTCTTTACACACAAAAATTTAGGATTTTCACATGATCAGCATATTTAGAGTCGTACAATTAAGCATGGAGAAATCGAGATCCTATATGTTACCTTGAAATACAGCGGGGAGAAAAAAAACCCACTATGAACTCATCAATATTCCTTTTCACCTGAGTCAGATAATTCATCGTGTAAGAATCAGCTAAGGATGCCCAAAAAATCCCCGAAGAACCAAAAAAAGAAAAGAAGCAAAATAGTCAACAAAATTAAAATGTTGAAGAATATAAGATAAGCACGACACACCAACAAGCATTCTAGATAACACATATTTCCTTTTATGTGAGCTTTCATGAAGGAGTTGGAAATCATGCATTAAGTTTTACAAGAGCAAAACAATAACCATTTGCAAGTAAATTCGATTAGCCAAATATCTATAGGAAATATGATGAACATTCTCTTGTAAATCAAGCATTATAAAATTTTATAGACATCAAGAAAGTTCTGATCAATAAGTCGAAAACATGTTTGCTAGTTCTCACTTGTGGTAGCTTTCTTAAAGTTGTAAACGAAGTTATTAGTGAAAAACTAGTTTTAAAATACTGAAGTATATTATTATCCTAGTATTGGGAGGGGGCAAAAAGAAAAGAAGAATACATTTTCTTAATCCAAAAAGTATGAAAGCAAAAGATTTTTTTTTTTTATTTTAGATGAGCATCTGTAAGGTAATTCAAAAAAAAAAAAAAACATAGTTCAGTGTTTCTTAAAATCCAAAAGAAAGTGAAATGTAATGCGAGAAAACCCTTCATAAAGTTGGTGGATATAGGTGGAATTATATATGAGTTCTATTTCAGATTTGAATCAAAGCATATGAGAGTAAGGGAGGGAACCTATCCATTACAACCAAAAGAGGCAAACCCCAAAAAAGGGACAAACATTTAGAGTAAGTCTATTATCATTAAAGAATGTGCTGATCAAAACAAGTGATCAATCCAACCTCCAAGTGACAAAAATCACAAGTGGCATCCACTAGTCTACCCCTGGCCATAACCCTTTTTCTTCGAAAAAGCATTGCTTATAAACCAACAAAAACTTTAAACCAAATCGATGCATAGAGAAACTCAAGCCTAAAGCGTATGCCATCCTACAATTCCATTCATGGACCTAAGTTCATTTTTAGTTGACCTAATGGTAAACAAACTATTTATTAAAGTAAGGTGGCAAGGCATCCAACATGATCAGTTCAATAAGGACAAGGAGCACACCAACGAATGCTTTACCCTACCTCTTCTTCTTTATTTGCATCAGTTCTTGAAAAAAAGAATCAACTTCATTTTCTGCTTATTTTAAAGCAAACAATAGTAGTCCCACTATTCATTCTTAACAGACACAAAGACAAAAACTAAATATTGAAAAGATCCAAGTGTGCGTGTGTGTGTATATTCACCATGTCCCAATTCTATTTAATTTCAATACCTTCATATTCAAAAAAGCCAATGGTACTGCCTAATCTTTCAGAAACTATTGAGTGGTAATATTCTTGGTCATGCAGAACAAAAGGTTCCATAATGAATGTAGTAATAGGTGCCTTGCAACCACCCATCTCAACCTATAAAGGATTGATAGCATGTATTAGCCTAGAACATATGAACAGTAGTGAAAGAAAATAGACTTGATTACCTCCACACTTAGGTGAGCTTTGACAAACTCTGCAACTTGTGCTAGGTCCAAATTCAAAGCTACCAAATAGCTTTTCCCACGCTTCTCAAATAACATATTAGGCTTAACAACTAACTTTGTAGATGAAAGCCATGGTTCTTTGTTTGTCAACTCAGTGGAGTCTATATATTCATTCACCTAAATGCAATTTTTGAAAGTTTAAAAGCAATAATTAGTTGTGTGTAAGAAGTACATCTCAACTAAGAAATGTTTAATACATTCATTGCACAATGTGCCTTATTTTTTAGAAACTTCAAAAAGAGAAACGTCAAAAGTGATGTGATATAAAGTAGATTCCTAAGAAGTAAACTTGGAATACATAAAGAGCATCTACTTGACTAAGTATTTTTAGATTACTTCACCAAGCCAATTACACCTCAAGCATAATTATTCAATAATTGGTCATTAGAAAATTTAAATATTTATAAATTCCTTTTCACTTGTTTCTTGTCTTGTTGTCCATTTAAGTGAGAAAGATATAACTTATTACAAAAGATTGATCCATTTTCAATAAGCTTGGTGTTTCCAAGCAATACTTGAATCCAACTCATGTTTGTCAGATTTTATAATCATTAGACTTAAAAATTCTGCCTTTTTTTGCTTTTTCGGAAGGAGCAGTAGCCATCTCAATCTTTCTTACCAACTCATTTTCTTTTTACTAATGCTATTGAATAATGTTCTTCACATAGAAATTTCCTTTTCATTGTCTAACACCATACTAACTTTTTTCTCAAAATAGATTAATGTTTTCGGATTTCGTATGCCGACAACAATGCTGAATTATAAAAGACATACTTAATGAGGTTTGAGTTTTCGTTTCTACTAACAATTTTGAATCATTGTTTGTCATCACAGTTACAAATATCTCCTACTACTAATTAGCAATTTTGAATCCATGTCGAAGTATTGTGACCAGAAACAGAATCTTAATTACAATTTTGAAAAGTTAGTTTTTTTTTTTTAATGTTATCCCTTTCTTGGCAATCGAAATGCAAAAAAGAGGTCAATTTCCAGCTTAAAATGTAGGAATATCACATAGTATGTTGAAATACATATATGTTTGTCTACATATACTCAGAGAAAGACATCCTAAGATTGATCAAGTACAGAAGAAAATACTAATAAGTTCTATAACAATACTCAAAGCAAGTAACAAACTTTCCATCCTAATCCTAACAATAGAAGAACAAATACACAACACAAATCAGCAAAACCAAGCTCCAAATATAGTTCAATAACTAAAATAGGTAGAAAACTATAAAAATAATCATAAAAAGACTCGAACCCTCTTCAAGATTCATCAAATTAAGAGGAACCATGATCATATTTTCATGAAGAAAAAAAAAGATGGAATAGAAAACGCAAAACAGGAAAAAATAAATTTGATGTGTTAAGAGATTACTTCTAATGAAGAAGCCTCTTTCGAATTAAACTCTTTGATCTTTTTTCTTGCTATTTTCTCTTTTTTTTAATTATCCAATTACGCACTACAAGAAAATCCCAAAAAAACCCAAGTAGTATTAGTTTTTCCTCCCTTGAGTTTTAGTTTTCATAGAGAAAGTACTATAGAGAAATCTGATAATAGAGTAGAGAGGAAGTGGCATTAAAGAAAAGAATGAGCAAGTGAGCAAATGATTCTATATGAATAGTAGTAGAATGAGACTTTAGCAATGCGGATTAGGGGTGTCAAACCCAACCCAACCTGAAAACTCCATCCAATCCAAATAAATTTGGGGATAAATGGGTTGGATTATTGAGTTTTGAATTATTTGAGTTGGGTTATCCAAACTTTGTTGGTTGGGTTGGGTTTTGAACAATAAAACCCAACCCAACCCAATAACTTGATAACCTAAATATAATTTACTTGCAAACTTTTTTTCATTATTTTCATTGTCATGTCATCCCACTTAAAATTATTTTCCTTTTTCCTCCTGACATAACATTCATCTAACATATTATATAATTTTTTCTTCTCATTCTTGATCTAACCATTTTATTTTTTGACAAAAATGTTTTTTATAATGAATGTTCGTACAATATATATATATATATATATATATATATATATTACATTTTTGAGATTTTAACCCAAATAAACCAGAAAACCCAAGTAACCTGTCCGAATACACTTGGGTTGGGTTTACTTGGATTTTTATATTAGTTAAGTTGGGTTGGGTTTTAAATTTTCAACCCAAAAATCCAATAACTCAAACTTGAAACCCGCCAATCCAATAATCCAACTTATGAACACCCCTAATGCGGATGTTGGTTATGGACCAGGGTTGTTCAAAAGTGAATAAGTTAAATTAACTAGTCAGGTAAAGTTGAAAAAAGATTTTGATTCTACTTGTTTGACTTTTGACTCGATTTTAACTCTAAGTTAATTAATTAAATAACTCAATTAATTAAATAACTCGTCGACTTGACCGTGACTTCAACTTCCAAGTCAAATTACAGTAGAACACCGACATATAAATTAACTACTTTGATTACTTTACTGGTTCAATAATTCATTCAATTTTATTGGTCCAATAAATCGAATAATTATATTTCTTTTAATATTTTAGCATATATTGTATATATTAATTTATTTGTATACATAATATTTTAATCATGATATTCTTAATTCTTAATAATTGTTAATAACCAATAATATTCTTTTTTTAATACTTAAATATCTTTTCTTTATATAATTGTTGGAGTTATCAATATAATACTTCACATTATGTATAGTTTATCTACTTATACATTTATTTCAATAACTAATTAAATGGATTACTAATTTCCTTTTAATACATATAAATACTAAAGTTAACTAATTAATGTAACATTTTAATTTCAATAACTAATTAAGTGGATTATTAATTTCTTTTTAATACATATAGATACCAGAGTTAAGATTATATATATATATATATATATTAGTATTTATTAAAATATCTATATATAATATATACATACATAAATGTTTTAGTGTTCATATACTAAAATTCGTATAATGTATACTTCTAATAAAAATATATTTTACATAACGTCTCATTGATATATTTATACTGTTATATAACTGATTAGTGCAATATTTTTATTATCAACAATTATATTAAATATATTACTAACTTACTCTTGGTACAGATATAGTGAGGTAATCATGTATATTCCCATATACTTATAGGATATCACTCACTACTGTTAAAACTTGTTTTTGCTTTTGAAGAATATTGTGATTGTAATTTGATATGTATTTGTATTATCTTGTATTTCTACTATGTCATATTTTGAATTTGTGAAATGATGTACTAAATTTTGAAATTAGAATATACAATGAAAGAGGATTTATATACGATTTATTCTACTTACCGGTTGAATTTAAACGATCAACTTTAACTGACTTTGTGTTTATGTGACTTCACTTTAAATTTGAAATTTTCAAATCAAAAGTTAAACAAGTCGAATATCAGTCGAATGAACACCCATGTCTTATGTTGTCTTGCGTTTCTAAAATATTTTTATATGGAATTTGATATTCTTTACTATTTCCATTTATTTTTCTTTTCAAAAATAAAATTCATAAATATGTTTTTATATTATTTACATACAGCATAATGCAAAAAAATTGTTAGAATTTTCAAAAATATATTTTCCATTCATCTTTTATAGGGAATTTGATATTCTTCATTTCCTTTTTCTCTTTTTTGTTTCAGTTGGGAAGTAATTATATATTTTTCTTATTATCTATTGCTATTATTATGTTTCAAAATTATTGAGTTGACGTTGGAGTTTGGATTAGAAGAGTTGGATTTGGCACAGAATTTTAGATTCTTATATATTGTATACAAAAACTATTGTAAGTATTTTATTATGTCAATGATGAGAGAAAAATCATTTTAAAATGAGCAAAGATTGACCTAGATTAAAGATGACATTTTTGTTGGCACATCCTAGTAATATGTTTTCTTTGTTGAAATTTAATTTAGAAAAGGTAAAAACAAATTAGTTGAATAATATTGAGTAATTATACAAAGAAACTACATATATACTTAATAAGGGTATTCATGGGAGGAAAAAATATAAACTTTTTCATTACACCAAATGAGTTTTGTGATTTAGCTATAGATCATAGATGAAGTTAGTTGTACATGTAGCATCTATATCATTTTGAATTTGTTTTAAGAATATGAATAAATAACTAATGCATTTATTTCTTCTTGTCTTTCTGTATCTTTGTTTTGAGGCAGAAAATTGTGCAAAAAATTAATGTACAAAAGGTTTATATTATTTCACTTTGGTTACTATATTCGAGTCCTCAAAGATTTGAAAGGAAACATTAAATTTGGCATGTATATAGTTAATATCATTCTCTCATAAAACTACATACTATATATTACATCCAAAATTATCAATAATTATGATGCTTTTCCTTTCTTATTTAGTAAAAATAAATTAATCATTCTTCAGTTGAATGAAACTAAGAAATTTTTTTCCCAAAAATGTCTTTTGTCAAGAAATAAACACTCTAAGTAGCTCAAGATACTCGAGAGCAGTTTTTGTTCATTTTTGATTTGCAGTAATGATGAAGCACATGCTACATGGAACTAACAAGTAACCCTCAAAATAATTTCTTTTATTAAAATACACCAACATTCTCTCACTTATTTTAATAAATATAAAAAATATTTATAGACAAAGTGAGAACATTATGCATAATGAAAGTGATATGCCTTAAAACCTTCATTTAGTGTTTTCACAATCCTCGTACTAGAGTTAAAATGGCTAAACCTTAAAATTAAGACTACTTTGGGATATGTAGGATTATGTCACACACATGATATTCTAGGTATTAAATATATAACCTTCCTAAACTAGTATATTAAGGCCTTGTGCTTTATCCCAAATTCATAAACGCTCTAGAGAAATTACCAAATTCTCATAAGAGGTGGCTATACCTCCACACTCATATAGGTGACTTTATCAAGGATGCTCCCATGATTAAAACATCTCATCCATAAGGGCTATAGAACTCACCAAGAGATTAAATCCCAACCTCTTTTCATCATAAGATCACATGCATGCTTTACACCATAGGAAATTGAAAAATGAGGACTTATTAATTTCATCACCAATTACATGCTTTTCTCCCAAACATTTTATGATTCGTTTTTCTTTAACTTAGTTCTTGGGATCTCCAGTCCCTAGATAGTAGTATCCTCATAGATGGTTTCAATTTATTGAATTTTAGGCTCAAGTCCGATTCCCCTGAATGTACTTAAAATTTGTTCTCTGACTAGAGCTTTAGTCAATTGATCAACAAGATTCTCATTTAATCTCACATGGACTATATTAATAGCACCACCATATAATTTTCTTCTTACAGACCTGGATTTTCCATTATAATATTTATTATGTACTCTGCCAATTGCAGTTGTACTATCACAATGTAAAAGTATAGATGGTACTAGTTTATCCCACATAGAAATTTCAGACAATAGTTCTCTTAACAAATTGGTTACTTCAATACCAGATGCTAAGGCAATAAGTTCTACCTCCATTGCGGATTTAGCAATAATATGTTGTTTTTTAGATCTCCAGCATATAGCTGCACTATCAATCTAGATTATTACTCAACATAAAAATATACCAGTAGTAGATAATGAGTCACCAGATTGAGAATTCCAATCAGCATCACTATACCTTTCTAGAATAGTAGGGTAATTTTTATATAGTCAACTATAATTCACAGTTCCTTTAAGATATTTTATTACATGAGAAATAGCATTCCAATGATCATAACTTGGTTAAATAGTGAATCTACTAAAAAAATTAACAACAAAGGCAATGCCAGGTTGAGTACAATTAATAGCATATCTCAAACTTCTAATTATGCTTGCATGTTCATGTTGATTTCTCATAAATGCATCATTCTCAATAGGATATAAGTGTAAACTAGAATCAAAAGGAAAAGAAACTGGTTTACATCCATAATAATTATATTTTTTAAAGTATTTTTTCAATATAATGTGATTGATTTATCATAATTCCTTCAGGGGTTCTAGTAATTTTCATGCCAAGTATCGCATTTGTTTCACCAAAATCTTTCATATCAAAATTACTTTTAAGCAACCCTATCTTAGTATTTTTATAATATCCATGTCAGTTCCAAAAATTAGAAGATCATCAACATAGAAGAAAATAATCACATGAGCAAAACTAATTGTTTCGTAGTATATACACTTATCACTTTCATTTATCGTAAAATTATTTGATATCATGTATTTGTCAAATTTTTCATACCACTGTTTAGGAGCCTGTTTTAAATCATATAATATTTTTATTAATTTACACACTTTATTTTCTAGTCCCAGTTGTATGAAACCTTGAGATTGATCCATATAAATTTCTTCTTCTAAATCTCTATTTAGAAAAACTGTTTTTACATCCATTTGATGTATTTTAAGATTATGTATGGCGGTAATAGCTATAAGCAACTTTATTGATGTAACTCTTATTACAGGTGAATAAGCATAAAAAAACACTGTGTCTTCTTTTTGTTTAAACCTTTTTGTCACAAGTCTAACTTTATATTTATCTATTGTGCCATCCGATTTTAATTTTCTTCTAAGCACACATTTACTCACGATATAGTTTGACAACCAGTTGGTAAATCAACTAATTTCCAAATTTTGTTTGGTATCAGAGACTCCATTTCTTCATTTATAGTTTCTTTTCAAAAATAGAATCTAGTGAAAATAAAGCTTCATATTTTTGGATAACCTTTTACATTATAAACTAAATAATCAGGCCCAAAATCTTTTTCTACTTTAACTCTTTTACTTCTTCTTAAATGTTGTGAAGAATTATTTTCATTTGTAGTATCCTTTACTTGTTGCTCTTCACCTCCACTATTTTTTGATTTAAAAAGAAATTTATCTTCATGAAATATTTCATTAAGAGGTTCAATTATTATATTATTTTTCATATCAAAGAATCTATAAGCTTTACTATTTAAGGCATATCCAACAAATGCATACCTCCTAACTCTATTCCTAGTTTAGGAATTTTAGGGTCAGTTAATCTAACATATGCCAAACAGCCCTAATCGCGAAGATAATTTAAGTTTGGTATCCTTTTATTCCATTTAAGAGAATTCATAAAGGTGTAATATGAGTTTGTTTTCTAGGGACTCTATTCATTATATAATTAGCTGTTAAAACTGATTCCCTTCAAAAACTCTTAAGTGTATTTGCATTGACCATCATTGCATTAGTTATATTTATTAAAGTTCTATTTTTAATTTCAACCATACCATTAAAGGCTAGTGAATAAGGTGGAATAATTTCATGAACAATTTCTAAAGATTAAATATAATCATTTAGTCCCAAAGTTTCGTATTCTTTCCCGCTATCACTTTTAAACCTTTTTATTTTCTTATCAAAATAATTTTCAATTTCTTTTACACACGTCACAAGTTTTTCATGTGCTTCAATTTTATGTTTCATGAGATATGCATTAGTATATCTAGAAAAGTCATCTACAAATATTATGAAATACCGTTTTACCACCACAAGTTAGAATATTTTCAAATTCACAAATATCTGTGTAGATTAAATCAACTAGCTCACTACTTTTTTCTACCTTAGCATATGGTTGTTTTGTAATTTTTGTCATGCTACAATATTCACATTTTTCGAAGTCAATTTCAAGTTTAGGTAATAATCCATTGTTTCTCATATTTTTTAGATACTTGGAATTTACATGACAAAGTCGAGCATGCCATAAATTAATACAAGGAGCAACATAAATAGAATTGGTAGATATTTTATTCATCTCAATATTCAACTTGAACATACCATCATAAGCATAACCATTGCCAACAAACACATTATTTTTGTAATCACATATTGATCATAATCAATAGTTTTCTTAAAATTAGCTTTGTTGAGATGATAACTTAAAACCAAATTTTTTCTAATTTGAGGAATATGAAGAATATCCCTTAAGGTTAAAATACAACCAGAGGTAAATTTCAAGTCTATGTTACCAACACCAACCACCTTAGTGGTATGTGAGTCACCAAGTAGGATCTTTTTTATCATTTTCAGTAGGAGTATAAGTTTTGAATCAATATTTATCATGCAAATATGTCCAGAAGCACCATAATCTGCCTAGCACCCTTCATAATTCTCAAGCATGTTTATTTCAGTTATCATGGCCACTAAAGTTTCTTCTATCACATTAGCTTGAGATGTATTATCTCGCCTTTTAGGTTGTCCATGTTTTCTAAAATAAAAATCCTTGGCATAATGGCCAAGTTTTCCACAAATAAAATATAGACTGCTAGTGGCTTTATTATTAGAAGGGCGATCTCGATTTTTTTTTACCCCTTTAATTTGATATTGAAACTTGTATTTGTTTTTCATGTTTTTCCTTCTAGGCCTCAAGTAAGTATTATTTTTAGTATTTTGACCTTTAGGGATGTTATCATGAGAAGCAATAAAATGAACTTTATTACCTTCAACATTACCATTTGTTTCTTCAGTTTTGTCTTGCCTCCTTGTCTCCTCTTCGATTCTAAGTCGAGATATGAGGTCCCTTTTGTACATCCTTCCAAAAACTTGGTAACTTGTCGATGATGGCTGCTACTTGCATTTGCTTCATCTACTTTTGATGCCTTCAAATTGAATTTCATGAACAATGTTTTGTAGTTCATGTATTTGAGCAATAACTGGTATGTTTTCCACCATTTGATACTTGAAGTTGCGGCAACATGATTTTTTTTGTTTTTGGCTCTAGAATCTTCAGTATCGTACTTCTTTTCTAAAGCCTTCCAAATCTTTTTGGCAGTAGGATAAGAAGTAGAGTAATAATCATACAACTCATTGGACAAGCAATTGAGTAGATAATTTCTGCAATACTCTTCATCACTTTGCCATTTTTGAACTTTTTTTTTTCATGTTCTTCCTTCTTTTGCTCATTCATGCCTTCAACATTAGTCTTGGTTGGATTCTTAGTTGTAAGTACCCAAGCAACCTTTATGAGCTTAAGGTTGAAGAGTACTTTTTTGACCCATCTCTTGAAGTGCTCACCATTGAACTTGAAAGGTTTGTTATGATCTATAGAACCAATGGTAGGAGTGGGACAATGGAATTTGTGTTAGTATTCTAATTCNACTCCATTTGAGAATTGTCTTAAAATTGTTGGAGAAGAGTATATAAAATCTTCAGAACGTCAAGTATGATGTCCACGAACTTAATAGCTTCCAAAATATACGATAGGGGTGAGGCGTGTAATTTTGCTTTCTTTGAAATGATTCGCACCCCTATGGATTTTGGAACTCCGATGTAGAAGGCCTTAGTGTGCTGCCTCTGGGATACAACAATCCAACTTATAGTTGTTGCTTTCCCTTTGATCTATACAATCAAGAAAAGCAGAAAATTCTCTACCCACACTTTACTTTTGTCAAAAAAAATATAATAGCGAAAATAAAATGAATTATAGTTAGGAAAAAATTATTCCTAATTCTTTCTCAAACTCTTAATATTTACATGCTCGATTACAAAATTTAAATTTCAAGTTATCCACATACAATGTATGTGTTTTTGTCTTAAAGTTGAAGATTGTAGCTCATGAAATGAATAAAAATATGGTAATTAAAATTATTAATAACAAAAATGTAGGTTTGTAACCTACAATTTTGAATCATAATAAATCATTCTTTTCAAAATTTAAAAGAATTTAAATCTCTATAATTTACCCTTTTAAATGCTGGAAGAAAGGATTGTAACTCCTAAAATTAAATCTCAATAATTCACCATTTTAAATGTTGGAAGAATTGTAAAGGTCCAAACATTAAATTATTTCTTTTATTAAAATACACCAACAGAAACATTACTAATAGAAAAAATGACATTCAATACGCTTGGTTGATTATAATTTAATTAAAACTTAAGAAACCAAGACATATAAAAATCTTTCCAGTGTAAAATATTGATTTTTTGCAAAAATATATTGTCATTATTTTTGTCCTTTTGTTTTATTTTTTCTTTTATAGACCAATAGGCAGACTAGATAAACTTCGTACGATGAGAGATAAAAATGTGTTATGGTGGGAGAGAGATTATGCCATTAACCAAACTAATCTCAATACTTATCTTATGCAGAAATCTTAATTGAGAACATTGTTCAATACTGGCTAGAAGTACTTCGTAATCGTAAGTAACAAAAATAGTCTCTAAAAATTCATATTTGGCTAGACACCAATTTTTTTCTGTGGTGAGTTTCATAATTTGGACATGCATGGAACTCAAACATAAAGCCATGCTAATAAATCTATTAGGCTACATGATCAGTTGACATTAGTAATATGTACAGATACATGTAATTTTATATTAAACAATTTCCTTATCAATATATATATTTATTTAATTAAATTTACCATTATTTGATTTCCTTTTCTTTATTATGTGTTATATCACTTGAAAAGAATGATGTAACCTTCAAAAAAAAAAAAAAAAAGAAAAAAAGAATGATGTAACTCAATCCCCAGTATAGTAAAATTTGTGGAAGAGAATTTTTCCTACAAAATATGTACGTAATTAACAAGAAAAATACTTAGGTAGATCCGGTTTTTGGCCACACTTGTAAATTCTATGGTCATGATTAAATTTTAAAGAATCTTAATTACATCTAACTGATGTTATATATTTTTTAAAATTTAATCCATACCACAAGATCTACAAGTGAGATAAACAATCGGGTCTACATAAGTATTTGCCGATCAACAAAACTTGGGTTCTATCAAATGACGTGTTGTTGGTATTCTCAGTCGATTTGCTTCTACCATGTAGCTTGATCCTTGGACATCCTACTTTACATAATATGTCATTGAAATATATTTACATAGACTCGGTTTTTTATCCTACTTGTAGATTTGTGGTCAGAATTAAATTTTAAAAAATCTTGCTTACATCAACTGATGTCATAGATTTTCTAAAGTTTAATCTACACTACAAGATTTACAAGTGAGAAAAAAAATCGAATCTATCTAAGTATTTGCCTATGTCATTTAGTGGGACTTATTATAATAAAACTTCTCATGGAGTTGATAATAAAATACAGGTTTAATTGGTAAAATGCATCCTCTATATATATATATAGAAACAAGAGATCTAGTGTTATTTCAATACTGATTACAGGCATTTTCAAATCTTTTAGAGAAACAGTAGTATATGCCTTGCTAATAAGTGATAATAGGCTCTAAGTGAAAAGAATATGAGACAACTGTGCATTTGTAACAATGAGTTGTTCGAAATTACAAAATAGATATTCATGCAAAATTTCAAGTTGTTCCGATTTGTAATTCTCTTCTCTCTTATGTGTAAAATTGCTCTGCATACCAAACGAAATAGATAGATCATAAAATTAAACGAAATTACTACACCATGAGAGAATTTTGGATACAACAACATATTATCAAAACCGAATCATCATTTGTTATGAGAGAGACTTTGATGAGATGTTCGAAAGACCAAAAAGCTGAATAAAATTTCTAAAGAAGTAAATATGATACTCCATATCCAAAAGAGTATATTTGAATTTATTGCTTCAGAATGTGCTAACTTGCCAACATAAAAAAATTTATGAATTAAATTAGCAACTTAAAGTCTTCAAAGCTCAAAATCAGATTGTTATATTTCAGTGTTTGCAACTTTTTATTTTTACACAATGAGACCTAAATATTCTCAAATAGAGTATCAATGGACCAATATTAGGTAATATTATACATTCACATTTATTCCTCTATAATTAGTATGGTAACCAAAAGAAAGATGTTCAAGTAATTCATCCATTCTCAAAAAACTATGATATCATTTATTACCTTGTTTTAGGAAAGAAATCCATGGTTCATCACCATATAATAATGATAACAAATTTTTTTCATCTCAAATGTGTTGGTAGGTGTATTAAGTCATAAAATTTTATCTTCAATATGGAACTTTTAATGAGATGGTGCTATGTTTTCCATTCTCGTACGATTGCAAAATCGGTATCTATTTTTGTTTGAGTAAATAAGATATATCATAAATTAAGAAAATAGAATGTGGTACAACTCATCCTAGATTTCGATACTCCTAATACATCTTCGTTACAAAAGTATTTAGGGGATTGAACAAGAATAAAAGAGTGACAGATAAGATAAAAGCTCAAGATGTATTTGCACTGCTGTTCCAATCGAGCTGGATATGCTTTATCAATATACAATAGGCTCTATTCAAATGATTCAAATAACAAGAGATGCATGTCAATTTAGAGAAAGAAATATGAAGCCTAAAATCCAAAGGACAAGGGCTAATTATCTTTATTTTATTTCATTCCTTTCTTGCTATTTTCAAAATTAAATTACCATGATATAATTTAGGGCTTTGCGTTACTTGCAAATAAATTACCCTACAAGATCAACAATGAAACTAAATGAATTTAGTTTGAGCATTAAGTAGCAAAAATGTTTTAGTACGTAAATTCCATAACAACCGCGGGATAGGTTATTGGATCAATATCAAAATTTAAGCAAATTCATGTAGATCTTATAGTACAAAGTTATGATGCAATTGTTTATTGAATAGAATTTAGCGTTTGTTAATTTTTTATATTTGTTTTGAATTGGATTCGATAAACTAAAATTTTTAAATTTATATGTAAAAATTTTGAATTAGTCGGGTTCAATTTGAATTTTATTCGATAAAAGCTCGTTAAACTCGACTCGAAAGATATATAATCTAAACTTGAACAAAATCTCAACGTCGTTAAAATAATCAAATAAGTATGAAGAATAGAGTGTCTTGTTTATTTATTTTTATTTATACCCCTACTCAAGTCTAGAGTATTTCCATAATATATATTATTAGTATAAAACATCATCAGACATGGGAAAGAAAATGAAAGCGATGTTCCTTTAGACATAATTTCCCGCCGTAGTCTTAAACCCCAAAAAAACAAAGAAATAAACCCTTCCTTCCCGCCATTTTCACGGGAAAGCAGAAAAAAAGAGACATACAAAAAACGGCAGCGTTTCCAAGTCCCACGAGGAATTCCCTTCCCTCATCGAAAACGCCACCGTTTCTCATCCACTGGACCTACAGATACGCCTAGAACCATAAGACCCCAAACCTACCCCTCTCACTAGTCAAATTACTAAACCACCCCTCCTTTCTCTCCATCACCACCACAGATTCTCCTACAGACACAGTCCACAACCGTCATTCCACCCAATAACCGGTGGCAATTTCAGTAATTTATCCCACTTTCATGCCTCATATTAAAACCTACCCACCTATATATAACCCAGAAGCTCCGAAAATCTCAAATTACAACTTCATTTTCCTCAGTTCCTCAAAAACTCTCGTTTTTTCTCTTTCGCTCTCTCCAAAAATTCCTCTCTTTTTTCTTCGTTTTTCTTCGATTTCTCTCGAAGAATCATGAATTTTTCTTCGTTTCTCCCTTCAATCTTCAAATCCTTTTGAAAAATTCCTGTTTTTTGATCTTCAAATCTCCCTCAGGTAAGTTAATTTGTTGTTTCTCGGGTAATTAGTGTGAATTAAATTATCGCCGTTGCAAACCCTAACCCTAGTTTCTACATTGGTTCTTGTATCAAAAACTCCAGTCAAGGCGGCCACCGCCGCCGCCACATCTGCTGTTGTAGTTTATAGCTTTATCTGGACTTTCCAATTCTGTCTTGTTTTCATCCACAAGGTGAGTGATTTCGGTTTCGTTGATTTGTTTTTTCGTGTTTTCTGAACTTCAATTGGAACCCTAATTGGGTTCATTTTGGGGATTTTATAAATTTTTTTATTTGGGAGGATTGTTGAATTGGGAAAACGTGGGATTGTTAATGTGGGAGGATTTGAGTTTGTTTTTGGGTATTGGGGGTACTCTTTTAACTTCTCAAAACCCTAAATTGATTTAATATTCGGAGTTTGTGATTGAAAAGTGTGGTCTGGGTTCGAAGTTGGGGTAACTGAAGGTGTTGATTATGAGAAATTGAAGTGGTTCTGAGAGCTTTCTAGGGTGTTTTTCTTGCTGAAAACCCTATTTTTTCTTTGAACTGCGTATTTGGGATTGAATTGTTTTTATATGGCTACATGATTTGAAGTTCGAAGTGTGTGATTCTCTGAATGTTTACTGATTATTGGGGCACACCATTGAAAGCCCTAATTTTCCTTAGTAATAACATCCGCACCCTCTCCCATTCCCCAACCAGACCCACATCCAGACCCGGACCCTGACCAGTATTCTCATAGATACACAAACACAGACAAGCATGCGGTGTTAATTGAGTGCGTCTTGTCATGGAAAACAAAATTCTAAGATACCTTATTGAGTTTGGTTTCTTTGAGGTACGCCCCCCTTCCCCTCTTCCCACACAAACATTCACGCACGCGCCCACAGAATACCACCTCCACTACACGGAAGTTTTTAGTGTTTGTGCATAGGAACCAGGTATAGATTGCCTCTATGATTCGTAACTTCTTTATGAATTTTCAGAATGGATTTTATTTTAAGGAAAGAAATGTCAGTTTGTGCTCGGCTTCTAAAAGGTCGGTTCTGGGCAATTGAATATTTTTCTACATCTTCCCCATTTGTGTAACTTGGATAAGTAGAAAGTGCTCAAAATCTCAGAAGTTATTTGGGAATTTATTTGATTAGATCCTGATAAACCAAGTACTTTTTACCTGTCATTTTACATAGTTTACCTTTTTCCTAATCTAAATGATGGGCTGTCACAGAGTAAGAAAGGAAAATAAATGCATGTAAATTATTGTAAATTGATAACTTTTTTAATATCTACATGTGATGTCATGTGGGTGAAATGTTGTATTTGGACTATGTAGTAATGGCATGTTGTTTGTGTTATTTGGAACTTCCGTCTTCTGATTTGTCTTTTAATTGCAAATAATTATCTCTGAGAATTTCTAATAATTTTTCTATTTGTAGTTTTTTGGTTGGAGAGGTTGATGCGTCATGGTAGGACAGCGTAATGGTAATGGTCCTCCTGCAAAAGGAAATGCAGGTGTTGGAGCTCCATATGCTATAGATTTGAATACTTTCTCCAGAAGGTTGCAGGCCCTTTACTCACACTGGAAGGAGCACAAAAACGAGCTGTGGGGATCTGCTGATGTTTTTGCAATTGCTACACCTCCCCCTTCAGAGGATTTGCGTTATTTAAAGTCTTCATTTGCCTTGAACATTTGGCTCCTTGGATATGAATTCCCAGAGACTATAATGGTTTTTGGAAGCAAACAGATACATTTCTTGTGCAGCCAGAAGAAGGCGAGTTTACTTGAGACCGTGAAAGGATCTGCTAAAGAGGTGGTTGGCATGGACACTATCATTCATGTGAAGCAAAAAGGTGATGATGGGGCCACCCAAATGGATGCTATTCTACGTGCCATGCGTTTACAAGCTAAATCAGAGGGCCAAAATGCACCCACGATTGGCTATGTCGCGAGAGAGGCTCCTGAAGCGATGCTTTTGGAAAAATGGGTCGATAAATTAAAGAACTCCGGTCTCCAGCTATGTGATGTGACCAATGGGTTGTCTGATCTTTTTGCTGTTAAGGACGAGAATGAGATAATTTTTATCAGGAAGGCTGCATACTTGACTGCTTCAGCAGTGAAGAGCTTTGTCGTGCCAAGACTTGAGAATACAATTGATGAGGAAAAGAAAGTTACTCACTCTGATACACACATTAATGGAGGACACAGAAAGGGTTATTCTGGATCCTGCCAGAATCAAAGTGAAGCTGAAGGCTGAGAATGTGGATATCTGCTACCCTCCAATCTTCCAGAGTGGTGGGAGTTTTGATCTCAGGCCTAGTGCTTCAAGCAATGATGATTATCTCTTTTATGATTCAACCGGTGTGATCATTTGTGCAGTTGGATCCAGGTATAACAGCTACTGTTCTAATGTTGCAAGAACCATTCTTATTGATGCAAATGCAATGCAGAGCAAGGCTTATCGGGTTCTTCTTAAAGCCCATGAAGCAGCAATTGGAGCATTGAAGCCTGGGAATCAAGTTGGTGCTGTTTATCAGGCAGCCCTTGCGGTTGTCCAGAGGGATGCTCCTGAATTGTTGCCCAACCTTACTAAATCTGCTGGGACAGGCATTGGGCTAGAGTTCCGTGAGTCAGTTTTGAGTCTCAATGCGAAGAATGATCGATTGCTTAAAGCAGGGATGGTTTTCAATGCCGAGAGTGTCGCTTGGTTTTCAGAATTTGGAAACTAAAACGACCAATCCAAAATGTCAAAAATTTGCATTATTGCTTGCAGATACAGTTATTGTCACAAATGATGGTCACGATGTGGTGACTCAGATGTGCTCAAAAGACTTTAACAGTGTGGTCTACTTTTTCAATGAAGGCGAGGAAGAAGAACTGCCAAGAGTGAAAGTCGAGTCAAAAGCCAAGGAACCCTTATTTTCAAAGACTGCACTACGGTCAGACAACCAGGAGATATCAAAGGAAGAACTCCGGAGGCAGCACCAGGCTGAACTCGCCCGCCAGAAGACTGAAGAAACTATTCGGCGTCTTGCTGGTGGAGATTCAGTGACTGGAAATAACCGGACTTCTATGAGAAGCTCTAGTGAGCTAATTGCTTACAAGAGTGTAAATGATCTACCACCTCCTAGAGAGATGATGATACAAGTAGATCAGAGAAACGAGGCTGTTCTCGTGCCTATATATGGTATCATGGTGTCCTTTCCATGTTTCTACAGTGAAAACAGTCTCCAGCCAGCAGGATACTAATCGAAATTGTTATGTCCGAATAATCTTTAATGTGCCTGGTACTCCTTTCACACCTCATGATGCCAACTCTGTGAAAAATCAGGCTGCTATTTTCCTGAAGGAGGTCTCATTCCGTTCCAAGGACCCAAGGCACATAAGTGAAGTGGTACAGCAGATTAAAACCCTTAGGCGAAATGTTGTTGCAAGGGAGTCTGAAAGAGCTGAGAGGGCCACATTGGTTACGCAGGAGAAGCTTGTCCTTGCAGGAAACAAATTTAAGCCAATAAGGTTGTCTGATCTATGGATTCGTCCTGTTTTTGGTGGTCGTGGAAGGAAACTGACTGGTACACTCGAAGCGCATGTTAATGGTTTCAGGTATTTCTCCTTGCTGCCTCCTTTTTCTTACTTATAGAGAATGCTAAAATTATGTCTAAGCCAAATTGAATGGCCTCAGGTATTCAACCTCAAGGCACACAATCAGATGAGAGGGTTGACATCATGTATGGTAATATCAAGCACGCCTTCTTCCAGCCTGCTGAGAAGGAGATGATTACCCTTGTACACTTTCATCTCCACAATCACATAATGGTGGGAAATAAGAAAACCAAGGATGTCCAGTTCTATATCGAGGTGATGGATGTGGTCCAAACACTTGGGAGTGGAAAGCGATCTGCCTATGACCCAGATGAAATTGAAGAAGAACAGAGGGAGAGGGATCGCAAGAACAAAATCAACATGGACTTCCAGAATTTTGTCAACCGGGTGAATGATCAGTGGGGGCAACCTCAGTTTAAAGGGCTTGACCTGGAGTTTGATCAACCTCTACGGGAACTTGGATTCTTTGGAGTCCCTCATAAATCCTCAGCTTTCATTGTTCCTACTTCAAGCTGTTTGGTGGAGCTAATAGAGACTCCTTTCCTTGTTGTTGCCCTAAGTGAGATTGAGATTGTGAATTTAGAAAGAGTTGGTTTTGGGCAGACTAGAATTTTGATATGGCAATTATTTTCAAAGACTTCAAGCGTCCAATTGTTCGGATAGACTCAATCCCTTCCACTTCACTTGATGGCATCAAGGAATGGCTGGATACAACAGACCTCAAGTACTATGAGAGCAGGCTGAATCTTAATTGGCCTCAGATACTGAAAAATATCATTGATGATCCCCAGCATTTTATAGATGAAGGTGGCTGGGAGTTTCTAAACCTGGAAGCTACTGACTCGGAGTCTGAGCAATCTCAGGAGTCAGATCAAGGTTATGAGCCATCAGAAACTGAGCCTGAATCCGTCTCAGAAGATGAAGATTCTGACAGCGAGTCACTTGTGGAATCTGTGGATGAAGAGGAAGAGGATGAAGAGTCGGTGGAAGAGGAAGGGAAGACATGGGAAGAGTTGGAGAGGGAGGCAAGCAATGCTGACAGGGAGAAAGGAGATGAATCAGACAGCGAAGATGATAGACGCAGACTGAAGATGAAGAATTTTGGTCACAAGTCGAGGGCTGGTCCAGGTAACAGTGTCCCTAAGCGAAGCAAGTTCAGGTAGATCTGTTGGGACTTTTTTCTAGTCACCTTCTGTCAGTTCCTTAGTAGTGGTAGTTGCAGCTATTTAGGCATTAGCCCAATAATTAAATTCTTCATAGAACTGGTTTTAGCGTTTTTGGTTTTCCGTATTCATATCTTTTGGTACCTAGTTGGAACAATAGAAAATGAACTTGGTTGTAAATTGGTAGCTTATCTTTGTGGGAAACTTTATCTCATGTCCTTAGTCTGCTTATCCTGATGTTTTGTGGAGCTAATAATTTTTGCATGGATTTTGCAACATGGTTGATGTCACTCCTTTTCCTTGTTTAACTAGCTTCAAGTATCTGATATAGTTTACTCCTTTTCCTTGTTTGACTGGGTTTTAGAGTATCTGATACAAGTTAACTCATTTTTTTCCTTGTTTAGCTAGGTTAAAGTATCAGATATTGTTGACTACAGATCGAGTCATCTTTCTGCCCATTGAGTAGGCAGACAACTTTTTACCTGTAAAGAAAGGAAAGGAATCTGGGGTTAAACTTGATATTCAGCAGTCTAGTTCTTTTAATAGAGTAACTTCGAGAGTTTGCAGCCATCCACTAGATTTACTTTGTGCTTTTCTAGCCAAAGATAAAAATTTTACTTGTTAGGTATGTGGACTTTGTGCTTTGGCAGGCTGGAGTTGGCGTGAAAATGTCTAACAACAGTTTTATCCGCCTCAGAAAAATTTAACTTGTTTGTTTCGTGAAGAATTTGTAGCAGGTGTTTGTTTTTACACACATTTCATTATTTGATTATGTAATTTCAATGCCTGCTTTGGTTGCTTGGTTTTAGAAAGGAAGCATCTTTGCAAATTTGAGAGAGATGGAGAGAGAACCAGATCATCCATGGCTATATTGTTGACTTTGCCCCGTAAATGTTCCAAGGCTAAATTCTATTGACCTTTAAGTCCTAAATTATCACCATAAATCCCAAATATGATCTGGTAGTTCAGAACTTCAAAATTTTCTCCTGTCATCGACCCGTCCACTACTGAATGTCGACCTTTGATCATGTATTAATTACTATTAACTGAAAGTTAATAACGTAATATATATAGTTTATAAAGTGGGAAGTATGTTCAATTTTTAATAGTAAATCTGAAGAGCTGGTGAGGCATATGTAGGCACAGATTCATATGTAGTAGGTTAAATATTTGATGAAGAAGAGGAGTATTATATAATGGGAAAATCGCTAAAATAGTCCTTCAACTTTTTTACTTTAGTCGAAATAGTCTCTTAACTTTTTTTGTAGCCAGATAGTCCTTCAATTTTTATTTTTTTGTCAAGATAGTCATTTTATGTGAAATTTATAAATAAATAAATAAATAATTTATGGTGGCTCCATCATAAAAGGATTTTTTTGGCTAAAAAATAAAAGTTGAAGGACTATTTTGACTAAAAAAAGGTTGAAGGATTATTTTGACGATTTTCCCTTATATAATTTGTTGCAACATTATGAAATGGCTTGAAGAAACCTTTTCTGAACCCACAAAAGACTTCTGTGTTTGCAGATTCATCCTTCTGTTCAAGGATGGTCGTATGTGCATAATACTATAATTTAAATATGTCAAGTTACAACAATAATCTTTTTTTTTTTTCCTTTGTCAAAAACATCTTATACAAATGTTATGAACAGGTATACAAATGAGGCAACCGTCCCATGTAAAATAAAGTGGATTGAACTAACCACATAGGAAAATAATTTTCCCACATAATCGAAAATTTCAAATCAGTAGCAAAAGAAGTTAATTTAGTAGTTATACTATTACAATTCTTTGGCAACCAAGTAATATAGCACTCTAAAAACTCATCTCTCATGCTAATAATATTTTCCATAAGTTAGAACAATAATCAAAGCACCTAAATTTTATTAAAAAGTATTTTCCGATACAAGTAAGCAAAAAACTTTACACTTTGGATGGAAAGATCAGGGAGGAAAAGAATATTTGGAAATCCAAAGTGAAAGGTGGAAGAGTTTCTTTCACATGGTAGATCCAATAATAATGCATTAATTAAATGAAGAGAAAAAAGCAAAGTAATTAGGAGATTTTTAACCTTTGAACGCCGATTACTTTCTTTTCTTCTTCCTGGGTGGCAATGATAGTTGTTCAATAAAAATTGATATGATTTCATTTTTGTCCTAAAAGCAAAGATCAACACACATAGATAGGACAATGAAAGTTCAAAACATAATCTTTTGTCTTCTTTCTTAGCTTTAAAAACTCCCAAAACAACACAAACAAGAGGTATCCTTTATGTTTCTTCTTTCCTTTTTTTTTTTTTTTTTTCAATTATAATTTAAGCACTTTCTTCTTCTTCTTTTTTTTTTTTCTCATTTCCAAAGGACCTAAACTGCCAAAAAAAAAAAAAAGTTAATGTTAGATTCCAAGAAAGCCATGTTTTATGCCAATTTTGAACATTTCCTGAAGCCTTAAGGTACGGATGAGTTGCCTAATGGTCCCGTCAAGAGAGGTTGATCGTTTGGTATTGTGTATTAATAATACCATAAATTAGGGAAAGATTTAGATAGATTTGGTTTTTAGTCTCACTTGTAGAGCTTGTGGTATGAATTAAATGTTATGAAATCTATAATATACTCTGACGTAAGCAAAATTTTATAAGATTTAATATCTCACAAGATCTACAGGTGAAATCAAAAATCGAATATATGGTAGTATTTTCCCAATAAACTAATCATGATTTGTTTAATAGCTGAAGTTTGACCATGTAACCAATACGTGACTGCCCATAATTCAGACATGACAGCGAATCCCTTCCAACATCAGATGAATTGCATTCTATATGAAACAGTTATTTTTGCCTCGAATATTAAGAAGGCACTAAACATATATATACAGTAATTTAAAGAGAGAACAAGAATTATATATGTGGGTTCAATTTCCAGTTACTGTATATAATATTTGATGGAAAATGATTTGTAATTTAAATAAATATAATCTATTTAAACAATAAGAAATTATTATAGATAAGAGATATGAATAAAAAGATATACTATTACCATTTAGAGTGGGAGGAAGTCTTATTAATAGTTATTTAGTTTTTGTTCTTTCACTTCGTAGAACAAGAAAACTTGCTAACATATCATTACTATGAAGAGTATTTAGAAAACTCTTTCATAATTGGAATCTACCAAAGAGTTCATATAAAAAGGTAACCTTTTTAACTGCCTATAATTTCACTTAACATTCACTTTGAATTTATGTTATATGCATTTTAACATGTAAAGCTTATACATTACATGAAATTTTTTATATTTTTTATATATAATTATTAGTAATAGTTGATAAAAGTTTAAGATTTTTTTTTTTCTGAAATTAAGGTTCTGTTTAAAACCTGGGTGGCCAAGTGTTCCGTTATTTACGTCCAACAATTACCCTACGATCCCAGGTGTACTATATGCACATTTGAAGTACCAGCACAATTTGAATTAAATCAACTTTAGTAACATTATAATTTTGAACATTTTTTTGGAAAATGCATTTACGGTTCTTTTTAGGGAATTATTTTCTTTTATTTTAAATACTTGTACGGTACAATATCATGTGATTAAAAAATTTATACTGTATAAATTTTTAAGATCAAAAGAATAATCCCCTAAAAAAAATTGTAAAATTCTCCCATCTCTTTTATCGGTCTGATGTGCGAAATCTGTGTAAATATTGGCTGCTGACAGCATGATCAACTGAAAACAAAGGAGTTTTTCTTTTTCTATCCACCCAAGAATGTTGTGGCTGGGAATTATGCATTATAACATAATGCGAAGTGAATTATTAAATCCCATGATGAATTAAAAATAAAGAATATTTTATTTTTCAGTCCATTCAAAAATTATGATTGAAAACTTTACAATCAGAACTTATACATCTAACGGAATCTTTCCGTCGCAAATTATTTTTCCGAAGTCAGTGGCAAAATCTGCCAACGGAAATTTAGTGGGATAATATCCAAGATAGGTTTAGGCTTTCAATAGGCCAAACACTTAAGAACTTGGAATACATCAAAGATTCTTGTGAAATATCACATTATCATGGTTAGCAAAGTTGTATTGTTCTGTTGTTGATCTAAGATGTCAAAGTAGTATTCTTAATTTCAAAGACCAATTATGGTAAATTGTCAACAAATGTCACTGATACCGAACAACTACTACTACCTAACATGGTAATAAGTGCTAGTTATCTAGTTTTATTTTCCATCATTGGTTTCACTTTCTTACTAACTTTGTTTACTTAACACCCACAAACTCTAAGCTGTATTCTTGGTTTTTAGCCAAGAATGTATTAGTAACACACATAGTATGGTTTAATTTCTCTAATGAATGGTCTTTAGTTTTACAAATAACTCAAAAACAAATTTACATATTAAAAAAAAATTACAAATTCTAGGTTGTTGAATATCGAAGGACAGTTATATCGTCCCAAAAAAAATAGTTGAAGAGAACTCTTGGTAATTATTTGATAAAAATGATTTCAAAATAATCTTTAACATTTTATATATGATAATGTGAGTTTTTTTTTTTTTTTAGTTTTTTATATTCAAAATAATGCAAAAAGTTCCTAACAAATTCAAAATGCATTATTTTTATCCTTGAACAAAATTTTATCATATTTTGATTTGAAACACTTACCTGCGCACCATGTGTCGTATATTTTAGAGACACATTGACTCTTTACCTTTCTCGCCCATTTAACATTTACTTAAATAAATTTTATTTTTATACTTATTCAGTATCTCACACTTTGAGTCATACAAATTCGTCCACACAAATACAAAAATTACTATTTTAATCATTGAACACAATTCCTGTTATATTTTACTCTGAAATAATTACATACATCTCAGAGTCAAAAATTTTAAGGCAAAATCGATAAAATATAAACTATAAATACTAAACAATCTACCAGTTCAAGACTTCCCCAACTACTAACCTAAAGCTCTCCTAACTACCATCATCTCCTTTACTCCAAAGCCGACTCCTTTCTTAGGCCCTCCCCATATCCCTTGCATCCGTGACTTCACCTGCAATCCTTCCTCTCCTGCCTATCTCTCCCCAAACCGCATCCCTCCTAACCCTCCTTCAGCCACGCAAGTCTTCTTTTCCTCTAGCTCACAACCCTTTCGAGGTAGCATGGACTGTTTAGGATTTATAGTATTATCATTTGACGGTTTTGTCCTAAAAAATTTAGTCTTCGGTGCGCATGTGATTATTTCAATAATATGACTAGAATTGTGTTTAAGATATATTTTGAACTTGTAAGGGATAAAATTATATTATTTTTAATTTGAGGGACTAAATAATAATAAAATAAAATGTGAGTGACAATCTAACAAAGGTTAAATAGGAGATCAAAAAGATTCTCTTCCTTTATAGCCTATGATCTACTAGTGGTTCGAGATCTTAAAGAACAGAACGAAAATACAATTTATTTATTTTTTACTTAGGCAAGACAAAGTTAATTGTAGATTTTGCTTTCGCAAAAATGAGATGCGGTGTATATGTGACTGTTTTGATGTCCCCTTGGTTGGTTTCCATATGATTTCAAACCTTCAAAATATATGAGTTTTTAATTTCATAGTAATAATTTATCTAGGTTATGTTTGGATCGGATGAGTTTTTTATTATTTTTTAATAATAATTTAGAATTATTTCATAATATATTTTTAAAAAATTACTATAATAAGTATTTTAATACTATTTTAAATAATACTTTAAAAAATAATTATGCAAACATATCCCTAATAATATATATTTAAATAAAAAAAAAAAATAAATGTACTTCTATAATTTATACTTTTATAGTGGCTAAGCTTTGACTGTCTATCACTCTCTTTCATTATTACAAAAAATTATATAAAAAAACCCAAGAAAAATAAAAATCAGAACACTTGTCTCTCTCTTTTCTCTGTCTGATCTCTCTTTTCTCTCTCTGCATCATACTTTCTCTCTCTCTCTCTAACTAAACTATAATTATTCATTTTTTATTTTATTTTTCTGGTGTGTGTTGTGTGTGTGTGTGATGGTGTCATCACTCCACCGCAATTTATCACAACGCCCTGACGACGATGAAGATCGGTGATTACTCCTAATTTTATCGGTACAATTATATTTCTTCGATTCTCTTTTTATTAAAATTTTCCTTTTTTTTAAAAATTTTTTTATGGTAATTTTCTTCGCTTGATTAGTTTGGATGATCTTTGATTGGAGTTCATTAGATTCGGATCTACAGATCACAAATTTCTGCTGTTTTTTGAAACAAACGAGTTTCCTTTTTTTTTTTTTTTTGGTAACTTATAGATTTTGGCGAGTTAATTTGCTAGATCTTTGGTGATTTTGGTTATTAATTTTTAATCAAAGATATTGATTAGCTTAATTATTCGTGTTTGGTGTTTAATTACTTACTTGTAAACTTTAGTCATTTTTGTATTAACTGTTTAGATATATATTTTCCTTTTTTTATGAATTATCAGCCGAGTATTGAAGGGAAAAAAATTCAGTTTTTATAAAATTTTGTGGGTTTTGGTGGGGGTGGTGAACATGATGTAATTTCAGCTATTGGAAGCTGGTTGAGAGCTCAGAAATTTAGGGGAAAAATGATTTGTTTTTTCTGTCTTAACTGGTTTGAGCAAACTGATGAATTTTTTCTTGTAAAATGTCCGTTCCTGCTCAATAGGGATTATAACTATCGTATCTGCAGCATAATTTGTTTACTTCCCCCTAATAGGCTAAGCTAAGTGACAGAAAAACTTTATGAAGATTTTGTAGGATCTGCTTTAATTATGTTGGAGATTGAACTGAAATGAACCTTGTGGATCTGGGGAACTGTCTTGCTTTTGTAGCTCAAAAGCTGTAACAGCATCGTGTTGTGTTTCATTTCATATATGAAAGATTTAATTTGACGCTAGAATTTAAACAACACAGACTGTATCGAACAGTTACATTACACAATGATAATGTGTGATGTAACAACAAGAACCTGTAAGCTGTCCACTATTTTATCTATAACGGAAGAAAATGGCCTGTAAGTCGCCTATGTTTAACAATGCGGCAGTAATAATACAGAAAATGCACTTTTTTCAGTCAGAATGGGGGGTTTGTTTGTTTATTGTGAACTTTGGGAACCAGGTGTATCTAAAAAGCCAGTGTGTCTACATACCGAGATACAGTCTCCTTCTTTGAAGGAACTATGTTGAAATGGAAATCATACTAAAGGATTTATTGACTTAGTAAAAATGTTCTGATAGAAAGGCAGTCCTGCAATATTGAGAGCTGAAGTACTAACTGGAACAGTGTGATTTCTGCCGCCAAGTGTACTTCGTATACTCTGTGATCTTCAATCTCTTTAATAAGTTTATCTATGAGCTACTTTTACCTCCGTTTCTCATTTAATTTTCTAAGAGTATATGGTAAATGGCTTAAAAATGCAAAAATGTTGTTTATGTCTAGAATTCTAGCAATGGTGGTACAGAGACCTGATTAGCTTGCATCAAGTATTTTTTTTTAATCTCCATCTTTTAATATGTATGGCCATTGAATTTATGTATGTTTGCAGCTACAAAAGTATTCCTGCTGTTTTATTGCTTATCATATTTTAGTTTTATACTATTGGTTACTATTGCTTTTGTTTTTTGATGTATCTTTCTTTCCTCTATGGCCGGTTTAAGATCTGTGGTATCTCAAACATTGCTTGTGTTCTTTGACATTCCTACCTTGCTTTTCCACCTTTTCATGTCTTCTGTATAGGTTAATATTTAGGCGACCTTGAATATTTGCCACCACTCTCTGAGGGTTTTGTCTTTTGAGTTTCTTCTTTTGTAGTTTTAGTATTGTCAATGTTGAACTTGTATTGTTTCTTTTTACAGATCTCAGCTATTTGGTTTTTTGCCTGTTGACTTTCTGCTTGGATATTTTAGCCTTAGGTGATCAATCCATATGTATGTGATTTTCTTACTAGCAAAATAAGAAGTTAACTGTTTGGTTTGGCTTACCAGTGTTCTGGATTTGACTTTCCACAATGAGCAGTGTTGGATTTATGGGTCCTGAAACATTTCTCTGTGAATTTCAACACAATAAATAGTGTTGAAATTTGGCTAACTATTATTGTTATTGTTGGCGTGCAATCTTACACTTACGAAATCTGAAAAATTAGGAAACAGTTCTTTATTTCCCATGGATGTTCCTTTTGAAGTTATTAGCATGTGGGTTTTAGATTTATGTAATAGGTTTCAGTTGCTGCTGTTGCATGGTTTGACTAGCTTCTGTTATGTTGTTATATGGTTCAAAATTGTTAAATCACCAAGTGGAAATTGACAAATGAAACCTAGATATGCACACACACCGATTTAGAGTTCAAACAATTTCTTATTGTGAGATTGGACAGGTGAATGACTTGCTGAAGTATAGTGGAGAAGAGTTTTATCAAATGGCTTCTGTGGGAGTAGCTCCTACTTCTGGTTTGACAGAATCCAGTGGCCATGTTGTTGGTGTTGACAGGTTGCCTGAAGAGATGAATGACATGAAAATTAGGGATGATAAGGTGCATTTCTCAACAGTGTGAAATTTCTTAGATGTTCCTTCTTGGCAGCATTTATGTCATCTCGATTGTTCTCTAATTTTGTTTGTGGCTACTAGTTGATTAGTTGTCATTTGATTTTCTGGTTTTGGTAGGAAATGGAAGCCACCATTGTCGACGGTAATGGAACTGAGACAGGCCATATAATAGTCACAACTATTGGTGGTCGCAATGGCCAACCAAAGCAGGTGGCATGCCACTCATCTCTTACTCATGCATTTCCCTGTTTTTAAGGTTTTTTCCCGAGTGTGAAAGAGCTCATGTCTTTTCTTCTAGAATGTAGTCACCTGCATCCTCAGCTTTTTGTTTCTTGTGATCCTCGATTTGTAGTCAATTAGTGAACTATATATAACAAGTAGAACAGTAGTGGAGGGTGTTGAACAGGGAGTGCTTGCTACCGGATTTACTTATTTCTTTGGTGAGGTGGAAATATTATAGTTGGATGGTATTGACAATATCCCATCAGATATGTTTATGAATCTATTGATACCAATGTGGAATGACTTTTACTTGCCCTCTGAGGGAAAAGAAAATTAAAATAGAATATCCTCTATTTTGCAAAAGCTATGTCAAAAAATGAATGTTTTCACTATTTTGTGCATTTTATCATAACAACAACAATTACAACCAAGCCTTATTGGGTTGGCTACATGAATCCTTCGACCCCATTGTGCTGTGATGTACATTTTTTATTGGACCTACTAACTAATGGTGAAAGATATGTGCTAATCAGAGATTCTGTTTTCCTTTTTCCATCCTATTTTTGTTAGGAAAGATATTGCATATTCTTTTCTGTCTATTTAATTTAAATGTCTTCTGATGTTTTCAGACCATCAGTTACATGGCTGAACGTGTTGTTGGACATGGATCATTTGGAGTGGTGTTCCAGGTTAGATTATGTCATCCATTGCTTGATCTTAGATTGATGATGTGGATTTAGTGCTGCTATATTTCCTCTTGTCCTGTAGCTTCGGTTTTTTGGCTCAGATCAAGTATCTTTCCTAAAAAAAATACTTGTCCTTGGAAAATTTAGACCTACCATTCCGTGCTAACTTTTTTATTTCTCAGGCAAAATGTTTAGAGACAGGTGAGACTGTTGCTATAAAGAAGGTTCTTCAAGACAAGAGATACAAGAACCGAGAATTGCAAACGATGCGCCTACTTGACCACCCAAATATTGTATCTTTGAAGCACTGTTTCTTTTCAACTACTGAAAAGGATGAATTATACCTCAATCTAGTGCTTGAGTATGTCCCAGAGACTGTTCATCGTGTTATCAAACACTACAATAAGCTGAACCAAAGGATGCCCCTGATATATGTGAAGTTGTACACTTATCAGGTAGTCTTTTAGTCCTTGATTCTGTAATTTGTTTATATTTGTTATGTTTGGATTGTGTTTTAGCTTTTAGATTTCTTCAAATTCATGCATACACCGAATTTGGTGCACCTATTTCATTGCAAACTACCTCCATTTTAGACATTTGTTTTGTTAGTGTAGGAATTATATACAAATTGCTGTACATGGATGTGACCTGTTTCTCAAAATTGCTTAGGCATGTCAAGTGCTGGGTCAGTTTTGGTAGTTGGAGATGGCAGACGTGAATTCATTAACAAAAGTTTAATACGGATACTGTGGTGTCTGACCATGATCTTGTCATCTACTGTTGGTTTCTGATCTACTTTGTGATTGGAGAAAAACTGCAATTTCTAAATTAACTACTTTACAAAGGAGATTTTGTAAGCTTTTAATGGGGCCACCAACAAACTCCCACACATAGGTATCTGTAAGTCGAGTAACTTATTCAGCTGAGTGTATAATAACCTGCTATTTAGTACATCACCATTGTTAGAAAGCATGAAATAAAAGTTCACCAAACAAATTATAAAGACTGACTGGAGTAGAGCTTTTGTGGTTTATCTTCTCATGCTTCTCCTTTATTTATTTGATTTCATGTGTACAAAATATCTTCTGATGTTGGGTGTTTTTGAGTTTTCAATCCTTTACCCTTGATTGTACACATTTATATATGAATGAATGAACATATCTTTCCCGGAAAACAAAATGCTCTACCCTTTGATGCTCTGCGTCAATAGTTGGTTGTTCATTGCCTGAAAGTTCATTTTATAATGTAATACTATCTTGAGAATCACATGCTACTGTTATGGCAGATTTTCAGGGCACTGTCTTACATCCATCGTAGTATTGGAGTGTGCCATCGGGACATCAAGCCTCAGAATCTCTTGGTATGATGTCATCTTTATCTATTTGCTTATATTTTTTTCGTGGCTGTGATATCTTATAATCTGAGGCTGCACAATGTTAAAAAGCTCTTGTTGCATTCAGTATTGGACCAATTTGTTTTTAAGTTTTTTCCTTTTTGAAATTTTGTGAGTTCTTTTATTGTGCATGTCAGAGTTTTTACTTCTAATATTTCTAACCTGGTTCTGAAGAGCTGTTTTGAAGATAAAAGTATTAGAGCAACTTTCTATTTTTATTCTTGTGCTTTTTATCCTGTGCTGTTCTGAAACCTTGTGTAAGTTTTCTTCATAAATGCTTCAATTCACAAGGGATCCCATGGGCATTTTTTTTAAAAAAAAAATACCCAGTGGATCCTTCGCTCTGCATAAATGTCATCAACTTCTTCAAATTTACCTTTTCTGGTTGGAATTTTGTCCTTTTTGTTTGCTGTTGATAAATGTCTTCGCTGGGTGGTAGATTGCTGATTTAGAGTTCTCTATTTTTCTTTTCATTTGCCTTTCTCCCTCTCTTCAATATTTTGTTGTTCATTCTTCCCCCCCAATTTTTTTAGAAGGGGAGGTTGGGAAGGAAGTAGTAGGAAGGGGAAGGAGGATGAGTGGTGAGAATCGAGCATTTAGACTAGGCAGAAAAACCCTTAGTGGCTTAGCCACTGGGCTCTATTCGAATGTTGGGGGTATTATATTGTCATGTTCAGTCTGAAAAAGGCAGATTTGACCATATGCATTAAGAAGTTATGGGAATGGTTTTCTGGTTTTTCTGAATTTCTACCGTCTATTCTCAATCGGCATATTTTTTTTCTTGACAAATATGTTTGGTTTCTTGATGCTTTTAATATGACTTCTGCCTTCAGTGTCTTCTTCCTATTTGTGACTACGTCTCTACGTGGATTTTTCTGTGGCTGAGATCATTATTTCTTGTTACAGGTGAATCCTCATACCCACCAGGTTAAATTATGCGATTTTGGAAGTGCTAAAGTTTTGGTATGCTTCTTCTTGTCTCTCTGTGTGCCCCCAAAAAAAAAAAAATGTTCTTCACAGTGGCACGTGATGCCTGTATGTGCTTTTTCTTGGATGCTTGATGATTTTGATTCCTGAATGTGACAGGTTAAAGGGGAGCCCAATATTTCTTATATTTGCTCTAGGTATTACAGAGCACCTGAGCTTATATTTGGGGCAACTGAGTATACTATGGCCATTGACATTTGGTCGGCTGGCTGTGTTCTTGCTGAACTACTACTTGGACAGGTAGATACAGGGTTTCCTGCATGTTATTGGTCCTTCAGTTTTTGATTATTTTTCTAGATTTATTTGTCAAACATGAATATTTGGTTTCTACTTTCCTTTCAGCCTCTATTTCCTGGTGAGAGTGGAGTAGACCAACTTGTTGAGATCATTAAGGTAACTTCTTATGTCTTCCTTTTCCTTGCAGTAGTACTGTTGATATCTGTTCACTTATTTATTCTAGCCAAAACAAATTGGTTTACAATTAAAGCTACGCATGAGAATCATCCAGAAGATGCCCTTTAGGGTTTCCCTGTTTGTTAGCTGTTTAGATTATTTCATCTACTCCAAGTTAAGCTGAAGTTTTCTAGGTTTTGGGTACTCCAACGAGGGAGGAAATCAAATGCATGAATCCCAACTATACTGAATTCAAATTTCCGCAAATTAAGGCTCACCCATGGCATAAGGTAATTGTTGAGCTCCATCAACAAAATTTTGTTGTTGATTTTTTTCCAGGTGGGAGGGTTATGCGAGAAATATAATTGTTCACCTAATTCATTTCCTTTGGTTTTCAGATATTCCATAGAGCGTATGCCTCCAGAAGCTGTTGATCTAGTTTCGAGACTACTCCAGTACTCCCCTAATTTACGTTCCACAGCTGTGAGTTTCTGCAATTTTATTGTGTAGATCCCTTTCCGAATCAGAATTCACCAGTTGAAATGTCATTTTTCTTGTTGAGGAGGTTAATTAGCAATTGACTGGATTTTGTTTAAAATGCAGCTGGATGCTTTGACCCATCCTTTCTTCGATGAATTACGTGATCCAAACAGTCGGTTGCCAAATGGGCGTTTCCTTCCTCCGTTGTTCAACTTTAAGCCTCACGGTATGAAGTTCTTGACAGAAGCTCATGAAACTCCTTTAGCCTCATTCTAAGTTTTCACTTAATATCGTTGAAATAATCTCTTATTATCAGAGTTGAAGGGTGTGCCTGGGGAGATTCTTATCAAATTGATTCCAGAGCATGCGAGAAAGCAGTGCCCCTTCCTTGCACTGTGAATGATTTAAGGATGACTGAAAACCATCTCAAGTATAGAAGTTGTGGTTCTTTCTGTCCAATATCTTGTTTTCTCCTCTTACATTGTTTCGTTCTGGTCCCATGTCCTTGTATTGTAAGAGCAGTTTTAGGGATATGTTATCAAGTCAGAAGCTTAAAATTAACTAGGGTTTTATGTTTACCCTTCCCGTTGTTGTCAGCAAGCAGCGTGTTGTAACATTACGTGGATAAGCATGATCAACTCTCTGAAATGAATTGTGTTGGATGTCGATGGAATCTGTCAAAATGATGAAAATAATCTATTATGCTATGGCAGTTGAGTCTTTACGTCTACTATATAGATGGACACAAAAATTATGGTCGTGAAGGGAAGGGGAAATTTTTTGCAATTCCGTTTCTGCCCTTTGCTCCGAGAGGAGAAAAAGAAAACGGAAAAGAAAAAGCTAATTCCCATCAGATTCCCTCTCAGATTTATGTGATTTCTTACTCCTAATAATAACGAGGGTTAGATGACAATCAAGTTACTCAAATTGGATCGCGGACAGTTAACAATCAAGCTACTCAAATTTAGCTCAATTTGAAACACTTACTTTTGGAGATGTTTAATTTGCATTACGAAATTGGATAGGCATCATACATTTCACTGTCAGTATAGATTTTGTTAGGTTTTTTCACTGTTTTATTTAAGCTTTTCATGAGTTTTATTATATTAATGAATTTTAATATATTAATGAATTAATTAATTTGAAACTTAAACCACAAGTGAAAAATAGAAGTGATTATTTTCTAAAGAACAAAATCCCTATTCGGTTATTAAATTATGTTCTGTTTGTCATTTTAATTATTAAACTTGTTGGGTGGTAGAAAATGTCACTTAATGCGTCTATGATGTCACTCTTTTTATTTTGCCATTTTAATCTATTAAACTTGTTGGGTGGTAGAAAATGTCACTTAATTTCTAAAAGCGTGTCTATGATGTCACTCTTTTTATTTAAATCTTTAAGTATCCGTTAGTCACACGTGTATGGTACTATGAGTTTCAACGAAATAAAATTGTCTAATCATCCTTTGTCACACTTTACTATAACAACCCAATCCAAATTCAACATTAGATTAAGCAATTTAATCCAGAAAATCAGAAGCCTTCATTAATGAACTAATTCAGTCCAACGAAATTACAATTACAATTGAAATAAATGAAACAGAAGGTGTGTTCGGTTGGATTGAAAATATTTTTTTTGGAGAATATTTTACATGACAAAAATGTATATTTTTCATAGACAATTTTTCAGTGTTCGGTTGACAAAATAAAAATATTTTGAAATAAACATTTTTAATGGTTTCATCTTTAATTTTATGAATACAAGTTTAAAAAATTTATAATAATGGTAATAAATACCTTACAAGTAATTGTGATTAATAAAAAATTAATTTTGTTTAAAATTAAATGATAGTATAACCTAGTAGTAAAAGATGCATAATGATGATTATACTACTATGAGACCCATCATTAAGAGAAAAACGAATAAACAAGAATTGAAAACAGAAAATAATTTTAGAAAATGAAATTATAAAAGTAAGTATTTAAACTTTAATGTCACTCTTGAATTATCTAAAAAATAACTTATACTCAAAAATTTCGTAAGTTATTTTCATCCAGAAGAATGAAAATTAGAAAATATTTTACACAAAAAAATATTTTTCGGTGTTTGGCATTAAAAATTTTTTCTGAAAATATTTTTCTGAAAATATTTTCAATCTAACCGGCATTAAAAAAATTTCTAAAAAATATTTTTCTGAAAATATTTTCAATTTAACCTAACACACTCGAGATAGAAATATATGAAATTGGAGAAAGAGGATGTTAAGAGTGAAAGAAATTACCAGAAAAGGGATAAGGCTCAAAGAGCCCAAAATAGGGAACAATTCTTTAACAATATTCAAAATTTGATTAACCCCGGCCCTGACCCATAAGCCAAATGAGCTTAAGAAGAAGAAATAGCTTGGCTCCCAAGTCACCAATGATAGCCAATCACTTGTGTTTGCCTTTCCTCACCTTTTTCGCATGACTTTGACCAAACGACATCGTATTGGTTAATTCTTTCCCCCAATTGCTTGCTCCTTTTGCGTCTCTCTGCCAATTTTCTATCAAAAACGATGTGGTATCATCCTTATCCATTCCACGTCAGCCCTTTTTTCTCCCATTTCTAATGAACCGTTTTACCTAATTTTTCAAAACTTTGCAAATTGGTCTTGAATCTGAAATTCCATTACAATCTCTACCTGGAAATCGGAGGTCTCTGACAAATCCACCCCCTCCAAACCATCCTTGTCCTCAAGGATGTTATTGAACTTGTAATTCTGAGATCCCAAATAAAAATTCTCACTAAGTAACTCAGTAAACAGTGGAAAACTTACAAAGTGCATCACTGTCCATGAATGCTCTCAATGCTCGCTTAGGCATAGAAACCTTGTTCTCCAACATTTCCTACTCAACAAAACCAACAACTACAGTAATAACTTCATGCTATGTCCTCTCTATTGACTTTCCCTGCTGTTTTATGTAAAGTTGATCTTAGTGGCCTCCTTGAAAGGCTATGTCCTCTCTAAGATTGTTATAGACTATTACTGCTTCCTGATTCATAGCTTTCAAATATACATCAGATTCCTCATCCACATCTGTATATCTTGAATCTTGTCTTTTACTTTTGTTTGTCTACAGTTCCTCCTTCCCTTTAATTGACACTCTGAAGCACACCTCTCTCTATCATCTGGTCGAGGGTAATCAAATCAGCAATTCCTGAATTGGTAGAACCAGACTCATTAAGCTCCTCATTTCCCAAGAACACAGTTTCGACTTGACTGCTTTGGCTAGACAGTGCTCCAATACCAATTTGAGGCTTTTGAGATGCACTTGATACCACTACAGAATCCTTTTCTTCTGCAATAAGAGGCACATCAAGTAAACTGTCAAAAGAATCATTCTCAAGGTACCCCAACATGCTGGAAATTTCATTTTTCTTCTGTATACATTTGACAAATGAAGCATCACAAGCATGCTCATGTGCAATAAATGATGTTCTGTCCTCGCATGAAAGTCCAGTATAACTATGAGAATTGTTATTATTGATGATTGAAAAAACCTCCCTTTGATTTATTGGACTCTATTCCAGAAAGTCAGCTGTCAGATACTCCAGAGAGATATGATCCAGTTGGACCGCCAAGTTGTTCACACTAGACAGGTGCAGACACCATCATAGTACCCTCAAGAACCTTGACTAACGTTTGACAACAATTTTTTCTTTAAGAAACTCGTGAACATATGCTACTTGAGATCTCTTCCTTCTCAATGATGACATCACACCCTCACTAGATCCTCAAGTCCTCTTTTACTCCTAACTCCTTTGGTTCCATCATCTTCATAATCATTAGGCATTCAAAGCTGCCTTCTCTTTGCAATTTCCTCTTTTCTAGCACCTGAATGATCTGGTTCCTCAAATGACACACCAGAATGAGACAACTCCATCATGAAATCAGCATCAAAACCATATTCTGAAGTACTCACTTGATCCTCTAAATTTTTAGTATCTTCACGACTATGGAAAGAATCAGGTGACTGTTTCAAAATACCATGGCTCTTCGGCTTTGATATCCATTATTGACCAGAAATCTAGGTGATATTTCCCGATGCGAGCCCTTTCAAGCTCCAGAGCATCATGAATTGTATCTCCTATCCAAGCATACATCACCACCTTTGTAGAAGAATTAGCTGTTGCCTTTGCTTTCTCAATACAGTCATCATACTCCTTGCAACGAAAAGATTTGACTACTGTTAATGCTTCCAAGTTGTACCAGCCCACACTAGCATTCTCTCTTACAAGGAGCTTAACAGGAGTCCCTGATTTAAGAGAAACCAAACTACTTTCAAGAAGCTCAGGTACAAGAATCAGACATGACTGTAAAGGTTCATTCCATGGTTGAAAATCACATGACAAATGAAATGGCTCTTGCACCCGTACTCAACTCCAAAAAATTTGAATGGGAGGCCGAACATTATTTGAAATGGGAAATCAATAACCGAGCAAGATAGCCTTGACCATTCACCAAAAAACAAGCCTACAACTTCTGCACTCAAAGGCTTCATACTGGTTATATAATTGACTTTCCACAATGGAATGAGCTGAAAAACAATTAGCCAATTCATTTTTGTCTCTTTTTCCACTTCCAACAGTAGGATATTAGTGGCATCCCTTACCAAAGTGAGAAATGAATTTGTTTCTCCTACTTCGTCATAAGAAGGATCAAGTATATCTTTAATTCCTTCTCCAAATTTTCCAACTCTGTCCTAGAACCCCCAGGATCAAATATATAGTTAATTGTACTATTGAATGCAACTGTGCAACAATTTCCTAACATCAAAGCCATTGATTGACTTCCAGGCATTTTATCGAACATACGGTCGTCCTTAAATTCAACTTCTAATCCACTACCAATTTCCTCACATCCAACATCCTGATTATCCTCAAAATAACTTGAATTGATAGTTGATAAAGTATTTATACCATAATTACAATTTTCCTGATAATCCTCAAAATAACTTGAATTAATAGTTGATAAAGTATTTATACCATAATTACAATTTTCCTGATAATATTCATAACTCAAAGTGTCTACAACATATTTTTTCATTTGAAGGATTACCTTTCACCACATTGGCACTTGAATCACCAAACTCATTACTGTCATGAAAGTCTAATACCAAATTATCCATCAATTGAGAATTATACCCACAGAAAATCTCCCCCTTTAAATCACCCTTGTCCTCAAGGGTGCCAATTTTCGAAGTAGTTATTAGGTCCTATTTGGCAAATTGCTTCAAGTTGTTCTCCATGGCATCATTTTTTCTGGCATATTATCAAACACCTTAGCTACACTTGGTCTTGACAAATCATTAGTAGATAATACTTCCCCATCCTCCATTAGCTTAACCTTTTTTTTTATTACAGCTTCCTCAAAGTTTGCCACAAATATGGTTCAAATAAAATTTTAGGTGAGCTCCTAAATTCTCATATCTCCAACCACATATTCCAATCCAACCCCATGAAAAATTTCTCAACAAAATAAGCCTCATCCAACTCTGGTTTTACACCTGTCGCCAACACATCTATTCTCTAGTACTCAAATTTCTCAAAATTTAAGCCATGATTAGAGCCATATTAGCCATGATTTTTTTATTTTTTTTTTGAAGAAAAGATAAGGGAAGGAACGTTGATGGATAGAGAAGGAAATGGTAGAATGAAGGAAAATTTAAGAAGAGGAATCCTAATCAATCTCAATCAGGATGAGGCAAAATCCGCTCTGATACCATTTGTAACAACCCAACCCAAATTCAATAATAGATTAAGCAATTCAATCCAAAAAATCAGAAGCTTTCATTAATGAACTAACTAAGTCCAATGAAATTAAAAATTACAACTGAAATAAATGAAAACAGAGACAGAAATAGCAAACGAGTTTAAGAAGAAGAAATAGCTTGGCTCCCAAGTCACCAATGACAGCTTGCCACTTGTCTCTGCCTTTTCTGACCTTTTTTCGCATAACTTTGGCCTGACAACATCGCATTGCTTAATTCTTTCCCCAAGATTGCCCCTTTATAGTCTCTCTACCAATTTTCTATCAAAAATGACGTAATATCATCCTTATCCATTCCATGTCAGCCCTTTTTTCTCCTATTTCCAATTAACGGTTTTATCTAATTTTTAAAACTTTGCAAATTGGTCCTTGAATTTGAAATTCCATTGCAATCTCTAGCTGTAAATCGGAGGTTTGTGGCATTTACCTTAACATCTTCCTTCCTCGTCAATTACAATTACCCTCCTCCCTTTTAACAACCATAACCACTTTCTTGTCACCACCTAGCCCCATCTACGTCACCCTTTGCCCATCATTCACCCCCAACCATCCTCCCCTCTCAAATCCAACCCCTAACCCTTCCCCTACCTCATCCCGTCACCCCAACCCCTCCCCAAAATTAGTTGTATGGATATTGTTGTTATTGGAAATAAATACATGAAACATCATATTTTAAATTGTGTCTTTTGGCATATTCCAATGATACTTTATAAAACTAATACAAGATTTGTTTGAAAATTTTTACTTAATACGTAATTAAATATTAAAAATATGATTTTATAACTATCTTGTATTGAATTGGTACAAATTCAAATTAAAAGATGGCACCCCTTCATTTGAATTATAACTGAAAAGTTTTGTCCATTCAACTTAAGAGTTGTAACTTAGTTTCTTAGGGTTGTCAATCTTGGTGAAGTGTTTGATGCGTTTATAAATATGAAACTCCATCAAAGGCATAACACACACAAAAAATCAAATTTTATACTCTTCTTTTATTTTATTCTTATACTTGTTCTTGAGTATTTAAGGGAAGAACCCTTGCATTGTTAAGTAAGTGTTCTTGATGTGGCTTTAGTGATTCCTAGAAGTTGTATTTGCTTGAAACCTTTCAACAACTATTCATACTGGAGGCAAATAACATTTTAAGGGCAGAGATCACTCGCACTAAAGTTTTCAAAGTTGTTCTTCAATTTTTGTGTTTGTACTAAATTTTTCCTCAACAATCTTAAAGTGTTATTTTCTATTTTGACTTTTCTTTGTTGACATGGAGAACAACGATCCTATCACTACTATAAAAGTGAATAACCACGAGTTCAAACTAGACCGTTTGGATGGAAATGGTCTTAACTTTACTCGTTGGAAGGACAAGATCAAATTCCTTCTAACCGAGTTAAGTATTTTCTGCATTTTGGATGTAAATCATTCAAAACCTAAGGTGCCTAATGAAGAAAGTACATATGCTGAGAAGGCTGCTTATCAAAAAATATGGTGAAGATTGCGAAAGATGTCATGACTACATCATGGACACACTTTCCAACCTTTTATATGATCTTTTCCAAGGTATAGAAAGTCTGGTAGAACTTTAGAAGGCTTTGGAGACAAAATATACCAACGAGAAACAAGGTATCAACAAATTTGTTTCTTTAAAGTATTTTAAATTCACTATGGTAGACAATAAATCAATTATGCCTCAAGTAGATAAGTTGCAAGTTTTAACCAAACTCAAAGATCTCAAAACTGATGTTTCTGGCAACTCTTAGGCAATGCAAGTGGTTGCAATTATTTCAAAATTGCCTCCTACTTGGGCTAATTACCGTAAGAAACACATGCACTCTAATGAAAATATCACTGTTGATCAACTCTTGTTGCACATTCGAATTGAGGAAGAAACTCGTATTTGTGAAGGTAAAAGTATACTAGTGAGTGAGAACAAAGTGAATGTTGTTGAAAATAGAACTAAGAATAAAAACAAATTTGGTAAAAGAAAATTTGTTCACATGAGTTCAGCAATAATGCTGAAAATTCTGGTAGCACTTCTACTAATGTTAAAAAGAATAGAAAGTGTTTTCATTGTGGTAAAAAGGGCCACTATAAAAAAGAATGCAGAATTCCCAAGAAGCAAAAAGTGGAGAATCCTAACCATGTAAACATTGTGGGAGAGCATGAGGAGGAATTGGTGGCTATGGTGTCAAATTTACACATTGGATGATATCCGACATAAAAATGGCTTCCAACACTACATCATTTGATTGATGGTCATGACTCCGGTGCAATCATTCACGTTTGCAATGACAAGTCCTAGTTCAAGGAGTTTGAAGACTCCAAGGAGGATCAACATGTTCTTATGAGAAATAATGCCAAAGCAAAAGTCTTAGGCAAAGGAGTTGTAGAATTACAATTTACATCCGGAAATAAACTTACTCTAATTAATGTACTATTTGTTCCCAAATTGAAGAAAAATCTTGTATCTGTAACCTTGTTATGTAAGAAAGGTATAAAGGCATTATAGACGCCGAAAAGTTGATCCTAACTAAAAAATGGGATCTTTGTAGAAAAGGGTTATTCATGTAATGGGATGATTAAACTAAATACTAATAATAATATTGTTTCTGTGTATGTTGTTGAATCTCTTTCCTTATGGCATAATCGTTTAGCACATGTTAATTTTAGGACTTTAAAATTTATGTCAAAACATGGTTTAATTTCTTATGGTTAAAATACTTGTTA
Organism: Cinchona pubescens; assembly: GCA_025175665.1. Lineage (NCBI taxonomy): Eukaryota > Viridiplantae > Streptophyta > Magnoliopsida > Gentianales > Rubiaceae > Cinchona > Cinchona pubescens. The sequence goes on along the minus strand of JANKKI010000055.1, from coordinate 3,105,280 downwards.
TAAATGTAAAATATGTATCCAAGCAAAAATGATCTAAGAAATCATTTGCTAGTGTAGAAAGAGATAGTGATCTTTTAGATGTTATTCATTCTGATTTTTGTGAATTGACTGATATGTTAACAAGAGGCGGAAATAAATACTTCATAACGTTCATAGATGACAAGTCTAGATTTATATATATTTATTGGATGAAAACTAAAAAACAAACATTCGAAAAGTTTAAAATCTACAAAGTTGAAATAGAAAATAAGCTTGGAAAGAAAACCAAATGTTTAAGAAGTGATAGAGGAGGTGAATATTTACTAAATGAATTTTCTTCTTTTTGCGAGGAAAATGGCATTTTACATCAAACAAGTGCACCCTATACCCCATAACAAAATGGTTTGGCAGAAAGAAAGAATAGAATGTTAGTAGAAATGGTAAATGCCATGTTACTAAATACCAAGTTACCAATGAACCTATGGGGTGAAGCATTATTAACAACTTGTTATGTACATAATAGGATACCCTCAAAGAAATTGGAATATCTTCTTATGTCTCGAAGTATGAAAATGTAGGAAGTCAAACCTAAATTATTTTAGAGTTTGGGGTTGCCTAACTTTCTATAGAAAGTACCAGATCCTAAATGAACAAAATTAGGATCAAAAGCAAATAAAAGTATCTTTGTTGGATATGCTGAAAATTCAAAAGCATATAGATTACTTGATGTAAATTCTAAATTAATTGTAGAATCTAGAGATGTTGAGTTCATTGAGGATAAGTTCCTTAGTGATACTTATAATTCTCATGATCAAGAGTCTAATAATTCACAAGATATGGATTCAAAATTTGATGATTCTTCTCGTAAAAGGAAATATAATGAATTTTCTAATGATATTAGAAGGAGTCAAAGAGGTAAAATTGAAAAGCAATTGGATCCAAATTTTGTGTATATACAAGAAATAACTTTTCTTGTAGCAGGAGATAGAAAATCTTATTTGTAAATAAATACCTATGATACTAAATGTTGATGAAGACCCAAAGACATTTAGTGAATCATTGTCTTCAAGTAGGGATGTTGCATTTTGGAAGGAGGCAATAGAGGAATAAATGAATTCTATCTTTGGTAACCATACATATGTACTTGTTGATTTGCCTCCTGATTCAAAGCCTATTAGTTGTAAATGGGTATTTAGAAGAAAATATAATACAGATGATTCTATACAAACCTTTAAGGTTAGGTTAGTAGCAAAAGGGTATAAATATAATGGAAGGTATGACTATTTGGATACATATGCCCCTGCAGTTAGAATAACTTCAATTAGGGTGTTGTTTACTTTGGGTTCTTTGTATGGTTTGTGTATTCATAAAATGGATGTTAAGATTGCATTTTTTATTAGTGATTTGGATGAAGAAGTATACATGGAACAACCCGAGAGTTATGTACTACCTGGTAATGAAAATAAAGTTTGCAAACTTGTTAAATCCTTATATGTATTAAAGCAAGCACCGAAACAATGTCATGAGAAATTTGATTTGATAATCTTGCAAGATGGTTTCAAACACAATAATGCTGATAAGTGCATTTACTCAAAATTTGCAAAAGATAATGGTGTGATAGTATGTGTATATGTAGATGACATGCTTATAGTTGGTACAAATTGAGAAGTGTTGAAAAAACAAAAAAGTATCTAACTTCTAAATTTAAAATGAAGGATATGAGTGAAGTTGATACTAGTTTAGGTATTAAGGTGACTAAACATAGTGGAGGTTATGCTCTAAATCAAACTCACTATGTTAAGAAAATGTTTCAAAAGTTTAATTATTTAAACATTAAAGAAGCTTCATCTCCATATGATGTAGCAAGTAAACTTTCGGTAAATATCGGAATATCAATAGCACATTTAGAGTATGCTAGTGCTATTGGAAGTATAATGTATCTTATGCATTGTGCAAGATCGGACATATCCTATACTATTGTAAATTGTCAAGATTTACAAGTAATCCTAGTGTTGCTCATTGAAAAGAAATTAGAAGACTTTTCGGTTACATAAAGAGAACATCAAATTTTGGATTGTCCAATTTACAATAACTATCTAAGTACATTTGAAGGATATGGTGATGCTAGTTAGATAACTAGTGCAAGTGATAACAGTTTTACATCTGGTTGGGTATTCATGCTTGGTGGTGGTGTGGTTTATTGAGCATCAAAGAAACAAACGTGTATAACACATTCCACCATGGAAGCTGAGTTTATAGCTTTGGCTATGGCTGAAAAGAGGTAGAATGGTTGAAAAATCTATTGTTGGATATAGATTTATGGCCACATGATATGCCAACTATCTCTTTGCATTGTGATAGTGAAGTTACAATGTCTAGAGTATTGAATAAAACATATAATGGTAAGTCTATACACATAAACTTGAGACATGCTTATATTAGACAATTAATCACAAAAGGTGTGATTACGATTGTCTATGTAAAGTCAATAAAGAACTTGGCAGATTCATTTATTAAAGGATTCTCTAGAGATATAATTAATAGAATGACCAAGGACATAGGGATCTATAGAACAATTAAATATTTATTAATCACCATAGTGGGAACTCAACCTTTACTAGTTCACAAACTAACCTAAATGTTTAATAAGAAAAACAAGCTATGTTTTGTGATTATGAGTAAATATTAGGGTACAAATCTGTATTAAGTGTGTTTACTAGTACTGTGGAAGGATGAGCAAGTGCTCTTAATGAATTACAAGTTCGGTAAAAGAAATTATGTGCATACCAGGTACTTATGCATTGGTACTTCACCTATATGAATATTAGAAATGGTGCCATTTCTAACAAAAGTAGATATAACTTTTGCAAATGTTCGTGAAACTAGGAGGACGCACATGGCCATAACGGTGTGAAAAATACTGGTGAATATCTCAAGAAATGTTATGGATTTAAGGTACAATTTTCCCATTTGGACATACTAAATGAAGGTTCAATGTTTAAGTACAATCATTGATTTAGTCCAAATTTTGAAATTTGTTACCACTTAAGGTTAAAACTTAACAAGTATCTTGAGAATTAAATTCATTGAACAATAGAAATTAGTTTTATAAGATAAGCTGGGAATTGTTGGAAATAAATACATGAAACATCATGTTTCAAATTGTGTGTTTTGGCATTTTCCAATGATAGCTTATAAAACTAATACGAGACTTGTTTGAAAAATACTTAATACGTAATTAAATATTAAATGTGATTTTACAATTTCTCTTGTGCTAAATTGGTGCAAATTCAAATGAAAAGGTAGCACCTCTTCATTTGAGTTATGGCTGAAAAGTTTTGTCCATTCATCTTATGAGTTGTAATTTAGTTTCTCAGAGTAGCCAATCAATTGAGACAACCTTTGGTGAAATGTTTGATGTGTCTATAAATATGAGACTCTATCAAAGGCATAACATACACACAAAAAATCAGATTTTATAGTCTATACTTGTTCTTGAGTATTTAAGGGAAGACCACTTGCATTATTGAGTAAGTGTTCTTGGTGTGGTTTTAGTGATTCCTTGAAGTTGTATTTGCCTGAACCTTTCAACAACTATTCTGTATAGTGGGGGCAAATAACATTGTAAGGATAGAGATCACTCGCACTAACACTTTCAAAGTTGTTCTTCAATTTTTGTGTTTGTAGTAAAATTTTCCCCAACAGTTGTTGCATAGTATTCCAATTTTGCAAGCAAAATAGAACTCTTAAACCCCCTTGGTTGAGACTCTTATTTCAAATTAAGATTACTGAAATAAGTTGTTACATCCAAGCTTGCAGGAGTTAACTGCTAAGCACATACAAGAATTATAGGAAAAATTACATGTTTACAAAATATACGTACTAAAAACTTGAGCATTCAAAAGTGACGCCTAATTGCCAAAGCACCAATCTAAAGATTAGAACACTATAGTTTTGATTCACTTGTTATACGTATTGCTTATACCCCCACTCAGATACCCACCATCTTAACCCATCCTCCAAGGTTTACAATTATTCTCACCCAAGTTGAGGGTCTCTTAGTCCCCTTCTGATCAACCACATTCCATCACTATATCCCCACCCTAGCCCTTCTTCTCTTTACCAACACCCAACCCTCTCCCCAGCTCAGATCCAACCATTTCCCTCTTTCCCACCCTAAAAGACCTCACCTACAATCCCTCCCCGACTCTTTTCCATCCCCACCCTTGATCCACCGTATCCCAACTCTATCCAACCACCCTTAGGACGGTTAGAACAAGAAGGGAAAAAAAGGTTAGAAAGATAGGAAAAGAGAGAATCTAGAGTTAGATTAATGGTGATGGTGGGACGCACATGAATTTTTATTTTATTTTATTAATGTTAGTTCACTATAGTTGGATAAGATTGTCCCCAAGTAAGACACACGTGAATTGCACATGCACAGACTAACAAAGTAGTTAATAAAAAAATAGATGGAGTGATTCTTTAGACACAGTTTTAGAAATTTTAGTGACCTTTTTGGCCACCAAATAAGTTTAATAACTAAAATGACAACTGAAACACATTTTAGTGACCAAATAGGCATTTTATTCTTTTCTCAAACTTCCAAGACTTTATTACTCAATCAATTAAACTTTAATTTCATTTCTTCCTCTCATCCCATAAAATACAATAATTAAACTACAACAATTTGCAGTTTCTTACTAACAGACAAACATTAAAAGGATAATAATAGGTGGACTAATTTTGATACCAAATTGATTGAGAGAAGGGTTATTTTGATGCTCCATATTTAGACTTATAAGAAAAGGGTGATAGACTACTCCAGCTCCAGAGACCCATTAAATGTTGCATCAGTACATTAATATAAAATGATAAAATTACTAATATGTCATTAAATTTGATAGAAAAAGAAACTAAATAAAAAAGGGTAACGTAGATTGTATGATCTTATAGTTATTTTTTCATATTGCATTACTAGTTTACTACGTCTCGAGAATGTTCTAGACTTTAACTCGCTTGGAAAAAGGTATGCTATATTACATGTTAGTGTATATCCTAAAACCAATTTGTTTTAGGTACAAATCATACTTTTATATTTATGTATACTTTTGTAATGTGACACTCCTTTCATATCTATTTAATATGATAAAAATTTTGAATAGAATATATATGAGGAAAATTCATAAGTAGTTATGATGATGTGATTCTCTATGTAGTTATATTTTATTCGTAAATATCTCTAATCATAGTGTTTGACATAGATAGATTAACACATAGTTGTATGTGGATGCTTATTGAGAATAAGTGCATTAGATTAATCTGCTAAGGATATTCCACACAGATTATTAATCAAATTCAGTGGATTAATTTCTTTGTGATAGTAGTATAATAATCCTTGGATTTGAGGTCATGAGTTTATCTTGATTGTGGATTACTATATTTTGACTCTATTAATTGTTACTCTTAATGAGTCGCACATACTATAGAATTCAAGTATAATGTGAATTATGGAAAGATAAAACACAACCAATATAGGATTCACCACTCCTTATAACGGGAGAGTATATCCCAATATGGCCACTTATTGAAATACGATTAAAAAAAATTTGAGCTAAGTGGAAACAAAATTTAGAGTGTATATTACTTAAATTCTATTTCAAGTAAATTGTATTTTGAAAAGAAGTAAATTGATTAATTCAATAAGAGTGGGTTGAATTAATTGGGATATAGTGTGGTGAAAGGATAATAATTACATGGGAACTAAATTACAGATAGGTGAAGTCGAACCACTTGACATATATGAATATTTGGGTGGTTATGATACTTTGCTAGAATGCAATATTGATCTATAAGTGTAAATTAATTAACTAGTGAATTACTGATAAATTAAACTTGTTTAAGTTATCTAATTCAAATTATTTTAGATTATAATTTGTCTGATCCTAATTAATTTAGGATTATAATTTATATTTATTACTAACGTGATTTATAACTTAAAGGGTCACATACTCAAGAATAATTAATTCGGGATTAAATTGATATTTCACAAGTAGAAGATACTTATGGGTTAATTTATGAGATAAATTAACTTTTGAATTTAATTATAATAAGTCATAAATCTTAGGGATTAATATGTAAATTATATTAGTATTCCTAGAGTTTTATTCTTATTAAGGAGTCCTAAACCCAATCTAATTATGTTTTCTAGGGTTATTGCATATTATATACACACACATATGGATTTTGCACATTAGAAGCAACAATACATCATGTTAGAATAAAAACTTGAAAGTCACATTTGGAAAAATGTGAGGGAAAAAGAGAAAAGAAAAATTAAGGAGCTAGAATTCAGTGGTTTAGGTCAATCAATCTTGTGAAAATTCATGAATTAATTATCTATGTGGATACCATTAGAGGCCGAACATTTGTGCGGCTTGTGGATCGACATCCCAAACAGATTGCAGTTTTATCACGATTCTAAGGTATAATCTCTATACTTTTCTTGTACTACGCATAAATTAATTAAGAAAATCCGTGATAGGAAAGTAAAATTTTAAATTTCGCTGTGTTATTTGTTTATTTACTTTCTTATAGTGGTATTAGAGTGACCCTTAATTAATTTATGTTTTAGTTGTATTTAGTTGTTATACTTTACGATGGGTTGTTTAAACTATATCAATTTTTGATATTATTTTTGAAAAATATTGGAGAAATTGAAAAAAAAGGCTGATCATAATTGAACAATTCAAGAAAAATGTGAGAAAAGGAATTAAGCCAAAAGAGATCCATGATGATGGGTTTGTTGTTTGGTGGTTTTGATTCGATTTCAGTGGAAAATGTCACTTTTAGTGACACTTTGGATTTTTGTCACTAAAGTACTTAAATTGGTTAAATTATATTTAATGACACTTAATTTATATTTTCAAATAAAAGGTTTTTTTAAATATAGTTTTTGAAACTGCCAATTAGATTTTGACAAATGTTGTTTAAAATTAATTGGTAATATTTAGAAACTCTCTTTATTTCAATTTGAATAAAATTTAAAAAGTATAAAATCTTTGAAAATATTTATTTAATTCTAATGAGATTAGAATTAGACAATTTGTTTAAAATTTAGAAATTTATTATTTTGGAATGAGATTGGAATTTACTAAATATTCCATCTATTAAAATTTTATAGAAATTGTTTCCAATATAAATTTTGAAATTTTATTATTTAAAGGATTATTTTCTAATTAGATTATAAAATAATTTTTCTCCATAAAATATTTTTATAAATAATTCAAGAATGATAATTTCAATGAGATCAGAATTATGATATATAGTGATCTATGATTCGATACTAAATGTGATTTTTATGCTTTTATTTAATTATTGAATTATATAATAGCATGATGAATGATTATGGACTAAAGACCAATGTAATTGTGAATGGTTTATATGGTTCAAATTTATTGGTTGTAAATTTTTAAATAGAGCATGTGTGTCCTGCCTTTCTCTATTATTTTGAATGTAATTCTTTTCTCATCTCAACCCTCTCGAATATAACTCGAGATTTCTTGACCAATCATGTAAAGTACATCGAGATAGATTAGGGATAGGATTGAATATCTAAACTATTTAGTTAGAATTACATTTGTAATATACATGATGATGGAAATGGTGCAATTATGTGCAACCACAGAAGAAATTTTCAAGGGTTGAAGATTACCCTTAAGATTTGACCACCTAGTTTACTTAGTGACTCAATAAAATTAATTTAGTAAAGATCCATAATTATCCATGGTTTTATACATATTTTATTTATTTTATGTTGATATAATAATGTTGTTTGCAATTTGATGAGATCTAATAAATAATTGAAAGGAAAAATCTCTCAAATCAATATTAAGTCAATAAATAAGTTGCCTTTCATTATTATAGTAACAAACGAGTGTTCTTTTTAGATATAATTTGTTGGGCTAATCTAAATTTACTCTATGTTGAACATGTTTAAGTTATGAGATTAGATTTCTGAATAATGGATATGATTTAACGGAAGCATATAATTTGTTGGCATACTCAAGGTTATATGTCTTTGAGACAAAGGTTAGGAGTCACATGAGATGTGCTATTAAAGAGTTAATACCTAACTATTTAAGAATTACAAAGTGTTGTAATTGGTAAGAGTTAGTACATTACCTACCTTTCAAAATTATTTTTGTTTGTTGCATACACCGATGATCAAAATAATTAGATGGAATCCTAACCCACTAGGGGTTCTGTGAGATCTCCCAAATTATTATGTGAGAGTTATTGATTTGAATTAAAATAATGGGAACAAAACCAAATTATATAAAGTCCATATTAAATTTTGATTTTGTTTATATATAAATAGAAAATTCTTGTTCTATGTTTATTTATATGTTGTAGAATATGAGTAGTAACTTCAATCTGCGTCCCATTTTAAATGATAACAAACTCACTGGCCTCAGTTTTTGGACTGACAACGCAACTTGAGAATTATTTTCAAGCATGAGAAAATTGGTTATGTCCTTGATTAGCCTATTCCTGATATCCCAGTAGATGATGCTGGTCAAGTAGTTCAAAATGCTTATTGTAAGTACATGGAAGACAATAATACTGCCACTTGTATCATGTTGGCCACTATGAGTTCTGAATTATAGAAATAGCATGATGATATAGCATGCTCATTCTATGATTTTTCATCTCAATGACTTGTTTGATGAAAAGTCAAGGAATGAGAGGTATGAGACATCAAGAAGTTATTCCATTGTAAAATGACAAAGGATACTTTAGTAGATATTCATATAATAAAAATGATTGGACTGATTGAAAAATTAGAATGATTGAGATTTAAGCAAAATCACGAGTTAAATGTTGATATGATCTTACAATCTCTGTCTGAAAACTTTTCATAGTTCATGATGAACTATAACATGAATAAATTGTTCACAACTCTTTCTAAACTGTTGAATATGTTTAAGACTACTATACCATAAAAAGAAAAGAAAACAAGTGTTGGTTGTTGATTCTTCTAATAGGAAAAAAAAGAAATCGAAGTTTAGTTTTATGAAAACCAAGTTTGGGTTGAAACTAATACCTGCTATCAAAAAGGACAAACCCAAAGGCATGTGCTACCATTGTGGAAAGGATGAGCACTAGAAAAGGAATTACAAGATTTGTATAGATACCTTGAAGTAAAAAAGGTTTAATGAAACTTTTACTTCATGTGTGTTTATGATTGAGATGAATATTTATACTTATAAAATAGATTCTTGGATATCAGATACCGGACCTCTCATATTTGTAAAAATATGGTAGGACTAAAAGAAGTAGAATGTTAGCTAAGGGAAAAATGGACTTACGTGTGGGAATTGCAGCAAGTGTTGATGCATTAGCCATAGGAAATTATTATCTTTCTTTAGCAAGTAGTCGTGCTTTAGAACTTAAAGATTGTTATTATATTCCATCTCTTATTAGAAATATTATTTCTATTTCGTGTTTAGACACTGATGATTTTGTCATTATGCAAAAGAATAAATGTTGTTATTTTTCATGCGATGACATTGTGTATAGAACTGTTGCTTTGATTAATCTTCTTTATATTCTATATATGGAAAATCCAATTCTCAATATAAATTCAAAAAGGTCTAAAATTAATAATTTGAAACAATCTTTCCTTTGGCATTGTAGATTTGGTCATATAAATAAGAAACACATTACCAAATTATATGACAATGATTATTTGGGATCATTTGTTATGAATCATGTGATCTATGTGAATTTTATTTACTTCCAAATCACTTTTTTTAGGAAAGGGTAATAGATCTAGTGAATTGCTAGGGTTAATACATACTGATATTTTTTGTCCTATGTCAATCCATGCTAGAGGAGGTTTTTCATACTTCATTACCTTTACGGATGACCATTCTGGATATGGTTATGTGTACTTGATGAAGTATAAGTCTGAAACCTTTGAACAGTTCTAAAAATTTAGAAATGAAGTTGAAAAATAACTTGGTAAAAGTATTAAAATATTTTGATCTAATCGAGGTAAGGAATACTTAAACTAAGAGTTTGAAGATTATCTTAAGAAGAATGGGATTCTACCTCAATGGACTCTTCTTTATACACCACAACTAAATGGTGTATTTGAGAGACGTAATCGAATTCTATTAGATATAGTCCATTCGATTGATGACAAGTCTTGCAGACTTCTCCAAATTGTTATGGGCTATACTCTTAATATTACCTCTCATTTACTAAATTGTGTTCTATGAACAGTTGTTGATTCCACTCCGTATGAGATATGGTTTGGAAAAAAACCTAAACTTTCATATTTGAAAGTTTAGGGCTACCCTGCTTATGTGAAGAGGGTAGAATCTAACAAAATTGAAATTAAGTCAGATAAATGCCTATTTGTGGGGTATCCAAAGGAGACATATGGATATTATTTCTATAATCCCATTAAGAAAAAAAAAGTGTCTCAAAGAATATCGTCTTTCTAGAAAATGAGTTTATTTTTGAAAGAGCAAGTGTAGAGCAAAATAGATCTTGAAGAAATTCAAGAAAATACAATTTGGCATTGATCAACAAATGGCACAAGACCTTCAATCACATGATAATATGATATAAAATGAAGTTAATGTACAAATGCTCTTTGTAGGATTATTAGGATACGTCGTGCTCTAAAGACAATGGATATAGGTTTCTTGTAAACAGGCACAATGATGTATTAGTCATTATGAATGATAAGCCTACATCTTACAAAAAAGCATTATCTAATAAAGACTCTTAGAAGTGGTTACAAGCCATGAAGTCTGAGATGGATTCTATGTATTAAAGTAAGGTTTGGACCTTAGTTGATTCAGTTGAAGGGATTAAACCCTTTGGGTGCAAGTGGGTCATTAAGAGAAAGATCGACATAGATGGTAATATGATTACCTATAAGGCATGATTGGTTGCAAAGGGTTATACACAAAGGCAAAGAGTTGACTTTGATAAAACTTTTTCACCAGTTACAATGCTGAAATCCAATCGAATTTTACTTATTATAACTGCATATTATGATTATGAGATTTGGCAAATGGATGTAAAAACTGCATTCCTATAACAAAATTTGTGGGAAAAGGTATATATGATGCAACTTGAAGGATTTATATCCATAAATTTTAATAAAGGATGGAAGCTACAAATGTCTACTTGCTATGGATTAAAGCAAACTTCTAGGAGTTAAAACATCCGTTTTGATGAGACAGTTAAAGAATTTGATTTTATAAAAAATGAGGATGAACCTAGTGTATATAAGAAGGTTAGTGGGAGAGCCATTATTTTCTTGATATTTTATGTGGATGACATATTGTTAATAGGAAATGATTTACCTATGCTTCAAAGTGTAAAGGTATAGTTATTCAGGAATTTTTCTGTGAAAGATTTAGGAGGGGCGACCTACATTTTTGGAATGAGGATCTGTAAAGATAGATCTAAGAGATTAGCTGGCCTTACTCAATCAACGTACATAGACAAGATGCTAAAGATGTTTAGCATGGATTAATCAAAGAAGGGTTATTTACCAATGTCTCATGGTGTGTACCTTTTTAAGGACATGTGTCCCAAGACATATATCAAAAAGGATAGTGGAAAAAAATCCCATATGCTTCGGATAAAGGATCTATAATGTATGCTATGTTATGTACTACGGTTCACAGTATTATACATAGATACTAGCTTTCAATTTGATAAGAATGATAGCAAGTCACAATTTGGATATGTATTTACTCTTAATGGTAGTGCAGTCAGTTGGAAGAGTTCTAAGTAAGACATCACGGCTGATTTTACAACAGAAATCGAATACATTGCAACTTTAGAAGGAGCAAAAGAAGTGATTTGTATTAAGAAGTTTGTAGCTGAACTTGGAGTGGTTCCCTCTTTTAGTGATCCTATACTCTTGTATTGTGATAACAATGGAACTATTGCACAAGCAAAAGAATCCAAATCTCATCAGCGATCGGCGCTATCATTTAATTATAGAAATCATTGATAGAAATGAAGTAAAGATAGAAAAGATTACCACTGATGATAACATTGCTGATCCATTTACTAAAATCTAACCCCAAAAGAAACATAAGAGTCATGTTAACTCATTTGGTCTTAAACACATGAATGATTGACTTTAGTGCAAGTAGGAGTTTGTTAGTGTATGCCCTAAAACCACCACATTTGTTTTTGGGACAAATTACACTTTTATATGTGTATTTTTGTAATATGGCATTCTATATCTATTTGATATGATAAAGATTTTTAAATAAATTATATACGAGCAAAAATAATAAGTAGTTATAATGATGTGATTCTCTATATAGTTATATTTTATTCGCAAATATCTCTAATCGTAGTGTTTGACACAAGAAAATTAGCACATAGTTGTACGTGGATGCTTATTGAGAATAAGTGCATCGGATTGACCCACTAAGAGTATTCCACATAGATTATCAATCAAATACTAGTAGATTAATCTCTTTGTAATAGTAGTGGAATGGTCCTTGGATTTGAGGTCATGAGTTTATCTTAATTGTACTATACTTTGGCTCTATTAATTATTACTCTTAATGAGTCGTACATACTATAAAGTCCGGGTATAGTGTGAATCATGAAAAGATAAAAGATGACTAATATAAAATTCACCACTCTTTATAATGGGAGAGTATATACCAGTATGTACCACTTCTTAAAATACAATTCGAAAATCTTTGCGCAAAGTGGAAATAGAATTAAGAGTGTCTTAAAATTCTATTTTAAGTGTGTTGTATTTTGAAAAGACGTAAATTGATTAATTCAATAAGAGTTGGCATTACATCTGTACTCTTGAATTAATCGAGATATAGTGTGGTGAAAGAATTATAATTACACGGGAACTAAATCATTGATAGGTGAAGTCGAACCACTTGACATATATCAATATTTAGGTGCTCATGATACTTTGTTAGAAACCAATCTTAATCTATAAGTGTAAATTAATTAATTAGTGAATTAATAATAAATTAAATTTATTTAATTTATCTGATCTAAATTATTTTAGAATTATAATCTATCTGATTCTAATTAATTTAGTATTATAATTTATATTTATTGCCAACGTGAATTATACCTAAAGGGTCACACATTTAAGGATAATTAATTCGGGATTAAATTGATATTTGATAAGTATGAGATACTTATGTAGATTAATTTATGAGATAAATTAACTTTTTAGATTTAATTATAATAAGTCGTAAATCTTAGGGGCTAATATGTAAGATATTAGTATTCCTAAGTTTTTTTTCTTATTAAGTAGTCCTAATTCCAATCTAATTATGTGTGTATATAGATGTATGAATGTCAGTATCCATGCAAATATGGCTTATGCATATTAGAAGCAGCAATGCATCACGTTGGAATAAAAACGTGAAAGTCATGTTTGGAAAGATATGAGAAAAAAAAAAAAAAAAATTAAGGAGTTAACATTATGTGATTTTGGTTAATTAATCTTATAAAAAATTTTGAATTAATTATCTGTTTGGATACCATTAGAGACCGAAAGATTATATGACTTGTGGATCGACACCCCAAACAAATTAGAGATTTTACCATTATTCTAATGTATAATCTCTATATATTTATTTTTGTATTATGTATAATTAATTAAGATGATCTGTGATAAGAAAGTAAAATTTTAAATTTTACTATGTTATTTGTGTATTTACTTTCTTACGTTACAAACCACTTTCCTTGGCCAATCGAAAAAGATTTGGTTTTTTAGTTATCCATTGCTCCATCGTCGAAAAGGACAATGTTATCTTAACCTTTAATTAATCAAGAGTATCTTTTCATTGCCTCTATATAAGCTGAGGATTAATTAATTGTACAAAACGTAAACAAAAAAATAGCATGTGTATTGTGTGTCACCATTAGAGCTCAAAACCAATAGGGAAGGACTAAAAATTTGTTGGATCCTATTGGTAAAGAAGCCAATGGTACCTCTCATTCTATCAAGTGTCAACCGAAAAGAAGAGACTCTGACACCAAAAAATCCTTAAAAAAAAAATGTAATAAATTTATACAAAGTGACATTACAGGACATGATAAATTCTTTCACGTGTCATTGAATTTATGAAATAAGGAATGAAATTTAATTAAATATTTGAAATCAAGGGATTAGTGATTCAATAAAATTTTGCCATGTGAACTAATTTTGACAAAGAAATTCCAAAGTTTTGATATTGTGAATGATTTTCCAAAAAAAAAAAAAAAAAATTAGATTAAAACATTTTCTTTAACTACATTTTGTCTCTAGTTTTTTTTTTTTTTTTTCAATTTCTTAATTACAAATACTTACATCTTCTTCCTAAATTATTTTGTAAATAAAAAGTCATCAAATTCAAAATGTTCACATTGTCTTTACAAGCTGATTTTTTTAATTTAATTTTTAATATTAAATTAGTATAAAACCATTCACTTTTTGTCTTAAATTTTATCTAAATAATTAATAAAACAATTTCTTATATCAAAGATCACCAAAATGTCATAAAATGAAAAAAAATCATAATTTACTATGAAATATAATTATTTAGAACAAATTTTAAACATTATAAATTGGATATTTCTCTTTTTATGGCTATCATTAATTTTTTAATAACATGGATATTTCTCCTTTGATGACTTTCATTAAATTTTTTTTTGTTAATTTTTGACATGTTTTTAATAGTGTGAGCAACCCATTTTTTTACCCCTATGACCGGGAGATAGGTTATTTTTTTAAAGACTTTGTATCCACTAGAGATTAAAGTTGATTTAAGTATCTAACTTATAGCATAGTTGGAGTTTGCACTAAAGAAAAGTAATCAATTGCTTAATTTAATATAAATTCGAAGTATATATGATATTAAAATTGTTAACTTAATCTAGATCAAAAATGCTTTTGTCAATTTAGTTAAGAAAGAATTATTGGAGCATCTAAACCTTTTAATGGAATCAGTGCCAAAATCATTAGCCTAAATTAATCAACAATATTGTTTAACATTAATTTGTCAAAATAATCATATATCTATTCTTATCTTAGAGATGTGTCTAGTGGTTGAATTTGAAATTTCTTAAAATTGCATTGGTGAATGGAGGATGCAAAGGTATTAGACCGTACAAAAGGCAAGCTAAAACCAACTCCACATAATGGAATTGGTTAGGAGCAATGTTTTTGAAAATCGGATTGAATTGATTTACCGGTTCGATCAGTCAGACCGTGAATAGAAAGAGTCATCGGTCCGGTCATCTATATGTCCGGTCTGTATAAAAAAATTGAAAAATATCGGTAAAAAACCGTAAACCAGTAAAAACTGGTTCAACTGGTTTTGGTGGAATAAAAATTTTTAAATTTGTAAAATAAATTCCAAAATAAAACATGATAAGTTATTATTTTTGATCTTTATTAACTTAGAAAAATTTCATTTTTAATAAAAAATTTTTGTATTAAAATAAATCTTTTCAATACAAAATTTGGCACTATAACAACACTTTGTTAAGAAAATTAAAAATAACTTTTTTTTTTAAATTTCTTTTTTGTAATAAACAAAATACATATCCGAAAAGTGTCAGACTATAATTCAAAAATAGTAATGAGTTTTTTTAATCCAGTTAATCGATTTCGAAATCATTCATTAAAATAAGCCTTTTTACATAGTATTTTATATGTAATAAATAATACATCAATGATATATATTTTTGTACTAAAACATTATATTCATATGAGCGACAAAACATGAATAAACATACTTGTATATTTCACATTTTAAGTGGCTTTAAATGAATTTTACAGTTCAGATGATTTAAAAAAATTTTAAAATTGAAGTCGTAGTATACAAATGTAGTTATGTAAATATAGTTCTTTCAATTAAAAGTATATTTATTCAAATCATTAATCAATAATTAGCACATACATATATCACATCATATGGGGTGAAAATTAAATAAATTAATTCTTTTTTTTTTTTTGGGGATAAATATGTTTTTGTAGGAAAGATTTCAGTTTAATGTCAAGAAACCAACTGGCAACACTTGAATTTTGTGAATTCAAAATCGATTATTCAATTCAAATTTAGTTAATCGAATTTTTTGATCAAGTTGAATTTGAAATTGAAAATAGTTAAAACTTTTAGAATTCTAGATAATATTTTGTCTAAATTTATTAATCGAATAACCAATAAGTAAACATATGTAACTTCTGAAATTACAATTGGAATATGAAAATATTTAGCTCTGGATATTCCAGGGCGAACTGATGAAGTAATTCAAGCCTTTATTGACACTTACCTACAAATTAGCAATGATACGAAGATGCCTTCAAGATTTTCTACAAGTCAATAGCCAAACCTAAATTTAGTTTTGTAATAATGTCACATCACACTCATTTTTTCCAGTTAAATTTCTCAAAATGCAATTGTCATTTGCCACAAATTCTGCTACCAAGTACTCTTAATTCTCTCTATGCAATGCAATTTACTTAAATCACAAATTTGTTAAATGTCTAATAAATATATGATCAACTAACAGAACAATGTAAAATGCACCCTAAAAAAAGATGACTACTTTTGGGACCAGTGGAAGTGGAAGAAATTGGACGACAGTATTGTAAGAGAGTCTTGATATTTTACAATTATTACTTTCTGATACACACCAACTTATAATGCAGCACACCCTTCCTTTTTTTCCTCTTCAGAATCCCATATTTCGCAGATTCCACCGGAAAAACCATTCATTCTCTAAAATGGAATTGGTCGGTTTTTGCTAAGATTAAAAAATACGTAACGTGCATATGCCGACCCTGAAAAAGTACCTTCCACTAACACTCCCTTAGTACTATAAATTCCAACATTTTTCACTCAAACTGATGAATTATTCTGTAACATTTTCAGCTAAGAAAGAACAGAAGAAATCAGCCAAGTTGCAGTTTTAGTGGGCTTAAGTGCTTTAAGTGGTCACAGGCACAACTTCTCGGTTGTGGGTTCTTTAGACTTCCTACAATCGTGGGAGCCTTAACTCTATGATCTTGATCAGCTATTGAGACTAACTAGTGACAAGAAAAACCTATGATTTTGAGTTGTTCCATTCTCTGAATGTCACATTTCTTATAGGCTAATGATATAGTTAATTGCATGCTGAGAAAGTAAGTACTAGCAAAATTCTTTTTGTGTACTGCGATTTCTTCGTATAAATAAACCATTTTCTTGAGGAAGAATTCGTACGTTATGGAATTCAATCAGGTATTCCCATTGGTGTTGTGCATTTTCTGTTTTTCTTCGGTGGATAGTAGGCCGTCTTTTTTTAGCGACTTCCAAGTGTTACAAAAGCCACATTTTCGACAGTTGTCTGAAATTTCACTAAGTCCTTCCCCTGCACCCGAGGCTTATCCCCCAACAGCAAGTTCCCCAGCCACTTCATCTGATGATTCTGCTGCGATTTTCGATGTTCTATCGTACGGGGCAGTAGGCGATGGTGTGACAGATGATACACTGGCATTCAAGATGGCCTGGGATGATGCTTGTCATACTGACTCTGGCATCCTTTTTGTTAGCCTAATCATTATTCTTTTATGATACAATCTACCATTTTCACAGGTCCTTGCAAAAATGGCCTAGTTTTCCAGGTAACATTCTGATTTTGATGATACATGGAATAGATAGCCCACTAGTAATACATTTACACGTGGCACTTGTCACCTAGCTCATTAGGGGCAATATATATATATATGTATGTATAAAAAATCTTAAGAGGTTAACAATCATATGAGAAGCTGTTTGGTTCTCGCCGGGCTGATTGGAGGGCCCTGATGGAGCTGACCGATATCTATGAATAAGAATTTATCCAAGATGTAATTCATTCAGTACTCATTAATATAAATTCATTTTCTCTCAGCTTTACTTCTCATCATATACCATTCATTTTAAAGGGTAAATTTCGGACTAATTAGTTAGCACAATTTTTTTTTTTTTGTACTGATGGGGTCTAATGATGTTCAACATGTACAGATTGAAGGAACTATCATGCCACCGGATGGGCCGGATTCGTGGCCGAAACCAAATTACAGTAAGAGACAGTGGCTAGTCTTCTACAGAATCAGTGGAATGTCAATGCAAGGTGGTGGATTGATTGATGGTAGAGGAGAAAAATGGTGGAACCTTCCCTGCAAACCTCACAAAGTAAATGATCGATCTCTTTTGTTGGAGTGGAATTGTAGTGAAGTCCTTTTCCCTTTCTGAGCATGTGACTAACCTACTATACTAATGTAACAGGGAGTTAATGGAACCACTATACCTGGTCCCTGTGACAGCCCAGTTGTAAGTCCTAAGCCGCTTTGAGTTTTCCGTTACATGTGAACCAATCAGTTATAATTTGGTTTTGAATTCTCTGTTATTTATTTAGTGTTACATGTAAATCAATAAGTTATAACTCAGTTTTGAGTTCTCTATTACACATTTGGTATTACGTATCATCCAATCAGATTATGTAACAAACTATAACACTATAACAGAGAATCGAAACTGTTTTAAAGACACGAATCTTAATTTTGTTTTTTCTTACATCCTAATCAAAGAAACTCTCCATAGTCCTAATGATGTTTTTTTTTTTGTTGGGCAGGCTATAAGATTTTTTGTGAGCTCCAATTTGACAGTACAAGAGCTAAGAGTCCGAAACAGTCCGCAGTTCCATTTTCGTTTTGATAACTGCCATGATGTGAATGTTTACTCTCTTTATATAAAATCGCCATCTCTTAGTCCCAATACTGATGGTATTCACATAGAGAATTCCAGTGATGTCAGAATACACAACTCAATTGTCTATAATGGTACAAACTAATTTTTTTATGCTTTGAAAACTCAAAAATTAAAGTGACATTAATATTCTTTTTTCCATTGGCCCCCTTAGGGTTTTAAGTTTGTTGCATGCTCTTACAGTTTGGCTTTATGTATAGGTGATGACTGTGTATCAATTGGAGCTGGTTGTCATAATGTAGACATAAGAAATATAACTTGTGGTCCCAGTCATGGAATAAGGTATATTCAGTGCATTTCTGATTCTCCTCTTTTCTATTTGTACTAGTAATTTTTAAGGGCATGAACAAAGTCCTTTCATCTATGTCCCAAAACCTGTTGTACCAAAAAATTATAGACAACCACCAATACTTTGAGACCCCAAAATTGCATGATTGCTCAAGTAGCTAATAAGCATATTAAACCTAAAATCACATAGATTAATTTTTTCAACATCATTGGTGTAAATACATTTTTACATACATGTTACGTAAGTATTATTTAAATTTCATGAGTTATGTTTGCACATTTAACCTATACACTTGTTGATGTAAAATGTTTTTAACATGAATGGTAAGAAAGTTAACCCTATACACATCTATATTTTGAAGGAAAATACTCCATAAATCCAGTTTTGGGTCTCACCTATAGACCTCGCGGTCAAGATTAAATCTTATAAAATTTTGTTTACATCAGTTGATGTCACAGATTTCATAACATTTAATCTATACCATAGGGTTTATAAGTAGGATCATAGACCAGATTTACCTAAATTTTTCCCTATTTTGAAACTTATAGTTTTGACCAGCGAGCACTTAATTAAGTTATGCTTGCAGAGTATGGCTTCTGTCAGCAGGCTTGTTAGACTTAGACCGTTAGCATAATAGTAAAAGACAACAAAATCAGAAGTTACCATTTTCCAACCAAGATAATCTTAAATATGACAACCAAAAATACAAAAGAAGTAAGGCCCATATAATACTTCCCACCAAAATTTCTTTGTTTTTTTTTTTTCACCAAAAATTTCTTATTAATCATTTCTTTCAAGTATTCTAAAACGGACAGACTCGGTTTTGAGTCCTATATGCAAACCTTTTGATCAATATTAAATTTTATGAAATTTTGTTCATTCTATAAGGTTTAATTCATGTTTACAATTGGGGTTCAAGACATAATTACCCTCTGGTACATGGTATGGGTATTGGACGTATTACGTCATTTTTTTTTTTTGAAAAAAGTAAAAAATACTTATATAATGTACCTGTAATTGGTACGCACAAATTTTTACGTGGTATGAAAGATTATCCATCAATAAATCCAATAACTATGATCTACAATTGGATCTACCTAACTATTTCCCGTACTGAAACTCATGATATGTGATATTCTCACAGCATTGGCAGCCTGGGAAAACAGAATACGAAGGCATGTGTGTCAAACATAACAGTCACAGACTCAATAATCAAGCACTCAGACAACGGTGTGCGAATCAAAACATGGCAAGGCGGTTTCGGATCAGTTTCCAAGGTGACATTCAACAACATCGTAATGGACACAGTTAGAAATCCCATAATAATAGACCAATACTACTGCGAATCGAAGGCCTGCAAGAACCAGACTTCGGCAGTATACGTTTCCGACATTTTGTACACCAACATTAGGGGGACTTATGACGTGCGAAGTCCGCCCATGAAATTAGCCTGCAGCGATTCTGTGCCGTGCACGAACCTCACAATTTCGGAAGTGGAATTGTACCCTGCTCAGGGACAGAAGATTTTGGATCCATATTGTTGGAATGCTTATGGAGCTCTTAGACAGAGAGTCTCACTATTCCACCAGTTTTCTGCTTGTTGGAAGGATATCCTGATCCCGACTCTTTGCCAGTAAATGATGTTGTTGATCAGTGCTGATTAGTATGTAGTACTACTAGTAATTAAATTAGAGCATGTAAAAATGATGGACTTGCCTACATGATCATATATATTATTCCGTCATACTAGTTTATACTTTATACTGTCTTCAAATTCATAATAGTTTATACTTTATACTGTCTCCATATTCATTTTGTTTGTCGCTTTAAAAAATTCGATTTGTTCTAATTATTTGTTGTTTTAAAAATTTAAGTTTATATTATCTTTTTCTAATTTTACTATTTGATCCATGTCTATGAAGATGGGTGATTATATAGTTGGAGAATTTAATGCAAAGACTAATATAGTTATTTTAAATAATTTTTTTATAAAATTGATACAATTTAATAGTATATATTTTTTTTTTCAATCCTTGTGCATCAATTCAATACGACTACTAAAATAGAACAGAAATGAGTAGTAAATATGGTCGGAAGTAGTACGCATATCTCCGTTTCAACAACATTTATTATGCATTATTTTTCAAATAATATTTTACAATAATTTTTTAGCATATTTTTAATTATTTTTTATTTCATGTACATCTCATCTATCAAAAAGTAAGTACAATAATTATTATATATAATATTCTTGAATAATAGCTATCCAAATAGACCTATATCTCTCTATTTCTATCGCTAAACTTGACTTAGGAGATAAGATGTTGAAAAATTATATTTGATGGAAGTTATAACTCACAAGCTTAATTATGACTGAACTTTGGCTAATGTGGATTTTTAGTCCAAATAATGTTTTGGTTTAGATTGCTAAATAGATCAAAATATATCTAAATTTCAAACAATGCAACAATTAATTTTCTACGAAACAAAATTAAACAATTTAATTTGTGAAAGAACAATGAGTGATGCATATTGACATCTACGACACAGGCAAGGGATGTTAGATAGTGGTGTTGTTATCGACCTATGTAGCTTCTAGGGATAAATAAAGAAAAAGTGAAAATAAAATATGTCTCTACATGTCTAGTCCCATAACTTCTAGACATGACTCTTCCCCAAGTCCTACGTTGTTGTATCTATTTTTAAGTCCACATCATATTTGCACTCTTGAGTTAAAGCAGATACGAAGAACCATTGTTGATTATAATACTGTGTATATAATATTTGAGTAACACTATATTATTATATGATGTGTATATATTTCCTGATCTTAATGTGATATAGAACATGTAAAAAGATAGGAAGTATATAAATCATCTTGAAGGTAATATATTGACATGCTAAATAATGGTACATACATAGGTGATATGTTGAAACAGAAACAAGATAGAGTAGTATAATTATTTGACTGTAGTATTACTAATATGAACATGAGTAGATGCATTATATAAAGTGATAAAATGAAAAGATTATTAATATGTTATTAGATCCGTAAAAAATAAAAGAAATTCGATCAATTCGTATTTTAAGATCAAATAGTTGATAATTGAATATCATGTGTTCGTGCATTTTTCGGCACAGTTAAGCCAAAAATGGCAAACAAGCCAATTTGTTACTCTTTAGAGATGTTGAACATGACATTGCATATGCAAAAGTATTAAAAATGAAAGTGCAATGAAATATACATTTAACCTCTAAATGACTGCTGTTCATCTGCCTTGAAGGCTTAAGAACTTAAAACCATTGTGCAAAGATTCGAATTTGGAATGATTAGCAAGGAAATTTAAGTTTGAATGGAGATTTTACAACTAGAAAAGAAAATGCTTGCTAAAATTCATAAATTGCTTACTGAAATATATAAACTAGTTGTTGAAATGCATAAATTATGAAAAAAAAAACCTTGAAAGAAGAGTATTTAGTTTAACTTATGTATCTTGTCAATTCACTTGAAGAGCAAAATCTCTTTTTATAGTAGTTTACAGGAGTTAAAGAAAGAAGAAAAATATTTTACCGATAAAAAACAAAAGAAATTTGCTACAAAAATATATATATATATATATGGGATAAGTTACAAAATCTCCAAAAATATCTCATATGGTTGAGATTGTTGAAAAAATCTTGAACTCTTCAAACTTTGCATGTTACTACGCCCCCTCAAGTTGGAGCATGAAGATCTCGATGCCCAACTTGGAGATCAAAATCTAAAATTGATGAGCTCCATAAGACTTGATAAATACATCAGCTAGTTGATGTTGAGAAGGAATATGATGACAAATGATAAGACTTTTTTGAATACAATCTCGCACAAAATGACAATCCACTTCGATGTGTTTGGTACGTTCGCGATAAACAGGATTATTAGCATTGTGTCTTGCATCCTGATTATCACAATAAGGTTCGATAGGAGTGTGATGCGAGACATGTAAATCCGTGAGCAAGTGTTTCAACTAAATAAGTTCACAAGACGTAGCAGCCATGGATCTGTATTCCGCTTCTGCTGAAAAACGAGAAACGATAACTTGTTTCTTGCTCTAACATTTCCATGAGATAGGAGACAGTCCAAGAAAAATAAAATAACTAGTAGTAGACCGACGAATTAAAGGACAACTAGCCCAATCGGAGTCACAATAAACCGTCAAATGAAGTGAACTTAACGCAGATAAAAATAAGCCTTGTCCAGGAGCAAGTTTCAAGTATCGCAAGATTCGAAGTGTAGTAGCCCAATGGTTTTCTCGAGATTGGTGCCTAAATTGAGAAAGAATATGAATCGAGTACCAAATATTTGGTCGAGTTATGGTAAAATAAATCAATCGTCCTACCAATCGTCGATAAGAACTAGGATCATTGAAAAGAGGACTATCATCCAAGGCCAATCGTTGATGTTGTTCCATTGGAAATTGTATAGGTTTAGCACCTAACATCCATATCTCTTGTAAGATGTCTAAGGTATACTTTCGTTGTGAGAGTACTATACCTTTAGAATGACGGGCAACTTCAAGACTAAGAAAATACTTTAATGATCCAAGATCTTTAATAGGAATCATATAGTAGATAAGTACTTCTTCAACTCTGCTAACTGAGAAGAATCATTAGTAGCCAAGATGGCACCATCTACATATACTAGTATTGCTGCAAAAATGGAACCATGATGATAAACAAATAATGAAATATCATCCTTAGATTGTGTAAATCCAAACTATAGAATAGCTGCTGAAAATTTAGCAAACCATTGTGAAGCTTGCTTTAGACCATATAATGAACTTTGAAGATGACGAACATGATTATCACCATCAGACAAATAACTTGGTGGAGGTTGCATGTATAATTCCTTGTGCAAATCCCCATGGATAAATGCATTATGAACATATAATTGATGCAACTCCCATTTGTACACTGCAGCGACATCTAAAAGAGTACGAATTATAGTAATTTTAGCAATAGAAGCAATAAAAAGTTTCATTATAATCCAAACCTTCAATTTGAGTGTATTCTTTAGCTACCAGATGAGATTTATATCGTTCAATTGTGCCATCAGAATTGCTTAACTTAATCTTGTAAACCCACTTGCTTCCAATAGCTTTCTTTCCAACTGGTAATTTTTCAAACGCCAAGTATGATTGTGTTCTAAGGCGTCTAATTCTTGTTTCATTACTTTTCTCCAATGATCTACTTGCACTGCTTGCCTGTAAGAGATGGGCTCATCATGATTGGTGATGGCCGAAAGGAAACTAGCATGGGTATTAGAAAATTTAGAATAAGAAACATGGTTTAAAATAGGATAAAGTATACCTGAGGTAGCTGAATTAGAGGTGGCAGAAGAACCTTTACTATATCCAGGTAAAGTTACTTGAAAATCTGTGAATTTGGCTGATCTGACTTTAATGCATTTGGGTCTGACTGGTGGGTTAATTTGTGGTACACCAGACACCTCAGTAGAAGGTGGTTGTGAAATAGAAGGTTCAACAACTTCTTTATGCATATTTGATGAAGAAGGGATTTCTTATGGCACAAGCAAATTTGGTGGGGTTTCAGGATGACTTGCAAACTCAGGTAAGAGTTAGTGCTTATGTGGTCTTCATCATTAATGGGAATTGGTAAAGGTACAGTTTATTTTAGGAAAAAAGACAACATTATTTTATATGAAAAAAATTGTTAATAAAAAATCACATCATGAGAAATAAAAATACGATGTGTATTTAAATCATGAACTTTGTAACCTTTTTGCCCATATGGATACCCTAAAAACACACTAGGTATGGCTCTATTGTGAAATTTATCACATGAATGAGGAATTATAGAAGCATAACAAAGGCACCCAAATACACGCAAATGAGAATAAGAAGGTTTTGTAGAAAATAAAAGCTCATACGGACTTTTCCCAGACAGAAGTGGGGTAGGTGTATAATTTATCATATAGGCTGCAGTTAGTACACATTCACCCCAAAATTTAGTAGGAAGACCTGTTTGAAATCTTAAAGCCCTTGCAACCTCAAGTAAATGTTTGTGTTTTCGTTCGACTACATCATTTTGTTGGGGTGTTGACACACAAGAAAACTGATTAATGATAATCTAATTTTGTATAGTCTTCTTGTTGGCGTGTTTATTGTTAAGATATGTTGTGAATTCAGTGCCATTGTCACTACGAATAATTTTAACAAGGTAATAAAATTGTATGTGTAACATAGCAAGAAAAGATATTAACAAATGAGATGTTCGTTTTTGATTTGATCAAATAAACCCATGTGCTCTTTGTGAAATCATCGACGATGGTAAGAAAAAAATGACATTTAGACATAGAGGAAGTATGGTAGGGGCCCCCTAAATCACAATGTATTAAAGCAAAAGGTTCACTAGATTTAATATAGCTAAGAGGGAATAGTTGACGAACTTTCTTGGCATGATGACAATCATCACAACATTCATCAACTTTATTTAAATGAGAAAACAAAAGTTCTGAAATAGAATTTAAACTGCTAAAAGACAAGTGGCCCAAACATTGGTGCCACAAAACAACTTGATCCTTTTGAAAAGAGAAGGCTGAACCAACAGGTATGGTATGAAAATAGTAAAGTCTATTCCTCTGCTTACTCCTATGCCAGTCAGCTTCCTCGTTACTAGGTCTTGTAGAACACAAAAGAAATGGAAGAAATGAGCAACTCAATTTAATGCTTGGGTTATTTTGCTAATAGAGACAAGGTTACAAGCAAAACAGGGAATATATATGACATTATTTAAGGTTAATGAGGAATTTATAGCCACATCTCCATAAGTGTTAGCAGTGACAAGAGAACCATCTGGTAGACTTTTCTTTTCCTATTCTATTTTTGTCCCACCAATCTGGATACCCATATAGTTCGAAACAAGTCTCCTTTGTGTGCCTCGTATGTTTGCAATGCTCGCAGAACAGCTTGGAAATATCACGATTTCCTGTCATGTTTTGAGAACTAAAAGACTTGTTGATAGTTTTTGAAGTGATGAATGCTGCCCCTGAGGCAAATTATTTCCCTTTACTTCTGAGATTTGTTATCTTTCTTCCTGTGAAACCAATCCATATGCACTAGCCAAAGTTGGTAAGGGATTATTATTTAAAATTTAAGATCATCACCATATTAAACCTGTCATGGAATCCAATTAAGAATTGATGGACTCTCTCCTCCTCTCTTTTGACAGCCAATAATTTTGCAGCTCCACAAGTACAAGCGGGTATTTGCAAATCCGAACTTTGCTCTTCTCAAAGTCCATTCAATCTAGTATAGTAGGCAGTTACAGAGAGATCCCACTATCGAGCATTGATGATGTCTATCTTTATCTGATGAATGTGAGGTGTATTGCATTATGGAAGACGCTCCTCCAAATCAACCCATAGCTTCTTTAATGTATCAAAGTAAGCTACACTATCCTGAAGCGAAGGATGTAAGGAATTAAAAAGCCCAGAAATCACCATTGAATTATTTTTGAACCATGCAGCTTCAGCAAGTGAATTGGGCCGCGGACGAGGTAGACTTTCGTTGACGAAATCGAACTTAGTCTTTGCCAATAGAGCATTCATTATACCTCTATGCCATGTAGAGTAGTTATCTTCCTTCAGCAGACATGTGACCAAGAAGACTCTCTTCGTGGATTGTCACTGGACTACAAATAGGGAGATGAAGCGGCAACAGCTACATCAGTAGCAGATGCAATAGATGCATCGTTTGAGTTGTCTGGTATTTTGCATTATTGATATCAGAACTCCTAGTCTGATACCATAAAAAAGCTTGAAAGAAGAGTATTTGGTTTAACTTATGTATCTTGTCAATTCACTTGAAGAGCAAAAACTCTTTTTATTGTAGTTTACAGGAGTTAAAGAAAAAAGAAAAATATTTTACAGATAAAAAATAAATCACATAGTTTGCTATTTTAAATACAGGATAAGCTACAAAATCTCTTATTTTTATCTCATATTGTTGAGATTGTTGAAAAAATCTTGAACTCTTCAAACTTTTAAGTTATTAAATCACTTGTTGAAATGCATAAACTATTTGTTGAAATACATAAACTACTTGTTGAAATGCACCCAAACTTATTGAAACAAAATAAATTGCCTAAAATTAGAAATTTTGAGAGGTTAAACCATTTAATTTTTTTATGATTTTGTTGGCGTTTGATTGTTGTTTTGTTTCTTGAACATTTTTTGACTTTATAGGCGTTTTCCACCATTAGAAACTGCAATCGACAACTATCACATTCAAATTTAAACTTTTTCTACCTTTTTAATCCACTTGACCAAAACTACGTACCCAAGTTTTTATTTGTAGACTGATTTGTCTCTATGAGTAAGTATCGGTTTATCGGTCAAATAATTCGATCAAAATTCAGAAATAAGTCCAAAATTTATCAACCAGATTCAATTTTGAATTGAATTCAAAATAAAATCTGATTAACCAAATTCATTCGGTAATTGGTTTCGAATTTGATAAACCAGATTCGCTAATTGGGCCATTGACATTGAACTAAATTTTTTTGTACAAAAATTGAAAAACCTACCTAATACAAAATTCAACTAATAATAAAATAGTCTATAATTCAATGTCATCAAAACTATATTATACTTGAATGGATGCAATGTTTTGTTAATACTTTATACATATAAGAGTATATAATAGGATTATAAATACATAAATTATATACATGTGTGTGTTTGTATTCTCGTGTATATATATAATATCATTTGTGTGTAGCGTGTGTGTATAAAGTAAAATTCTAATAATAGTTTGTAAGATTATATTATATAAAAAGTATATTTACTTGTAATTTTGCAAGTCCTAAAGATTTTTCTTAAAAGGTTTTGAATTCGCCAAACACCGAATTGAATTCGAAATCAGTTAATTTCGAATTCAAAACTCAATTCCAATTTCGTAATCGATTTTTAATTTCAGAATTTGATCAGACTAATTTATTAACCAAATTATGATTAACCAATTTCAAAATTTCATATGAAAATGAAAACAATTGCGAATTCAATTAATCGGGTTCGTACTTTTCCCTATTGGTCTCCATGCCGATTTTCGTTAAGCCACTTGTCATGGTAATTGGCTCATGTTTCTTGTCAATACTTTCACCAATTTTTGGATTAGCATTTAGGATCGATTTGATAATGACATTTAATTGGCACCGCTGGTATCGACATACTTGCACCTAATTTGTTACCTTGTTGACTTGACAATAATATTCAATCGATACAACTAATATCAACACAACTGGTATAGACACAACTGATATCAGCATGAATTCGTCGACATCGACAACTATATTTGCCTATTGGCATGTATATGGCCGATTTGTACCAACAATATGTATTTCTAGATTCGCAAAGTAATGAATGAAAGTTGACCAAGTATTTATTATGAGGGTGTTGATGGTTGAATGATTTTGAATTTGTAGTTTTATAAATCATTTTTCTATAAATATATGTCTATAGCTGTAGGGGAGGGCGGGGCAGCTATCCCTTAAAAATTCTAAAAATTTGACTTTTTGCCCTTAAAAATTGTAAATATTTAATTTAACCCTTATAAAAATTGCATTTCATCCCCTAATAATTTTGAAAAAAATTATAAATTAACCTATATAAGTATTTACTTATTAAGTTTCGCCCCTACAATACATTCTAATTCCTGTGTGCACCCTTGTGTGTGTGTATATATATTACACCAAGAAATTTTAAATGGGAACTTAAGCTTCATTTGTTTTCTAAAAAACCACCTTATTAGTTCCTCATATTACGCATTTATATTTATTTAATCTCTCGCACTACGCATTGGTATTGTTTTAGCCCTCACTTTTAAAATGATGATTTTTAGTCCCCATAAATATAAATGTTGCATTTTGGTCCCTAGATCAAATTTTGGACACTTTTTGGCTGGAATTTTTCATTTTTTGTTTATATGATATATTTTTTGATGAAAAATTCAGAAACTCGTCTTTTTCTCCCAATATAAAGTACAAACATTAGATTAGATCTTAAAATTTGGGAGAATATTTAATGTTTATGAACATAAGCCAATTAAAGAAGGGAAGGGTCAATCATAGAATATAAAATTCCCAAATTGATGCGGATCGAAAGCTTCTCTTTTGTCAGTTGCATCCGTCCAGCGAAGTTGATGACATTGTGGACTAATCAGAATAACCATAGTAGAAGGTTCTATGAGTGTAAAGGATATGAAGTAAATGATTAATTAGCAATTAGTTTGTATTTTGTTTGTATTTAAGATCATTTCAGCAACTGACTTGTGATATTTTTTACCCAAATTTTATGATCCAATATAATGCCCGTGCTTTATATAATGGAATTTGTTCTTGAAAAATATGTCAAGTGAAGAGTACATGATTTATTCATGCCAAAAATGTTCAGGATTTGATTAAGGGACCGAAATATGACATTTTATAATTATGAAGGACAAAAATTCATCTTTTTAAAAGTGAGGGACTAAATAAATATAAATGCATAATATGAAGGACTAATAGAATGATTTTCCTTTATTTTTTAGCTAGTTTTGCGCAAAATGAAGAAGAATATTTCTCCCTTGTGACAACCTTTTCTAATTAGATTAAAGGATGAAAGGACTTGTATGACAAAGGTAACTTTTGGTTTATAAATATATTCAACACATAAAAAATCTATGAGGGAAAAGAGGAGGAGTTACAAATAAAACACATCGATCTCTCATATTGAAACTTACATAAACCCATGATATAATAATCTTTATCACTACTCTAAAATTTTCTTATTCTATACTCTAAATTCAATTCTTTTATTATAGAACTTTGCAAGCTTGACTAGCAAGAAACCAAATTGAACTAAGAAATATAATTCTATACGAAACTAACAAATAACTCGTCAAACCTTTAGTAACTAAACTGCTAAACCCAACTAAAATATACTCCCTCCATTCTAATTATTTTTTCGCAATTTGACTTTTTTAGTCAAACAAAAAAAATAATTAATAATTTATATAATTTGATTCAATTTTTAATGAAATTTATTCAACAAAAGTGAAATTTTTATCAAATATTAATACATACAAATTTAAAATTCTAAAAAAAGTTTAAAAAATTGATATAAAATTAAGCTATGAAAACTTAATATATTGACTAGAAAAATGAAACAGTGATAACTTCAATGGAACGGAAGATAGTAATTTCTAATTGGTAAAGAGTTTGGTTTAATTATACCAACAATTATATATATATATATTAAATATATTTTAAAGTAGAGAGTTCATAATATCTTTTAAATAACAAAGCTTTGGAGGTTTTTAAGTTTTTTTATTGGTTTTTGCTGCATTATTCACGACAAAGTTGATTAATTTGCAAATTCACGAAAAACAAAAAGAGCAACTCAATTAAAAGAAAAATTTTATAAAAGTTGAGAGGGAAAATAAAGTTGAGCAATAAGTAATGTGCTCCAAGAACCTAAAAATAGAGGTATACATCATAATTCAGAAGTCTATACGTTGGTTTTTTAAGGGGGTGCATGATAGATAAGTAGGTTTTGATGATACTGTAATATATCAATCGTTTACAACACTGCAATTTAAGATCACTTATCAAAACTAATTCAAAAAAATAAAATGAGCAACTGCAATTAAAAGAAAAATAGTTTATAAAAGTTGAGAGGCAAAATAAAGTTGAGCAACCTCTATAAGTAATGTACTCCAAGAGCCTAAAAATAGAGGTATACATCATGATTGAGAACTCTATACATAGGTTCTTTAAGGGGTGCATGATATATAGGTTTTGATGATACTGTAGTATGTCATTCGTTTACAACACTACAATTTAAGATTATTTATCAAGATTAATTTTAAAAAAAAAGAAAAAAAGAAAGAGCAACAGCAATTAAAAGAAAAATAATTTATAAAAGTTGAGAGGCAAAATAAAGTTGAGCAATAAGTAATGTACTTCAAGAACCTAAAAGTAGAGATATACATCATGATTTAGAACTCTATACGTCGGTTCTCCAAGGAGGTGCATGATAGATAGGTTATGATGATACTGTAGTTTGTCAATCGTTTACAATATTATAATTTAAAATTACTTGTCAAAATTAATTTATATTTTAAAATTTTATTACAATTGTATTGAGGTATTTGAGAATAGATTTCAAATTTATTTATTTGTTGATGGGGTTTGTAAAGTTATATATTGATAAATTTTAAATTTATCCAAACTTAAAATTAATTGAAATCCTCCCATTCACACTTTCTAATTTAGGAAAATTTAAGATTTATTCATTTTAGCTATAAAATTAATCCAACAAATCGATAGATTTTAAATCGTTAATCAAATCATTCGATCCAAACGCAATATTAAATCATTAATCGTAATTTTAAATATTGAATCCGATTTCATTCTTTTTTTTAACGAATTTAGTGAAATGCCAGGAAATTTTGTCAGGTATTTTGAATTTGTAATTTTTTGTAGATGTATTTATTAGCAATTTCTTTGAGTGTAAGGTAGCCAATGGCTTTTACTTTCGGCCAAGCAATTCAAAATTTCAAGCAAGAGGTGCCAAAATGGGCAAAACAATAATGCAATTCTCTTTTTCATCCTCTTTTTACAAAAACACACACAACAAATAATCATTCGGACACACACGGGGCTACAAAAGTTAAAACACACTTTTTGAAGAACATAGAATCTCCATAGATAATAAGGTATCCCTAGATTTCCCTATTTTTGGTCAATGAAAAACATAAACTCAAATTTCATTATTTCCAAAACTTATAGGCTTAGCTTTATTGTTTGGAAGGGTGCGTGTAGTTAATTCTTCCTTGGATTTTTCCAAATTTGATTCCGCTATAGAATGGGAAATGAATTCGATTTGTATATATGTTTATATAATAACCTTTTTTTTTTTATAACTAGTTTAAGCTAAGTCTATTGCGCAGTGTTATGCCAAATCGTCCAATACTGTAAAATGTGGGAATACTTAATTGTGAGATCGGGCAATTATGTTGCTCGCTCCACAAGCAAGCACGGACTATTTTGCACTTAAAAGAGAAAAAATAAAAAATAAATTCGGCCTTAATATTTTATCAATAGAAAAATAGGAAGATTACAACTGCAATCTTCTAATAAGTTGCAGACTTCTTTCAGAACTTATTTCTCAACCGGGGTGCAAGTATTCGGTTAATCGAATTCGTAAATAGTTTTGCAATTCAATTTGGTTAATAAATTCGGCTAATTTTGAATTTGGTTAGAAATTGATTAACTAAATTCATGAATGAGATTCGATTAACCGAGTACCAAATTCAATAATTAAAAATAAAGTTTTATTAAAATATTTTTATATATAAATAGTACATCCCTAAAAATAAAAATATAGTTATTTAACTAAAAATATATTCATTGATCCATAAGTATTATATTTAGCTTTAATATTTATTCGTACAATGTTATATTCTTATATATTAATTCATATTCATATTAATAAATTAATATCTATAAAACACATTAAATAGTCTTGCGATACATATTTTATTAATATCTGCAAGTTACATGATATTATAATATATATTATACATAATTATATTAATTATTATTCAATTAAGTTACATGATATAATTCTTTTATTTATTTTTTTGAATCATTTATCAATAAAAATCACACAACATATCAAATTATGTGACAAAAATAAAATAAAATTAGAAAATTTTTTCTCGAAAAATAGGTTTTTGTATAGGATTTTAGCTCAATATTAAGCGACCAACTAACTCAAGTTGAATTTGGTTAATCAAATTTAAAATTGAGTACCGAATTCAAATTTGGTTAGCAGAATTCTCTACCGAATTGAATTTGAAATCGAAATTGGTTAAAAATTTTAGAACTATTTTCCAAATTTTGACCGATTTTATTAATGGAATAACCGATCGGTTAACCGATGCTCACCCTCATTTCTCACTCTTAAATTTTAGGTTGACCTCACTCTTAATTTTTAGACACTCATCTGTTAAAAAAAAAAGCTCTCCTCTAATACTTATAGATAAATCATAATGTCTGTGATGCAAATACTACTCTTTACAAATAAATGCATGGCCAACTGCTTCTTTTTTTTTTTTTTCATTTTTCTTTCTGAACGATAAAAGATTTTCGTTTTCCAAATTAAGCAACACAAATAGCATAGTGCATTCAATTATTCAGATTCGATCGCAAGATATTGGTAAAAATACGTATTTGAAAGATTCGATCTGATTTGATCCATTGATCGTGTTTACCAGCACCTTTAAGTCGATTTTTACTTCCACAGCAACCAAATTGTGAGATACACATAGCTCTAGCCCATACATAACTGCTTTTGCTTTTGTGAAGATTGGTACCAAATCTCAGAAACTTTGTAAAGCCATATAGTACAAAAATCTCTATGTTTATTAACTTGAACTTCGAAATTATCCGCGAAAAGCTACAATATGATCTCGTTGAGCATCTTTGACGATTCATTTTTTGACCATCTCATACATGCATTAGCTTGTGGCGGTCCAGCTTTGTGATTATTTTATTTTTACTATAATATCTTTGACTAATGATAGATGTTATGCATTTTTTTTTATTTTATTTTGCAAGTAATACATGTTATACATTGACAAGGTGTTCTTGTTTTGATTAGAATCAAGGAGATGTTTGGTTTGTATTCGAAAATCAAAATTAGAACAAGAATTATAAAATCTATTATTGATCTGATGAGTTTACATTATTTTCACTTATTTGTTTAGTTTGAAGCGGCATGAGTTTCATTCATTCTGCTAATAAATTAATTAATTTGAAATTCAAGTTACAAGTATGAAATGAACGCGAATATTTTTTGATATTTTATAAGATTCTCATAGTGTTCATCCGAACAATATTTATGAGTATCATTAATTTTGATTTTCATTTCTCCCTCTTCTACCTATAAACCAACAACTCTTAAATTCCAATTCTAGAAGATGATCGAGTTTCTCAAATACTGCAATCCCAATTCTTTTTGTATAAATATTTTGTTTGAATAACCATTATTTAATACTATATTTTTTAAAATAATTACTATAATAGTTTTTGGAATATAAAATTATAAGGTAAAATAAATATATATAGAAATTGTATATATTAGAATCTTTTTATATATTATTTAAAGTGAAATATTTAAATAAATTCGATTATAACCTCGTTTATAAAGACAATTGTGAGAATTAAAGCTTATAAAATAAATAACATCAACTAATATAAGTAAAATTCTATAAAATTTAATTATAACAACCAAGTATACGGATGTGATCTAAAATGGAAAAATCTAAATATTTTCATTGAAAAATTAATGTCCTCCAACGAAATCAAGAGAGTTGAGTCCATTAATATTGGTATGAGAAACAGCATGCAAGTGGAAGGGCGGCTGTGGGGCTTCTTCGGCTTTGTCCCTCTCACTTCAAATGCAAAGCCTAATGCAATAACGATTGGTGGATTGGATCACTCCAAATTCAGAGGGGCAATGGGAAAGAGGAAGCATGCTCTCAAAAGATAAGGGCCGGTGCACGAGTACTAGTCCACGCACAAGCGTCACCATCCACATGCATTCCCAGTTGAAATTAATATCTAATAACAATGAAGGTGTGGACAAATTCCATGGGCTCTATGTGAATTCTAGTCGTGGGACTCACAGAGGACTCACTAATATTGTAAAATATGTATACAAATATTTGTCGAAAGTGGTTTTGTCTTGGATAAAAAATTTACTATTTTTGAAGAGAATTTATTTTATTAATCTCTTATATTATGTATTTGTATTTATTTAGTTTTTCACTTTTGAAAAAATGATTTTTACTCCATCACAAATGTAAACCGTTGCAATTTGGGCTCTGGACCAAATTTCAGGTATTTTTTTTGCTTGAATTACTCATGTATTGTTTACATGACATATTTTCAATGATACAAAAACTTATTTTTCCCTCCCAATACAAAGCATAAGAGTCAAATCAGGTTGTAAAATTAGGGAGAAAATAGCACAAGTCATCATTGATCATTAAATACAAATCTTAAATACAAACTCAATACTAATTAATAACTTTCTTCATATGTTCACACATAGAACGTTGTACTAAGATTATCATCAATCCACCACATATTTAGTTTCGCTAGCTTGCTGCAACGACATAAGAGAGCCTTTGATTCATGACAATTTAAGAATTTTATATTCTATAATTGACCCATACCATTTCTAATTGGAACTTATTATATTATAATATTCATAAACTCTAATACTGTTTTGAGATTCTTGGTTTGATAGTTGTATATAAGTGTGCTTTGTTGATGTAAATGATTGTGATTTATGCCATGTTATGACTTATTTTAAATAGTTTAATAAATATGATTTGTAAAGTACTCTTGTATTGTGTTTTGCATCTTTAGAATGATCTCGATGTGCGACGTGTTATTGTCCCATTTTGGGAACGTAACATTCAGTACTATCGAGTGTATGTTACTTAATCATGTGTCTAGTTATAAATTGAATTGTTATTATTATGAGTGTGGTATTAGATATTTGGACTTGCAAGTAACTCAAAGTTTGGGACTGGCAATCCTAGACTGTAGTTATTGTTATTCCTCATCTTTAATACTTAGATAAGGAGTGGTTGAATTGCTTGAGTGCTTTTTGAATAATTAGCATGCGACTAAGAATTGACTTGTAATACTTACTCTATTTTTGAAATGTGTAGGATAATGGCATGTAAGGTAAGTAGTAGTAAACAGAAGCAAGTAGTGATAATAGACGAGGAGATATCAAGTAGGAGACGGGGACTTTTCAGGGACAATTAGAGAAGCCTATTAAGACAGGACAAAAAGTTAGGGAACAGGCTCAAGTTGATAAGCAGCCACAGGAGCCACAACAGCCTCAGCCACTACAACTAACGACACTAGTAATAGATTATACTACCACTGCAGTTATTTTGTGGCTGTGGCTGTTCATACTACTCTAACTAATCTAATACCTAATCCACCAATACCTAATCAGCGAGAAGATAAGTGTATTGACCACTACTACAAGTTGATAAGGAAGGTAGGTATTCCTATATTTGATGGTAGATCAAATCCAGGTGAAGTTGATAAATGGTTGGGCTAAGTTGATAAGAGCCTAGATTTGTTGGATGTTCTAGATGAATACAGATTATAAATAGTGAAACCTTATATAATTAGGGATGCAAATACCGAGTGGAAACGAGAGAGACTTGTACTTGCTCCTTCAAGACAGATTTCCTTGGAGGATTACAAGCAGCCATTTCTGGATTGTTTCTATCCTTCACTACTTTGGGCCAAGAGAAGAGAAAAGAAGAGTTCAATTCTTTTAGGCAAACTCTAGGGATGACAGTGGTTGAGTATTCAAAAACCTATACTCTGTATTGGAAAGAAAAAGTGATTTTTCGAATTTGCACTTGAAAAATGTCATGTGAATATTACATGACAAATTCATATCCAAAAATGTATCAAATTTGATTCAAGAACCAAAATACGATATTTTATAATTGTACGGGATTAAACAACATCATTTTAAGAGTGAAAGACTAATAAATACAAATGAATGTGAGAGACTAGGGTGAGTTTCCCTTTTCTAAATAATATTTTCAATCATTTGTAGCATGTTTTTTCAATTATCTTTCTAATACACATGCATCAGATCTAAAAAAATTTAGAAACACCAATTATTCTAATAATATGATGAATAATAATTGTCACCAGGTATGTGTTGATACAACTAAAAATTGCTTGGTTTCTCCTTTCATGGACAAGTAATTATTAAAAATATAGTGAAAAGGTAAGAAATTTCATAAAGACACATTTTTAGATAATTTAATCGCAATTACAACGGGAACTTAGTAGATCTTACATCATAAAGATAATTAATACAGTAGTTAGGTAGTTATTGTTGTACTATAAAGAGATAACAATTTTAACCTATAATACAAAATCAATTACTTTGACATTTTAACTAGTCCTATATGAGAATTAATTTCTTTTTAATCATATAAATTAACTTATTAAATATTATATTAATATATTGTTAAATAAGATAATTCTCTACAATATCAGATAATTAATATTCATCCAATTTACTTGTTGAACGCATTTTTATGAAAAACTTCCCCAATTTTTTAACATGATGTCTTTTTAGAATGATTAAATGTTCTGAAATACTAAAATAATTTGAATCGGCCTAGTAATTTAAAATTATAAATCAAATAATATGATTATGTTGAATTATGTATTAAATAAGTATGTTATCCCGTACATTGGCACGTGTTAATAACTAATTAATTTTAAACTACGTAACATATTTTCTCAAACAACATTCAACCCAATCATAATCAATTCCAGAACTGTATTGAACACAAAAACAAAACTAAAAGCCGAAAACCTAACCCAATTTTCACATAAAGAACTGAAGAAGCTGGTTTTAAGCTTCTTAACCCAAATCAATCTCTTACAAGTGAAAATTAGCTACGGGATTGAAATTGGACATGCGTATTTGAAGTGCAATACAATTAGTATTTTAATTGATAACTGATAATACCATAAAGAAGTTCTACCGTTCGTTGGAGGACTATTTTATTGGCTTTAAAAATGGTTTCTATGTATCAAATCAAAGGACATAAAAAAAAATAAAAATGGAAGTCCTATAATCAATGTAAATGCCTAATTGGATAATTATGGAGAAAAAGAAGAAAAGAAAAATAAAAGGGTTAAGATTTTATAAGCCACTCTTTAAGTTAATATCACTTAGTACTCTTAAATTTTAAGAAATATCACTTGCCTCTCTTCTATTGTTAGTGGTTACCAGATTAAATATTGAAGTGCGTAAAATGATATTTATACCATTAGTTGTTTAGCTATGCATACTGCTAAAGGGGTAATTTCACAAACCCCCTGAACTTTTTGATTACTTCACTGGGTACCTTTCAAGTTTTTAACAATTTTGTTGTCAACTTATTTACAAAAATATTTACACACAATAATTGGTTTGCATCTATCAGTTCAAATAGATATTGAACACGTAAAAGTACACCATATATTACAATTGAATAAATTATCAATATTTTATTTGAGAAATCACACACTCATAAACTAAAAAAATTAAAATCTATTTTTTCAATATTTTTTTATCAACTAATTTACTAAAATATTTGCACATGTTAATGTGTTTGTATATATTAATTTGAATAAAAATTTATAATATATCAAAACACACCTCATATAATATAATAAATAGATTGGACAAATATTTTGTTTGGGAAATAAATTTGAACTTACTAACGGTAATGGTTTTTTTCACCCTTAGGTTTGTTGGGAAGTTGAGATAATAGTGGTCATATCTTTTAGGCCGTATAATTTTTCTGTGACTTCTGGCACTGTAATTTTTATATTTCACTTTCAAGCATACATTTTTGGAGCTTTAAGCAGAAGCTAAATGGATCATTTCCATTTACTTGTCTATTGTTACATTTTTTTTTTTGGTAAATCTATATCTCAGTTACATTAAATTGTGAGAATATAATCCGAAAATATTATTAATTTATCTTGAATTGTGTACAAGCTATGTAAATTGTGACAAATCTAAAACTGCATAATACGATTGTTTGTTTAATATCATTTTGGGAAATGATTTATGAACTCCACTTTTTGATGCATAAACTCTCTCTCTCCTTTTTTTTTTTTAATCCCCCATTAGGTGAAAAGACTGAAGAATCCATGCATTATAAGACCACAGGCATAGGTCTTTAGTCCTTTCAACGCAATAAAAACAAAAAGGGGTGAGTATGTATTAACACATGGAGTGAATAAAACACAACTGTATATTGTTATCAACTTACAAAGTGATAAAGTGACAAAAATTACTAAAGTATTACCATAAAAAGATGGAACAAAATTTGATCAATTATCTAAAATTAAAAATTGGTAATTTAATACTATGATTTTATCACGCATGTTGGTCTTAACAAGTGATCTAGAAAACGATTATCCTATTAGTATATGTGTATTTACACTCCTATTGACTCTTCTAATAATATCAAAGGACTATAATACCCCTATCTTTTATTCATATTACAACTTCTGAGAAAATTGTTGTTGTACGGGTAGTTTTGTCTTTCTACATGATTAAATCCCGAGTCTTCTCTCTGCAGATGATTTTTGAAACCAGAAGGCAATAAAGAGTGGTATCAATAGAAGGCAAATACCATAAGCTGCAACTGAGGATCAAACTACTACCATGAACTACTCTTTCAATATTCAAAATGCCATTTTGCTTCTTAAAATACCATAGATGATAGAACAACCATGATGTATCAATCATCAGCAAAAATTGCATTTTCCATTCACATACAATCAACCGTTTATTAAAGCACGACAAACATCAGGATTCATCTTCACATACACGAGCCAAATATGCTCCCAGATGAAGAAATAGAGAGAAGAATAATGTGAAAGACTAGCATAAAGAGGCAAGTATCTCCAGTAAGGAAGCAGCAAATTGCATTTGTGTCTCCTCATCTATAGTAAAGAAGAGAGGCACGTGTACAAATAGTGATTTGATTCCATTCTGCTCTGCAAAACGTAAGGAATGATAGTATACATAGTTGCAGACAAATCGGCCAGCATCATCAGAACTCATCACTTCATAGCCCATCTTAGCCAATGCATTGGTGATCTCCTCAACAGGAAGAGAAGTCTAGACAAAGGAAAAATGAAGCATCAACAAATGATCATTTATAAGACGTCCTCTAAATGCATAATATAACCTCCACGTAGTGAGACACCCATGCAATACATAAAAAGTACCGAGACAAAGAGAAGCTAGATTAAGGCACAAATTCTTGAATTAATGCCAGTCAATGCGCTTAAAAGACTTAAATTTTAGAAAGTTCTGAAGTGCTGCTTGGATATATATACATATAATGAGTTTGAAATGATAGTATCATCCTTTACTTGAAGAACTATTTAGAAATGCTAATGTTCATTCTACATTACAGTGCTCCCTTAGATCATGCCAAATAATAGAATGAGCAGTAAAGGTTATATACAGGTGACAAGGCTCATAAACAAGATGTTTGCCTCGATATGTCTTGATAGGTGGCTAAAAAGTATGTATTCATTTGGTTGATCCATGAAGATATTCTGGAGGATCAATTGCTACTGAATGACCAGCATAGTGAGTGCACGTAGGACAATCTTCTCGTGGTGCGATTTGTTTGAACAAAGACTGGTAGTTCACAAGGAATAGATGTTAAACAGGAGAATATCAGAACATCAAGTCATGCCCCAGGCCAAGCTAGGATCACAACTCCACCTTTTTTTTCTTATTGAACTTGATAGTTTGGTTTGTTTTCCTTTAATTGTATATTGATACTACATTTTTATTTAGCCAAAATAATTTATGTTGAAAAATGTGCTGAAACGTGTAAAGATATTCTTTACATTTAAACGTATTAAACATAGAACACGTAGAATACTCAGAATTAAACATCTAATTCTTGGACATGAGAGATCACTTTCTCCATGAAATGAAAACATATGCTGCGCTTAGGGGTGGGCATGGTTCTGGTTCCGGAACTAGAACCGTGGTTGACGGTTCTTGAACCGGATTCGGAACCGTGGACAAGAATATATATATCTATATATATATATATATACATAGATACACACACCAATGTATTTGATGCATTTAATTTTTCTTTAGATTATCCTTTAATATGGATTATCTAAAATGTATCTTTACTTTAATTTTAATGGTATCAACAAATGATGTAATAATGTGCTTTTTTTCCAAAACAAAGTCTATAATTGAAATATAAATAAAATGTAAATTTTTGTTTCTCATTTACTTTTTATTAATTTTATATATATATAATTGATGCATTTAATTTTTATTTAGATTATCTTTTAGTATGGATTATCTAAAATGTATCTTTATTTTAATTTTTAATGATTCGATACATAATGTAATAATGTA
Organism: Cinchona pubescens; assembly: GCA_025175665.1. Taxonomy (NCBI): domain Eukaryota; kingdom Viridiplantae; phylum Streptophyta; class Magnoliopsida; order Gentianales; family Rubiaceae; genus Cinchona; species Cinchona pubescens. The sequence goes on along the minus strand of JANKKI010000055.1, from coordinate 3,064,134 downwards.
CTTTTTTTCCAAAACCAAAGTCTATAATTGAAATATAAATAAAATATAATTTTTTGTTTCTCATTTTAGCTTTTATTGAATTTTTGAGTATTATCCAAAATATATATTTACTTTAAAAAAATTCAAAATCGGAACTGGGACCAGAACTGGAAAATCGGCCGGAACCGCCGGTTCCAGAACCAGAATCAGAACTCGCTCCCAAGGTTCTAGTTCCGGTTCTGGAACCGTGGTTATGCCTAGCTGCACTCGTGAACTCTTTTAAGTTGTTGTTGTTCCTTTTTTTGAAAAAAAAATAAAAAAAATTATGACATACAATTACTTCAGAAAGTTGAAGAGTTCAAATTTTGAATCAGGAATGCTAGAAAAGACCTAGTTTCCTCATTTAAAATAGAAACAAAAACCTAAACCAATGAAGCATATTAGTACCCGTGGATCATTACGTTTATTTAGGTATAGGACAACTTTGTTGTTATGACAGGAACCTGGAACCAAACCTATATTTCAGTCCAGATAGCACAATCTTGAGAACCTGATCTGTATTTAGTGCCAAGTTTCCAAAATTTAAAAGAAAGATATATTGGGCTTATACTCTCAGGGTCTGTTTGGTTTGATGTAAAATATTTTTTATGGAAAATATTTTCCAATACAAATATTTTCAAAGAAAATATTATTTTCCCCATTATTTTGTCATGTTTGGTTGATCAATGCAAAATTGTTTCTCGCAATTAAAGATCACCACCAAGTGCTTAATGCTTGCTTATCCCAACTTACAACCACGCACACTTTGGCCCTTTCTAATTCCACCGTTGCGGCATCACCCAACCCGTGTGCCATCACCAACTTCCAATTTCCATGCTGCACTACCATCGCCAAAAGCTCCCTCCCAGCCAAATACAACCACCTCGTTCACCCACCCCTCCACCACCCTCAAAATCCAAACAAAAAATTGGGCTTGGCTCCTTCTAACTTCTTCACCCACCAGCAGCAACACCAACCTACCCATGCAACACTATCATCCTCCAATTCCCATTCTGATCTACCTTCTTCAGCTAATCCTCCTTGGACCACTGCCGCCAAAGCCCCTGCTAACCAAGTACCAAACACCTTGTCTACCCGCCTTCCAAAACCCAAAAAAAAATTGGCAGTTATGAGATTATCAAGAAAGAGCACCTAGGATTTGGAGACCCGGACAATAAAGATGGAAGCTACTTGAACCAAAATAAACTCAACATAATTTAGAAAGAAGTAGAAAACTGAATATTTTCCCTCTTCATTTCCGGAGAAGATTTGACATCTAAAGGTTAATTACCATATTCAACCTTTGATATGGTTACTGATTACTCCAAAATTAGGTATCTTCTTCTAAAATGGAAGACAGGCTGAAAAGAGAAGGACCAACAAATCAAGAAAATAATCATAAAGAGGATCTGCACAATACCTTTTCTTTCCACTTCCTACCTCCTCGCTACTGGTTAACCGTCCCCCAAACTCCACCACCAAAACATGATAAAATCTAATGAACAAATTTATAAGAAACCGTGCTTGCAAGTGGATGATGGAGAAATTAATCATCTCATTTTCTCTCTTTTCATAGGAAAGTGCACAACAATAGTATAGTAGTAACTCAACCAATATCAGAAACTTCAGCTGTTTTCATGCCCGTTGCCATTGATTTTAAAAAGGCTTCCCATTAAAACAGGGACACAGAAGAAAGAAAGAGGGGGGGGGGGACCTAAATTGACTGTTAAGCGGGGAGTAGAAAAAGATCTCCATGGAGTCCAACTTTGAAAAGTCTTTCCATTTCAACAGAAAGACAGACACAGAAGGGAAGGGGGTGGGGGGGAGCCTAAAGGGAGTTAAGCTGGAAGGAGAGGAAAAAGAAATTCATGGAGAATGTGCAAGGAAACGAGTGAGTCATCTATCCAGAAAGAAGGGAAAAGAGCAAGAATTGCATGAACTTATCATATCATCTAGAAATGCCACCTTCACGGTTGAAAATTATACAGTCAACTTTCAAGCACATCTATTTCATATTTTCACGATTTCCATATCTTGTTAAATTATCAGCAGACCACGCTGGAAGCAAGATCCAGAAGATTCTTATGAAACTACAAAAATAGGTAGAAAACCACTTTACCTCTCGTGCTCGTGAAATTCCACCATCTGCAGGGATAATGGGGACTTTCTGCAGAGATAGATGTAAAATTTAAGTCAGAAACGGAGAGAGAAGTGGGACTTGAGTGAACGATTAACACTACAACATACCTGAGGTTTCCACCCCATCTCATCAGGACAACGAAAAGTAGCTTCATTGATTGCTTATGATTCTCTATTGCGAACTTCGTTGCACCACTATTAACACCAAAATGTACCTGGAAGTTCAAAATCAAGAGAAGCAAGAAAGTTAAAATATGTATGAGAAAAATAACTATTTAAATTAGTTAAAAGATCCTATCAGGCTGCAACAGTTATTACACAGATCTTTAAATTCCAATGATGACACAGATCCTTATATTCCAATGGTGACAATAATATCTCTCTCTGATAATTATACCATCCTATCATATCCTGATCCACAAAGTACTTATCACAACTGTACCTCACCATGCAAAGTTCACAACTACAAAGCTTTTACAATAAACTAGGAGGTTGGTTCCTTAATAATTATATTGTAACACGTTGTATACCTAACAGGGAAGCACTAGAGCAGGTAAAAGTGAATACTTTAGTCTAATGTTAAATTCTTTGATATCTTATACATGGAATTACAAGTCAAAATAAAGAAGGATAGTCTTAGCAGTTTGCTATAAGAGAGAAGATAGTTTTTTTAGAAAGCAGGTCATTTCTGTTGAATTAGAGTCCACATTCGCCCATCGACCACAATCAGAATTGTTATGCCTGAAGGATGTGTCAATAATCAATCCAAATTCCAACCTGTAGCAGCTGTGGTTCAGTATCCAATTTGAAACAGTATAGTTTCAGACTGCTCTACAATTCCTGATACATATGCTTCCTTGAATTTTTAGCAACCCACCCTTTTACTTGAATATCTGCAACTAGAATCTGGAGTTAAAGGTTCAGTGCTCCTTGCAAAGGATGAAGAGTACCAAAGGCCTTGAATGTATCAATGACATAACGCCAGTAATACTTGTGTTCTGGGTATTTAGGTATCAAATATAAGATGGCTGAAGTTTCTTTGATCTAGATATTTACTGAAAGGAGCCATCCTCAACTATGAATGGAGATGACACAGAGTACATTATGAGTAACCCATGTTTATTAAAAAGTTTTGGAAATGCATATTGAATACGAAAAATAGGTATTTTTGTGGGTAAATGCCATATTTGAATATGACATATTAGGTAGTATTTGGGTACACCAACTACCAAAAAGTCCAGATCTATGATCTGTTATACCTACTCCGCAACAGAATAACTTTCAGAGCATCAATATTGGCCAATAATCAGTGCCATGTAAACTAAATGTAACATGAAAATGAGGCAGATGAAGAAAAAACAGAAGCAAGCAACTTACCCAAATAACTCTATCAGGATTGGGTGAATCATTGTCCCTGCTGATAGCAGATTGCAATGTCTGATACAAAGGAACCACTGCTCCTTGTCCTGCAGTCTCAAGAATATTGCAACTGCCAAGGATCACCCCTTTGGGCAAACCCCTTTTCTTCACATAATCTTTTAGATTACTGACAATTGTCTCAGTTGGATTCTCTGAAACTCCGTGAAATTTCTTAAAACCGGTCACGTGGATTGTCACAGCTGGAGGCCCTTCAGACCCCATTAATCAACAACTCGTGTGAACTTAACAATGTGGGTCACAGAGCATCAAACTGAAATGATATCCTTTCAGTTCCTGTGAAAAAACATGACAAACCCAATCAATTATTCATTATGAAAAAAAAAAAAGTTCTTTTTTAAATTTCGACTTCTTATGTTACAAATTAGAACAGAAATTCAAATCTTCCACTTCACATATCAATGTATCCTTGACGAAAAATGGTCATCTAAATGAACATGATAATGTACTAAATCATAAAGGCCAAGAATTTAGTCCCATGTCGACATAATCATTGACAGTACATCCAAAATTTGAGGTTTTTTTAACTGATAACTATGCTGACAACTGTCTTTTTCTGAAGAGTGAAATCAGGACCATATCCATCAGTTCACACTACATAATTCAGGAAGATGCAAACACACACACACACACACACACACATAATAAACACTATAAAGCTGATAAAGGTTGCAATGACAATGGAAAATCCCACATTCAGAAATCAAGAAAAGATACAATAAAAGCCCAAAATATTGATCCTTGAAGAATCCACAAAAACCACATCAAGAAAGCCAAAACCCCTCCAATTATGACTAGTTCAATATCCAAAAAGGACAAAGTTTATCACTGAATGAGTCAAACGTACAAAGAATCAGCAGTAAAAACAAAATCCCGGATGAAATTCCACTCAAATATACAAGTTAAAACAACTGATAATCAAATATCACAAGGATCACAGAAATCTACCGGGAGAAAAGAATAAGAAAGAAAGAAAAAGACTTTGAAGTTGAAAGTCTATGCAGCAATCAAGAAAAAAAAAAAGTTGAGAGCTTTATGCATACCTGATGAAAGTCTAATTAGAAGTGAGCCAAAAGAAGAAATGACTCTCTACCACCAATCTTATCTGCCCAAAAGCTATTATTATTGGTAATAATAATGGGGTATAGGCTAAACTGATTGGTTCCTTTTATTGATTAGATTGGAGAAAAAAATAAACAAAGCCCAGGAAATGAAAAAAGAAACATGACAGTGGCAGGTCATTTTCATTGACTTAAAACCACAGGACATAGAATGGAATACTAAACTTCTCCTGCTAAAGTATTGTTCCGCCCATAATAAGATACTGGTAGGGCACAGCTTATGTTGTGCAGTTTCAAAAAAAAAAATTGCTCACAATTTCATAAAGAAAAAAAAAAGTTAACAAAAAATTAAAAAGATAATTTAGAGAGTGGAGATTCAAATGTGGAAAGGGAGTTAGGTAGTTAATTCAAAGATAATAAATGGAGTAAGGGATAAATTTGACCTATCATAAAGTGACGGATACCAAAACTCTCTCATGCTTTATATATATATATAAAAAAACTTACATAAACTAAGTTTTTGACTCCACCTGTAGACCCTGCGATAAAGATTAAATCTTATAAAATCTTACTTACATCAGCTTATGTCATAGATTCCATAACATTTAATCCACATGAGGTTCTAGTGAACCAAAATCAGTCTAAGTCTTTATATATATATATATATATATATATATATATATATATATATATATATATATATATATATATATAGTATAGATGATGGACTTGCAATATGTTTTTTAGTCCCAACCAAAGAAAAAAATAAAAATAAAAAAATCTCCTAACAACCCCTTCCTTTGTCAGTTTTACACTAACTCTGTTAATACATTTTAATTATCGTTTTGGGTTGGTACAAACAAATTAAAAATTTATTAAATTACATCCAATTAATATGCTCTAAGTATATAATCTTCTATCTATTAATATAGTATTAAAGATAACAGTTAAAAAATACCATTTAATGTTTTCTTAATTTTCTAAAGTTATATATAATTTAGCACTTGAAGAAGTTGTTTAAAGAGACAAAGAAAATCAAACAGGAATATATATTTTTTGTGTTTGACGTTAAGTTTTCAAAGTGGCCTGACTTGATTGGGCTATGTAACATTAATGGTTGGTCTCATTTTTTCTTTGGCTGTTTGGTTTCGAAGAAGAAGAATAATAATAATAATAATAGTAATAATAATAACAATAATAATAAAAACAAATGGATTATTGCCACAACAAAAAATTAACAAAATAATCAAATTACTCCTATTCTATTATCCTCCCATCCCTTCATAAGGAGGAAGGTATTTTTTGATCATTTCATTATTTATTTATTTTGTTGTGGCTCTAACAATTCTTATTGTGACAATAACATTTACCTAAAATAAGTACTAAAACTTATTCATAATCTCTTTTGTTACGTATTGATGTAAACGCCAAATATTTATTGAAAACACTTGCTCAGTTTATGTAAACAAAATTAATACAATGTAAAATTATTGTGTATTATACAGTTCACTATGGCGACGCATGATTCAAAATAAACCATCTTTATTTGAGTCATTATACTTGTTTTTTATCTCATTTTTTATTTTTTTTAAAAAATAGTAAATTATAAAAAATAATTAGGTTATGTTTGGATCGATAAATTTGAAGATAGATTTCAAATCTACTCATTTTTTAGAAAAAATTATAATGTTAAAATAGATGAATTTTAAATCTACTCAAATAAATATAAATTATTTGAAATACTTCTTTTTATGTTTTCGAATTTGGATTAATTTAAATTCGATTGATTTTAGTCCTAAAAATTACTCTAAAAAATGAATGGATTTCAAATTTATCTTCAAATCCATCGATTCAAATGCAACATTAGAGAGTTTTGATTATTTGGTGGACTCTTGACACTGAAAAATGTTAGTGTTTCTTGCATACAACAGCCAGATGTAAAGAGCCCATTCAAAAAAAAAAAAAAAAAAGCCGAAGTTGAATTCATAAGATTTGTTATAAATATTTACAACTTTTGAAATTATATTTTTTCTTTTTTCTTTTTTACTATGGTTTTATGTGTTTTTCTCTTACAGGAAACATTTCTTTTGGCTAATTCTTCCATTCGATCTAATATTATTGTTTAAAGATAAAATCACTGAGATGTTAATATTTGACTAATAATGTATTAATGCGACATGAAAAAGGACAAAGAATGTGAACGTGAATTAGCAAGTGCATGTTGAATTATTGAAAATATTTTTATTCCTTGGTTGTTTGTTTTATTAGCGACATGATTCTTTTATTGCAATAGAACATAATCATGTTAGTTATGGTAAATATTGGTGGGCTTGCTTAGTTAGAATGTTGGATGTGAACTGGAAATTGATTTCTAATATTGTTTCTGAATGGCATGGCTTGATATAGATAGTTGGCAAATATAATCTTTAATAAAGGCTATATCTATTAGGGTAAAAGATATTTTTAGTTCCCAAAGTTTGACCTAGTGATATTTTTTATTTCTAAAATTTCACAAAAAATAAATCACGTCCTTCATGTTTTATGTTTCAACTCTATTAGAATAATTGATATAAAAATAACATAATTTTCGATTTTTATACTTTTACCCCAATAAATATTTTTAAGAGATGAGAGACGTGATTTATTTTTTGCGAAACTTTAGGGACTAAAAATGTCACTGGCCCAAATTTTGGAGTCTAAAAGTATTTTTTACCCTATATATTATCAATTGATAAAAAAAAATGACCTTTCATTTCAAAACTAATTGACAATGAATTGTGTGGGTCTAGAAACATATTAATTAGTTCAAAATCTTCAAATTGACCAATATGGAATATTTTTATACTTTCATACCCTCTCGCACACACGACTTGGGTTAAAACAAAGTAATAAATTGGTTTGACCTCTCACACACGACTTGGAGGCCCAAACCTGAACAAGTATTGGTTGAGATAATTCTCCTAAACCAAGACAAATATTGGCAGGTTGAGATAATTCTCCTAAACCAACCAAGACAAACATTCGCTAATATAAACACATGAAATCAACCCAATGTGCATAAGGACCCAAATCATGTGTGGATAAAAAAACACTTAAAACTAATTCTGATAGTATGTTAAAGAATATGCTCTTCTATATTAAAACTAATTGGCGTAAATAAAATATTTGTTATTTACGCCAATTAATTTTGATATAGAAAATTTTAGAACAACTATTTGAAATATTAACATCAACAATCATCTCATACGAATTGAAAAAAAAAAAAAAAAAAAACTATAAATAAAATAAAAATGAAACAACTAATCATTCAGTTCTTTAGATAGTTTGAAAGAGGGTTTAATATAGCTGATGTAATATATAAGAATTTCAAGATTTTTTATTTTATGAACAATGTAGAAAAGAGCTTATTACAATATATCTTGAAAATTTTGAGAGAGTATTGCCTAAAATTTTTCCTTGTATATCTTTTTATTCATCGCTAAGCTTTATATATCGTCAACTGCTCTCGCTAAGTCAAAGTTAATTTCTTTTTCCAATGATAAAGTATATATCATCTCGACTTATGATTAAACATCTAATATAAATTAATTTGTTCTTCTTATTCCTTTAACCACCTAAAGGTCTTCGTAACTTTTGCCTTTTGTTTAATTAACAAGGTTAGCAGTCTAGATCACCCAAAGTGTTGGTTCAACCAAAATTAACACATAATATATTATTTTTCATTTTGTTTTCAATAAAACCACCAATTGTTATAGGGGTATGAATTAGACCCTTACCAGATTTATGAAATAAATTTGGACTGAATTACATGATAGAGGAAGAACCTCCTTTCAAACATTGAACTTATATTTTAAAATCTATAGATATTTTAAAATTTGATTCTTGTGAGCATGATGCGTAATTAAATGCGAACTAAACTATAATTTTTAATAAAATATTTTATAAAATTACATTTCAAAACCACTTTTCAAAATCAGTTCACGATTCAAAATCCTATTGAATGCCTAATTTCTTAATTTAGATATTTGGTCGGATTTCGTTCTTTCTTTTCCAAATTTAATAACACATCAGTAACTTTTATTTATCACTTTATATAGATGCACTATAATTCTTATTCCTTCATAATTATATTAATTATTTTTCCTGTTATATTATTTCTCACTGGAAAACAAACCTGTTCATCAGTCACATAGAGGGCCAAGGTTGTTATCTGCTTTACTTCTTTTAGTTTATTTCATAATCACTGACTGTACACACCAAAAATTTATGGTTTTCTTATTTAGAATTAGAACCCATTATTGTGCATATTCAATGACATCAATTACAGGTCTACATCATGCAAATTGCTAATTAGACAAATTTGATCGCTATTTGTTACCTCTTCGAAACAAGAAATTAATACCATAAATGTTTTTTCTTTTCTTTTTTTGTTCGTTCGTAGTGGATCAACGAATTTGCTGGAGAATAAGAATACTTAACGAGTACTTACTACAATGAAAGTCAAAGTTGTTGAGGAGGTTTATTCATTATTGCTTCATAGTAGTAGTTGAATATTTATTACTCTATTTCGGTATTTCCATTTTATCGTCATGAATTGAGCCAACGTCCATCTTTATTTCACCTAATAACGGATATTCAAAGTCTAATTTGGTGGGCTTCTAGCATAAATTATTAATGGGATGCTAACCTTCATTATAGTTTCAGGCTATTCCACGCATTACAAATTTGTATATTATTATCAATATTTGTACGTACACGGTTTATGTGGATAGATTTATTTCTGAATTTCTTTATTTTATTCCATGTATGGCATGCACAAATTTGTATATTGTTGATGATGGTTTTTGTCTAATTCCTAATTTCAAGTATAGCGAGTCTACAATCCAATCGAAGTACTCTTGTACAAAGGTATAAGTAGCACGTTGTACCTATGGTGGAACACCCAAAAAGATGCCGGGGCTTGTGTCTTGGATAAAATTTTGATACTCAAATTAATATTTTATCAAGAGAAAAAATTAAGGGTGAATTTTCAATAAAAAATAGTGAAGTGTAAGAAAAAACGACCTAAATAATACTTGACCTTTTTCACTTAAATCAATTTGGCCATTATACTTAAATTTTGGCCTATTTGATCCTCATACTAATTATGTTGTGTTAATTTAGTCCCTCAGTGGTGGTGCTGCTTGAAACTTGTAAGATGGCTGCTGTTGACCAGTTTGACTAAGGGCAAAATGGAAAAGGTATAATAATTGACCTCAAAAAACACAATTCTTTTTTCCCAATCCAAACCAAAACAGATCAAAAAACCAAAAAAAAAGAAAAAGAAAAAAGGATTCATGACAAATTTGCATCAATCAAGGAGAAGCCCTTCAAGTAAGATTGTACACACTGTTCCAAATCGGCTTTCGGATCCTTCTAAGTGAATGTTCAGAAAGATTAATTCTGATGGTACTAGTTATCAACAACATGAACAAAATATTTGGTATCGAAATAGCTTTTTACCAAGTGTTATCAAGGGTTTTTGGGATTGTTCTGATGTGGAAATCTGGTGATAAAGTCATTTGTATTTCAGTCCCCATAGAAGTTCACTTGGGTATTTGGCTAATCTAATTCTTGTGAAAACTAAATAATAAAAAAAAAATGCTAAATTTTTTTTGGGATGAATTTGTTCAACTTTTCAAACTTTGTGGGTTTTTGAGAAAATAGCATCAAATAAATAAGTTAGGAAGAAGATTGAAAATGGATTGGGGACGACGGGATAATGGAGATTGCGATTTGTTAGATGTAGGAGGTTGCAGCAAAGGAAATATGGTGATTTTGATGAAAAAGAGTTTGGGCCTTTAATGATTTGAAGAACAAATTATAGAAGTTGAAAAACCAAGGTGGGGTTTGCCTTCAAACACCTTCAAATATGGTAAAAGCAGCAAAAGGACCCCCTCGGATTTGGATTTTGATTCTTAATCCTTGTTTGAATTTGCTGGTGGAGGTAATGATTATAATGTTCCAAAAAAAAGGAAAAACTTTACTGTACCTTTTAGAGAATCATTTCTTGTACTTTATTTTACAAGTTTTTAGAGTTAAGAATTAGTTTTTTAAAAGGGACTATATAATTCTTCAAAAAAAAAAATACGTACTTAATTTGCTTCAAGGTTTCAAAAAATTTACATTCATTCTTATTCATCTAGGTTTCATAATATTTCTTTGCGGTTTCATAATATTTTTGCTCTTCAATGTGTTTTTATTTAGAATGAGAGAAAAGTTGTGTTTTTTTCAGCAAGAGATTAACTATTTTTTAATTTATCAAATTACCTTGGTCAAACCAGTTAACAGCGGCCATATTACAAGTTTCAAGCAGCACCACTACTGAAGGATCAAATTGACACAACATAATTAGTGTGAGGACTAAATAGGCAAAAATTTATATATAAGGACCAAATTAATTTTAGTAAAAAAGTTCAAGAACTATTTGGATTGCAAAGTGAAGTGTAATGAAAATTTGAAATGCTATTTGTAGGGGTGTTCATGGATCGGATACCCCGTTCATGAGTTAAAAAAAGTATCCGACCCTCACTGACGGGGTCAAGAAAATTCCGACCCTTTACCCGGACCATACAAAGAGTGACGCTTTTGTGCTTTACTTGTTCTCCTTACCCGACCCTCACTACTAACAAAACATAAAAATTTAAATAAGTATAGTTAAGCAAGTTAATTTCACAATTAAGTCAACAATAATTAAATCTAAATTACAAAATACAGCCCAATATTACATCCAATAGCAACAAACTAAAAAGTAGCAATAACATTATTAAATAGCAAAATACATTTCAACAGACTCAAGTGTGAGAAATGAAGATGCGAGAGAGGAACAGAAGAGATGATTGAGGCGGAAAAGGAAAGAAAGACAAGGAATTGAAAAAGAAGAGATGAGAGGCCACCAATAAAGCTGATAAGTATTTACTTCTATGAAATATTATTAATCAAATTTACATGTGTATTCTTGAAATGAACCAGGTACGGGTACCCGATGTGTCACAGAAATGTGACCCTTTATCTAATCTTCAACTTGAGTGAACCGACCCTCTACCGACCCGCTTTCATAATGCGGTTCGAGTATCCTCTTTTTCCGGTTCGATCGGATTGGTTCAGCTGATTTTTCGGATCAGCAGGTCACGACGAACACCCCTAGCTATTTGTACTCAAAATACGTGGGCTTTGAGTGTGTTGGGCTTAAAGGCGAGAAATTAAGCCTGGTAAGTCCCTGGTTTGATTTCTAGTCATTTGAATGTTGATCGCATTGACTGGATTGACCTTTGCCTTCGAGTCATTTGTCACATCGACACTAATAATTAGTGATATATTTCTGTATTATCTAGCTATCAAATCTTTTAATTTCCACCGTTAATTACACGTTTTTATTAAAAAAAATGTCCCGAAACTACAATTTCAAAATATTAGTAATAGTTAATGATTAGATATACATGAAAATGAAACAATTTGTCCTACATCTAAAAGTTACAAGAAGAAATAAGTGTCCATAAGTATTATTTGTAGATTTTTGAATTAAACTAATTGATGGGATTTTTAAAGCAAACAAAAAAAATTGACTATGAATTAATATAATAATTTATAGTCAAATATGAGTACTTGGACACTTGGGCCTTGGGCTTGAGAAGTTAGTTAAGCCTGAAATTAATAATTAATTAGATGTAATTAATTATTAATTATTTTTAGACAGTTAAGAAAAGTTATGCAACTGTTAATTTTTTTTTAAAATTTAAATTCAATAGTTGTTTGATGAAGAGGCATGCCTGATGAAGACATATGTCCTATTTAAGACATCCAAAGATAGTTAATAAATATCCATCATTAACTCCAAAAAATGTATCATATTTTTTCGACTGAAAATATACTTCTTCTTCTATTAATAAAAAATTAATATAAAATATATATATAACATGTTATATATAACATGTTCTTGGGAGAAAATCAAATTTTGCTGTCTGAATTTTCTAGCCTGGCTTTGTAAAATATTGAGGAATACTGCTATTTAATCCCAATAGCAACTTGTTGTGAGGGCAATAATTCCTCAAGTAATTACACTGTCAAAGCCATCTGTTATTTTTTAGTTTCTGTAATTATTTTTCTAACAAAAAATATTAACGGCTAAATGACATCAAGATAATGTTCAAGGACCAATTCTCAAAAACATTCAAGGACTTTACTGTAATTTTTCATGCCTTGTGCAAAAAGCAAAGCCTCATTGTAGATTCATCATTCATCATTAGAAACGGTTTGACCATGGAGTAAGTTTTGGTTACCTTATTCTACTTACGAAATGGATATAACAGTCATTGAAATGACTAAAAAATAGAGGGTATTATTACTTTTCAATTATCCAATGGTCTGTAATACACAATCCGTAATGTAGAATGATAACAAAGAATTTTTCTTGATCATGATCTTAAGCCCACTGATGGCATCGCAGTTAAATCTTTGTTGGATTTTTACTCACATTTGTACAGTCCAGATGTTTACCTATTTTTTGAGATGTATCATAGTTACTAGAAATGTAGTATGTTAGGTACGGGGATGCGATTCACCACTTTTTAAAATATCGGATACGTAGATGTACATTTAGTTGATATGTCGCGGTATGTCACTTTTTAGAAAAAAGTTGCTATATTATTGGGATAAGAAAGTAGTTGGTAATAGGTAGTATTAAATTTTTAATAAATGTTGAATTTTGGTGACTAGACAAAAGAAAATGTTCAACTTACAAGGACTATTAGGCTCAATCCAATACTAATATTTTAATTAGGTAAATTTACTTATGAGAGTATCTTCTTATTTTTCCAATAAATAAGGAAAAAATATAAACAAGAAAAACATATAGGGAAAAAAAAAAAGAAACAAAGCATCCTTGTCTTAATAAAGATTCGCTACCTTTGACGTTTTGAAATGTGAATCGCTGTGTTTTAGAACGCTAATGAATCGTATTTCGATACGCATAAATCGGTACGTAATTTGTATGGGTATGGAGGGTTTCCAGTAACTATGAGATGTATTATGCATACAATTGTTGAAATTGCGACAAAAAAAATAAAAGAACAAGAAACAGTCTGATTTTTTTATTAAATAATGAACTAAACTTCACAAAGTTTAAGGAATCAATCAAAGCCCGAAATGTTAATATCTGATCACTTTATCACTAAATTGTCCTTTTAGTAACACGTAAATTCTAAACACTAAATTGTCCAAAAATAAAAAAAAATCAAATACAACCACCTACCACCTAACTAGTTATCACAACACTTTTGCACAAAACGTAGCAAGACACGCAAATGCCAGCCTTGTGATGGCCTAACAACACTTGTTAGTCAGCCACACATGAATTTAGCACACAAGAGACTTAGGAAACGTAAGGAGAACAAGTAAAGTACACACGTAAGGAGAACAAGTAAAGCACAAAAGCGCACACACATTTACGGTCAAATGGTCAACCTTTGTATTGCTCTTGCTGAATACTGTGTGCAAAACAAAACTCAAGGCTTTCTCTCTATGCCTTAGTTTCTGACTACCAAGGTCTATTTAAGGGAAAGGGGGACGGTTGACAAGGCCCAACCGTTTGCTAAACTGGTCCTACTCTGCTGAAAATGTGGGACATTACAAAATCATGGCAGCCAACTAGCTCTGATAGGTAGGCCATATTGGTGCCCAGGCAACCACCACAAAACTCAGTCAACAACTGCTATCTAGTGTTCCAGGCTCTAACACGGGCTCCAATCCTGTCAAAGGGTCTCACCAAGGTTTGAACGAAGCCAACTCATGCCTTAGGCCACATAATACAACCTCTTGACATCCGGCCAGCAAGTGCCTATGCACATTCCCGTCTTGCCTGGCTGCCAACATTTCTCGCAATGTCCAAGTAGCCGACCAACAACACAAGCCAACTTGATTGCCATCCTTTCCCAAGTTATGCCTTTCCTTCTCAAAGGCATTTCCAAGGGTCACCACACAAAACCTAGTTGCCCACAACTTGCCAACTCGTACACGCTGCCTAGCCCAGTATGCACACAACCTTCCCAACGTGCGTGTCGTTGGGGCAAAACACGCACGAGACTTGCATGATAGGCAAACTCAACATAAGGGGGCTAACAGACCACCCTGCCTTGAAGAGGTTGATGTCCTTGTCGACTATTTGCTTTACGAGTTTTCCAGTAGGCTGCAATTTGTTCTTCAAATTACCACAAAGTCACATCACGTTCCTAAGTAGCATCAGTTTCAGATTCTTTCTTCCAATGGATCAAATAGTTTGTCCTTCGGTTCTTTTTTCTTTGTCCCATTGTTCATTGATCCAACACTAACTTGGATATCTTTCTCAAACTATTTGCAGATGACAGGTGGAGCACGCTTTGCTGGCCTTCGATCCTTATCCAGCTCATCCTTGTTATACTTTTTTAGGAAGCTAACATGGAATGTGGGATGGACTTTAACTGATCTGGTAGCTTCAACCAATAGACAACTTTATCAACGCTTTTGATCACCTCAAAAGGTCCATCATACTTAGGAATCAAGCCACGGAGCACTATTTTGGAGCTGACTTTCCAAATTTGCGAAGTCAGTTTGAGCATTACCAAGTCTCTGACATGGAATTCCACATATCTCTTCTACCCAAGTCAGCATGCTTCTTTATTCAGTGTTGGGCAAGAGTTAAGCTGTCCCTAGCTTCCTCAATCAGCCCTTGCTTTGCCTTGGCAAACCGATGAGCTGCTGGGCATTTCTCTTCGTTTTGGGTAGCAACCCTATATGGATTGAGGAGCTGTTGTCCGAGCACCAACTCAAACGGACTCATCCCCATGGATGAGAATTTAAATTACTTATGGCTGTGACATGCAAGTTTTAGCAGAATTGTGCTACATCAAGTAAATCTATCCAATTCTTGTGATCGCCTATCATATAATGCCTCAGGAACTCTTCCAGAAGAGCATTCATCCTCTCTGTCTGACCATCTATCTGAGGATGGGCAACTGTTGAGAACTTCAACTCAGAACCTAACAAGTTAAAAAGTGTTCTCCAGAATCGTCCAATGAACTTTGTGTCACGGTCACTTACGATGTCTTCTGGCAAGCCAAACAACTTTACAGCATTTCTAAAAAGTATCTCAACAGCTATATCAACGGGGCATGCATTTGGTGCGGCCAAAAAAATAACATACTTAGTAAAATGATCAACAACAATAAAAATGGAAGCTTTACCGTCCACCTTTGGAAAACTTGAAATGAAATCCATTGAGACCGACTGCCATGGTTTTTCAGTTATTGGCAAAAGCTACAACAAACCGCTTTCCTTCTTCTTTTCCCTCTTTTCTTGTTGGCAAACCAAGCAAGACTTCATGTATATTTCAATTGTCATCCTCCATCATTGGCCAATAAAATTTTTGGTCCAGTAAGGCTTTCATTCGTTCCATCCCTGGGTGGTCTATCCATTGGGTATCATATGTCTCACGCAACAATTGTCACCTCACAGAGGCTCGTCCACCATTGGCATAAAGTAGATCGTTTTCCAGCCAATACCTGGGCACCATCCTTTACTTGTTTCACCATTTTTTGATACACGACATCATTTGGTGAAGTATCTTTGCTTTTGCCCACAAAATCTAATTTAACAACAACCAAAGTGGCTACATAACCCCCAACATCTTTCGACTAAGAGCATCAACCATGACATTTTCTTTCCCGGTCTTGTGTAGCCACTCAAAGTCGAATTCAGCTAAGAACTCTTAATATTGAGCTTGCTTTGGGAACAAATTTCTTTGGGTCTTGAAGTAAGTATTAGCCACATTGTCTATAATCACTGCGAATTTGGTACCCAACAGGTAATGCTTCCACGTTTCTAGGCAGTGTACTACTACATCATCATCTCTTTCTCCTGGGTGGTATACCATTGCTCGCAATATTTCAATTTTCGACTCTCAAAGGCCACTGAATGCCCATTTTACATCAAGAAGACCCCAAGTACATGATCACTTGCATTGGTTTGTAACTTGAACAGAAAATTAGAATATGGTAGGCATAGAACCAGCTCAGAAGCAATAGTCTCTTTTAACAGCTTAAAGGCTGAATCGCACTCATCATTCTAATTCTATTTTCAATCCTTCTTTAGGAGGTCAGTCAAGGGAGCAACAAGTCGAGAATAATCCTTGATGAATCCCCTGTAATAATTAGCCAAAACCAAAAAAGGAACGCAACTCCGCAACATTGGATGGATATGACTACCTGATCATAGCCATAACCTTTTAAGGTCATCTTTACTATTCCGTTGTAGATGATATGCCCAAGGATAGTAATTGATTCCTTGTATAATTCACACTTTTCCTTCTTGACATAGAGTTCATATTCTCGTAATTTTGTAAACACAGCTCTCGCAGTGTGCTAGGTGATCATCAAATATTTTTGAATAAATGATAATATCATCCAAATACACAGCGACAAACTTGTTGAGATATTCATATAAAATATCATTCATCATATTACAAAAGGTAGCAGAGTGTTGATCAACCCAAATGGCATAACCAGAAATTAATAAGCCTTATATTTACTTACAACAGTAGTTTTTCTCCTCATCCCCTACCGCTAGCGAACTTGCCAATACCCAGCCCTCAAATCTATCTTAGTATAGATTTTTTCTTTAGTTAACTTCTCTAACAAATCAAGAGTGTTAGGAATAGGGTACTTGCTCTTGATAGTCAGTTTGTTGAGTGCTCGGTAGTCCATGCAAAATCGCGAAGAGCTGTTTGCCTTCTTTTGGAAAAAGGAAGAAACACCGTTAGAAGTTTTTGAGGGTTGAATAACGCTACTTCCCAATAGATCGTCAAGTTTTTGCCTTAGTTCATCCAACTCCATGGGGAACATGTGATAGAGAGCTTGGGTATATGGACAGAGAAAGTACCGTTCCAGAGACCAACTCAATCTTGTGATCAACTGCTCGTCTAGGGGGCAACTTCGTGGGTAACTCAACTGGAAATGATGTCCGCAAAATTATCCAACATGGCCATGCAACCATCAGGCACTTTTTGGAAAATATTGGGCTTGATTTCCACCAATGTAGCAAGGTAAGTCACTTCCCCATGCTTCAACCCGTTTTCCAATTGCATGGCTGAAATCTGGCCACTTGATTTGTCCCTATCTATAGACAAAGAACTAGTAATGGCATTAACAGCAATATTAAAAGTAGGAATAAAAATAAGACTACTTTCATCGGCAACCATAACACCAGTCAAGTGAAAGACGGGAAAAATTTTGTTGGTTGCCATAAACTCCTTCTTGAGGATTAGATCAAAATCATCTAAAGGAATAACCATCAGATTACACTACCCAACCCACGAGCCAAGTGTCAATTCCACTATTGCCAAGCCAAGGATTGGTTGGGCCTATGAGTTCACAGCTTCTCAATACTATAGCCATTCTCTTTCAAATCAAGTTTCAGCCTTCAGACTTCACAACCAGTCATGAAGTTGTGGATAGCACCGGTATCCACCAGGACCATTACATCCATCCCGTTCACTTTTGCTTGAACATAAAGTAAACCATCACCGGAGATAAGGTCTTTAATAGTAGTAATGACACATACTAACATCAAATGGTTGATTCAAGTAGGGGCTCGGATGTCACAAACATCGTCTATTTCTACCACAATTGTGTTAATTTTCTCACGTTTGGGGCATTCCTTCATCATATGAGGGCCAATGAAATACCCACATTTCTTCTTGGTGGCTGCCTTATCATTTTCATAGATTCGGTCTCGGTTACCACTTGTTTCTTTTTCTTTTGAAACTTAGTGCAATCCTTTCAATCCTTGCCCTTGCCCTTCTTGTTTTTCTTCTCTGGCAGACAGCTTTAAAATCCATCAACTGATCAGAGACAACAATGGCTTGGAACAAGTTTTGAACCCCTTGCCTGGAGAACACAACTTGGCTTGCACCTAAGTCTAAAGTCCAGATATGAAGTTAAATAGCTTGTCGTCCTCGCACATATCACGGACATCCAATATGAGGGACGGGGATTCCTTCATATAATCTCTTATGCTACCTGAGTGTTTGAGATGCTTAAGGGCATCTTGGGCCAGCCAAGAAGTATTTGTGGGGAGGAATTATTTCTTTAACTCCTCTTTCAAGTCTGTCCAGGCATTGATTTTAGTGGTGGTTAGGTCATTCATCATCGTTCTCCACCACAGTTTCTCGTCATCAACCAAGTACATGCTAGTGATAGAAACTTTCTCCTCTTCAGCCACACCGACTTCCATGAAGTATTGCTCCAAGTCCCACAGAAAGTTCTCAAGTTTGTTGGCACTTTGTGCACCTTCGAAGGCCTTAGGTTCAGGAACTTTTTCTTTCATTTTAGAAGTTTTGCTTGACAATGACTCATTTCCTGCACAAGAAACTACTATTTTTTTAGTCATCGACAGATCTTCCTTGAGGGAATCCACCAACCTGCTCATAGTGGTGACATGGTTCTTCAAGGCAGTGAAATTTGCCTTTAATTCTCGTAAATCTTGCAACATGTTGTAACCCACAGGCAAATCTTCCAACAGATCTATCAAATCTGAAAACGCATGCTCTTGTCGATCTATCCATTCGGATAAAGTGTTGCCACTCCCCGTAGCAGGAATATTTGTAGCAATTTTTCCAATGAGATCAAGCACAATTTAACTCTAATACTAAATTGTCACAAGAGTTTTGCACAAAACGCAGCAGGACACGCATATCAGCCTTGTGATGACCTAATAACACTTGATAGTTAGCCACACATGAATTTAGCACACAAATTACTTAGGAAACATAAGGAGAACAAGTAAAGCATACATACATTTACGGCCAAATGGCCAACCTTTGTATTATTCTCGCTGAATACAAAAGGAATTTCCACAAACGCTTTGTGTGTAGAACAAAACTCAAGGCTTTCTCTCTATGCCTTAGTTTCTGCGGACTACCAAGGTCTACTTAAAGGGCAAGGGAGATAGTAGACAAGGCCCAACCATTGGCCAAACTGGTCCTACTAAGCTGAAAACTTGGGATGTTACAAAATCATAGCAGCCAACTAGCCCTGACAGGTAGGCCATATTGGTAACTGCCTAGGTAACCGCCACAGGACTCAGTCAACAACTGTCATTCAGTGTTTCAGGCTCCAACACATGCTCAATCGTGCCGAAAGGTCTCACCAAGATCTAAATGCAATATCTAACTAGCAAGTGCCCATCACGTTCCCGTCTTGCTTGGCTGCTAACATTTCTCACAATGCCTAAGTAGCTAACCAGCAACACAAGCTAACCTGATTGCTAACCTTCCCTACATTATGCCTTGCCTTCTCAAAGGTGTTTGCAAGGGTTATCACATGAAAACCAACTGCCCATAACTTGTCAATAGTTACACGTTGGGATACCGAAAAAAGGTAGTGACAGTGCCGTAAGGAGGAAACACAAGGAACAAAGGATTGGTACCAAACTCGCCACCCAAAGAAATCCACCTATGGGATAATAATTTTTAGGAAGAAACTCGCTACCTATGAGAAATCCACCCAAAGGATAAGAGTTTGTAGGAACTCGCCACTCAATGGAATTCACCAAAGAGATAAGAGAAAGAAGCCAAAGGCTACAAATTATATTATCAATCTCTAGTCTCCCAAAACCAAAAGAGTTGAACTACTTAAATAGACTAAGTTGGAACAAACCTCCACACTTAGTGATAAATGCTAACTTAGGAAATATACTATTACTTAATACATTTGACCAAAAATAACATGAACCAAGAAAGATTGACATCAAGCACTAGAAGCTGTTTAAAGTCCCAAAGAAGCCAAGAAATAGTCCAAGAAAGTTGAATCATCAAGCTAAACCCGTAGCTAAACCTCCATCAGTCAGCCTTGCGCGACTTTCGTAAATTGACCATATCTTGCTGTAGAAAACTCCAAATTACAAACCGTTTGTTGCATATTAGTTCTTAACTAGACTCAAAGATCTTTCCAACCATATAAAGATCATGAGCTGGTTCAATCTGGGTCGATACAGTTTATTCTTCAAAGTTTACTAAAAATCAAGTTCTGCTAGACTTTGGAACTTCAATCCTTGGAATGTGTTTTATTGGAAATTTAAGTAAATAACTGTCAAACACCCATTCAAAGACTCTTACCATTCTTGAGATCACTCCTGTGTCATACTCTCCGGGTTGGAGAAGACTCGACATGAATCTTGTGAATCTTATGCTTTAGTTGTTCTTGAAGAGAATGAGGATCATGTTGATATTCCATCCCACCGGGTAATTCAATCTTGTAGGCATTGTCTCCAATTCTTGCAAGCACTTTGAAAGGACCATCACCTCGAGCCTTGAGTTTACCATGCTTTCCACGAGGAAACCTTTCCTTTCGAAGATGAATCCACACCATATCTCCGACTTTGAAAGAAGATAGTTTCTTGTGCTTGTTGGCTTGCTTTTGATACCAACAAGTTGGCATTTTGCTTATGAATTTGATCATGAACTTGATCATGCAACTTCTTGATGTACTCAGCTTTGTCATTGGCATCTGCACTAAATGAATGAGTAAGAGGTAATGGAACCAAATCAAGAGGACTTATTGGATTTCCATGATAAACCACTGTAAAAGGACTTTTCCCGGTTGTTTGGCTAGAAGACTGTTATAAGCAAATTCATCTAGATGTGTATAAGAGACAGGCTTGGTGGGACATAATCCAAGGCAAGCTACGCAAAGATCATCTAGATGTGTATAAGAGACAGCCCACAAACAGATGGACAAACAGTGACAAGTAGAGCTAAATTGTAAAAGCTGTCCCAAGTTTTCTCCAAAGTTTACGCCAAAAATGACTCATAAACTTGGAATCACGATCAGAAGTAATGGTTTTAGGAACGCCATGTAGTTTTACAATTTCTCTAAAGTAGAGATCAGCAATGAGGGTTGCATCAAAACTTTTAGCACAAGGCACAAAATGGGTTGACATCTTAGAGAATCGATCAACAACTACCATGATAGAGTCTTTCTTCCTTTGAGTTGTTGGCAGTCCAAGAACAAAATCCAAACTCACATCCTCCCATGGAGCATTAGGAACTGGAAGTGGAGTGTACAAGCTTGTATTTTGTGCATGACTCTTGGCAATGTGACAGGTGCGGCAACAGGCAATATATTTCATAACATCTCGCTCCATTCTAGGCCTTCCTTGCAAGAGTGCAAGTGTCTTATCTCTGCCAAAGTGACCAGCAAGACCTCCTTCATGTGCTTCCTTAACAATTTGATGCCTTAGAGAGCAATAAGGAATGCAAAGTTGGCTGCCTTTGAAAAGGAATCCATCTTGAAGCAAGAAATGTTGCACAAGACCTTGGTTGCATTGCTCCCAAATGTTGCCAAAATATGCATCATCTTTGTAAAGTTCCTTGAGAACTTGAAATCCCATTTGACAGTATGTCTTGGGAAGACATTCTAGATGTGTATAAGAGCCAGTCAGCAAGGAAGGCGAATCAGCCAAGATATACACATACCCGCTTTATGTTTGATAAGGAAATTAAAGGATTGCGAAACTCTACCCATTTGGCATGTCTTTTGTTGAGCTTTTGCTGAGAATTTAAGTACTTTAATGCCTCAAGATCAGAAAAAGAACAAACTCCTTGAACAAGAGATAATGTTGCCAATGATCTAATGCACGGACAATGGCATAAAATTCCTTATCATAAGTTGAATAATTTAAACATGCACCATTCAACTTTTGGCTAAAGAATGCAATAGGTTTTCCCTCTTGGCTAAGAACATCGCCAATTCCCACATTAGATGCATCACAATGTATCTAAGGAGACACCTTTGGTGAATTCCAGGTAATGCAAGAATTCCTGCTTGTTACCTTTCTTTTGAGCAAATCGAAACTTTTTGAGCATCATCATTCCATTTGAACCTGCCTCCTTCAAACATTCAGTAATTGGAGCAATAATAGAACTGAAGCCTTTGATAAAACGTCGATAAAATAAGAGACATTGGTTTAGCTTGAATGTCATGAATGGATTGAGGAATGGGCATTGGAAGAATAGCATCCACCTTGCTGCTATCCCATAGGTTGATTCCATTAGCTGAAATAACATAACCATGAAAAACAAGGGTTTCCTAGTGAAAAAGTGGCACTTCTTCATGTTGGCATACAACTTTTGCTCCCTTAAAGTCTTGAAGACTTGATGTAGATGCTCCAAATGCTCTTCTGGACTGGAACTTCCTCCTTAGTTTAACTTCCTAACTGTCTCTTATACACATTTTCCAATAAGGCTTGAAAATGTGATTCATAAGACGCATAGAAGTGGATGGAGCATTAGAAAGGCCAAATGGCATAACAAGCCATTCGTAGAGACCATCTCTTGTCTTGAAAGCTGTTTTCCATTCATCTCCTGGTCTTATTCGAATTTGATGATAGCCGCTACGAAGATCTATCTTAGAACCAATGGTAAAACCATGAAGTTGGTCAAGAAGATCATCAAGCCGTGGAATTGGAACTCACCTGTATTTGATGGTGATTTTATTGACAGCTCTGCTATCATACACATGCGCCATGTTTGATCCTTTTTAGGCACCAATAGAGCTGGTACAGCACAAGGGCTTTTGCTTATTTGGATCTTCCCTGAAACCAAAAGGTCATCAACTTGTCTTTGCAGCTCTTCATGTTCCTTTGGACTCATTCTATAGGCGGCCTTGTTTGGTAGGACAGCACCGGGTACAAGATCAATGCAATGCTGAATATCACGCATTTGAGGTAAACCTGGAAGAATTTCTTCAGGAACAACATCATGAAACTCTTGCAAAAGGGGCTGAACTTGGGGTGGAATATCAATATGATCCTCATTCTCTTCAAGAACAACTAAAGCATAAGATTCACAAGATTCATGCATAGCTTTATCAAATGTAGATTTAGAAAGAAAAGTGTTTCCCTCCCCTTGAGAAGGTTTAGGAGGACATTCCATCCTTGAAGGCCCTAAAATGATTTTTACGTCATCCTTCATAAAAATCATTGAGTAAGTATTCTTCTTGCCATCATGAAAAGTACATCTATCATATTGCCATGGTCTACCCAGGAGCAAATGACAGGCATCCATAGGAACAACATCACATATCACTTCATCTTTGTATTTAGAACCTATTGAAAAAAGAACAAGGCATCTTTTATTGACTTTTACCTCATTTCCCTTACGAAGTCAAGAAAGCTTGTATGGTTGTGGATGATCCTCAATCTTCAAATTCAACTTTTCTACCATTTTGGCAGCAACTACATTCTCACAACTGCCTCCATCAATGATCACATCACACACCTTCCCATGGCTAGTGCACTTTGTGTGAAAGATATTGTGGCGAAGCCAAGAATCGTCTTGTGCATAGGTGGTACTCAACATTTTTTTGGATAACAAGAGCTTCTCCATTATCAAGGGATAACATAACTAACCCACCTCATGCACAAGACGATTCTTCTTAGGACAATCCGAAGCAATATGTCCAAAGCCTTGACACTTGAAACACTTCCGGTGAGCATTAGAAGTATTTGGACGACTAGATCCAGCCGTGTTGGTTTCTCCCTTAGTTGATTTTGTGACTTGCGTCGTAGGAGTAGAAACTTTGGTGGTTGAGGAACCTATCCGGTTAGTAGTCCCTCCTTGTTGGTTGAAGCGAAAACCACCTATTTTAGAATCCTTAAGTTGTTTCTCCACCTTGAGAGCCAATTTACATACGTCATGGAATGTCCAATAAGGCTGCAATTGAACAACATTACAAATTTCAATACGCAAACCACCAAGATAACGAGCAATGGTTTGTTCTTCAGGTTCGTAGATATCACGTCGCAACATGAGATCCTCAAATTCAGCAGTATAGTCCACCACACTCAAGTTGTTTTGTTTGAAACTATGGAACTTTAGAAACACATCTTGGCGATAATTTTCTGGTAGAAACTTTTTCTTCAAAGCCTTATTCATCAACATAAAGAGACAACTTGTTCGTGTTGCTGACGAACTGAGTAGAAGGCATTCAAATGCTCCCACCAAATTGAAGCATGTTTTTTCAACTTGATTGCAGCAATTTTCACCTTTTGATTATCCGGTACATCTTTCAATTCAAAGAATCTCTCAATAGTATTCAACCAATCAATGAATTCATCTACATCATGCTTTCCTTCAAAATCTGGGATTTCAATTTTGCAACCAAAATCTCTATCTTTTCTATAGTGACGAGGAGGAGAATCAGCACTAAAAATTGACGTACGATGGAATGGATTGACATCTTCACCATTCTCTGATAAATCATGCTTTGAAACATGATCATAAACCTCATGTTCTGGAGCCTTGCCACGTTCAAGGCGCTGCTGAAGTTGTTGCACTTGTCTCCTTAATTCATCCAATTCAATATCACGAAGGTCTCTTTGATGAGATGATGGTTAATCAACATTTAACTTGCGAGCTGTAGAGCCATTGACTTAATTTTTATTATTTATATACCGGAAAAAGGTAGTGACAGTGCCGTAAGGAGGAAACACAAGGAACAAAGGGGTACCAAACTCGCCACCCAAAGGAATCCACCTATGGGATAATAATTTTTAGGAAGAAACTCGCTACCTATGAGAAATCCACCCAAAGGATAAGAGTTTGTAGGAACTCGCCACTCAATGGAATTCACCAAAGAGATAAGAGAAAGAAGCCAAAGGCTACAAATTATATTATCAATCTCTAGTCTCCCAAAACCAAAAGAGTTGAACTACTTAAATAGACTAAGTTGGAACAAACCTCCACACTTAGTGATAAATGCTAACTTAGGAAATATACTATTACTTAATACATTTGACCAAAAATAACATGAACCAAGAAAGATTGACATCAAGCACTAGAAGCTGTTTAAAGTCCCAAAGAAGCCAAGAAATAGTCCAAGAAAGTTGAATCATCAAGCTAAACCCGTAGCTAAACCTCCATCAGTCAGCCTTGCGCTCAAGACTTTCGTAAATTGACCATATCTTGCTGTAGAAAACTCCAAATTACAAACCGTTTGTTGCATATTAAACTAGACTCAAAGATCTTTCCAACCATATAAAGATCATGAGCTGGTTCAATCTGGGTCGATACAGTTTATTCTTCAAAGTTTACTAAAAATCAAGTTCTGCTAGACTTTGGAACTTCAATCCTTGGAATGTGTTTTATTGGAAATTTAAGTAAATAACTGTCAAACACCCATTCAAAGACTCTTACCATTCTTGAGATCACTCCTGTGTCACGTTGCCCAGGTCGGCATGCACACAGCCTTACTAACATGCGTGACGTTGGGGTGAAACACGCACGAGGCTTGCACGATAGGCAAACTCAGCACAAGGGAACTAATACTAGTCCACCACCATTTCTCTACCCTACCCATAAGATAGCAAATGCACTACCCCGTTACCACCTCAAAACGATCCCCTGTGTCGCCTCCTTCCATTCTTATTTCATCACACAAAAATTCTTAGACATTATGTCAAATCAAATCAAGTAAAGATGTTATTCACAGGGAGGCGTGAGATATAAGAATAGGAAAGAGAGTTTCGTGGGTGAGGAAGTCGTCGAATCCGGGAATAGAAGAGTGAAAAATGAGTAAGGGTTATGGTGTGAGGAGTTTAGGTGATGGAAAGAGAAAATGTGTTATGCTAAATTGACCTACAGGAGAAAGGGGAGAGGGCTATGGCTACACAAGGAAGGGAAAAGGGGCTAGGTCTATGGGAGAGAGTGAAATAAGAGGAATGAGAGAGGGAGAAGGGCATCGAATAGGACTATCAGAGTTGAAGGAGAGGGAAAGGCCACGGGAAGGATGCAAAAGGGGCTGGGTTGTATGAGGAAAAGAGGTGCAGGAAGAAAGGGTTGTGAGGGAGAATAAGTAGGGTTGGTGCTATAGGGAGAGGAAGAGGAAGAATAGGCTTGGGGCTGTTGGAGTAAGGGGTGACTAAGGGCAAGCAGTAAGGAGGAAAAAAGGGTGATACTATGGTGGGTAGGAATTATGAAATAGTAAGTGGGGAAGGTTTTAAGTAGTTTCAATTATTGTTTAGAATTTGTGCTGTCAATTTTGTCTAAAAAAATATAAAATATATGTGGCACACATATGTGATTATTTAAGGACAAAATATGTTTATGATTGCGTCGAGAGACAAAAATAGTATATTTTGAATTAGTGAGGGACTATTAGGGTCTTTTTCTCTTTTTCTTTTCTAGTTGAGTTCTCAGATTTTGTTTATTTACATTTGGTCCTTTTACCAATTTTTACTTCTTTTTGTCCTATTTATTTAGTTACAATTTGATTTTAACGTCAAACAAATCAATCTTGTAATGAAAAATTCATTTCTATTTATTTTATTTTCAATGAAATTTCTTCAATAAACAAAATTTATATCAAATGTTAACACATATAAACTTAAACTTTTGAAAAACTTTATATAAAATTGCTTTTTGAAAACTTGAATTAGTTACCCAAAAGTCGAATGGTGACAATATATAAATGTGATAGAGGTAAGCATGATTTATTGGCTAATTTCTTATCAGGAATTACACTTTACCCCCTTAAACTTTAGCATCACTAATACTTCATTCTTTAATGTTCTATTTTGAGGATTAAAGTCCCTTGACTAATGTTCAAATCTAACGACATCTGAAATTTCAATAAAATAAACAGTTTTACCCCTTGGTTAATTAAACTTTACCCTATTAAGTTTTAGTGGCACTAACAATATATTTGAGCATTTAACCCCTTCTATTATGCTAACTCAGCATTTTGATCATTTTACTCCTATTTTATTCTATTTTTTACCTCCATATGTTGTCTCTCTCAAGTAAATACCAACAATAACAACAAAATATAATTCACTTCACTTAAAAAAATCACTTTCTTTTTAAATAGTTATATATATATATATATTTAGATTGACCCAAATAAATATAAATAATAAAAATTAAGTCAAACTTTCTACACTCATGGTTATATCTTTCCATTTAATCAAAATACTCTTTCAAGTTAAACAAATCATTCTAATTGAGAGACATAAAATCATTATAATTGATCATTAATTATGAAAATTTATGCTTACAAAAATAATGTCACTTAGATTTTTCCATGTTCTTCATTTAATCCTGGCCAAACATGCCAATAAAAATGTGGAACTTTATTTATAAGCATATCTTCAGATTAAATTTCACATGAATCAAATCTTCTCTTTCAGATAAAATTTCACATGAATCAAATATTTCTTTATGAAAATTTGATTCAACATACAAAAGATGAACAGAAATAGAGATGGGATTAAAATAGAATAGAGGCAAAATGGCGAAGAAATTTAGTTGGCATAACAAAAGAACTTTAGTGTTCAAAAGATAAGGTTAAAAACTAAACTATTATTACCACTAAAGTTTAAGGAGTAAAAGAATAACCCTTTTCTAGTCTTTTCACTTACTTGTGAGAGTTTCTTGTCATCATCATCATTAATTATTTCTTAGTGTAAATTATCTTATTTGAAATTCATTGGATAAATGCTTAATGTTTGGCTATATGATAATTTCTTACTCGGTATTTGCACCAAGATCGAGTTTAGGATTGCTGGTGACCCATGTGCTGTATAATTACATTGAGTTCAGAATTTCAGATGTGTTGTGTGTACGCATGTTATGAAGTAAATTCTACAATAATTAATGTCAGATGAATAAGTTCTTTACTGTTTGTTTGATTTGTCCTGCATGTGGCACTGCAGGCTATTAGTACTCTTTCAGTCCCATTTTATTTAGTATGATTGAAATTGCATATAGTTTAAAAAAATTGATATTTGACCAACTAATAAAATACATTTTCCATAATTGTCCCTCAATTCAAATTCAAAATTTGTAAGTTGATTGTGGATTTTCAAAATTTGAAATGATTTATGAGAGCAATTAATGTTGAAACATTAATTTAATGTTATTTTTTGGGACTTGCATGAAGGGTAAAATAATCTTAATATATTTACCATATTATGGACTGATAAATATCCAATTTGGGACAAACAAAAATAGAAAGAATGACATAAAAAATTGGATGGTGGGAGTACTTGTTTTATGAATTGATAATTCATTGAAGACCTTATTCCACTTTACACCTCTTAATTTATACTCGATTTCATTTTGCAACATATACTTATTTTTTGAACACATTGCACTCTAAACTCTTAAATTTATCTCATTTTAGTCTAATTTTTAATATCCTTACCAAAGTTAACAGATCTAAACTAAGTGTATACCACGCATTTATTTAGGCACGTATTGCACCAATGGAATTAATCATGACTACTTCCACTTTGTGCCCTCTCACTTATGTTCAATCCTAACTTCGCACCTCTAATTCTAAATTTGGACACATCACACTCTAATTCTTAGATTTTTTCTCCTGATTCTTATATTTGTCCCGCTTTAGTCCAATTTTTAATAGTGTTAAAATTTTTACAAATGTTCCATTTAATGTGCGTGATGTGCATGGTTGACACATCTATTAACTTTATACCATAATAGTGTTAAAAATTTAATCAAAATGGGTAAATGCGAGAGTTCAGAATGTAATATATACAAAAAAATAAGTATAGAGTATAAAATAAAAATCAAGGATAAATTAGAGAATGCAAAGTGAAATGAGCCCTTCATTGAATTTGAACGGTTCAAATCATATTAATTTTATCGGGGAGAGTTTGCTTCTATACTAGTACTACTTATTTACCAAAAAAAAAAAGAAGAATACTAGTACTGCTTTACATTCAAGTATTAATTGTTAATTTCCCATTTTACCTCTTCTAAACAATGTTTAAAAACTCGAAATTCTCATTCTATTTGAAAAGTTAATTGATCGAATATATTTAAAAACTCAATTGAGTTTTACCAAATTAAAAATAAAAAATTCAGAACTATAAGTCATATGTATTTATGATTTTATCTAATAATAATAAAATATATTAATAATTAAGTTAAATATTTAAAATTTTAAGTTTCTTATGATTCTTTTACATATTACTCATTATCAATTCAATTAAATCTTTTTAAGTTTCTCAAAAATTTATTTAACATTTATCTATTTTTGAGTATTAAATACACTTGATTCAGACAAAAACTCATAATTATTTGATGAGTTTATCTAATTTAATATATATAAAAACTTGATAAAACTCATTATTTATCAAATTTTTTATCGAATAACCTATAATTTAGCAAAAAAATTAAATGATGCTTCTAAGTTCCACGTTGGCAAATGATATTGCTGCAGCTAAAATCTTAATGCCACAACAAATTTTACTAAAAACTTCAATCTTACCCTCATCTCTTTTTCCTCCCCCACTACCATCAGCCGACACAATCTCCCACCATTCCACTCCTTCTTCCCTGTCCTTTTTCTGATTTCAGAAAAATTCTACCTTGACCGCCACCCATAATTTAGTCTCCATTCACTGAAGTTCTTCCTTATTAGCCTGATGTAAGATCAAAAAAACTAATCCTGTTCCTGTAAGCTTAGTAGTCGGATTGAGAATTGGAATTCTCCAGATAGTCCAGTGTTTTGGTCTTTCTGGAGTAGCACGATGACATCATGTTGAGCAGGGACAAAAACAAAACCTTCCAACGATGGCCAATCAATCTTAATGTTAGAAAATTTGCACAGAACGATAATTAAAACAGAACACAATTTGTTGAGATGTGTGATCACTGTCCTTGAAAGTGATTTCGCCCCCACGGGATCGTAATCAACTGATGCAGATGGAACACCTGGCGATCACTCTCCAAGATTCAATACCAGGCTCGGCCGCATGCCCTCGCAAGCAATGCTTCGAGCTTAATATTGAATTACTCAGTACCGAAGGAGAACAGAAGAAAAGAGATTTTAATATTGAATTACTCAGTACCGAAGGAGAACAGAAGAAAAAAGAATTTTTGGGATGTCTTTAAGAGGACCTCAAGGCCTTTATTTATAATGATAGATTCGGCCAGAATTTAAAAGTTATAGCACTGGCTTGAGAGAAAAGAAAAGAAATCCATCTGTCTGCCTTGAGAGAAAAGGCAGAACTACTACACACAAGTCAAGTTCACACAAAACAGGAAATCAACAAACGGAATACGCAACCAAAAAATATAGAAAGAAAAAGAAACAAACGTTTACTTGCGCGTGTTTGAGGAAAATCCTCAAACTATCAATTATGCATAATGTAAACTCTCAACTAGTGTTGCACATTGACAAAAATCCAAACATATATAACATGAAAACATTCAATACAAAGTTCTAATGTGAAACTAAAGATTCACAAAGGAGGGAACACAATAGGAGGAAATTTTAAATTTATTGAAAGTGTATTTTGAAGACAAATTTTCAACACTGAAAACTGAAAATCAAGCTTGTCGGTTTTACTCAGAGATTTATTTATAAATAAGATTAAGATTAAAATCCACTTCAAACCTTTTTTAGTACCCCACAAATCCCTATCTCACACTATCCTCCTCATTTCTTACATCATCTCTCGACCGCCGTCACCAACGCAATTGCCCGTCACCGTCGCTTGCCTTCTTGCGGAAGTCCATAAGTATAAATCCCCTGATAACTGATATGAGAGATGGCGGGAAAGTGAAAACATAGAGGGATCAAGAAGGTAGGAATTTCAGGCGTGAAAAGGGAAGGAATGAGAAGTGGTGGCGGTGTTGAGAAGAAAAAAAAGAAGAAGATGAGAGTATAGTTAGTATTTTAATAAAAATTGTTGTGATAATAAGTTTCTACTGTGGAATATCATTTGGGGCAATGATATTGTCACATCATTTATCTTATTGCCACAGCAAATTTTATTGTAGTGATATCAATACCCTTAAAAGTTCATCAAAATTACTTAACCCACTAATTTAGATTGGGTCTCACATTATTCTTTTTCTCTCTTTTTTTTCATACTCTACGCCCACCACTTTCTCATCTATTTCTTTGCATTGGATTTTTTGTTATTTGGTATTATTCTTATATTATACTATGTGATGGAATTAATAATTGTTTTTTATTTAATATTTTTTTATATTAATATATACATATATCACCTTATTACATGTTATACGTACTATGTGATGAGATTGACACTTATCTTTTATTTAATATTTTTTTATATTAAATGTATCACATATTATCTTATCACATGATATGATACGAATATAACACTAAAAAGTGTGATAGAGACCAAAAGGTTTATCATCTTTAACATTTATCTTTACATCATTCATGTCCATAATAAGAAGTCTCGTGGTGCCGCTTCTTTTCTCCCATGCTAAATCTTACATTTCAAGCCATAGATCTCTTGAAATTTCTAGTTAAAAATCGTTTCTTCTGTGAATTGTAATTTTGAGATAAGATTTGTGTTTGAGTTGAAGGATCATCTTCATCATCAAATAATGATCATCACAATCATTACCGGAAGGAAGAAAACGTGGGTTTGAGTGCATAGGAAATATGAGGATTATCAGTAGCAGCAATAATACATGAACGGAGATTGAATTCATCAAACTCCCCCGACAACGGCGACGGAGTTCAAGGGGTCCAGACTCCGGGTCCATATTTCACACTCGGTGCACGATTTTGGCGCTCATAGTTTGGCTTGGGATTTGAAGTAGAGAACAGGGGAGAAGGGTTTATGGGTGGAGGGAAAGAAAAGAGAGGTGAGCGAATTGCAGATGTCGGAGTTGTGGAAGAGGAAAGAGTTGTGTGAAACCGTGAAATCGGAGGTTTGGAAGTGGAAGACAGTACTGTGGGGCCCAGCGTGAGAAATTTTACTAGTTAACTTTGACTGTGAAGGGGTAGTAATGTCATCACAAGAAAATTAGCCGTGGCAATAAGATAAATGCTGTGGCAATATCATTGCCCTATCATTTGCCTCCAAGTGTGCATGCTGAAATTGGAGGGAACAACAACTCTGCAACCTTTCGTAA
Source organism: Cinchona pubescens (assembly GCA_025175665.1). Taxonomy (NCBI): domain Eukaryota; kingdom Viridiplantae; phylum Streptophyta; class Magnoliopsida; order Gentianales; family Rubiaceae; genus Cinchona; species Cinchona pubescens. Next base: position 3,031,488 of record JANKKI010000055.1, on the reverse strand, counting down.
TTCCTCAGAATCTACCCAAGTACCAATAGCCTTAATTAGCACAATTTGTGCCTTCCAACTGAAGTGCAGAAGTGTTTTGGTTTCTCTCTCTAGTATGTATCTTAATTTAGATGCAGAGTTCCCATTTAAAAAAAAAAAAATTATTAAGCTACAGGATCATCTATCTTACATCTATTTAATGAATTGTAAAGATTTTATAAAATAATTTTAATGAAATATTAACAATGTGATAGAGAGTGAGATAGAAGATTTTTAATGCTTTAATACCAATATTCCGATCTCCCATTTTTATGACACTCTTTTTATCAAGTACTATGTTTTGAATTACAAATAAATCAAGTGGCCTTTCAATTTTCCTTATGATCTCTTGTCATCCAATGATCTTTACCTCTATTTTTAATAGTGTATTTATACAAAATCGAATGATATTCACTTATATTCTTAATAGTATATTTATACAAAGTGATAAAATGACAAAATCATTGATATATCATTAGATCCGTAAAAGAATAAATAAAACCCAACTAAGTATTCAAAATGGGGGAGGGAGGGGGAGGGAGGTAAATGATAATTCGATATGATTTTATCACATAAACTTTCTATGATAAATTATTATGAATTTGTGATTTTGTAAATTATTTTTCTACTTCACTTTATTAGATACCCGGTTACACAATAGAGTTTAAAATGCTAATGATAATCACCCATAGGTTAGTGATTCTGTGTAACCCACGATAAAGAAGTTTATGATAGAGTTTAAAATGCTAATGATAATCACCCATAGGTTAGTGATTCTGTGTAACCCACGATAAAGAAGTTTATGATAGTCATTGATTAATTAGTAGTATCTTAGTCGTACTCAATAACTAATTGTAGGAATTCATTTGAATTGAGTGTCTCACTTCACTGAAAATAGGAGATCATATTTCTCAAATGAGATCCTCTTATTAAATCTTGAACAACTATTAGAATATCTAGTAAATGCACAATGATCAAAATAAATTTTACACCCACAAATATGCACTTCTCCTCAAAGTTGTACAAATATTTTTCTGTTGCTGTGTTGAAGTTTTACTGCTCTACATCAAGCTATTCAACAAATTTCATCAATTGCATATGTAATTAGAGATATCATGATATATAAGTAGAAGTTTCAGAAGGCAATTTCCCCTAATTAATCAGCAATCTAGAGTTTACTCAGTGTTAGAACTTAGATTAGGAGCGAGTATTTTCCTTCTGTTTTTATTTCAGTTCGTTGAGACTTCAATTTATGTCTCACTCACCAATAGGATGAGTACACTAGCCATATATAGTATATGGAAAATTTTTATATGAACTCAATTCATGGTTGGTGTGATGGGCCCCTTGGTCCATATTCATCTATATTATCCTAAAAAACTTTAATTTAATGAGTGAAAATAGTGTAGATGAATATAAATTAAGAAATTCATCTCACTTATCATGAATCGGATCTATATAAGAATTTTCCTATGAAACATAATTGTAACAATCTGCAATCTATGTTTCAAAGAAGGCAAGGCTACCTTTCCAATTCACCCAACTGCCATTACATGTGCAAAAGGACCAGTTCTTAAACTGATTTGGCATAATCCAAAATCAGCCTCTACAATTTTGAAAATTTTATTTTGTCCATTTAAGATTTTATTAAAATTAATTATTTATTAAAAAATTTATAAATTTTTTATTATACTCTTATAAAAATTAGATTTTGCCCCCTCCCTAAATTTTCAAAAACTATAAAATTATCCTTTGAATATATGTTTATATAATCTTGTCCCCAAGAGATTCCAAATTATATTATTGTCTTTAAAAAATTCTAAAAATTTCATTTCACCCTTATAAAATTAGACTTACTCCCCTAATATTTTACAAAATTATAAAACATTTCCTCCAAAAATATGCCAATATAATCTTACTCCTCAAAATCCAACATTTTGCATCTGCCGCTGTACCAAAATATAGTGTGAAAGAGAAAGGTACATATATATATTATCACTCCAAAATCTCTTCCAAGCACTCCACTTATTCTTGCTTTTTGTTTAACAAAATAACTTGAATTCTTTAACAAAACAAACGCTAAAACTATCACAAGGTAGCTAATGATCAATTTCCATAATCATAAAACTTCCAAAAACAAAAATCTCCACCATGGTATAAACTAGAGCTGAAACTCCACCTAAAAAAATAATGTATAAGTAAAAATATTTCTTATATTAAGATTATCAAAGTCCAGCATAAACTAGTGAATATCCAACATGGTATGTGAGAAATAATTATTGGAAGTGAAAAAATAAAATTGAGGACAACAAAATACATGCCACTATAAGAAAATGGGCCTTTGTGGTTTAAACTAGTGAATATCCAACATGGCATGTGAGAAATAATTATTGGAAGTGAAAAAATAAATTTGAGGACAACAAAATACATGCCACTACAAGAAAATGGGCCTTAGTGATAAGATTTACTGTGACAATCAAAAAGTTATCATAAACTGCAAGCGACTTTGATAAAATTATTATCGTCACTAAGATTATTGATGAGAACCATAGTTGTTTACGACAAGGAATCAATGACAAAATTTAGGTAGTCGTCACAAGAAATAAAAATTAGCGACAACTTGGCAGTTGTCACACAGATATTATCGCTAAACAGTTAGCACGCTGGGTAGGAATATTTACAGTGACAACGTTGTCACTGAAACTTCATGTATTTGTGACATTATGATTATTGTCACTATTAACATGGTTCTATGACGACTTCTATTATCAAAACTATATTTTTTGATTTTGTGACAAGCTGTTGTCACATGTAAACTGCCAATTTTATTATTCAACTTAATTATAATAATGTGATTACTAACAATAAAATCCAGTGAATTGAAATCTCAAAGAACTAAGTTTTCTTTTATTAATTTATATTTAAAAATAATAATAACTAAATTATTTATATAATGTATAAATCAATTTTGGACATTTAAAATTTTAATATCCTGATGTGAATTTGATATTTTCAACTAGGAGAAGTTGCAAGTGAATTTCTTGCAATTAATTATATATATACAATGAAATGTATATTAATTAGATTTTATATTTTATAAGGTCTATAATTATCTAATGAACTATATTAATTAAAGGATATGAACAAAACTAATTGTTAGATAAGAGAACAAGATCAAATGTTTTAGTTATTTTCAGTGATATAGTATTACAGAGTGACTACTCTAAGAAAAATGAGGTTTAAATAAATGCACATAATAGCACTTTTGCCACATCCAAATCATCTTTGTAAAACTAAATAATTTGAGTTGTCAAGTTAAGAGGTACCTAAAACTGCAAGGACAGCTAGCGGTAAATAGGTCGAAGTCAAGACAAATATAGAATATTCATACTAGGATCCAATTAGTCTTACTGATTCCGAACTCAGATGTGGCTACCAATGGGTCAAGTATATAGAAGTAGATTCTTATCCAGCTTTTGTCCTATTCGATATCAAACTCGGATTGGGTCTTGATTCTTGATATTATTTTATAACTTTTAAATTGTTATATATAAGTTCAATATTTTTTATAATTTATTTTTTTAATTAAAAAATATTAAGTTCATAATTCATATTTATGTGTATATTGTAATATAGACCATAAGTTATACTATATATATTGGATAATATTAATTATATCCGGGTAATATAATATCTAATCGGATTCGAATAACAAGATATATGTTCAATCTATTTTTCATAATAGCTAAACAGAGAAAATAAATGGTCATTCTAGCATAAAAATGAGTGCAAAATAAAGTGAAAAAAGAAAATTACACAAAATCGAACGTATAGATGAGGAAAAGAAAATAAGGGAAGAAGGTGCGATTTTGGGGTTGTAGAAATTTAGAAAAGCATTATTTGCTAGCTAAAAAAATAGTGCCAAAGGAAAAAAAATCTTGTGAGCGTCGGAGAGAGTTTTAACTTTTTCATCTAAAATAGCGCCGTTTATGTTACATTTATACTCCTATAAGACTATCACTTTATTGTATTTTAGATAAAAAAACAACGCCGTTTATGTTACATTTATACTCCTATAAGACTATTACTTTAATGTATTTCAGATCAAACACTCTCACACCCAAAGCATTCATAGTTTAAAAAAAAAAAGGTCAAACCTTTCACCCCAATCTACTTGCTCTATCTGCAATTGATACCTCCTAACTATTTCAATCCCAATCTGCGAAATCTTTGACTGCAGCTTCTCTTAGATAGCTACTTGTACTTGATTTGAATTAGGCAACCACTAGATTGAAGAGGTCAATTTCTTACATATTTATTTATTTATTTTGGTTATTTTCCAAGATCTTGTATAACCTCTTGGCATCATATGTTTATTTCTTAATGTTCGAATTAAATCTTGTAACTTGCAACTTTTCTATTAGTTTTGTTGGGGGTTCATGGGTCGATGCATGTTTGAATTAAATATATTCAAGGGTTCGTTAAATGTTTGATTTGTTTGGGATCGATCAGTTGGTGTTAAGTATTGCCCAATTGATGGTATTTAGTACTCTATGAAGTTGCTTAATCGTGGTCTATGAAGTATCTATAGTATTGATAAGTTCATAATTGTGCAATATTTTATATGTCATTTATCACGTTTTTATGTGTTGTAAGCAAGATTTGAGTTATTATTGCGTTTAATTTGGTTATTCTTAGTTTTTTGTAAGGTTAAAGTAAAAAAGAGTTGAAAAAGATAGAAAAGATGAAAGAAAATACTAAGGCGGGAACATGCATGAGTATGAAGCCATTTTGGATGCTGTTTCGTATTTCAAGCATAACTTTCGAGTCCAAGCTCCAATTGAGATGATTTTGGATGATTTGGAAAGATATTGAAGAGTTCTACAACTTTTGTGTTTTTAGTTTTCCATGATTCTATAGGCATATTGTTCAAAATTGCAAAGTTGGAAAATGTTCACCGGCGAGGAGCAATTCTGACACAGTTTGGTAGATTCAGCATAACATTCTTATCTAAACTCAAATTTAGGTGATTTAAGATATTTTGGAAAGATAATAAATATAGCTACAACTTTCATGTTTTATGTTTGACCAAATTCGGTCTGTATCAGGGCCAAAATCGAAGCCGAAAGTGAAGCCCAGCGCACATGTGCTGGATTTGAGCAGTGCATGTGTGCTGGGAACTTTTCAGCACTATGTACGCCCAAAACATGCACTAATAGGCAGTGCATGTGTGCCCGAAATAGCAGAATTGCGTATTTTTGAGTTTTTGACAAATTTCTTCGCCCGATTGGACTCTTTTTCACCCGATTTTACGTTCTTATCCGTAGACCTTAATTGTAACCCTAAGTACTTATTATAAATACCCCAATTAGGGTGAGGAAAAGGAGATCGACACTTTATTTTCTTGTTTAGCTAGGGTTTTTAGCAGTAGAAATTTTTCTTTATTCTTTTATGACACTTTGTGCCTAAACTCTTTTCTTGATAGAGGGAATTGAAGCCACGATCAATTCTACAAAGTTGTGAGACTTTTTGTGCTTGAATTATTCAATTATATGTCAAGTATTGATTATTTTTCTGTGATTAAATTCAAGATTGTTCTTTTTAATATATTATTGCTGCAGAATACTAAGTTATTAAAATTAATCTATAGCTAAATTATTTTAACCATTTGTGCTTAATTCAATCTGTGAAACAACTGAATTTGATAATTACTCGATTCCAGTGTTATTGAATTTAGGAAAATTAATCAACTAATTGGCATAACCGCGTGTGTTTTTGTTTAATTAGCCTAATTGTTCTTGTTGATTTTAATGCTTCTATTAATTGATCTTCGGCGCGTGTCTGGGTTAAATTAATAGTTACGGTTAATTGGATCGTGTGTTAAAAATTAACCAACTTTAGAAAGAAATAAGAATAAACTTTGAATTGGTATTCGTTCGGGTTAATTCTTCAATTAGTGTTTGATATAAAATTGAATTATCTTGTGTGTCAAAGATCAACTAGTGAAATTGCCATGGTGGATATGACCAAAACCAAGACTTTTCTTAATTGAATTCTCTTTAGTATTTTATTGTTTTAATTTTGAGTTCAAAAGCATTCAAAACCCCCAATTTTTTATTTAGCACAAGAATAAACTCCATTCTCTGTGGGACGACCTGTACTCACCACTACTATATTTTTATTGAGAGTTGTTAATTTTGGGTGCCTACGACAGCATTACAAAGAGAACTCCGCATCATTGCACACCAAAATTTTGGCGCCGTTGCCAGGAAACGGTTTGATTTATTTTTGTGCTTGAATTTTTTTTTAATTTAGTAGTCTAGACTTATTACTTGATCTCTAGCATGGTTACCAATTCACATGAGGTTTATTGTTCTGATTTCATTATCGCGCAATTACCACCACAACCTTGGTATGACCCCTACACGTATAAGTACAATCCAGGATGGATAGATTATCTTGAGTTTGGTTATCCATCACAAGATCTTCCGTGTATACATCCAGTTTTGCCACAACAACCTTATATCCAAATTGGTAAGTCTTTGGAAGAATTAATTTATTCTCTTGCTACTAATACTTTGCAATTTCAACAGGAAACAAGAGCCAGTTTACAAAGTTTGGAGCATCAACTAAGTCAACTAAATTCTTTCATAAGTAGACTAGAATCTCAAGTGACTGAGGGTAGAGAAGATGAAGAAAATGAGCAAGAACTAGAGATGGGATTAATAGATATGATAAGCCTATTGAGGATAACTCTAGTTCATTGCCTCTGATTTCAGTGCCTCAAGATCTTCCAGAGCAAGTTTTAGGCTTAGCTATGGATGAAACACAAGAGATTCTAACCACTATGAAGGATCACCACTTGGTTGTTAATAGGGATTGTATTGTGGTGCCAGTATACCCAACATTTTGTTATGGATTGACCTTAAGAATTGAAGATCAAACAGTGGCTCGTAAAAAGTTTGATATTTTTGAGTCTCTTAAGGGTCATGAAGAAAAGGTTACGCAAAGTTACATAGATGACAATGGGATCAGAGTTGAGTTTTTAACTGATGGAGTCAGGAAGGAGGTTGAGGATAAGTATATGGCAAGCGGTTATACAGAGAGAGCCTATGCACGATCACTAACAATTATTAAGCACTTTTTCCTCTTGTATAGAAATGGTTATTCCGACCAAATTGTTCAAAGTCGAGCCAACGACAGTAAACAAAAGCGCTGCATGGAAGGCAACCATGTTCAACTTTACAATTTATTCCGTTTATTTGTTTTTGAAGTTTTACTTTTGTTTATTTTATTTTTAGTGTTAGCTTAATTTTATTATGTTGTTAGTGCAGGAAATCGACTTAATTGATATGTTAAGCTGATAAAATGGTTCTTAAAAAGGGAGCGAGTAGAGGACCCATCGACATTTCTACCGTTTCCTCTTTTTCCGCAAAGATTTGGGGCCCCACGATCCTAGAGTTTTTTTTATGCCTTATGTGTTGGGCCATTTTATTTATTTGATATTCATGGCCGTTGATTTCCTAGACAATTTGAGTAGTTATTTTATTAGACATTTTTGTTAGTTAGGTTTCATTTTAGTTAGTTAGTTTCCTTTTAGTTAGGTTTAGGAGAAATTGCAATAATTCTGTTTCTTGTTTAAAAGAGGATTGTATTCCCTTAAGAGAGTAAGTTTTTTCTTGATTATTGTAGGATTATTTTCTACAAATTTTCTTATTTTTCTTATTGTCTCAAGGGAATTATTCATCTAACTTAAGAGATTGTTTTGTTTAGTGTTCTCCAGCTTTCTTCGCAACAAGGGGATATTTTTAGCGGCTACTGCTTCAAACACGAATTAAATCCAGAGAAGCTTCCCTTTTTCCCATTTTATGCTTTTCTTTTTGCATTGAGGACAATGCTTATTTTTAAGTGTGGGGTGGGATAATTATTTGGATTGTTTAGTTGTTTGGTGTATTTTGCTCGATTTTGCAGCAATATTTTAACTTTTCCTTTGATCGGAGATCTTGTTAAAAATTTTGAAAATTTTTGTGGATTAATTGACCATTATTTTTTTGAAATTTTTTAAAATTTTCGCTTAACATATTTTTCTCCATTTTTCTGCAGAATAAATCTTTAATTGAACCATGCATGAATGAGCAGTCAATATTAATATTTTTCATTCATGATTTTCTAGATTTTTTAGTACTAAGCAATACTTTTATTGTTGATTTGGGATATTTAGAGAAATTTATGTAGACTCATTTATGTTGCATCCCAAAAACTCACTTTATATACATTTCGAAACTAATTTTTAAATGACCTGTTTTAGTTTAAAAATGAGGGTAGTACTTTTTTTTGTTTGTTGAACCTTTCTCGCCAATCATTTTAACAATTTATTTCTAAATACCTTATTTGAGCCTTATTTTTGTGAAGGGAAACACCATTCACCTTCTTTCACATAAAGTCAATTTGCCTATCCTTATTGAGCTTAATGTTCTATTCATTGTTTTATCCTAAGTTTTCCCTTTAAAAGCTTATGGTGCACATTATTTGTTGTGGGGCTATAAGGGTGAAAGTTTGTGAGAAGTGAATGATTTACATTGTTGTAGTGAAATGGGGTATTGGAAAAAAATTGTTGAGAAAAAAAATAAATATAGAAGTGTTGGTATATGCAGGGAGTGCCCATCACTGGTACCCTTATGTTTTTTATATTTACAGGTACTGCCTATCACTAGTACCTGTATTTGCAGGTAGTGCCTATCTCTGGTACCTGCGTGTTTATATGTTGCGGGTAGTGCCTAGCACTGTGGTACCCGTGTTGTGAGCGGACATAAAAAAAATAAAATGATGATGTGATGTATTTATGTCCGAGAGAGGTTGACATGTTTGGTTGTTCGGAATTCTTAATGGGTGTTTGTTACTCAAGTGTGGGGTTGTGGATGTATGATATTTCGCATGTCAAGAAAAGTTTTATTTTAATGTGTGGCCACCATTATTATAAAGCTATTGTTCTTATTTACTATATCCTCTCCCTTCTTTGACTAACAAATATCCTAATTTCTAGTTCGAACTGAAAGTCCTACCTAAATTTGAATTGAATCGGTTGTCTAGATTAGTGGAGGGGTGTAAGAAGAGTGAGTTATGAGGTGTTTAGAAAAAATTTTGAGGGTCTTCATCATTTAATCTAAATATTTTGAAATCTAAATTTTTGAATGGCTATACACACATACACACGAAGTTCATGTTTTGGTTTTTATTAGCATTTGAGCTCTTGGGTTCATAGACTACTCTGATTGCTGGATTGGTTATTGATTTATTTATATGGATATTTGAAGGAATATGTTGAGTGAAATGTGCTAAGCTTAAATGTTTTAATTTTATATTTGATCGAGGACGATCAAAGGCTCTTGGCATCATATGTTTATTTTTTAATGTTTGAATTAAATCTAATAACTTGCAATTTTTCTATTAGTTTTGTTGTTGTGGGGACTCATGGGTCAATGCATGTTTGAATTAAATGTATTCAAGGGTTCGTTAAATGTTTGATTTATTTGAGATTGACCAGTTGGTGTTAAGTATTGCCCAATTGATGGTATCTAGTACTCTATGAAGTTGCTTAATCGTGGGTCTATGAAGCATCTATAGTATTGATAAGTTCATAATTGTACTATATTTTATGTCTCATTTACCACATTTTTATGTGTTGTAACCAAGATTTGAGTTATTATTGAGTTTAACTTGGTTATTCTTAGTTTTTGTAAGGTTAAAGTAAAAAGAGCTGAAAAAAATGGAAAAGATGAAAGAAAATACTAAGGCGGATGAACATGCATGAGTATGAAGCCATTTTGGATGCTGTTTGGAAAGTTATTGAAGAGTTCTACAACTTTAGCGTTTTTAGTTTTCCATGATTCTATAGGCATCTTGTTCAAAATTGCAAAGTTGGAAAATGTTCACCGGCGAGGAGCGATTCTGACACAGTTTGGTAAATTCAGCATAACATTCTTATCTAAAATCCAATTTAGGTGATTTAATATGTTTTGGAAAGTTAAGACATATAGCTACAACTTTCATGTTTTGCGTTTTGCCAAATTCGCACATGTGCTGGGTTTGAGTAGTGCATGTGCACTAGGAACTTTTCACCACTGCCTAGTGCGCCCAAAAAGGCAGCGCATTTGCACCCGAAACAACAAAATTGCGTATTTTTGAATTTTTGACAGATTTCTTTGAGATTTTACTGTTATTGGATTAATTAGAAAAACTAGTGACAATTTTAATTAGTAAAAATAACTACACAGTTGAAGTGCAGAAATGTTTTGAATCCAAAGTACTATGCAAGGAACATACTTTGGACTGAATGAACATTGGAAATTGATTAAAATGTTAAAGGTCAAAACAATTACTTTAGGTGAATTAGAGTCTTAAAATACCATTATTGAGATATGTTGAAGTCTTCTTTTAAGTGTTGCAATAATATTAAAATATGCTTATGCCTTTTCCAATTATTCAAGGTTGTGTTAATTTGCCTTGATCCTCTTGGATATGTTCCATCTCAGACTTATTTGCTTATGTTCGGAGGCAAAAGAATATATGAGAAATTGAAAATTATTCAAAACTTTACTAACATTAGTTTTAAAAATTATACAGCGTTCAACGATCGTTTATTCTTCCTGCAGTGGAGCAGACACATATTTATATAAATATGCATACAAAGGTAAAAATAAGGGCGTACATAGAACTTGCAGCTTGAGGGGATAAGATATTATAGACATATATTTGTAAGGAGTTCTTTTAAAATTTTAAGAGGATAGAATATAAATCTTATAAGGATACAAATAAAATCACTTAAAAAATTTTAAAGTATAATTTCTGAAATCTTGAGGGTGGCCACCTCCATCCACCACTTCCTACATCTGCCATTATAAAAACATAATAGAGCAACTGCAACTTAGTTAAGTCTTTTTCTAAAATATGTTTAAATATTTTAAATATTTGTCTTAAATGCTTTCTTTACACTTTAGTTCTTCCAACTCATTCAATAACAAGATTACTATTGATGCTTTTAGAAAATGTTTTAATCGGTTTAAAATATATAGTTTATACTTTTATTTTCTTCATTTTGAAAATAAATATACACCCTTGCTTATGCACGGGTTACAAACTAGTTTAGTGATAAAATCATGATCTTTTTCTTCTTCTCCTTCTTCTTCTTCTTCCTCATCCTCATCCTCCTCCTCCTCCTCCTCCTCCTCCTTCTTTTTACTTCCATTCTTTCTTGATACTTCTGGTTCTTGAGAATTTGTTTATCAAGAAGTTGAGAAATTGCAAGGTGATTGTTAAGTATCATAAGCCCAGTTTCAGTAAAAAAGAAAGAAAAAAAAAAAAGATAGAGGATTCTGAATATGATATATTTTGGAATATTTCACTTTTGTTTAGTAAACACTTCTTCATATTTTTACTAGTACTTTCTTTATTTTATTCGTTTGCATGATCTTTTATAATAGCAATATGGCCTTTAGATGTCATTTTTTTGGCTTGTGTAGCTAAAACTTCAGTATTGTGCTATGACATATTTAATGAGATAAGTTTGCAGGATGATAGGCATTATTGATCAATATATAATTTACTTGTATTCTTGACATGTGTTGCACCAAAAAATTGGACAAGAATTGGATGAAAATTAGAAATATAAAGGACAAGGCTTATCAACTTGGGGTGAATTTTTTTTTGAATTTTGCATATTATGAGAAAGACAAAGACGCTAAGATTGCAAGCCCATGCACTTAATGTAATTAATTTCTTGACCAAAACAAGGTGTTGTGAAGGATCATTTAGTTAATTATAAAATTCGTAAGAGTTAGATGTGTATAAGAGATACATTAGGTGAAAATATCACGGTGAAGGATTTCAACATTAAAATGATGCGGACAATGTTGTGGTTGAGAAGCAAGAAGATGATAATGATGATGATAATTTAAACAATATGATAAATGATATTGGTATTTTCAATTGGGAAGGAAATTGGAGGTGCAAGGAAGAAACCACGAATGATGTTCCAAATGGAAAAGAGAGTGAACAGATGCATTCCTTAGATTGTTCAAAGATGGGAAAAAAATATTTGGATCCTGGATGCCGTTTTTTCTCAAAGTTTTCCTTTACTGTCAGTCTACTTCGTTTGAAGACAATGAGTGGTCGGACTACAAAGTCATTCAATACGTTGCTTGCAGGTTATAAGAAAGCACTACCTCCTGAAACTTCAATTCTCGAGTCTTTCTATGATGCTAAGAAGATCATTAGAGACTTGGGTTTTAAATTTAAAAAAATTCATGCACGTATCAATGATTGTGTCCTTTTTTGCAAAGATTATGCAGGCTTAGATACTATCAGATATGTATCCAAACGAAAAGTGCAAAGTACCTCGCTACAAGTCAATGCATTCCAAAGTTCTGCGCAATTTTCCTTTAAAACAAGGCTGCAAATATTATATGCACACAAAGAAATAGCTTGTGATATGAGATAGTATAAAGAAAAACGTGTTGATGACGCTAACATCATAAGGCATCGAGCAGATAGTGAAGCATGGAAAATTTTTGACAGGATACATGAACAGTTTGATCAAGATCCCGCCATGTGTGGTTAGGACTAGCAACTGATGGATTTAATCCTTTTGGGGAACATGAGTAATGTATATAGCATTTGGCCTGTATATCTTGTCCCATACTTTGCCTCCTTGGAAGTGTATGAAAGACCTATTCTTTTTTGTGTCCATGTTAATACTTGAACCCAAGTCTTCTAGAAATGATATTGATGTTATATGTGACCCCTAATTCGTGAGTTTAATTAGTTGTGGTACGGTATTGAAGCATACGATGCATATACAAGAGAAAAGTTTCTTTATGCAGCGTACTATTCTACTGTGGACCATAAATGACTTCACGCCTAAGCTATGTTGTCCAAATGGAGTACTAAGGGGTATAATATATGTCCTATTTGCATGATGGAAACATCCTATGTACATTTAGATAATGGAAAAAAATTATATTACACAGGCCATCGTCGTTTCTTACCTAGTGACCATCGCTGGCGCAAAGAAAATAAAGCTTTCAACAGAAAAGTGGACTATAGGGATCTTGTTATACCTTTATCTTGGACACGAATTCTAGAACAATTACAAACAATTGACAAAGTTGAGTTTGGGAAGGCATTGGAGTTAATCCAAGAAAAGAAGCACAAACGTGATGGTAATGGTTTGAATTGGACAAAGAAAAGTGTATTCTTTGATTTACTATACTAGAAAGATTTGCATCACAGGCATAATCCGAACATCATGCATATAGTGAAAAATGTCTCAGAGAGTGTTTTTGGCACAATTATGGATATTGACAGAAAGAGTAAAGACAAATCTTATTGGCAGTCTTGAAAAAATTTGATGGTATTATGTTTGAAGAAAGACTTGCACTTGATTCCATATGGTGATTCGTTTGTCAAGCTACTAGCATGCTATCACCCAACCAACGGTGAGAAAAGAAAAGCGTGTGATTTTTTGGCTAATCAAATATCCTGATACATTTGCATCAAACATTTCTCGTTGTGTAAAGAATGGGCAATTTTATATATTTGGAATGAAGAGTTATGACTTTCATATTTTTATGCAACGAATACTTCCACTTACAATATGTGAAAGTTTAACTAAGGAAGTTCGACAAGTTCTATTTGAACTAAGTAATTTCTTTAAAAAGTTGTGCTCCAGAACATTGTAAATAGATGTATTAGAGGAGCAAGAGAGATGGAATGCTGTTATATTGTGTAAATTAGAAAGAATTTTCCGCCTTCATTACATAATGATGCACCTGATGGTGCACCTGCCAAATGAAGCTAAGATTGCTGTCCTACCACAATACTAATGGATATTTCCTCATTTGAGAGGTAAGAAAGACATTATTTTTCTCAATTATTAACTTACAAATATACTAAGTGTGAGATCCCGAATTTTTAAGGTTTGAATTTTGTTTAGTAAATTTAGTTTTCAAATAAATTTTGAAGGATTTGATTAACATGATTTTAACTTATAAAAAAATTGGGGTCAATATAATTTTAAACTTGATTTGGGGCCAAGCGAAATTTATTAAGAATTGGAGAGTTTTAAAGTAAAATATTTTATTTTGCAAAAAAAAAAAATTGAAATAACAAAGTACAAGCCGTGGGCTGCCTGACAAAATCAGGAAAGTAGTAGGATGGATTTTTTATTATTTTTAAAGCTGATAAGTATGCAATTTGTTTAAACACTTGGCCAAATCCTACTAATACAAAACCCATATAAAAACTTTCCATCTCTACAATTCTATTTCCTCTTTGCCTCCAGTTTAATTCTGTTTGCATTATTTCTCAAAGCAAAATGATAGAGTGAGGAAATGAGACAAAGATCGTTGGAAGAATAGGATGGACCAATGACTTCTGGGCTTGCAATAAGGTATTAACAAATTGGTAGTTCAGGGTAGGTAATGACATTTGGATTTGCTCAGATAAGTGGTTCTTGTATTCTCTTATATTTTTCAAGTAATTTTTGAAAAGTAAAATATTTGTGAAACATGTATTTTGTTTATAAATCTAATTAAGCATGGTTTATATTTTGACTTCTTTGTACAAGTATATGCTAAGTGTTCTTTCGTGAATTGCAATAAATAATATGATTGGAGTGATTGTTTGATTGATGATTCAGTTGATAGTATGACGGTACGCGAGGAAGTGTGAGAATTAAGTAGCGTTCAAAACTAAGTGTTATGCTAAAGTGAGGGCGAGAGTCACCTTTAGTGTCCATTCGAGTCACCACTAAAATCTCACATGACCAAGTGTTACCGATTACTATGATTGATATTTGATATTTGGTTAATGAAATTTTACTCGACTTATGGTCACTTACTATGTATAAATTCATTCCTATCGAACTGTTTCATTTTGTTGCATGTAATGATATATGGATAGATTTGTGAATACAATGTATATATGGTAACGTACTCAATTCAGTAAGACAATACGAGTATCACTCACTGAACTATGTTTTGCGCATCCCACGATATTAAATATTTTGCAGGATTTCATATCAGAGTTTTGAAGTTTAGCGCCTTGTGTCCTCGGGAAGTGTCAGGGCGCCACAGTCACGGTTCGAGAGTGTGGGATGTGACATTTATTTAGGTTATGATTTATGTATATTAAATTTGTAGTTTAATTGAGATATAAGTTGGAATCTTATTTATAAGTGTACTTGAGTCCCAGTGAGAGTTAGGCAGGTGTTTAACCAGATATTTGAATTGGGGTCTGGTTGGAACGTCACAAAGTGGTATCAGAGCATTAGGGATATGATTCTTGGACTATGAGAAAGTTGAAACCATCAAGTTTGATTACTATGATTATGGCATTATATACTTCTGAAATGTACCACATAAGGTTTTGGATAAATCACCTTTACATTTTGAGAAATAAACTATTTTAAGGAAGAGAATGTATGGGTTTTACTTTAGAGAAATAACAATTATATTTGAATAATTGATGGATAGGAATATGGACACAATTCTTTTAAGGAGGAGAGATTGTGACATCCCATAATTTTTGGGTTTAAATTTAAGGATATAAGTTTTGAACTTTATCAAAATTCGGTGACTAGTTTGATTTTTCTAGAATTAAATTGAACAATGTTAGAATATTTATTCTTTGAGGATTTAATGTTCTATTAGAGAGTTATTTGGGTTTTAGAGTCCTTGATATGAAGTTTTAGGGATATAATTCATAGACTATGGAGAGTGGATATTCCACTACCTTCAAACACTATGATTATGTCATTATGGAACTTGAAATTATATATGGGGATAATTGAATAATATGATCTTGGACATTACAATTATTAAATCTTCAAGTATAGCACATTTAGAGTTGGAATGATATCTGAATATTGTTGTAAAAGAAATTTGATACTTTAAGATTGACTCATTATTTGAAGTTGGATTTCAAGATTTGATGTGTCGACATTTTTAGGGAAAATAGTGAATCTACCATTTTATAATGATAAAATGAGTGTAAGAGAATATCCAATGTCTTAAGATTAGAATTTACTTAATTGGAATTACGAGGACGTAATTCTTTTAAAAGAGAAAGATTGTAAGATCCCAAATTTTTAAGGTTTGAATCTTCTTAGTAAATTTATTTTCCAAATAAATTTTGAACGATTCGATTGACATGAGTATAACTTATAAAAAAAAATTAGGGTCAAATATGTTGTCACTAATATTCTGCCTTCAGTGACAACAAGAGTGTTGAAAATTGGTGTAAAATCAGTGATGAGAACTGTCATCACAAGTATAGGACCAAAACAATGACAATATCTTGTTGTCATTAATAGGTAAACCATCTATGACAACTCTGTGAACTTGTCACAAGTTATATTCTGTGACTATAAAACTTGTGACAACTGCATGACAACAAAAGTTTCATCACTGAAATATTGTTGTGACAACAATTTGAGTTTCATTAACAAGATATTGTCATCACAGAAGATCGTTTTTTGTATAGCGTGCATCTTCATTATGAGAACGAGTGATACATCTAATTTTCGAAGAAAGATCCCAAAAGTCCCAATAATAGCCGAACAATGTTAAGTATTGAATTTGTCAACATAGGATATCAGAAAATTAATTAGAAAGCATAGACAGAAAACTACATGAAACGAATAATAAATCGTATGCAAAAAAATGGCATTTTTAGATTTTAAGTACTTTAGTCAATAACTGTAAAAAAATTAAAGAAAATAACAAAATCAAAGAATTCTTTGACCAAAAATAACAAAATTAAAGAATTATAGAAAATACTGGGTTAAGAAGATTTCAGGATTTGTTAGTAATATGGAAATTCTTCCTGTTGGCCCAAAGCAACCTAAGAAGAAGGGTAAATTAGGTTGTTTATCAAAACAATTTGTAAATGAATCACAAATAAAATTTTTCATAGTCACAAGCAATTGGATAGAAATATAATCAATTAAGTATAAGATGAGCAAAATAAATAAATAGAGAGAGAGAGAGATTATTCAAATGAGACTCCCAAACTAGCAAGCTTGGAGTAGTAGTTCACTAAAGTGCTTCTTCAAATTTGGTGAGTCAAGAATCCAAGTTGTACACAAAGTAGAATCACCCTTACTTACACTACTTCTCAATAGTTGAGCCCAAAAAAAAAAAAATTTACACTTAACCTCACTTTTGTACAATAATTATCACTCCACTCAATGATCTTGAATAGCACTCTCAAATAGACACATTTTTTCACTAGTACAACACTTCTAAAGAGCTCATTTGCACTCAAATTACTATTTACTTGATTGTATTCAATGTAAAAGTTGTATCTAATAAATTCAGATTGGTTGGTATTTATAGATGTGGGAAATGAGTTTCTAACCACCTTCCAACAGCTAAATAGTTATTTGTAGCTTTACTAATGCTGAAAAACTAATTGTTATAGATTTTGGATGTCCGATAAGTCTTTATTGCGTCCGAACATCTAAAACACATGAGTTGAGATCTTCGTTTGGACAGTCGAGACTGTATCCAATCCTTCATCCGAAACTGATTGTTTGTCAAGTTAGATCATCGGATAATGCAGTGCATTCAAAAATATTGAAGCCTCACATTGATTGATCTTTTTTCCGACAAACAGGTGCGTCCGATATAATTTCTTATGTACGGTGATAAATGTCTATTTTCAACTGCCTCAAAGTCATGTTCTCTGTCTAACCATTTAGATGGTGCTCTATATCCAAGATAATTTGTTGGGATGAAAACCTGTGTCCGAGAAAATAGGTCTCATTCAGACACTCTTTTGCATCCAAGCTTCTCTGTTTTGGATGGTATACATCGTTCGAAAACCCTGTTGACCGAAGTTCTAAAAAACTCTTACACAGCTTAATTGCAAACCATTAGATTGGATTTGTTATCTTTCCCAGAAACCAAAATTATAGGTCAACAATCTCTCCCATTTTTAATGATAACAAGTCATAGAGGATACAAGCAATACACGTAACATAACTCAATCAAACAAGAATATTTCTTCCCCTTTAGGCATTATCAAAACAAATCAAGAAAACTTTCCCTGAGATGAGGCACCCCCTTAATCAAACAACCAAGAAGCAATTACACCTAATAAAATATGCAATTTTGACCAAGCAGTGTAAATCAAATGGAACACCAATATCAAAGCAATTTTCAAGAAGCAAAATAACTAATTGTCAAAGCAATACAAAATAGCAAAATAACTAATGTCAAATCAATACAAAACAGTCAATTTAAGAACTAGAATCTAAGTCGTTCTTCTTTTTTGATCTTTGGTCTCGTTTCCACTTTTTGGTTGGCAAATCTTTAGCTGTGGCTTCACTATCTTGTTCACTGGCATCTTGAGCATTACGACACTGCATGATATAGTTAAAAGCACCGTCAACATCTTCATCATCATCAAATCAGTTTCGGCTTGTTGGGCAATAGTATCTTCAGGATTTAGCTCATCAGCTGGATCTTCTTATGCCTCCTGCTCAAGGTGTGAATGCTCTGCATCTTCATTTTCTTCATCATTGCTTTTAGAGGAGGATTCAAAGATGTAATGCAATTGAATGTTGGTGAATTGTACTTGGGATGAAGCAGACATAACCAAGCTCAAAGCCTCTTGAAGGATTGTTTGTTTGGTTTCCAGCCTCTTTAATTTTCTAAAAGTTCGGCATTGAAAGTTGGCTATTTGGTTTCCAAGATTGGTAACAAGGTCGCACAATTGTGAAAGAGATGGTTCGAAAAAGAAAGCTTATGAAGGATGGGTTAGTTAAAGAGTGAAAAAGAGGGTTGGGTAGGGATTAGATGAGGGGGTGCATGTCTAGACCTTGAGACATGATATTTTGACTTTTCTAATTCATATTCGGCTTTGGTGAGCCATTGATTAAAAAAACACAAACATTTTCTTTCAGTACAAGCTTTATGGTAAAATATGGGAGATATTGTTCTTTTCCAATAAATAGAATATCAAAATGATCAAAAACATTATTTAAGAACTTTCCAAATAGGATGTTCCGCCTGATATTAGTCAAGAACAACTCTCATAAAGAGAAAAACAAGTATCCAAAATCAAGTTTTATGCCTTTAAAAACGCAATAAAACAAATAAAGTTACATTTTTCCTGACTTTGTACGATGTCTGTCAGTTGGTAAAAACAAATTCGTAACCAACACATACAAAATGTTGAGATCAGGACTAAGTAATATAATTTTGGCTTTCGAGACCTGTTTAAAATCAATATGAAAAAATTGTTTGACTTCTTCGATATTAAATTGAGTGTTAATAGCAAGGCATTTATCCAGAGAAAAAAAATACGAAATTTCATCAGGATTGCCAATAGCACATTCAAAAATTGAGTTAATGATGTTAGAATTAAACTCAATATTAATTTGGTTCACCCGTGAAACTAAGTTTCTAATGGTTGAACTTTTACCTTGAAAATTAGATATGAATTGTAAAATCATATCATAATAAATAGGTAAATTAATGTGAATCAAAAGCCTCTATGTTTATTTTTCAAAACAATCCTTAATAGAAGATAAATTTAACTCATCAAACATACCTTAAGAAACTGGATGTTGCACTATAATTGATTTACTTAAGAGAAATGTATACCTTTTCAAATGCTTTTGCATCAATGAATTTGGCAGAGTTGGGTTGGAAAAGGGTAGAGCACTTGTTGATGTTTGACCTTGTGCTGGCTTTTTTCCCTTCGATTGCTTCCCAAGAGTGCCTATTGAAGATCCTTCAGGAGATCGAACCATTATGAATGCAAAAGATGGATGAGAGAGTTTGAGATCAAAGATAAGTAATCTAAAAAATTGTCGTAAAGCAGATGTTATAATGTTAGAGATGGATTTAATCAAGACTATATAAGGGATGACAAGAAGATTTGCTGGATTAATCTTGAGTAAAGTGAGAAAATTTGAGGAAATTGAAAAATTTTCCCTATTTTGCCAAAACTAGGGTTCAGGTGTAGAGAGTTGTCCCAAATGAGAAAAATGAAAGGTTTTAACAGCATAAAACAGTCGTTCGAACGTCTAAACAATTGGTATACATCCTAACCCACTTTTGATCTCAAATGAACGAGCGTCTGAAATTGTGGTCCAAGCATTCGAGAGGTTATCAAACGGTTATGATCGTCTAGTAGATTTTTCAGAGAGTTTAGAGTTTAAGTCAGACAATTCACATCTAGAGGTGTAGTATGATTCAGCAAGCCCATAAACCAAGACAGTTCAGACAGATATGATTGTCCAAGACCACAGAGAACTTAGGATGCATATTTGCGTCCAAAAACACAGAAATCACATAATTTTTAATTCAATAATTCCCAAACAAGTTCTAAGATATTCAAAATGATCCAAAGGAAAGGCTTTAGTAAAAAAATCAGCCAATTGATCTTCAGTGCACACAAATTCAACACATATTTCTTTTTTGCATACAAGTATCTCTTATGAAATGGTGTTTGACATCAATATATTTTGTCCTAGAATATTGAATTGAATTTTTTGTGAGATTGATTGTACTAAAATTATCGCATTTCATGGGCACACAATCAAAAATATCCAAAGTTTTTTAAAGTATGTTTAATCGAAAAAAGTTGAGCACAACAATTACTCGTGGCAATATACTCGGCTACCGCCGTGGATAAGGATATAGTATTTTGTTTTTTACTAAATCAATTCACCAAGTAATTATCTAAAAAATGACATATACCACTAGTATTTTTTCTATCAATTTTATACCCGACAAAGTCAGCATTCGAGTAATTAATTAAATGAAAACTAGTGGTTTTAGGATACTACAAACCATAGTTCAAAGTCCCTTTGAAGTATCTAAAAATTATTTTAGCTGTAATTATGTGTGATTCCTTGGAATATGATTAGTATCAAATATTCTCTCATCATACTCATTTCAAATTCCTTTTGCAGATCAAATATAAGAATTCTCATGCACAATGTTTCTTTTAAAACCATTTTCAATCAAAAAATGACTTAATCTTTCATACAAAGCTCTAGGAGCACAAAACCTTCGATGTCTTTAAAAACATGATTTGAAAAATCTTTATTTTCAAAATCCGAAGGTTGTTCTACAAAACTTTCTTAATCAATAAAACCATTTAAGAAATCACTTTTCACATCTATTTGAAATAATTTAAAATTATTGAAGTATGCATATACAAGAAATGGATTCTAATCTAGCAACGGCTGTAGAAGTCTCATCATAGTCAATTCCTTCTTGTGCATAACATTTAGCTACTAATCTAGCTTTATTTCTAACTATTTCACTTTTATCATTTAATTTATTTTTAAAAAACCCATTTTGTTCCTAATACTGGATGATTTGAAGGTCTTTCAACTAAAATTCACACATTTATCAAATTGACTCAGTTCTTCTTTCATGGCAAGAATCTAAGATTCATCTTTTAAAGCATTATCCATCGCTTAGATTCAATTGATTTGAGAAAGTAAAGCACAATTACTATTTAAAGGTTTATGAGAGCGAGTTTTTACCCCATCGGATGGATCATCTATGATTAATTTTTGAGGATCACTTTAGACAAACCTCCAACTTTTGGAAGATCTTGTGGTGATTCTTCTTTCCTTTCTCCTTCTTCATCCAAATGATGAGTATTCCTTGGTCTCTTGATGCTCCTCTTGAATAATGAGCTTTTCAAGTTTCTTTTGCATACTTACATCTCCATCTTCACAAACATCTCTTGAAATAACATTATTAGTTTCATCAAATGTAACTTGTACAAATTCTTCAATCACAAGAGTTCTTCTATTGTATACTTGGTAACTTTCTTGTCACTAGAATATCCTAAGAAAATTCCTTCATCCGATTTCTTGTCAAATTTTTCAAGAGCTCTTTAATTTTCAAAATAAAACAGTTACAACCAAAAACTTTGAAATAACTCACAACGGATTTTTTACAAAACAAGAGTTCATAAGAAATTCTTATTTTGATTATTTAATGTAGGCCTTAAAAGAACTCGATTCATAATATAACAAGACGTGTTAACGGTTTTGACCCAAAAATATTTTGCTAAATCACACTCATTTATCATGGTTCTAGCAGTATTTTGAGCTGTTCTATTTTTTCTTTCAATAGCGCCATTTTGTTGAGGCACTCTAATAACCGAAAATTCATACAAAATATCGTTATGACCACAAAATTTTGAAAAAATCGCTGAATTTGAATTCGGTTCCATTATCAATTCTTATGCGAATAATTTTCAAATTCAACAACTTTTGTATTTTGAAAAATAACTTTACAAAATTTTCAAAGACTTCATTTTTCTGAACAAGAAATAGCACTCAAGTATACCTAGAATAATCATCAACAATCACAAAAGCATATTTATTACCATCGAGACTAGCATGTTGAGTTGGACCAAACAAATTCATATGTAATAATTCCAAAGGTTTAGAAGTAAACACACAATTCTTTGGTATATTTAATCAAAATTATCTCACCATTTTTACCTACATCGCTAATGCCAATTGATTTTGCTTTCACGTTATATCTAAAGGCCACTTTTCTACTATTTTTGAACTTGAGATTGGTGAAAAGATATGCATCACTAGTCATGTGTCTTGAACACCCACTATCAATGAACCACTTAGCATTCTTGGTGGTGTTCTTTACTTATATAAAGAATTAAGCGATTACTTTTGGTACCCATATTTTTTTGGGATCCTAAGAGTTAGTAAATTGACTCAATATCCACATAGATTTCATCCTCAATTTTTCATTTCTTTTGGCATAACAATGATTTTTCAAATGTCCATGTTGTTGGCAATAATTGCAAATAATATTCTTATTTCCATACAAAGAAGATTTTGATTTAACAAACAAAACCCCATTCTTTCTAAAAGTTACAAAATTCTTGTTGATCAACATATTTCTATTCCTTTTCATATCAACAATTTTTCCTTTTTTCTATGCAAGTGTACATCAAGATCATCCAATCTCTTTTCTTCAAGGAGACTTGTTCTTCCTTGATCTTTATTTTCACATGCAATATTTTCTTCAAATCATCATTTTCTTGTGATAACCTATTATTTCCATTCACAAGTTTGGAGTTAGCATTCAAGAAGGCATTATTTCTCTAACTCACTCCTTATTTCTAGTATATGATTCCTTTAAACTATCATGCAATTTTATAATAAAGGCCTCAAGAACATCATATCATCAATTTCATTACTTGAATCATCAAAATAAATAGTCGTTACCACATCATCACCAATAGCCATAAAGGCCACTTGTGGTGATTCCATTTCTTTCTCAACTTCTCCTTCGGAATTGCAATCCTTCCGTGTCATTTAAAAATTGTTGAAATGGGACTTTCTTGGTTCCTTCTTTTTCTTCGATAGACACTCATTTGTATAGTATCCGGGTTGAACACATTTGAAACATTTAGCATTTTATTTTTTTTCTCAACTTTGGTCCTTTTTTTGAAGTTATTGGAGTTGATTGTGCTCCTCCTTTCCTCATTCCCTCTTGTTGATGTAATATTTGACGAATCCTTTGATGATGAGTGCAAGATCACCTTTATCAAAATCTTCATCTTCTAAATTGATGGAGCCACTTTCATTTTTTTTTTTTGGGAAGCCTTCAAGGGAATACTTCTTTTCGGTCTTGCTTTTTCATCAACCACAATTTTAGCCTTGAGTTTCAATTCTGAAGATGAGAGAATTAATCAATGATTCAATGGGTATAGAATTCAAATTCTTTGCCTCTTCTATAACAATAAATTTGTCTTCCCATTCTTTGGATAGATCATTTAAATTTTTTTTATACTTTTCACCCAAAGAATATTCATTATCCAATGCTTCTAGATCTTTAATGATATCATTGAATTTACAATACATCTTATCAATATTCTAATAAGATTCCATTTTGAAGGATTCATCCTTAGCAACAAGCAAAGATTTTTTTTGTTCTCTCATATCATCATTACCCTCATGAATCTCTTTCAATTAGATTGCAAATATCCCATATTTCTTTAGCCGAAATGCAACCTTTTATACCAGTAGATTCATTGTCATCTAAAGCATTACACAAAATATTCATGATTTTAGCATTCAAAATTAAATTGGCTTTATCTTGTGGGGTTAGTTCATATTTTATTTTTTCTCTTCTTCTATTAGTGTGTTCATCAATTATGTTGGCTTCAAAATGACCTTCATTAACAACATACTATAAATCAATATCAATAGATTTCAAAAGATTTTCATTCTTTCTTTCCATCTAATAAAATTTACTCCATTAAATATAGGTGGTCTTGTGATAATTGACCTTTAAGAAACCAAGAATTATTGGTTGCTATAGAGATATTTACTCTTATGTAATTTAAGCAAAAAGAAAGAGACCAATCTCTTGTACCAATTGTTGTCCCAAAACAACCTAAAAGAAGGGTGAATTAGGTTGTTTAAAAATAATTTGCAAATAAAGTACAAATAAAATTTTTCAGAATCACAAGTAATTTGATAGCTAGGCAATATAATCAATTAAGCACAAGATGAACAAAATAAATAAATAGAGAGAAAGTATGCAAACGACACTCCCAAACTAGCAAGGTTGGAGTAGTAGTCCACTAAAGTGATTCTTCAAATTTGGTGAGTCAATAATCTGAATTGTACATAAAGTAGGATCACCCTTACTCACACTACTTCTTTTTAATAGGGCTGGCAATTTCTGACACAATCCGATAACACAACATGAAATTAACAGGTTATGACACGACTCAAAATTTATCGGATCATTATTGGGCCAATTCGTTTATGACGTGAAATTAAACGGGTTGGGTTGGGTCAACCCGTGGATTGACACGATAACCCGTTACGTTACTGTATGAACAGATTTTGCTAAAGTTTTTATTTTGTTATAATTTAATATAGTATATTTTAAGATTGTGAATAATAGAATGAATATTAGATTATTAAATCAAACATAATAATTATTTTAAATATTATCCAAAAAATTTTAATAATTTTCATTATAATAAGACACGCGTTTTAAATTACTATAATAATAAGGTTAGTATTAATAATTGTTTGAATTATTAAATAATCAAAATTTGATATTTTAATTTAAATGGATCTCAAGTTATGTAATTGTTAAATAGGCTGATACTCTCTGTCAATAGTAAACGGGTAAGACACAAATATGACATGAACCCGAATGGGTCAGACACGAATACGACACGATAAGAAACGGGCTCCACACGATACGACACGAACACGAACATGATCAGAAATAGGTCACACCTGACACGACACGATAACCTGATAACCCAATCCATTGACACCCCTACTATTTAGTTAAGCTAAGGATTTTACACTCGACTTTACTTTTGTACAATGATTATCACTCCACTTAATGGTCTTGAATAGCACACTCAAATACATACCTTTTTTCACTAATACAATACTTCTAAAGAGTTAATTTACACTCAAATTGCTTTTTACTTACTTGTATTTAATAAATTTAGGTTGGTTTGTATTTATAGATGTGGTATTCTAATGAGCTTTCAACCACTTTCCAACGACTAAATAACTAATGTTGAAAAACTAACAGCTATAGGTTTCGGACATCCGAAAATTTTTTTTTGCGTATGAAGAATCTTCTGAACATCTAAAACACATAAGTTGAGATCTTCATTTGGACGGCTGAGGTTGCGTCCGTTCCTTCTTCCGAAACTGATTGTTTGTCAAGTTGGATCATTGGACAGTGCAACGCGTTTGGAAAGATTGAAGCCTCACATTGATTGATTTTCCTTCAAACGAACAGGCGCGTCCGATATAGTTTCTTTCAGATGGTGATGAGCTTCCGTTGTCAACTGCCTCAGAGTCATTGTTCTCTATCTAACCATTTGGATGGTGCTCTGCATTTGAGATAATTTGTTCAGATGAATACCTGCGTTTGAGAAAATAGACCTCGATCAGACACTCTTCTATGTCCGAAACTCCTCTGTTTCGGATGGTACACATCGTCTGAAAACTCTATTAAATGAAGTTGTACAAAACTCATCTGCACAACTTAATTGCAAACTATCAAATTGAATTTGTCATCATCAAAATCAGGATTGTAAATCAATATCTCCAACTAGTATTATTCAATATTAATGATTCCATCCAACTACATGACATCTATAGAATCATTGTTATAGATATTTTTCTACATTATTAACGGTAAAAATGTCTTAGACTTATGTGAGGGTGTAATGAAATGGGAGTGAACTTAGGAGACTAAAAGGTGTGATAATATCATTAAATGTTTAAATTTAATTCATTAAGTACTTTTTGTATTAA
The DNA here is from genome assembly GCA_025175665.1 of Cinchona pubescens. Lineage (NCBI taxonomy): Eukaryota > Viridiplantae > Streptophyta > Magnoliopsida > Gentianales > Rubiaceae > Cinchona > Cinchona pubescens. Next base: position 3,005,099 of record JANKKI010000055.1, on the reverse strand, counting down.
GTGTGTTTGATAACAAAATTCTTATACCTCTAAGTACATTAAGTGTCATTTGATTCCTGTACAAAATTTTAAATAAAAAATCTATTACTATATATGCTGAATTCTTTACTAATATAACAAGCACTCAATTTTTCATATTCACTCACTCATTTTCTTACATATACAAACATACTCATAAACACTCACTTGCATATACGATATTCATACTCTCTCACACATATTATTCCAAATACACACTTTCATACAGTATATTATTCTTTCTTACACACCATATTCATTCTCTCTCATACATAAATACACACTTGTACACACTATATTCCTTCTCCCTCACACATAATACATACTTGCACACACTATATTCTTTCTCTCTCACAAATAAAAACACACTTGCACATATTATATTCATTCTCTCTCTCATATAAACACACACTTGCACATATTATATTACTTTTCTCTCATATAAATATAGACTTGTACATACTATATTCCTTCTCTCTCACGCAAACTTACATGTGAACACACTATATTCATTCTCTTTCACATACAAATAGACACTTACAACACACTATATTCCTTCTCTCTAATAGATAAACTCACTTTCACATACTATTTTCCTTCTACCACGTAATAATACACACTTGTACATTACATCTCTCTCACACACATACACAGCTCTCTTTGTCTCACACACACTCTATATTAGTAAACAATTTATTTATATTAAAAAATGTAGTATTTAAAAAATTAACCTCTTATAAAAATAAAATATAATATTATCATCGAACTATATAATATAAATAAAGTAAAATATTTTAATTCAATGTTCAACATCAACTGATTATTAAATAGATACAACTTTATAAATTCAACAAATTAAGATTTCAACACTTAATTTTCAGTGTTCAAATTTCAAATTTCAAATTTCAATTTTATCAAACACACCCTAATATAAGCAACAAATATGAAAGAAAGAAAAAAAAAGTATTAAAAAACATTGTAATAAATATTATGACTATGAAGTGTAACTCAAATAATAAAACTACACTTTTTCTGTAACTTAAGTTATGGATTCGAATCGTTAAGGAGGTAGATAAAGATTCACCGTAAATCCTCTTTTAAAGAAAGAAAAGAAATTAGAATATATAAAGAGGAATAATTTTGTATCCTAAAATATTATGCACGTATTTATGTCATTTTATTGAATATATATATATTATATTATATTTGAATTCGTTGAACTTTCTTATTTATGGATACATATCGACTGTCAAGGGGAGAAGACTCCTCGAACCTTAGCGAGACAAGTCTAATTAGGCTTCTTCTGATAGTTATTCCCGAGGAAAGAACGGCAGCAAATGCAATCACATACGTGGAAGTATGGGCTAAACCGTGTGAATACAGGCTCTCACATGGTGAGTGGGGAACAAGCTGACCTAAAATATTCCACACCCGATAGGCGATAAAAGGTCGTACTACAAAACAAAGACGCCACATATCTGACGTCACGATATGGCCATCACAGTTCAACTAAATTATATAGATAGATAGAATGAATATTTTAATTTACATCAAAGTAATATAAATAAATAAAAATAAAAATTCATTTTCTTTATCGTAAATCGAATTTCATAAAAAATTTTTGCCTTAATGCCAACATTTTTATGCCATTAATAATGAATTTCCTATTGTTAATAATGGTTCTAAATTTAACATTTTATGTTACAGTCTATTATTTATGTTGTACCGAATTGGTAGCTAAGATCTGATTTAACTTTCATTTTTTAGGTTATTTGAATAAATGCTATATTAATTTTGTAAAATATAGTATACATATGAGATAAAAACTATCTAAAAATCTTTCAAAGTACTATTTTAAGAATAATCTAAAAGAACAGTGAAAAAAGGAAGTGGTTGAATGGGAGCATTACGTCGATCACGTTCGCCTTCTTATGCATAAGAAATGACGCAAATGCATATTGTGTCACTCGTTACAAAATTCATATACGAGTGTGGGTGTGACGTCTTATCCCGCACTCGGAGTTTATGGGATGTTTTTTTTTTTTGTGTGGAGAAATGGGATGTGTTTTTAGAAGTCTTTAATTACCGTTTAATTAATTATGATATTAATATAAGCTCTAGTAAGCACTTTGAATCGATACATACAAATAAAATTAATAAATCATTACTTACAAAAAAAAAATTAATAAATCATTGACTAAAAATATCATAATATCAAGAATTAATGAATAACATCACAGAGTAAGTAAAACTTTTAATTATTTAACAATTTATTCAGAAGTATATACATATATTAGCTTTCTCTATAAATTATTAGTTCAATTGTTATGTCTTGAAGACCAAAACCATACAAAATAGGAAAAACTTTGGTAAGTTTGGCGAACATGTCCTCTCATAAATCTTGTAATTATTAAACAAATCATGTGAATCATGTAATGTCGATGACATCAACATATTTCACATTAATTATATCATTTAATATTATATGACCCATATCACATCTTGAATGGCCACTGACCAAACTACAAATATATATATATATATATATATGCTACATTTATTAATAATGAAAATACTTATGTATATCTAGTTTTTTATTCCATTTACACACTTATAGTATGAATTATAAAATATTATGAAATCATCTTATGTAAATAAAATTTTATAAAATTTAATTTTAATAACAAAATTTATAGACAGAGTTCAAAACTGAATCTGTATTTTCCATTAATCCAAAGGTGGTCAAAGTCAATGTCCTAAATCATTTTTATCTTTACAACTTCTACTAACTAAAAATGACAAACTTTATTGAAATTTATTATAAGCTCAAATATTGAAGTTGGTCGTCAATCCTTCATTTTTTATTTTACCAATATTCCTCCATCCCCATTATTCTCTATCTCCCCCCACCCCACTTGACCTCTATTTTCAATATGGACAGAGAGAGGAAGAAAAGAAAGAAGGATGACAACAATGCAGAAGAAGCAGAAGAAGAAGAGAAGATGGAGAAGTTCTTTGCCTTGATTAGAAGTACTCGAGATGTTCGAGAACGAATGGCGATGATGAGCAATGTGGATAGATCAAAATTAGAGGAAGAAGAGAAGAAGGCGGCTAATGAAAATAAGCAAGCTGGAGTTTGGAACCCCACATTCCAACCTGAAGATTTTATTGAAGATAATCGTCAATTATCCATTTCTCCTCCTCTACTTCATCCTAGTACCATTAAAATTCAAGATTATCACAGCAGCAGGCCCTTCAAATTCCAAGAGAGAAGATGATAAAACTATAGATCAAGATGATAAAACAGAAGGTGATCATGACTTGGACCTCAGGCTTTCTTTGTAGTATCCAATTTTAGAAAAAAAAACCCCACTGTTCTATAACGAGATTATATTGTATTTTGAATATTTATATAATGCAACGCAATATATTTTGAACGTTTATAAAATATAAATATTTAAAATATAATGAAATAGTTCTGTCCTCCTCAATTTCATTGTGGGAGATAAGAATTAGTATTTTTGCAAATGTGCAAGATGTATGGCACTGTAAATTGCTGTGGACCTCCGGTCAATGGCTAATATTGGATCTTGACTTATATGACAGGGTTTGAACAGTAAATTTTAAAAATTACATTATTTATTTTCTTTTTAAAAAAAATTTAACGATTCAAATCGAGCTTATAAATTGCAGTGTCATGTGGGTTATTGACGAGCTACCAAGGCAGCCGTCCCGAATCCGGTATGCCATTACAACTACAAAAATGATATTCTTTCCGTTTTATTGTCTTTGATATAGTCAAATTTATATATAATTTAAGAAAAATTAATATTAGACTCATTAGTAATATGTTTTTGGTATAATTATTTTTCCAATATAATAGTCACATTAGATATTTACACAAATATTTAGATAACTATAAAGTTCTATCAAAAGTCCATAAATGTCCTTATTAAATTGAATTGATTGACATAATTAAATGACAAATATTTGAAATTTGAGAAATTTAATTGGGAGGAGAGAATAGAGAAAAAAGAGATGATGAATTAATTATTAGGTCCCATTGGTTATGGGGGAATTATATATTTTGAATATTTAGAAGAATAAATTTAAAATTTCAACAAAGTAAATTATCTATTTTAGGTAATGTGGCATTTCTATGAGAACATCCCAAAATGGGAAATGTGATCATAAAAATGGGACAAATGGATTACAAAATTTGTTAGTTGATTTTGAAGTTTTAAAAGGACTTTTTAAAAAACTTGTAAAAGCAATTAATATTAAAATATGAATATAATATTATGTTTTTGAAACTTGAATGAAAGGTAAAATAGGTAAAATAATCTCTAAAATTTGTCATTTTAAAGATTAACAAATAATTTGAAATAAGTTAAAATAAAAAGAATGACATATAAAATAAGTTATAAGAATGTACAACTTGTGATAGTAGTAGTATTAGTACACTTCTTTAATTGAGCATTGACCACATAATTAAATATGGGAAAGATTTAGATAGATCTGATTTATGATCTCACTTGTAGATCTTATGGTGTAGATTAAATGTTATGGAATCTGTGACATATAAGTAAGATTCTATAAGATTTAATTTTGACTGCTAGATCTACAGGTGAGACCCAAGATCGGGTTTATGATAGTATTTTCCATTAAATATAGGGTAGTTTCATTGGCATTTGACTTTAGAGAATGGATAAGGGAAATTTTTTTTATGGATTCAGTGTATGATAGGTGGAGTGGATATCTTGATTCGCATTTATGTAACTTATTAAAATAAAGTTTTTCAAGTTTTTGAAGGTGATGTAAATGAATATGAATTAAGAAATTTACCTCACTTATCATAGATCAGATTTATATAAGAATTTTCTATGGATAAGTAATCAGAAACCACTTGATGGTGCATTAATTTTTTTTTCCAGAAACTTGATGGGGCATTAATTCTTACCATAAATTGATCGCCCCTCTGCCTACATTATTGCATAACTGATAGCCTTCAGTCTCTTGCCACTACACATGAATTTACTGTCGTTTGCACTTTGCGATAAGCTTTGGTACTCTTTCATTTTATCTAGTAGTTTCTCCTTTTTAAAAAAATTATTAAATTGAATTAATTTTATAAAAAAATAGTTTAAAGTGATTAAAATATTCTTTTACATTAATATTTTAAATACATAATTTTTTATCTATTAATGTAATACTAAGGATAAAAATTAAAAAATATCATTTAATATTTTATTAATTTTTTAACAAGATAACAATATTTTAAAATAAAATAAATTATCTAATACGACAATTATTTTAAAACGAAATGAGTACTTTAAAAAATTATGAAAGTACTAATTTATTTTCTAATTTTAATCTCTTGCTATGGCACATTAATTTACTACGTACGGTTTCCACATTGGGATACTCTTTCCTATTTCTTTCTTAGCCCCTAGGATTAATAGCACTTTGCCCCCTAAAATATAGAAATAATTATATTTTACTCCCTTAAATTAATAAAATTACACTTTATCCCCCATTTAACTATTAATCTATTACTATTTTCTAATACAGTCAAGAAAAGTTAGTTAAATGTTATCACTATTTTTTTTTTTTTCATATTTTTAACTTTTGATAATGGTGTGATCATTATAAAAAAAAATATATAGGTAAAATTAAGTATAAAATATCTCAATATAATCCATATCGATATATATTCCTGGTCAAATTCTCATGATTTTTGGAGTACTTTTTTGAACAATTTTTGGAATTCATTTGAATATTTTTTAATTGTAGTATTTTTCATAATTGTTAGAGTAGGCTTGGTGAAATTTCTATTGGAACATTTTTTAAGGGTTTTGTGTGGCAATAATTTTTTGTAAAAGTATTATAATTTTTCATTGTATCTTGGTATTTTTATTTTTTTTATTTTGGGTTAAACGTGTGCAAATTACAATGTCGGACACAATTTAAGTCAAGTTTTTTCTCATAATTTTCACCATTAAAGACAAAGATATTCATTTATTTATAGTTTATTTTTCTTAATTTTCAATATATATCAAACCACTATCCAAAATAAAAGTACTTGGAAACTTAAACAATAATTATAAGGGTATTTTAGTCATTTAATTAACTTTTTTTGATGGTGGTAGAAAATAGTAGTATAGGATGTATAGATAAATGGGAGCAAAGTGTAATATTATTAGTTTAAGAGGTAAAGTGTAAATACCCCATATTTTAGGGGCAAAGTGTTATTAACCCTATTTATTACTCGGTCTTTGGTGCCTATCAATCGAAGTAGTTTGGGTATTGAATTTTGTGACTTAATTTCATCATTTAACTTTAATACAACTAGTTCCAAGTTTGGTTAGTTGTAGAAAAAATTGGGGCTGCCGCTCCTTGTCAACCCTCAATTCTTCCGAGTCTCAACTCTTGTACTGTCACTCTGAGTTTGAAAAAGTTAGCTTTACAATTATTTTATGTAATAAAATTATATTAAATTATTAAATTTTTTTATTTTTTTTTTTTACGAATTTAGTATATATCAATTTTTATACATGAGCTGTTTTTTTATTTTTATTTCTCGGTTTTTCTTTTGGGGCATATTACTCAGGTATGTGTTTAGTTCCTTTTACAACACCACCAAATATCGCAAGAAAATAGTACAAAGTTTAGATTGGAAAAAGTAATTTAATCATAGGAAAAGAAGTTTAAAGTGTAGGATAGAAATATTCACGTTTAGCATACTAAGTATGAACAAAAGCAAAATAAAAATATTTTAAATACCAAAAAAGGTTTTTCCCGTTGAACTTTAACAAGGTCCATATTTACCATAAAAAATCTACATAAGCTATCTCAACTTGAATAATTGATTTTTCTCTTTCGCATTATATTAGATCCAAACTTAAGTATATAATCAACTTATAAGTTCAATTGATTTTATTTAAACTATTTGGCAATCCAACCAGAATGCAATTTTTATATTTACACAAGTGGATTGTAGGTAGTAATTAGATCAAATTCTTATTTTCCTACTCATGTTTGCGAGTAATTTAGTCCCGGTGGATCATCGGGGACAAGAGGGCAGTCATTTTTAGATTTGCAAAATTATAAATTGTATTCTTAAAATTCTTTGAATTATTATTTTACTATTATAAAAATTAAACTTTATTCATTTAAAAATTTTAAAGAATATAAAAAATTGTTCCTTATGCATGTATTTATATAATATTATTTCCCAAGAATTCCAAACGTATATTATTTTTCTTAATATTTTTTAAAATTTCAACAACACCTTCAAAATAGTCGGCATTAAACTCGCCCCTAGTCCGGAGGACTTGCGTAAATGGAATTTGGCGTAAAGGAGATTGGAACTTGGAAATGCCCTTTGTAAATTGGCAATATGTTGATGACATTGCCGTTTAGCACTTGTTCTTTTTTCCCTTTTAATTTCACTTTTCTTTTCTTCTTTTTTTCCTCCTCCTTTTTCTTTATACAAAAAATATAACCTCATACATTTTTTTAGTTCAAAACAACTCGTGGAATTAACCTCATACATTTTTATAGTATTAAGTAATTTCTTTAATAATTAAATGAATTAACACTCTTTAAATTAATTTAAAATATTGCATTTAAAACTTTAAATTTATTTTGTACATAACAAATAAATAATTCCAAAAGTAAACAAAAAACCAGACTTTAAAAGAATTAATAAATTTAAATGAATAAACACGTATGAAATAATATATTTCATTATATGATTAAAGTAACAAGGGTAAAATTGTCAAATAACTTTTTTAATAATTTATTTTGTGTACTTGAATTCACATGTTATAATAAAGTGAAAGTTAGAAAAGATTTTTGAGATTTTTCAAAATTTGAAAGTGACAAACAGTATTAACATAAATCTTAAAAGATGTTTATGAAATTATCCCTTAAAAATAATTTGTAAGCATCAATCCACAACATATCTAAATTGGCGACTATGCATCAAGTCATCGGAGTTGGTATCCATCACTGCCACTGGCTGGGGGCGAACGCACATACGACATTTATATAAACGGATCGATCAGGAACGGATATGGTTAAATTTAGGCTCAGTCAGCGTGCATGATGGTAGAAAAATTGTCCAAAGATACAAAAACAATTATAGATTAATACAATAAAATTAAAATAATAATTTGATTTAAAGATTAAAATAGCTTATTTATAGTAGATACATGCTAATTAGCCCTCTCATGGGCCCTTTACTGCACTGGTTTGCTGTGACATTCCTTCTTCAAGGTATAAAGAACCCGGTTAAGTTTTGATACAACTAGGAAAACACTAGTTGAAAATGTCATTCTATTCAATTTATTTAGAGATATAATTTATAAATATGATTATAGAAATATTATAAAAATATAGACATGGATAGGGAGAGAGGTAATGTAATATAATTTTGTAGTGTATTTTTATTAGATGATTTTACTATTGGAAATGGATAAATTTTATTTTGATGATTGAGCAACTATTAATCATTTTATTCGTTATTCAAGAACCAACGAGAGCTTCCCACTTGGAGAAATATGACCCTTCATTTTTAATAAAGTGGGTCACCCAATTCAAATGATTTCTCCCATTAATTATTGAGCATGTCATTGGTTGCTCAATGATCACCACAAACTTTATCTTAAAAATGATCCCTATTTATAATAATTTTATGACATTAGAAAAAAAGAATTGTTGGAGCTAACATTACTTTCCTAATCTTGTGATATTGCGTTTCTTAAGCACGAGGTCGAAAGACTTGTTTCATGTTCCAACTAATGCAAGTAGATTACTGAATTAAATTTTTTTAATTATGATTAACACTGATTGGTGCATTGGTTACAAATTTTGGTGTACATGCATAGAAATTCTTGTACTTGTTAGAAACTTAATCTACTTGTGCAAAATATTTAAACTACTCTTGAGCAATATTAACTTTGTTTACACATATACCAGCTAAAATTACGGATACACATTAACCGTAGGTACTCTAATCGTACTTGGTGTCCATATTGGTCTAAAATAAGGATTAAACATTTTTCATTAAGAAATTTTTTTTATAAAGTCATAAATTTATAATTACTTAGTAAAATTATTTGATGTAATAAAATCATATTAGATCACGATCCACTGATTTTAAATTTTCAAATGAATTTCATTCTTTTTTTTCCAAATGTAATAACATATCAATGACTTTTGTTACTTTATTACTTTATATAAATATACTATTTAAGAAAACTATCCAAAAAAGGTATCTCGATTATTGTGGACAAAAATTGGGCAAACCAAATCAAATTCTTATCCTCACCATTTTGTTAACAAGATAACCGTTTTTCCACAGTTTGGTCCGAAGTGCTTCAAACACGCAATCACAGTCACTATCAATGAATGCTTGTATATTACAAACCGCCAACATTTGCACTATTGCAGGCTATGAATCAATCATCTTGAGTAGTAATATGGGCATTGGCAGATTAGGTCCAAATTTCAGAAGTTGGGGTATTTTAATTGAATAATCAACTTGAAAATATGAAAAGTATTTGCAAGAGATTGCAAGTTTTTAGATGTTAACTGAAAATAACTTGATATGATTTGGACCATTTGGTATTAGACCATTCTAAACACTGGAATTAAAAATTTGATTGAATTTATTATATAAAGTTAGTACTACGATATATGGTATAGTGGTTTTATTTAGTTATTTTTTTTACTGAAAGAAAATGTACTTCATCTGAAATTAAGTTTACTTTCAGCTAAAATTTCACGGAGAAAAGAATACTTATTCATTATGGTTTTTTTATATTAGCAGCTTTCTATTGAGTTGTTATTTTTTGCACTTCACGTGAAAATGTTTTAAAGAGAAAAGAATTAATTTGCGTTTTTAGGAACTGCAAAGAGAAGAAAGAAGATGTCAAATTTGTAATCTGATTTTAATTTGGATGGCGTGCAAAATGGATTTCTCTAGTTAAAATTTTGAGCAACATTAATAAAACATTTTTTTTGTAATTTTAATAATTTCGTCGGCCCAAAAAAAAAAAAAAAAAAAAAGACCATCAATATATACTTTACCCCTAAGCTTTATTTTCTTTCACTTACTGTCCTTGTTGGACAAATATACCCTTACTATTTTTTAGATTTCCTATTTTCTTTTTCCTACATTTTTCCCTTTCTCTTTTTCTCTGTCTTTTCCTTCCATTCACTTTTGGTGAACAGTGTTCCAGTGAACTATATACCTTCGGGAAAATTTTTTCTATGGACCAATGCCATAAAATTCTTAGTCCACAAGATTTCACATCACTCGAATAGAGTAAAGTAACATAGTAATGTGGAGTGATGTAGAAATTTATGGATCAAGAAATCTATAACACGAGTCCATGTTAGAATTTCCCTTCGGAACACTGTCAATTAAAAAGAGAGTTAGAAAAAATAACCAAAAAGAAAGGACAATGAGAGTTAAAAGAAAAACAATAAGTCTAAAAAATAAAGGGGTATTTTTGTCCAACAAAGATGGTAAGTGAAACAAAATAAAAATTAATTAGCAGGTAAATTGAAAAATTGTGGTATACCTGGGTGGTTATTGTAATTAACCCTAGAGATCAATACTATCTCCTTTTTTAACATTGACTAGTAGGATTTAGAATACTTGAAAAAGTAGACTACTTTGATATAAAAAGAAGAATATCTTTTGTTGTAAAAAGTAATCAAAATTCCATTTTACTGCCAACCAAAAAGACGCGTGCATGCCTCTTTTGTACAATGGTGGAAAAGTACTATTTTACTCTAAGCAGAAGAATCTAGGCAAGATCTACCACCAATTAGTGACCACTATAAACAAAAAGGTGGACAACAATAGCTAATTAATTACTTACTTGAACAATTTGGGCACGTCATCTTCTCTCCAACTTTCTATACAAATCCCCTATCTCCTCACTTAATACATTTGATACAAATGATGATATCTATGTTCAATATAACTAATATTTTGAACATCTGTTCTCAAACAGTAAACATGGTACAGATCTAATAGAAATTTTTAGCCAACAAATTGAGATGGCCACTTTTTTATACAGGGATCCAATTAATGGTGCCTAGGACAGCCAGAAAGCATTTGCGTGCACAAAAGTAGCTCATGGAATAAATAATAGTCAATTACAGAAGTAATCAAACGCAATTCTTGGAGTGGAATAATCAGTGGAAAGTATTTTTGAGGCAATGATGCTGTTTGCAGCTTCACTGTAATGGATTCCATCCCAACTTATATATTTTGATCCTTCATTACAAACCTGGTAGCCAGGATGACCACATGTCACCCTGATATCATAATTGTATGGAGGTCCTCTCCAAATCCACAACATGCCATCAAGGGAGATGAAAATCCTACAAGAGCAAAAAAAAAAAAAGTAATTAATTGTGATTGGGGGAACAACCCTTTTAATATTTACATGCCTAAAGCTCTTAGTAAAGTAGAATTTTGAAAATTAGACTACATCAAACGTGAGAAGGGATGAGATGAATGAAGGGCAAATAATTCCTGAAAATTGATAGATGGAGATCATCTCCACTTGATATCTATCAAGAACTCTTAAATATGACTAATTTGGAGTATTTTTCTTAATCTTCAATTTGAATGATTAAAGTGTAATCAGACATCATAACAGTACAATGCAGCAAAGATGATGCAAAAACTTAAGTTCTTTTTGTTTATCTTTGCACTGTCCTATATTTTCTTTGAAGCTCATGAGGCACAGCCTTTGCTTATACAAGATTCGGGAGCAAGATTGTCTAGCATACGGCGTAAGACTTTCACAAAGAAGTATTAATCTCATGGAAGCTTCATGTATGAAAAGTCTATACTACAATGAGTAGGACCTTTACAAATATAGTAGTGCATGCGTTTTAAGAACCACAGAAGTTTATGTACAATAATAGGAGAAAAAATATAGTGGGAATAAGGTTTGGTTTGTTTATTTGTTTGTTTAATAGGGGGAAAAAGAAGAAACAAGGGAGGGGCAAAAAAAGAACCAATAGAAGTTCTAATGGCTTACCATAGTTGCTCGAATTGGCTATGAGGTCATATTTGATGGTGTAAATATCTACATAAACAATAGTAGCATCCTTATACTCAGATCTCAATTCCTCACATAGATGGAGCAAGGCTTCATTGAACAATCCTGCAGCATCATTATAGCTGGAAAGACAGCCATAAGGATCAAGGTCGTCGGAAACTTTTTGAACTAATGAGAGTTTCTGTGGAAGACATCCCAATGGTCCAGTATTATGGACCCAAAATCTCCTGCCACCTTGAGCATATATCTCCTGCAATTTCATAGAAGAGAGTTACGATTGATCTTATTTCACCTAATAACTGCTTACATAATGTGGTAATATTTTGATAAGCATACAAGGCCTGTAAAACAATTTTTCCATTATCCGCAATCGATGAATGGATCAGCGAGAAAAGCTGAGCAAAAGTTCATGATTTGTGACTCAGAAGCAATTGAACTTACTTTGCCAGTGTAAAATTCTTTCCTTCAACAATCCTATTTCTTAATTGTGTTTTGCAAGGCGGTAGGGTTAGCGGAACAGCTCCGGAAACAAATATAGGCTAGTTTCAAAACTTACCTCAATGGAATATCTGATCTCCAAAATTATGGAGGGAATCTTCTTCACAACTTGCACATAGGATAGATTCTTGGCAAATGAATCGGAAAGGTCATTCTGATCCTATATCAATCATATAAAGACCATTGCGGAAACCTTCATCACCAAGGAAATGCATAGAACCTAAAACAACAATCATTTTAAATTAGTTTGTGAAAGTACACTTTGAGATGCAGAGAGAAATAAGAGTGACAATGAATGGATGGGAAGAAACATTTTCACAACCTTTGATAATTTTACACTTTAAGAGCTTTTTGGCAAACTCGAAAAGTATTACTTGCTACCAGTCCACAACAAAGGGAAAAAGTTAGTGTTTGGAATTTTTATGAAAATTTTCTTAACTAGAAAGGGCATGTGCCACATGAAAATTAGGCTGGTTCTATTTAGAAATCAAACATATTACTAAGAGTTGGTCTTGAACAGCAGTTTCTTTACACCCACAGTATTGTAAGTTGATAGAATACTATTTCATAGACAAAATTGTGTCAAATTAAATGAGAAGGAAACAAAGTTGATCTGGGGCAAAGACATTTCTGTCTGAACATGTTAATCCCATCTTCCCTCTTACTTGACTAAATTAGAGAAGTTCAATAAGCTAGAGGCAACTCTTTGCATTTCTACAAGGACTTGTTTGAAGGTTGAATAAGGGAATTCTGTCCAGTAGGTCAAATTAATTCGTCGCACGGGCATGGTACTACCTGAGCTTAACTAAAGTATCTTGCTGGTCTTGGACAAGAAAACTTTCCTTTCTGTCATGTGAATTCAAGTGTTTTGGTTCATATAGCATGGCATCAATTGGTTAATTAGCTTTGATACTTAGTTTATGTACCTATATGCAGAGTTAAGGTGATTCCATATTTTTCATCCTCATGTATTGTAATTCTATGTATTTGGAATCCTTCACAAAGAGATTTCTCTCTAAATTTTCATTCAGCCACTACAACTAATTTCCATTAAATTATGATTCTATTGTACAAAAAGATTAATGCATACACCTGTCCTGCAACAGCATAATCTAAAAACTAAAGCATTAGATATAAACTCAGTTACCCTCTCTTATGTGCACTAGAGCATAGCTACAACGGAGGAATGTCATGATTAAGTCAAAACAAATCTTAGATAATCTTTCGTTAAACTTCTTTTAGCAATGAACATAACAGAACTCATCAAACTAATAAATTTTAAAGCTAAAGTTATCATGCATAAAATGCAGAAAAAAGTGGAAGTTACCTGCTGTAACCAGTTGAACAGAACGGCCTTTGAAATGAAGGAATTGCATGACCTGTATATTTAACGAGAAGGGTACATATTTAGGTAATGTGGAAGAACCCACAATTGCAAAATTAACCCCATTTGAGAAAATGGATCCCATGGAGTCCAGGTATGGGGTCAGAAAAGTTGTGTTTACACTCTGGCCTGCATAAATAGAAGCTCGTGAATACCATTCAGAAAAGAGAAAGAAGAAAAGGAAGGAATATATTAATTCAAGAGAATGAATTTAAAGTATCTCATTTGCAATCATTTTCTGCTATCTAAATCACTCGCATGAGTACCAAATCTCTACCAATAATCGTTAACAGTATCACATCAATTGTGCCTAGCTAGGTAGACATTCGGGTTACAAAATTTCCATCATCAAAGGTGATGCAGACTGTTATTTCCTATAATCATATAGTATCTTGAAAAGGATAATAAAGGGTTACATTCTGATGTTAAGAAGCCTTTTGCTTTTTTACCAAAGCGATAATTGCTAGAAATGATCTTATCCAACAACATGATTATTCGTACATCTTTTTTATTCCTTTTCCTTTGAGTTTACGTTTGTATATAAGAGATTTAAGTTTTAATTACAGCAATCAATTAAAGTTGTAGGGCATTTAACATTCAGTATTATCCAGCTTTTCAATATCAAAGCACAACAGTTGAATGGCAAAACCAAGAATGTGCTGATGAATATCAGAAAAGAAAATTTGTTACTCATCAGATTACACATCTTACATAATGAATGGCCAATGCTTGATAAAAAAAGAATAGTGCCATTTTATTTCTTTCTCCTAGTAACCAACTCAACTGTCCCAGTAATGGTGCTTGACCCGCTTGGGATTCTTGATCTCTATCATTTCAGAAGATAAAAAGTGCAATTGGGCATTGGCACCATCTCTTCCCAATATCAGGGTTTAATGAAGGAACAGATGATTAATGTTGGGGGCAGTTGAGCGATATCTGTGATTAATGTCCCACCATTTGACTGATCACACAGAAAAATTTAAGATTTTGTCATAGCGGCAGAAATCTCACTCAAAATTTTTGACATTACACCGACCTCTTCTCAAGTTTGATACTCCTAGTACGTAGTTTAGAAGAATAGAGAGGAGCTTTTATTAAAAGTTTAAGGACAATTTTGTTGCGATGATAGTATGTTGACATTGACCGGGAAGGTTGATCCAACTAAAAATTAAAAGGGAAAATCGCTGAAATAGTCCTTAAACTTTTTTACTTTAGCCAAAATAGTCCCTCAACTTTTTTTGTAGCCAGAATGGTCCTCCAACTTTTATCTTTTAGCCAAGATAGCCCTTTCATGTAAAATTTATAAAAAAAAAAAAAAAAATTTATGGTGACTACACCTTAAAAGGACTTTTTTGGCTAAAAAATAAAAGTTAAAGGACTATTCTAACTAAAAAAAAAGTTGAAGGACTATTCTGGCTAAAAAAAAAGTTGAGGGACTATTCTGGCTAAAGTGTAAAGTTGCTTGAGGGACTATTTTGGCGATTTTCCCAAATTAAAAAAACAAAAAAACTATATAATGACAACAACGAGAGGCAACTTTAATCTCATTAACCCAACCTTATATCATTTCTTTATTTAGGTGGAGGATGTAATATCTCAATCATGTATTAAAATAATATTGTAGTAAATTTTGAAATAAGATACGTGTGAGATAAAAAATATATTAAAAAATAATTATATAATATTATTCATAAAATAATAAATAATTTGGTCGTCCAAAAAGACCGTAATTCAATTTGGATGTAATATTTTAGCATGTGGATTATGCTCGACCATTCTTGACCAAGGTTTGTAGAATCCAGATCTTAAGCAAGATATTTTTAAAAGTTACAGGATCAGATCGTAGATAAAATTATAGGATTGTAAGATTCTACTAAAAATACAAAAATATAACTTTTATTTATTTTTGAAGTGAATATTCAATGAAAATTTATACAAATAAATATAAAATTTTAATATCCATCGTAATTTAATAAATTTTTTAACTTAAATTTATAATATTGACATTATATATTTGTATTACAAAGATTTTTGCGCCATCGCAAATTTAGTAATGTTCTTTGATAAAAAATTTATAAAAAAATAATATAAACTCATAAAATATAACATTCAAATAAAAAATTATCAAAATATTAACTTACCTTTAATAAATATAAACATAAATTACAAAAACTATAATACCAATCCTACTTTTAAAATCGTGATTCATTTTATAAATAATAAAATCAAAAAATTAAAAGGATAAGATCAGAATTCAAACAACTACGTTCGAGACTCGGTCTACACCATGCTAATTGCTATGGTTTGAAACGAGAACATTTCCCAGACACAAAATTTAATTAGTGACGTACAAACAGGTGCTCGCATCAGTCAGCAGTCAGAAATTCAAATAAAGTTAAGTAATTATTGGACCCCATTAAAACTGCGAAACATCAGTCATTCAGTAGCGTATGCCACCAAACCACTGTAACATATAATAAACTTATATCCGTTCCAATTTCTTTTTTCTTGCTCAGACATTGTTGAACATCGTAGAAAGAATAGTGAATATTTACATGCATTTAATTTATAACTCACCTATAAATATCATGATTAAATTAATAGTTATATAAATTAAAGCGATAAATATTAATGTAATAAAATAATATAGTATTTTGATTTATTTTATTCACAACGTTCAAAAGTAAAAAATCGTGAATCGCATTTATATAAAAATTTTTAGTTCATGATCCTTTTTCTTTTTTTCTTTTCATTTTGTGCTTTAACTGAAAACCCCATTTAAAATCTCCATGCAATGAAAACAGTTAGTATGAATTTAATAAGCTTAATTCTATTAACGTAAAAAGAAAAATTTTCCTTCTTCCCTCATAGTGATGATCATGCAAAATTAGTATAGATAATTTTATTTTGTGATAAATTAACAAATTCATGCAACAAAAAATATAGTAGTAGATTAATAAAGCTGGTAAAAGAGCTGGAGTAGAAAGAGAAAACTTGCAAAGAAAATCAATGATGAGACGGCCATCGGAGAGGCGACCAGATGATCTACGAAAGAAAGTGCGGCCATTGGGTAAGTTGATGGAGTAACCGAGTCCGGCCACCAGTCCACCGGTGTCCGAGTTGGAATCTCCGAAGTTGAAAATGGCTGGCGGGTTCTTGCATTTACAGAGGACTGAGGTTTTTGTTGAAGAGCTCATAAATGTAGAGATGAGAAGAAGGAGGTGAATTGCAAAGGAGAAGGAAAAGCGTTTGAAGGAACAAAGTGGAGGACAGAGCAGTGAATCCATGATGACCATAACTCATGAAAGTTGTTGTCTTTTGCTTTTAACCGTGTTAAAACTTCGAAGTTGTCTGCTTACATTAATTTATTCAGCCATTTTTACTTTTTTTTTTTCCTCTTTTTGCAAAGTGATATGTGTTAGGACAGTAGTCCCGCAAATTTGCTAAAATTATTTAACTAGGCTTTGAAGATAATAATAAAGAGAAATATACTACAAACAATTAAATTTACGTAATTGGATTAAAAGATTTGTATTTACTGATAAAGGAGAAAAATTCACTAACTCAAAAAAAATATATAATTTTGGAGAAATTTCTATAACGGACAAAGAGGAGAAATTCACCCATTTAAAAGGAATATAAATTTGGATTAACCTCTACAAAATTTAAAACAAAATACCAAAAAACCAATGTGGGGAAAATCGCTAAAATAGTCCCTCAACTTTTTTACTTTAAAAAATAAAAGTTCAACTTTTGTCTCTTATACACATCTAGATGAACTTTTTTGCTAGAATAGTCCTTTAAGCTTTTATTTTTTAGCTAAAAAAGTCCTTTTAAGGTGTAGTCAATAATTTTTTTTTTTTTTTTTTTTTTTATAAATTTCACATGAAGGACTATCTTGGCTAAAAAAGTTAGGACCATTCTACAAAAGTTACCTAAAATAAAAATTGAGGGATTATTTTGGCGAATTTCCCAACCAATGAGAGTTTTAGTAGGAAAGGCCATAAAAGATTTAATTCGTTCTTTCTGAAAAGGTGTATGACAATAAAAATAAAATTGGCTCTAAACACCATTACAATGAAAATACAAGAGAGCCTAAATAAGATAAAAAAAATTGAATGGTCATAAAAATTCTAAAATTTCATTAAATATCTCTTGACTTTGTGCATTGAAAATCTTAACTAAGGCCTTTAATTTATAAAAAATTTTACGGTCCCTTTTAGGGAATTATTTTCTTTACTTTAAAGACATACAAGACAACACTATGTCTTTAAAAATCTTGTCTGAGTTAAAATCGAAATAATTCTCTCAACAGAATTATAGAATTTTCCTTAATTTATAACCTTGAGTAGAAGAATAAAATTGTTACTCGATTAATATAAAACAAAACAAAAAATACAAGACCGAGTTTGAAATGGCTATCAAATTTTGAGGAAGAATCATTTTCAAGTGAGGACCTACAGAAGCTGCAGTTAATATCCGGAATGAAGGCCCGAACAAATGAGGAATCAAAAACTCATGACTTCGACCCCAAACCCATAAATCCAACAACTGGCAGCCCAATCTTCAGGCCCGAAATGCCAGTACCTGCTAAGGCACGTAGCAAGCGTTCACGCGCCACTCCATGCACTTGGACGTCCCGCCTACTCGTGGTCTCACCGTCAACCAAACCCTCGACCACAATAGTAATTGCAACAACAATGATAATGACAATGTCATCATCGCCGGAAGTCAGACACGGCCCCAAACACCAGCAAAAAGACGGCGAAGGCGCCGCCGAAATGGAAGGAAGTATATGATCAAAATGCTAGCATGGCCAATGGTGAATTTTGGAAGTGTCTTCATTGTGTTACAGATAAGACACCACAGGGGAGGACTGGTCCTATGGGCCGCAAAACGCTTTGTTATGCTTGTGGGGTCCGTTACAAGTCGGGCCGGAATGAACCCGAATATAGGCCCGCTGTGGGCCCAACTTTTATCCTCACTAAGCAGTTCGTTTCACATCACTCAGTGCTGGAGTTGAGAAGAAGGTAAAAGGACATGTTCGTTAAGGTCTCAACAACAATTTCTCCACCAAAATATGATTTTTGGTGTAACACCATCCAACGGTGACGATTACTTGATTCATCAACATGTGATTTTCGATAGTTGATTTAGTGATGATTTTAGTCCTAATCCTAGTTTAGTGAAGTTTGGGATGGAGAAGTAATGAGGCTAAATAAGGAAATTTTCTCTATGATTTGATCTGATTAATGATTAATTCACTATGTTTCCTAACTTAATGAATTTTGTAGTACTCTTTTTGTTTCACATAATTTTGGATTATTGGATGAAGGAAGAGGGCAGTAGAGAAAGTAGGAGTTGTTGTAGGCTCTAGTCTTCTAGTGTCCGTCTTAATTTCATTTTTCAAACTTTTTTGCAAATTAAATCGTAATCGACCAAATATTCATTCCATCTCTTTTGTTATTATTATTTTTCATTAGAATCTTGATTTACTTGAGTTTTGAACAGATTAAACTACTTGTCTAATCCCTATTTAATTATCTTAATGACTTCAAGATCAAACTAACTAAGGGCATCATGCATGTTTAGTTATTAGAAAAGTCATATTATGACAGATAAACCTTAGATTAATTTTCAATGTTATACGTGTCTATTTACAATTTACAATACTCGCGCATTGAAATCGGGAATTTAATAATTTCTCATGTGTGCGAGACTAATGACGACTATCATAGTCTAATCATATATGTGGGAGTTGAATTTCAACGTAAAATTTAGACGACATTATGAGTTTTTGAAAACTTGGCTCTATGGATTAATCAAATTTTTGTAGAAAATATTCTAAGTCATGTTTTGTACTTTATTTATTGACGGTTTGTTTCAAAATAATAAATGTAATATTAGGTGTATAAAATCATAAATCTTTTTAGAAAATTGAAGAGAGAACTTTATTTGTGCTACCCAAATCCATCTTACTAGAGGCCATGATTAAACATTTTGAAATGATAGATATGAGACTTATGTCTTCTTTTTTTTCTGGGATTGAGATCTTCCTTAATTTAAGCAATTTGATACATGTATTTTTATTTCTTAAAAAAAAAAATATGCAGGTGATATTTTGAAAAATTCAAGATGAATGAAGCAAAGCCAATTCTAACTTCGACTGAAGAAAAATTACATTTGACGAAAGATGGCACTAAAGAATATGTTGATCCTACAAACTTTAAAAGTTCAATAGGGAATTGAGATATTTGACTTCTACAAGGCCATATACCACTTTTAATGTTGGTTTGATTAATTTTATGTTCAAGAAAAATCTATATTAGTCACACTTGTAGGCAATAAAGAGGATTTTGAGGAATATCAAAGGTACTTAAAGAGATGATATTTTTTATTCATGGAGTAATCCAGTTGAGTTATTTGGCTACACAGACAGCAATTGAGCAAATGATACAGTTGAAAGGAAAAGTAGGTTATGCATTTTTTTACTAATTCTAGGATATTTTCATAAAGTTCTAAAAAGTAACCGGTGATAACATTATCTACAACAAAGATGGAATATATTGCAGTATGGCTAACATTGCTACTCAAGTATTGTGTTTGCGTCATATACTTAGTGTTCTTTAACACAAGCAGGATGGTCTTACAATTATATATTATGACAGTAAGTCGACGATTGAAATATCAAAAAATCTAGTTCTTCAAGGGTGTAGTAAGCACATTAATATCAAATATTACTTCGTATGTGATTTAGTTCGAGATAAAGAAATTGATGTTGATTATTACGATCAAGTGACAAACATTTTTATCAAGATTTTGAGCTCGAAGAGACGTTTTCTGAAGTTGATGTTGGTCATGTTCAGGTTTGAAGAGCTTCATTTAAAAAAGGTATTGTTAGGAAATAAATAAACCAAGCTAATTTATTAATTAGTTTATTAGTTTTAGTGGCCATGTGTCATTGTTTGAGTGGTTTATATTGTTTGGTTCATTTTAAGTTATAGGATGTGATGCGTAGGATTATTTCCTTGTCATAGTTTTATTATCAGCCGCATAGGCGGCTCAGCGTGTGTGTGTGAAACGGTCTCTGTTTTTGTTAGAAAGAATGGCCGCACCTCTGATTAATTTACTTTGAAAATTGCCGCAGCCGTCATCTAGGAAAGCTTTGCCCAATTTCATTGCCTTCTTCCTTGTTAGTTTTTTATTAATTATTTGATTTGGGTCCATCCTTACTAGTAATATATACAAATGCCTACCGGAAAACCAGGAACTGAGTTTATTATTGTTATATGTGATGGGTTCAAAATACGGATGTTAAGACGGAAGTGTTGGTACACTAGAATAAACAAAATACGAAATGAATATATTCGTGAGAAAATTAAAATAGCATCTATTGATGAGAAGATGAGAGAAACACGCTTAAAGTAATTAGATCATGTGTTAAGACGACTCAGTAGTCAACATAAGAGGAATAAGAGAAGATTGAAAAAAATTTAGTAAATAACTTATAATATGATCCATAATAGAATATAATGATATAGTAAAATTTATGTAATCGATCATATTTAGTAGAATTAAAACTTCGTTTGACTTTGTTATGGATGTATCCAAAAAATTAGGTCAAACACAAACAGCAACACACCTTGCCCTGCCCTACACCATTTCACTACAGTTTCTGACAATAGACTGCCGTGTTTGTACAAGTTTGAGTGATTGATCAATTGGTTCATTGCTGTTGATTATTCTCTTTCCAACAAGAAGAAAACCTCGGTTGGTTCCCATCGGCCACTTACCGGCTGTTATTTTTCAGCCTGTGGTTCTGTGTTCTTACACATATTTCATAATTATTCAGATCATATTTTCAGTATCAACTATTAAGAAAAATTTTAGTGTTACAAATATTAGATTGACGCGTATATAATTTTGAAGGTTAAAGTTGAATAACACGATTACAAAATTCATAAAATTGGAAAGTAGTTATAATTTTAAATTTATATATCAATTATTCATTAATGTTGAAATTGAAAATTTTACAACATAGAGTATGTTTGTGCATAATGGACTGCTATTTCAATCCGCAGTCAAACTATTATATTAGGTTGGACATAATTATTGTATTGTGGAACTTAGAAAAATATTTTGATAATGCCTTGCATTTTATACTAAAGGCAGGCTTGTTCTCATCAATAACTTATGAAAGCTGTAAGTTTTTTTTTTTTTTTAATTGAAAAATATGATAATTTTCAAAGTTTGTTGAAAAATAATTTTATTAGAAAAATAAAAAATTCTTTTTGAAACAACCAAGACCTCGTCTTTCAAAATACTTTTTTCCAATCCCAATAAAAACTTACATTTAATTATTTATTATAAGCTTCCATGTACAAGTCTTAACATCTAGTTAAATTTCGGGTATGTTTGGTAGGGCTGAAAATATTAAAAATTTTCTTGGTGTCAAATAATAGGAAAATATTTTTCGGTATAAAATATTTTTTAATTTTTCTCTCTTTGACTGAAAATAATTATGAAATTTATTAAGTTTAAATTATTTTCCGAATAGTTTAAAGATGATATTAAATCTCAAATACTTAATTATATAACTTCATTTACTAGAAAAATTTATTTTTGTTTTTAATTATTGTCCATTTATTTTTCTCTTCATTGTGGGTCCAACAATAATAAAATTATCACTATACTTATTTTACCACTATATTATATTATGATTTAATTTTGAAGAGAATTAATTTCTATTGACCACAATCACTGGTAAAGTATTCATTATAATTGTTATAAATCTTTTTAACTCATATTCATAAAATTAAGGATGAAAAACATTAAAAGTTATATTTCAAAATATTTTTATTTTGTCAATCAAACACCAAAAATTATATGAAAAATGAACTCTTTCATGTAAAATATTTTCCAAGGAAAATTTTTTCCTCCAGAAAACATTTTACATCCAACCAAACGGACCCTTCATGATAGGAAAATTTTTTCCTCCCTATTGTAGCTTTGTAGGAAATTTTAAGAGAAAGAAGAAAAATAAATCTCCAATGTGTGATCTTAACTACTAGTACAGAAACTTCAATTCATCGAAATCTTTAGTGAAACTCGATTTAGGAGAAAGATTTAAAAAATAATAATAATTTAGACCATTTGAAATTCACATAATAAATTAAGGGCTCAAGGGACTTGCAAGTCGTATCTACTTTGCCAGCTACAAAATATTTGACTAATTCAAGTCAAATTTGCACATCTCCCTCCCTGTAGAAGAAAATTAAATACAATAGATAAATAATGAAAATGAAAATTCTGTGTTCAAAACAAAAACTGTGATCTGTTTTGATGATTTTAGCTGTTCAGGAAACAAGAATTCCAGTGAACAAAGAACTGATAAATCTGGTGATGGTTTTAACCAACAAGTCGCATACCATGGGATTTTACATAGTCTTTTTTTTGGTTACATATACATATATTAGACTGAAATACGTACGTTAATATGTCTGTTAACATAGCTTTTTCGAACGGAATTCAATTCCATTACCCATCCCTTGGTCCTCAGAGAACGAGACCCACATAAGATAAAAGGTTTAGGCCAGTCCTTAGAGTTGCCTGTTAACATATCATAATGCACACCATGTGGCATATAATCCATAATCAAAACTTTACTCATTTTTTGCAAAATTAATTAAAAAAAATATTTTGAACTGTTTACTTCAACTTATTTAGGGTTAAATGAATTCTCGTTACTTGCTAATTAAATCGAACTCGACTTGATAAAAATTCATTTAAAATTAATTCGTCAATAATTAAATTAAGGTCAAATAAAATTTAACGTTCGTTAATTTTTTAAATTTAATTTAAACTCAATTCGATAAAGTAAATATTTTAAAAATTCAAAAATAAAATTAAATAATTTTTTATTTCTTCATTATTCTTTGTTGTTTTGGAACTGATGAGTTAGTTCATCAAAATAAAATGAATCTCCCCTCGGTCTCCTTAGTCTCCTCTTCGCTTTGACTCGTCTTAGTCGGCTTTCGCTTTGTCTTCCCACCAGTTGGTGAGCTCCGCAAAAAGCAAAAGAATATTAAAACCCTATGCGGCAGGGAATATTAAAACCCTATGCGGCAGGGAGACTTTAATGCTTTGCGAAAGCATCGCACCAAATTGGGGAAAAGCGAGGAAAGCAAAGTAAATATTTAGGTAAATTCGATTTTTTATCTCACTTATAGACCCTGTGATGTAAATTAAACTTTAGAAAATTTATGACATCAGCTGATGTAAACAAGATTTTTTAAAATTTAATCCTGACCACAGGGTCTACAGATGGATCAAAAATCGGATCTACCTAAATATTTTTCGGAAAGCAATATTAGATCGAGTCAGCTTCACAAAAATTTGTTTAAATACGATTTGAAAGATAAATAAATTAAATTTAAATAAAGATTTAAATTCATTAAAACAATCAAATAAATATAAATATTAAAATATACGATTTGTTTATATTCATTTATACCCTTAAACTTATTGAACGTACTAGAGTCTAGACATGGAAGGTGCTATTAACGTCTTCTTTGAATCATTCCACAATTTTGGCAATTTTGCCTAATTTTATAATTTCGTTCAAAGAATTATATGTAATTTTAAATGTTTATGTATCCTATAATATAAATTTTAAATTATAGAATATTATATAATACAAGTTTCGACGCTTCAACGGATTGTATATATAATTTCTCTAATCATTTATGGCAATAGTAAATATATAGGTCGAATAGATAATTTTTATATTATTCTTGAAATTTGAGTTATTAAAAATAAAATAATGAATACGGAGAAGAAGTTGGGAATGGTGGAGAGTAGTGGGAAAATACAGTTAGTTATATATATAGTTAGGTTAGATAGTACGATAGTATAAATGGCACATACCTATGTGTGTGCAAATTAAAAAATATATATAAAATTTTAAAATCTGAAATAGATTTAAAAAAAGAAAATTATGAGAAGTCATGAAAGTAATTATGTGAATACATTAATTTTAACATTATATCAAAAGGAATTGGCCTTAAGTTTTATATATAGTTAGATGTTATTCTTGACCTATTTGGCTATCTTTATGCTCGCTAATTATTAAAAATCTCATTCAAGAAGAGCACTGGATGAATGAACATTTTGAGCATCTTCAAATTTTTAAAATAATAAATTTATGAAAAAAAATATACATCTACCAGCATGTCTACTGCTACAAGTTGCTCAATGAATGTATCTTTTACGTAATAAATATTTCATTAAACAAGTTTAAATAGCAGTGGAAGCTACAAAAACTGTGGCAGTTATAAGAATGAAGTATTAATTTTGTGTTTTGGAGCAGATTTTTCAGTGATCACATAACTCCTTTTTACTTTACTTATTTTTTGGTTTTACCCCTCAACTAAGCATGTTTTAGCTTTATTTCCATCTTTTTTCTTCTCTTTTCAACTGCTAGTTAGTTAAAATGACCTTTCATAAAATATATATATATATATATTTAAAAAGAAAAAAGGGTATTTCATCTAGACTTGACATCAATTTGTATGGATCTTTTACCGCAAACTGTTAGAAAAGGACCAATGCGAGACTTAGAAACTTGAAAATAAAGTGTTTAGACCAACTTGACACGACAAATTTTTGGGTGTGAATCAAATCTACGACACAATATTATAAAATTTTAAATTGTACAATATGATGATATAATTTATTAATGTGACCACACAATTTTCCTATAGTATAAGGCAGCTAATCATTTTAATAGAATAAATTTTCAAACATGGTTGACCAAAAAGAATCAAAACTCAAACAAAGAACAAAAGAAAGGGAGATTTGAAGGAACTCGCTTGATATTCTGTGTGATATGAGATAATAGCCCGCTTTTAAGTTTAAAGGTTAGGCAAATCATCATAATTAACCATTTATGATTTACTTAATCATCATGTACAAAGTCATTAGCTCATTGCCTCCCAAAAAGATATATCATTATAAAGTGATTATCAAATCTCAGTTGTTGCATTACCTTTCATACACCTTAATCCTTTAGCCATATATCAATTTTGACTAATTGGTGATTTGCTAATTGTAATTTCTTAAACTTTAGATAAAGCAATTTGATTTTTGGACTTGAAAATTCTACTTTTCATGTGCCAAATATAGTATATTTGCTTTAAAAACTTCCTATACTTTTTATATATACTTTTCCCCAAAAGTTGTTGGAATTTATTGCCTAAAAAATTCTGCATATTTAATTCTTGGAACAGTATGATGTGATGTGGTGCATGCATGTGAACCGTTAAAATTTTACTTCTTGTTCGTTTTTTTTTTTTTAAATTTCTGGCATGTTAGAGTCCTTATCTATCTTTGCTTACTAATTTTATGTATGGCTTTAAACTAATTTTTGTAATTAGTTACTTGTAAAACTTTGTCTTCTTTGGTGTTCACACTATTATTCACACTTGTGTTCACACTGTCATTTCAATTTACTTGAGTTAGGAGACTGGTTCGTTCATATCTTTTCTCCCAAGACAATCATGTTGTCTTCGAACTCTAGCCGATTTGCTGCCTATAAATACTACCACTCGGGTCCTCTTTTGACACACTGAAATCCCTTATCGATATACAGTTTCTCATGTTCTAGTACTGAGTAGTCCTGTAACATAGGTAGTAGGTAGTAGCTCAACCTTGCTGCGATTGAAGTTGTCGTTGAATTTTGGAGAATGACCACCCGGACAAGTAGATTACGATCCCGTAAGGGGTGAAAACTAGTAGATTATGAAGATTACGATTCCGTGGGGGCAAAATAACTTTCAAAAACAGGAATTAGGCATCTCGACTTTATTCTTATTCCATATTCATTCACACAATGATTCACATTGTTCATTGATTTTCGGTCCCAAATTCTATAAGTTCTCTTATCTCACTTTAATTTATTGAAACACTATGATTATGTCCAGCAAAAGATCTGTATATTATTTGCAGATGACATTGTGTTAGTAGATAAAATAAAAGATGGGCTTAATGCTAAACTTGAAGTTTGGAGAGATACACTTGAGGCAAAAGGGTTTAAAATTAGTCGATCAAAAACAGAATAGATGGAATTTAAGTTTTTCAAGGGTGCAAGTAGAAATGAAATAGGGGTTAGTATCGGAGATCAAGAGATAGACCTATAACTGAAAATTTTAAATATTTAGGATCAGTTCTTCAGAGTGATGGTGGTATAGATCAAGATGTTACACATCGGATACAAGTGGATTGGACTACATGGAGAATATACACATCGGGAATATTATGCGACCGCAAAATTTCTTTACGACTTAAGGGTAAATTTTATAGAACAGCAATTCGGCCAGCGATGCTTTATAGATCTGAGTGTTGGGCAGTGAATTACACACATGAACAAAAGATAAGAGTAGCATAAATGCGAATGTTAAGATGGATGTATGGGTACACTAGGATGGACAAGATACGCAATGAGCATATTCATGAGAAGATTGGAGTAGCATCTATTGATGAGAAGATGAGAGAAACACACTTAAAGTGGTTAGGTCATGTATTAAGACGACCAGTAGAAGTGCTTGTTGTAGATTTTAGAGAGAGTAGTCAACATAGGAGGGGTAGGGAAAGACCGAAAAAGACTTGGTGGGTAACTTGTAAGAGAGATATAGCCCATCTTTTTCAGGAATTTAGGAGGATATGGTCCATGATAGAGCACAATGATGTAGTAGGATTCATGCAGCCGACCCTATTTAGTAGGATTAAGGCTTGATTTGTTTGTTTGTTTGCTTACTATGATTATGTGCAGCAATCTTGAAAGTGATTTTATAATATAAATAATTAGTTGGCAAGAAACTGATTTAGATTGTACTAGACGTATTAATTTAAATCAATTACTACATGAAACCTTGAAACTATATGAGAGCAAGGGCAGATGTAGTGGGGGGGGCGGGGAAGATGAGCCGTCCTCAAGAATTTGAAAATTGTGTTTTGTCTTTTTGAAATTTTATAAATTTTTTTATTACACTCTTATAAAATTTAGATTTTGTTCCCCTTCAAATTTTCAAAAGTTATAAAAGTATTCTTTAAATATATATTTACATAGTCTTGTCTTTCAAAATATTCAAAATTATCTTTTGATATTTTTCAAAAAATTTAACTGCACTCCCAGAAAATTATATTTACTCCCCTTAATATTTTACAAAAATTATAAAATAATCCCTCAAAAAATATATCAATATAATCTTACCCACTCAATTCAACTCTTGCAGCCTTTGTATGAGAGTGGTAGATCAGTAAAGAACTTTGAGATCGGGTATCACTAATTGTGATTATTTTCTTTCTCTTAATTGGTTGATAGCTTATCTTTACATTGACCTGCCTATAAGTGTTTTCATGTGAGAAGTTGTTGCTATTTGACTCCGGTCAATTACGATGTTGATATTTAATTATTAATAATAATATAACAACCGATCTCGATATATTAGTTACTTAAATAACCTGTATGACTGTTTTTTGTATTGGTTCGATGGTTCTTCTAGTTTATTGATTGATATATGCTTTGTTTCTATGAAACTTTGTTTCTATGAAATAGAATCTTGTTTGATTCTGGTAATATAGTCGAGTCCACTGGATGAAAGCAAATGAGATAGTTAATTCATATTACAAGGGCACATATTAGATTTAGAATAAATTGTGCTATTAGATATACTTTGACCGAAATTTATGTAATTGGCTAACTGGCAACATGATTCTTTGATAAAATCATAGCGCAGATTATGTGTGCTTGTAGTAGTTTTGGAATATATTTTTGAGGGTTGAGGTGTTAATAATTATTGCGGATGACGCTTGGATTAAAGAGCTTGAAAATCTTAATTAGTAAGTTGTACACACTTTAACCTCTAATGAAACTTTTCTTGATATTTTCTTATGAAGAATTGGTTTTAATGGACATGATATCTTATATATATATATATATATATATAAACACAAAGTGGTATGCTTTGTTTGATTCGGAGATCAAATAATTTCTATGGTTGGAAGGAATTTTACTTGAATTTGCTTAGACCATCACTAGTTATACTTGGTCTTAATGTTTTTTGGAAATTCGATTTCTAATGTGATTGCTAGACTTGAAAATTTATGGCATATTAATAGTTGTTTCTCAAGCAAATTCTCTCAAACTAATATCGCTCTGTTGATAAGGTGTTAATCATGTCGTGTCGTGTCGTGTTGCGGATTATCGTGTCGTGTCGTAATCGTATTCGAGTCATAAAACTTTAATCATAACCCTATCCAATTAATAATCGTGTCATGTTGTATATAACCTATTTATTTTTGTGTTGTGTTGTGTCGTGTCTGACCTATTTAACTTGTTTACTATTGATAGTATTAAATTAACCCAACAAAAAAATTTTATGATATGTAATAACGACTCTCTCAAGATTCTATACAAATACAAATAATTTTTTTCTTTAAGATTGTAAAGTCATAGCAATCTTAAAAACTTAGAATTTTATATAATTTCACATAAAAATATAATATTACGTTTATAATATGTATTTTTTACTCCGAAGTCAACTTTAAAAGTCTTCCAAAATAGAGGGTTTTAATGTAAATAAATACTAGAAAGTAAATTATACATGAAAGTTAAAAAAGTTACAATATAATTTTTAAAATGTCATAATATATTTTCATATATACACTAATTACATACGACACAGTAAACGTGTCAATAGTGTCGACCCGTTTATTTTCGTATCGATCCATTTATTCTCGTATTGTAAGCGTGTCGTGTCATAATCATGTTCGTATCATGAAACCCCAACCCTAATCCGCTAAATACTTTAAATTTCGTGTCATGTCAAAAATTGACACCCCTACTCTTTGGTCAATGGTTAAGAATAAATACCCATAATATAACTTGAATTATTGAGAATAATCCTACCATATTTTTTACGGATATTTTCAACTCAAGAATTTTATGAACAATAAAACATTTTATTCGTGATACGTGTAGACCTTGGATTAGGTAAATTCTTGACTTGAAACTCAATAATTTTATTTGAGAAAATTTGATGTTTTAGATATCAATAATTTGTAATCACGTGTTGTACAAATTAAAAAATATGATCCAATTAGAATTAAATTAATTTGATTATAGTAGTGAATTTAAATTGATCTGTGAAAACTTGGGTCAGTTAATCTCGAACAAAATGGTTGTATAAATAATTCTATTAATGGATTATATTCTTGAAAATATGTTAAATGACAATTGTATAATGTTATTTGCATGAAATCATCTTCTTCATGACATATCAAGTATTTGTCACCTAAGGAATAATATTAATTTATTCCGTAGTTATTGAATGGATCAAACTAAATGACTTATGTGTTTTGTATATTAATTTCAAGATTTGATGTTTTTGTATGAATACACATCTTATGATTTCATTGTTATAACATGGATAGATTCAATAGTAGAAATTTAAGTTCCTATGCTTGTTTTTCAAATAATGCTAATAATTGCATATTTCGACATGTGCTGACATGTTAATTTATTTAACTTTGGATAAATTAAATTAAACTTTGATCAAGGAAGTCTTAATTTCAGTTCAACCCGTCCACGAATAATGTTGTTTTATTATTTGTAGTATAATAGAACTGGTAAAGTGGATTATTGAGAATAATCCTAGCAAATTGAATGTATTTGATAAATTTATCTTTGTTGAGAATAGGGGTTATACAATGTGAGTTAGATGTTAAAAAAATAACAATTACTTATCTAGAATTGGATATGATGTGTATGATTGATTAATTTCCAATACATTATTGTTAGTTATGTTCTTATGTGATCTTATGGATCTTGGTTCAAATTTAACTGAACTGCTTATAGTTTGATCAAGAAATTAATTAATATGTGAAAAACATAAATTTATATATTCAAATCAATATCGTCTGTATGGGTCAATCACTATAATGAGATTAAAACTAACATTGATGGATTAACCACATCTATTCTTAAGAATAAGAATTTAGTATCAATACCGTTGGAAAAAATTAAATAAGTAAATAAATAAAAGTTATTTGCCTTGAAAACTTGAATTCGATTTAAGTAGGATTGCTTAATAGGCTGATCTTACACAGTTGGGAATAAGTTTTACTTATATATTTTTTTTTGGTGATAATGGGAATACAAATTAAATTTTGTAGCGTAAATCAAAATGTGTACAGACTTAGTAGTTGTTTTGCTATTAAGTAGAATAGAGTTCTTAAGCATCTATTCACTGACAAGTCTATTTTGGCTGATAGTGTTAAAATTGTTCAAATATCACCAAAATTTAAGGGATTAACAGTTGAATTCCAGTTTTCTTGAATAATTTCAGGTAAATAACTTGGTTATAACATTATATGAGATTGTGTCGTTGGTAAATTGACTACAAATCTTTGACTTATTGTATTTTGGCCTCAAGGTCTTTAGAACAGTGTTATGACCTTGATTGATTGTTTCCTGAATTATACATTGTGTTTATATTATACTTTTAGAGCCCAAATCTTGGTTATTTGTTTGATACATATATTTGTTGGTATCAAGAAATAAACAATTGAAATATTTTCCTTTAAGATATACACATTTGATTGGCTTTAAGACTTGAGCAAGTTGATATATATTGATATTCATCTACATGTAATGAATAAATTTTATTCCTAAAGCTCAGTCAAAATGTGGGGCTTGGATAATTGACAAAATTTATTGCATGAGATAATATGCCCAAGATGCCTGAGTAGATTATGAAATAAATCTGCATATTAGTGATAATTACAATTATACAAGTGAAAATCACAGAATTAAGGATTGAATATGTTAACTCATGGAGTAAACAAATTAAGACAGTTATAAAATATGAGATGAATTTCTGATGGAGACCAATCCTGTGTAGTTCTTGAACTATATCATATGGGCTGATACCTCAACTTGTATTATTATATTGATCTATTTGGTAATTTGATATTAAAGATTTCACTATATAGATATTACTCTTCGAAATTACATTTGTACTTTGTGTATATCAAAATGTGGGAGTTAAGATATCTAACCATAAAAATTTAAATTACAAATGCATATTTGAGAGGTCTAGTAAGTTCATACTAACTATGTTATGCGAATTTAGTGTTATGTGTGAATCTTCTCTAATGACTTTGCCATATTGAGAATAATAATACCTTCATATTTTGCCGATGCATAAGTGACAAGATATTCTAAAAGTATGATACATTTAATTGCATTTATCCAAAAAGAAGGGTGTGACATCAGTAGATCTTGACAAATTGAGTGTCACATCACACATATGTTGGTTAGATATGTTGAGAATATTATTACTTCATTACCTTTTTGGTAATTTTTTAAGCAACTTTGCTATGTGTTGGGAGATGCGAATAATCACGCATTTGATTATGATTCATACTTTTAGATGGAGTTATAACTTTATAGTCATCTAAGTGAGTTTATAATGATAGATACTTTATGAGATATGAGTTTGTTACATTAAATTAATATACTCAAGAGCTAAATAGCTCACAGATCCATTACTAGAAAAACCTGGGTTTGTTTCCTGTGTTAAAATTTACAGGTAGTGATTGCTAAGATAAAGAGCAATAATTAACAGGCTAGCATATACATATGAGATACAATATTGTGATGTAGCTCATGAGCAAGGGAGTGATAACTAAGGGCATTGTGAAGTCACGATAGAGTGTTATTCAATATATTGTGATGTAGCTCATGAACAATGGGGTGATAATCAAGGGCATTGTGAAGTCCTGATATAGTTATTTGATCCCTTTAAAGAACTGAATCGAGATATAGTCCTAGATATATAGAGGGGAATGGGACTTAGACCTGTTAATGGGTATTGAATGTAATACAACCCAACTTATAGTAAAGGAGATCCCAAGAAATAGGTTCAATAGGTAATAACGAGTCCAAAGATATTCTATTTGCACTATTATACGTGGTCCCTCCCTATAGTGTAGATAGTACTTACTGTATAAAATTGTGAAGGTTTAGTCGATGAATTTTAATAACCTTATTCTTTTATAGGTGGTGGTGGCAGTACGCACTTGATAAACTTACCTATATAAGTGTGGAAGTAGGGGCCGTTTCTTAAGAGATTAATGAGTATATCTCTAGAGCACTCGTGAATATCCAGGTAAAGTACATGGCCCAAAAGGCACCAAATAAGATTGTAACCGAGAGGTTAAAATAGATTGAAGTCTAACATGTGATCAGATGTAGAAGTATGCGTTAAGGAGGAAGGTTCAAGACCTTGGTTACTTATCTTCCGTATACTTCTATGTTGAATGCACTAAGTGCAATTCAAATCCACAAGATATCATCATTTATGTGTTAGATTTCTTTACTCAATACCACTTCCATATTTTTGAGTCATGTGGGGGGATTATTGGAATTTATTACCACAAACAATTCCCTATGTTTAATTCTTGGAACAGTGTGGTGTGGTCTGATGTATTCGTGTGAACCGCTAGAATTTTACTTATTGTACATTTTTTCTTCTTTTATTTTTGGTCTGTTAAGGTTCTTATCTATCTTTGCTTATCAATTTTGTGTAGAAATCTAAACCAACTTTTGTAATTAATTATCTGTAAAACTCTGCCTTCTTTAGTGTTCACACTGATGTTTACACTTGTGTTCACATTGTTATTTCATTTCACTTGAGTTAGGAGACTAGTTCGTTCCTATCTTTTCTCCCAAGACAATTAAAACACTTAAGCACAACAAAATTCCATTCAACATATTTCCTCAAATATTCACATAAATAATCAATAATTAATCCACCAATTAGAGTAGTCTAAGAACCTAAGAGCTAGATTCATGTGTATGTGTGTATAGCCATTCAAAAACTTAAATTTGAAAATATCTAGATTAAATCATGAAGACCCTCAAAATTTTTCTAAACACTGTATAACTTACTATTCTTACACCCCTCCACTGAGCTACACAACCGATTCTATTTAAATTAGGTAGGACTTTTAACTCAAATTATAGATTAGGATATTAGTTAGCCAAAGAAGGGAAATGATATAACAAATAAGAACAAGATCTTTATAGTAATGGTGACCACACATTAAAATAAAAGTTCTATTCACATGCGAAATATCATACATCCACATCCCTACACTTAGTAACAAACACCCATAAGAAATTCCAAACAACCAACAATCATATAAGTTCCCCTCTTCTCGAATTAGCCAAACATGCCAACATTCTTTCGGACATATATACATCACATCATTATTTTATTTTTTATGTCCGCTCACAGTACGGGTACCAGTGGTAGGCACTACTCTCAACATATAAACACGCAGGTACCAGAGATTGGCACTACCTGCAAATACAAGTACCATGATAGGCACTACCTATATATATCAAAAACTCCCATTATTATTATTTTTATTTTCAACAATTTTTTTTTGATACCCCTTTTGCTTAAATGTACACCACCCACTTTTCACAATCTTCCACCCTTATATCCCTTAAACATATAATGTGTACCATACAGCTCTTAAAGAAAAAAATTTAGGATAAAACAATTAAAAGAAACATTAAACTCAATAAGGGTAGGTAAATTGAGTTAAATGAAAGAAGGTGAATGATGTTTCTCTTCACAAAAATAAGGCTTAAACAAGGTATTTAGAAATAAATTGTTAAAATGATTGGCTAGAAAAGCTCAACAAACGAAGAAGGCAGCACTACTCTCATTTTTAAATTAAATTAGGTCGTCTAAGAATTAGTTTCGAAAATGTAATAAAGCAAGTTTTTGGGATGCAATAGAATTGAGTCTACATAAATTTTTCTAAATATCCCAAATCAACAATTAATGTGTAGTTTAGTGCTCAAAAGTCTTAAAAATCACAAATGGAAAATATTAACACTAGCTACTCATTCATGCATGGTTCAATTAAAGATTTATTAAGCAGAAAAATGGGAAAATACGTTAAGCAAAGATTTCGAATTTTTTTTCTTAAAAAATTGTCAAATAATTCACAAAAATCTTCAAAAATTTTGACAAGCCCTCAAATCTAAGGAAAAGTCAAAATATATTGTAGAAAAATTGAGCAAAACACACCAAATAACTTAAAAATCCAAATAATACCCCCACCCCATACTTAAAAATAAGCAATGTCCTCAATGCAAAAATGAAAGCATAAAATGGAAAAAATAAAAGTTTCTCTGGATTTAATTCATGTTTTGAGCAGTATCTGCTATAAATATTCTCTTGTCGCCAATGAAAGATGGAGTAACACTAAACAAAATAGAACAAAACAAATAATTCCCTTGAGACAATAAGAAAAAAAAATTGTAGAAAAAGATCCTACAATAATCAAGAAAAAACTTACTCCCTTAAGGGAATACATGACAAAAATAAATGAAAACACCATAACGACAGTGAAACCAAAAATGTCTAATCAGTAAAAACAACTAAAACTAAAATTAAAATAAAC
Source organism: Cinchona pubescens (assembly GCA_025175665.1). Taxonomy (NCBI): domain Eukaryota; kingdom Viridiplantae; phylum Streptophyta; class Magnoliopsida; order Gentianales; family Rubiaceae; genus Cinchona; species Cinchona pubescens. Next base: position 2,969,564 of record JANKKI010000055.1, on the reverse strand, counting down.
AAAAATAAGAACTCAAAAACAAACAGAATAAAATGGACATGGGTTGCCTCCCATGCAACGCTCCTTTATAATCACTAGCTTGATTGTGAACAAGATGATCGGAATAGCCATCTCTATACCAGAGGAAAGAGAGCTCAGTAATTATTAGTGATCGTGCATAGGATCTCTCCTTGTAATTTCTCGCCATACACTTATCCTTAACCTCCTTCTTGACTCCATTAGTTATAAACTCAATTTTGACCCCATTGTCGTCTATCGCTGTAAACTAACTTAATCTTTTCCTCATGACCCTTAAAAGACTCGATGATATCGAACTCTTTACGAGCCACTTCTTCATCTTCAACTCTTATGGTCGATCCATAAGAGAATGTGGGGTATACTAGCACCACAATACAATCCTTATCAACAAGCAAGTGGCAATCCTTCACAATAGTTAGAATCTCTTGTGCTTTCTCCATATCTAAGTCTAAAACCTTGATTAGCTCTTGCTTTGGAAGATCTTGAGGCATTGAAATCGGAATCAATGAACAAGAGTCACCCTCAATATGCTCATCATCTACTAATCCCATCTCTAGTTCTTGCTCATTTTCTTCATCTTCTTCATCCTCAATCACTTGAGATTCTAGTCTACTTATGGAAGAATTTAGTTGGCTTAGTTGATGATCCAAGTTTTGCAGATTGGTTCTTGTTTCCTGTTGAAATTGCAAAGTATTAGCAACTAGAGAATTAATTAGTTCTTCCAAAGACTTACCAATTTAGGATGTAAGGTTGTTGAGGTGGAACTGGTTGTATACACTGAAAATCTTGTAATGGATAACCAAATTTAGGATAATCCATCCATCCTCGATTATACTTATACGTGTAAGGGTCATACCAAGTTTGTGATGGATTTGTGAACCATTCATTAATTTGAGAGTTTGGGCACATGTCAGTTACGTGACTGTCACCACAAATATCATAAGTCCTTGCTCGTCGCCTATCTTCTAATTTCTCGATAATGAAATCGGAACAATAAATCTCATGCGAATTGGTAACCATGATGGAGATCAAATAATAAGTATATACAGTTAAATACAAAAATTTAAAGTACAAAAATAAATCAAACCATTCCCCGACAACAGAGCCAAAAAATTTTTGGTCAGTGCTGTCGTAGGCACCTAAAATTAAAAATTCTCAATAATAATATAGTAGTAGTGAGTAAAGGTCATCTCACAGAGAACGAAATTTATTCTTGTGCTCAAAAGAAAGGGAAATTTTTGAATGCTTGCCAATTTTAAACTAAAAACTAAAACAATAAAGTAAATTGGAGGGAATTCAACTTAAGAAGAATCCTGGTTTTGGTCATATCCACTATGACAATTTTACTAGTCGATCCTTGACTCCAAAAATAATTCAATTTCTGTACCAAGTACTAATTGAGCAATTAACCCAAATTCTAATTCAAAGTTGATTCTTATTTCTTTCTAATGTTGGCTAATTTTCAACATGCGATCCAATTAACCCTAACAATTAATTTAATTCAGACACACGCCAAAGATTAATTAATAGAAGCATTAAAATCAACAAGAACAATTAGACTAATTAAACATAAACACACACAGTTATGCCAATTAGTTGATTATTTTTCCTAAATTTAACAACACTAATCGAGCAATTATCAAACTTAGTAGCTTCACAGATTGAATTAAGCACATGCGGTGAAAACAATTCAACTGTAGATTAATTCTAATAACTTAATTATGCTGCAGCAAAGCAAGTTAAAAAGAACAATCATATAAATTAATCGCAGAAAAATAATCTATACTTGATATAAAGGTGAATAAATTCAAGACCAAAGAGTCTTACTGTCACAGTAGAATTGATCATGGCTTCAACTCCCTCGACCAAGAAAAAAGGTTTAGACACTAAGTGCCATGAAAAAATAACGAAGAATTTTTCTTTGCTGAAAATCTTAGCTAAAACAAGAAAACAATGTGTCGACTCCCTTCTAATAACCCTATATGGGGTATTTATAATGAATACTAGAGTTACAATCATTTTCTAAGGATAAAAACGTGAAATCATTGAAAAAGAGTCCAACCGAGCGAAGAAATTGGCCGAGAATTAAAAAATCACATAACAAGTTGTTTTGGGTGCACATGCGCTGCTTGATTGCACGCATGTGTGCGCGAACACGTTCTAAAAATTTCCTTTCTGGACTCAAGGCTTAATGTTGCACTTCACCTTCGACTTCAATTTGACCTTGATGCTTTTAGAATTTGGAAAAATGTAAAACACAAAAGTTGTAGCTCTTCTTCTTATCTTTTCAATGCATCTTAAATCACCTCTATCGGAGTTTGGACTTGAAAGTTACGCTTAAATACGAAACAGTGTCCAGAATAGCATCATACTTGTGCATGTTTCGCCCTTAGTATTTCCTTTCATCTTTTCTATCTTTTACAGCTCTTTTTCACTTTAACCCTACAAAAACTAAGAATAACCAAATTAAGCTCAATAATAAATCAAATCTTGCTTACAACAAATAAAAATGTGGTAAATGATACATAAAATATAGCACAATTATGAACTTATCACAATCATATTGTCTTCAAACTCTGACTGATTTGCTGCCTATAAATACCACAATTCAGGTCCTCTTTTAACACACTTAAATCTTTATTATATATACAATTTCTCATATATTAGATATATAATTTCTCATATTCTGGTACTGAATAGTTTTACAGTAGCTCAAACCTTACTTGTGAGTGCATGCGATCGAAACTGCTATTAAATGCTAGAAAATGACATGGCCGCCCAGTGATCTCATTTGCACTAGTGGATTACGATCCCGTGAGGAGGAAAATCACTTTCAAGGACAATGATTGCACATCTTGGATTTATTCTTGTTCCATATTCATTCACACAATGATTCAGATCGTTCATTGATCTTTTGTCCTGATTTCGATAAGTTCTCTTATCTCACTTTAATTTGTTGAAGGACTGTGATTATGTCCAACAAAAATGGGGAAAAAAGTTCCTATGCTTTATTTCTCTATAAGGATAAGGATAATAAGTTGATAACTATTTGAGCTTGTGAAATACTTAGGTAGGTTTGGTTTACAGTCTTACTTGTAAACTCGTGATTAGTAGAGAAGTCACATAGTTAGGTAATGACTACGAGGTTTACAAATAAGGCTATAAATCAAGCCATGACGTCTACGAGTAGGATTTTAGACCAAGCCTAACTAAGTAATTCCTGTTTGAGTTTTGAGGTAAATGAAATTAACCTGCCACAAGCCATCATAAGTTCATGCAGATTTTCTCTCTATGGGTCCCCTCCTTGCTCATGCAAGTTCTATATTTCCTAGTTTTTCTAGTCTAGTAGAAGCTTTAGGTTTTGCTTCTCACACATTTTCTTGAATCCATCTGGCCCTCTTTCAATCAATCTTTTGTTTCTTTTAGTTTTGTTTTCATTCATGTCTTATTTTGATATCCTTTTCTATTTCTCTATTATTTTCGCAAGTCTTTATCCACACATTTTATTTATTTATCGTCTAATTTATCTTTGTTTACTTCTTTTGTAGTGTAATGGTCATTGTGGCTATTATTCATCATAGTGGCCAGCTCCACTTTCTTACTCCAGTAAAACTGATTTTAACCATACAAGGGATGGCTGAAGAACTAGAGAAGTCATGTGCAGATCTCCCCCTTTTGGACAAGGAATGTGATAGGGTCACAATCCCTTCTCAACAGACATGCAGAATTAATAGAAAAATTCCTACTGTCTACTTGGCAAGTGATATCCATGAAACTGGTTAACATACTATTAAAGCTCTGATGAACACAATGAAGGGTCTGTGGAATCCTTCCCATGGTATGTCATGCACAACAGCTGGTAATGATATTGCCTTGTTTAGGTTCTTTAACCTAGTAGACAAGTCTAGAGTCCTTGAAGGTTATCCTTGGTCTTTTGATCACAATCTTCTTGTCTTAACGAATTACAATGGACAATTCTTACCTCCAAAAGTCTCATTCCATCCTTGTAGTTTCTGGATTCATGTTTTCAATTGTCCTCTGGACTAGATGAACTTATCAGTTACTCAAATAATTGGCAACAAGATCGGTGTGTTTGAAAGAGTTGATTTGGATTCTTAAGGAGTATGATGAGGGAAATACTAACGAATTAGAGTCCTCATTGATGTTCATCGTTCTTTTCACAGGCTTATGTAAAATTCTTTGGGTGATATTGATACAACATTATATTTTAAGTATGAGAGACTTTCAAAATTTTGCAATTTCTGTGGTAAGCTTGGGCATACTAACAGGATTGTGAATCTTGCCCATCCAACACTAGATTATATCCAAAAAATCTTGAATTTGGGAACTGGTTACGAGTCGAGAGCTTTGGTGGCCAAGAAAATATTTCCTCCAGTGAGCGCAAACGGCAACCTTCTAGCTCTCAATGAATGAATAAAGTTTTAAGTTTAAATCTTCAAGTTCTAGCAGTAGATGCGATTTTGGAAAATTTTGATCAACTTAAATCTGTTGAAAATGTGCCCTCTACCCAATGAGAAGTTGGAAAATCCTTATCCAATTTTCAAACTTCAAGTAATCTAGAATCTTTACATAATGATAATGAGGAAATTGCTCATCCAGTAACAAAAACCAATCTACTGCCTTCCACACCCAAAAATCCGGATAACACAGGAAAGGAGATTGTTATCCACTCAACTCCTAACACTCTCCTTGATAACATGCTGATTAATAACCAGAAACCAACCCCAATTCAAATTTCCTTTACCAAACCTCAACCTGATATCCTCATCGATAGTCTTCCTTTCTAGGCCAAATCCCTTTGAAATTGGAATCTATATGTTGGCATATAAACTAAGCCTAAGTAGGATTTGAAAGTTTTAATTATATTATATTTAGTAGTTGAGTTTGTAAGGTATTTATTCAACAGTTTATTTGGTGTTAGGAATTACTTTGGTTGAATCTTTTAAGGATTTAGATTAGTTTGTGTCTATTTAAAGGCCTTAACAATTAATTATCTAGTTGAGGAAATTTGTATTGAAAATTTGATTAAATAAATTTAGTTTTATCCTCCCAAATTTCCTTCTTCTTCTTCCAACGTTTATTTGTAGCTTGCCTCCCTTCTCAGTTAACAAATTCTTCCAAAGTTTGATTGTGTTAATTTTCTACTGCTTACGAGTTTGTGTGCAAGCATCAAGTTTTGACTTGTCAGATTAAAAAATTGTTTGATTTTTTTGTGTGAAAAAGCCAAACGGCTTTCTTAGTAAAATTTTGGTTAAAATATTATTTCTTGGTTCTATTAATTGAATAAGAGTTATTTTAGCTCCTTTAAAATAGTATCAGTTGTGTGTTCCGTTGCATGATTTTTGGATGTTATCAAATTGGTATCAGAGCTCTAGGTTCAAGAGTTTGATCTTAGGGTGTTTGTTAAAATTGGAGAAAAAGAAGAGTCCTAGGCTGCAGTCTTGGACGCGAAGATTATGGTAGAGTACTCTATTTTTGAAAATTGGACCACAAGAGAAGTTGGTCTTGGAGTACTCATTTGACAATTAGGGTGTAACGAAATTGACCCTAGTTGGAACAGTGATCTAAAAAAAAAGATCTTGTCATGTTAAATTGTTGGTGTTGGACAGCGATCACGAGAAAAAGGTCACGTCAAATTTACAGTTGAGGAGCAAGGTAAACCAAGAAATTCAAAGACGAAGAAAATAAAATTTTCTCAAGGTACATAAATATTTTTATTAAATTGTCAAGATGGGTAGATCAATTATTAATGGTGAAAATTTTGAAATTTTGCACACACTTATGGGTAGTGAAGGAAGAAAGATTTGAATGGGCCGAAATTATGGAAGAATATTTTAAAAGATGTGGTTTAGGTGATGCCATAAAATTGAGATTATCCAACCCTTTGCCAAAAGAAATTATGAAGAGGAAGGCAAAATTATTTTTCAAAATTATGCATAAATCAACGGTTAGAAAATTTTACAAAAGGGTTATTGTTAATGCTCAATCACCTGAATTTTTTTTGGTCGGATTTATTTTATATTTTAATGGAATTTGCGGAGGATAATTGTGATTGCAAATCTAAATTTGAGTTGGAAGGGCAAGTTGATTTTGAAAAGGATATGTATGTCGATGATGGCATAAATTTTGAAAATTTTGATTTGCATTCATTATTTGAGTTTATTGAGGATGAAGAATTTGTCCATGAAAAAGAAAAAAATAGTTGAATTGGACGAGGATGAGATGGAAATTTGTATTTTGGTGGGGAAAGAAGGAAAAGAATTTGCAAAAGACGCTATTGATGATTTTAAAAATATTAATTCTAATTGAGAAGAATAATATGATGGATGAAATTGATTTTCTTGGAATCCATGAATTATTGGAAGAAAAGAGTGATTTTAAATTATTGTTCAAAATCATGGTAGAGTGGATCAATTAATTGAATATTGTAATATTGAAAATATTGGTGGTTCAAATTATCAAAAAGAAGAGTATGATTTCTTGGTTTTTGGAAATAATTTGGAGGATTACTATGTGAGACGAAATTATAGTGTCGTCAATTGTGAATACGTAAATATGGATCAATTCTTTCATCGAGAAGAATCAACCACCAAATTGTATATGAAATATAAGATCCATCCAATTCCACATATGAAAATGAAATTGAAGACCAACTATAAGTTGGAGTTGCACACCGTTTACACAATTACTGAAATTTCTATTGAGACTGTGGCTTGTGATGGCGTTGGATCAGCTTTCATGAAGGACTTGGTTTAAGGGAGGTAATGTTGGCATATAAACCAAACCTATTTAGGATTTGGAAGTTTTAAATAAGATTATATTATATTTAGTAGCTGAGTTTGTAAGGGATTTACTCCCTAGTTTATTTGGCGTCAGGAAATTGCATTGGTTGAATCTCTTAAGGATTTAGAGTAGTTTGTGTCTATTTAAAGGCCTTGACAATTAATTGCCTAGTTGAGGAAATTTGTATTGAAAATTTGATTAAACAAATTTAGTTTTATCCTCCCAAATTTCCTTCTTCTTCTTCCGACGGTTATTTGTAGTTTGCCTCCCTTCTCGGTTAACAAATTCTTCCAAAGTTGATTGTGTTAATTTTCCTACTACTTACGGGTTTGTGTGCAAGCATCAAGTTTGGACTTGTCAGACTAAAAAACCGTTTGATTTGTTTGTGTGAAAAAGCCAAACGGATTTCGTAGTAAAATTTTGGTTTAAATATTATTTCTTGATTCTCTTAATTGAATAATTATTTTAACTCCTTTAAAATAGTATCAGTTGTGTATTCCGCTGTGTGATTTTTTAGTACTATCACTATAAAACGTAAAAATACAAAAAAAAAAAAAAAAAAACACTAAAAATTCTGCCCATCAAACCTAATCACTCTAACCATAATAGTTCGAGAATTTCAGGAAAAAGAAAGATTTCTTCTAAAGCTTCTAATACGAATGACATTCAAACTGACATGGAAGCTCCTATCAAAAAGAAAACCAAGTCAAAGGATGATATATCATCTAAGTATCTTCCAAACAACCCCATTGTTGAAAACACATCCGTCATGTCACTTAACCCTCAATTTTCTTCAATGGTGGAAACTAGATCCTCTCTCTAGTCCCACCGACAACCATGAATATCACTACTAGAAATACACAAAATAGAAATGGAAATTAGTAGCCGATTTAATCGGATGCTAATACTGACAGAATTTCCAAAGGAATTCTAAATAATTTAGAAAATAATTTTTTTAAATGTACACATGGATAAATTGGTTGCTACGTAATTTCTTTTGTTTGGTTATAGTTGGCACATAGCAATAGAATTATCCGTGCTAAGTGACGACAAAATGATAAAAAAATATATTCCAATTCCAAAACCTAGTTTTCCCTCCTTTTCAAGTCACCTTCTACCTTATACCTTTACCACCTATTCACCCTCAACAGCCATCCTTTACCTTCTTCCACCTTCCTTATCCAAAATCAACACTATCGACTCTTTTTCTCCCTTTTCCCACCTTTTTTACTATGAATAATTAAGGTCAAATTTCTCTCCTAATTTCAGCCCCCAATTCTTCTTCTCCTCTTCCTTCCTACATGTCCTTTATCTCACAAGACACAAAAAATCACGCAGCAACACAAACAAACACATGCACACAGACAATACACACACAACCACACCTAATCAAATACAAAGTTAAAGATTAGCCGTTGAAAATTTTCTACCATGTAATTTTTTATTTATTTTTTTTACATTTGAAATTAAATTTGGGAGGAGATTTTTTTTCTTAAATTATTTAGGGACTGAAGAAAAAAAAATTAGGCTTAAATGGCAAATCTAAGAAGAGAAGGGAGAAGGCATGCTTAAATTTGACCCCATAGGTAGCAGGTTCAATTTCTTGAATTTATATTTACGTATTTTTTTTATTTTCATGTTCTTTTGAAAAATACGTAAATATAGAATTCAAGAAATTGAACCTGCTACCTTAATTATTCCGTTGGGTTTTTAGCTATCTTTTTAAAAATTAATTATATATATATATATATATATGAGATGTGTATAATTTTAATTTACGAAAAGTTTGTGAATTTATATATATATATGTTTGTGACTTTTCTGTAATTATTAATGTCTGTGATCTGTATATATATATTTTAATTATAGAGTAGCCGCAGCATCTTTAATTAAAATATATATATATGTGTGTGTGTGCAGTAATTCTGTAATTTTGAGATCACCTATAATATAAGACATTAATTGTTACCCATTATAGCACTTCTAATATAATAAATTTTATCCCACATGAATTTTTATTATATTATATTGTGTGATTAAAGGGGTGAAATATTAAATTATATTATTTAATTTACCCACAGGAATTAAGGAAAGGAACATGATTTAATATTTCGTCCATTTTGATTATATAAATTTATATGAATTTATGTGAATTAGTTGAATGTATTATATTAGAATTTCTATGTCATGTAATTCATATTATTACTATGTTTTGCATTGGTAAAACATAATAAATGTTAATTTGCCTCAAATTTTGATATAAGCGTGTATGTAATTATTTGTGCAGTTTTTCAACCTATGAATTTTCATGATATGAAATGTGACATTCCCGAGCTCAAGGGTGACAACTATAAGTTGTGGAAAGAGAGAATTCTCCTTCATTTGGGGTGGATGGACATTGATTATGCTATTAGGAAAGACGAACCTATGGTCCTCTTTCATGGCATAGTACCACAAGTTAGATTTATTACATTTTATGCATCTTCAATGTCCGAGAGCTATTGAAGGCCATTAATGAACAGTTTGAGTTTTCAGATAAGGCTTTAGCAAGCACCCTAATCATGAAATTCTCTACCATGAAGCTCACCAGTATCAAAGGAGTGCGCGAACACATCATGCACATGAGGGATATAGCGGCCCAACTAAAAAATCTTGAGGTTACAATGTCTGATTCTTTTCTTGTGCACTATATTCTGAACTTTCTACCACAGCAGTATGGGCCTTTCAAAATCTCTTACAACACACATAAGGACAAATGGTCCATCAATGAATTGATGACCATGTTTGTGCAAGAGGAAGGAAGGCTGCTTATGGAAACTGGAGAGAGTGTGCATTTGGCAACCCAAGGAAAGAACAAGTACAGTCAAGCCAAGAAGAAAAGAAAGGAAAAGATATCTCCTCATCAGGAGATATAAAGAAGGAATCCAAGTGCTTCTTCTGTAAGAAAAAGGGGCACATGAAGAAGGATTGCCCCAAATTTCATAACTGGCTTGAGAAGAAAGGTAACCTAATCTCATTTGTATGTTATGAATCTAATATGACAGATGTTAATCATAACACATGGTGGATTGATTCTGGTTCTACAATCCATATTACGAATTCCTTGCAGGGATTACGAAACCTAAGGAAGCCAATGGAAAGTGAGCAGTACATCTATTCAGGAAATAAGATGCGGTCTCACGTGAAAGCAATTGGGACATGCAGTTTAGTTCTCAGTAGTGGCTTAGTTTCAGATTTTGACAACATTTTATGTTTCAAATTTCTCTAGAAATTTAATTTCATTGTCAAAACTTGTACCTTAAGAGACATACCATCACCATGCGAAGTTGTTCTAATGTTGGATTTAGTTTGTTTTATAAATCTGACCTTATCGGGAATGGTATTATGTTTGATGGTCTTTTTCAAATTAATTTGCAAAAATCAATGCTACATTAAGTAATTTGCATGTTCAAAATAATGTTGGTATTAAAATATGTGTTATGAATGAGAATTCCTCTATATTGTTCCTTGAAGGTACCTCATTACCTTCTTAGCCATAAAGACAGCAGCTGAATGAATGGAAAATAACCAATACTCTAGACTTTCTTGATTTTGAGACTTGTGTGGCCTGCATAAAAGGTAAGCAGACCAACATGTCGAAAAAGGGAGCCAAGAGAAGTTCAGAATTATTAGAAATCATACATACTGACATATGTTGTCCGAATATGGACACATATTGTCAAAAGTATTTCATCACCTTCATAGATGATTTCTCACGATACATGTATCTCTACTTGCTTGATAACAAAAATGAAGCATTAGACGCCTTTAAGGTGTTTAAAGCAGAAGTAGAGAAACAATGTGAAAAACAAATTAAAATTGTGAGATCTGATAGAGGTGGTGAGTACTATGGCAGATACACCGAAGATGGACAAGCACCTGGTCCTTTTTGCAAGGTTTCTTACTGAGCATGGGATTGTTGCCCAATACACTACACCTGGTTCTCCGAGCCAAAATGGTGTAGCAGAAAGAAGAAACCGAACATTATTGGATATGGTGCGGAGCATGCTAGCATGCTCAAAACTTCCAGAATCTTTGTGGAATGAAGCTCTCAAGACGGCTGTGTACATATTAAACCGAGTTCCAACCAAGGCTGTTCCAAGGACACCATTTGAATTATTTAAAGGTTGGAAATCGAGTTTGAGACATGTACGCATTTGGAGATGCCCATTTGAAGTGAGAGTTTATAACCCACAAGAAAAGAAGTTGGACCCAAGGACCATGAGTGGATATTTTATTGGATATGCTGAAAGGTCTAAGGGATATAGATTTTATTGTCCATCTAATAGTACAAGAATTGTGGAGTCAAGAAATGCAAAGTTTCTTGAAAATGACCTAATTAGTGGGAGTGATAGATCATTGGGTATTAGATCTGAGACAGAATATTCTGTTCCACAAAAACTCTTCCACTTCTAGTTATGGACGGACTATTGTTATTCATGACACTCCCCGAGATCAAGTACGTGTTGAACAACCAGTCCTTGAAACTCCATAAACTCTCACTTCAAATGGGCATGGTACAAATGCGTACCTCTTTTTGAAACTTTGATTTCTTATAACCTTTAATCTTGTATCTTATACACATCTAGTTGTTGAGAAGATCTCTTATACACATCTGTCTCTTATACACATCTAGATGTGTATAAGAGACAGGCCCATAACAACAAACTTTGATTGGGAATACACTCAAAAAGAAGGAATCGATTATACAGAAACCTTTTCTCCTGTATCTAAGAAAGATTCTCTTCGAATTATTATGGCATTGGTTGCCCATTTTGATTTGGATTTGCATCAAATGGATGTGAAAACGACGTTCCTTAATGGAGATCTAGAGGAAGATGTTTATATGAAACAGATCTCGAAGGATTTTCCTCTAGTAATGGTGAACATTTATTATGCAGGCTTACCAAGTCTTTCCTATAGCATGAATCAATATCCATCAATGGTATTTAAAATTTCATGGTGTGATCTCTTCATTTGATTTTGAAGAGAATATCATAGATCAATGTATATACCAGAAGGTCAGTGGGAGTAAGATTTGTTTTCTTATTCTGTATGTAGATGACATCTTACTTGCAAGTAACGATAAAGGATTCCTACATGAGGTGAAACAATTTCTTTCTAGAAACTTTGATATGAAAGACATGGGTGAGGCATCTTATGTCATTGGCATAAAGATCCATAGAGATGGAACGAGAACTCGATGCATTTTGGGTTTGTCTCAAGAAACCTATATTTACAAAGTTTTAGAGAGGTTTCGGATGAAAGATTGTTCACCAAGTGTGGCACCTATTGTGAAGGGTGACAGGTTCAATTTGGACCAATATTCGAAAAATGACTTTGAGCGGGAACAAATGAAAAATATTCCATATGCTTCTGCTGTAGGAAGCCTAATGTATGCTCAGGTCTGCACAAGGCCTGACATTGCATTTGTTGTAGGAATGTTGGGAAGATATCAGAGTAATCCAGGTATGGACCAAACAAAGCCACTGCAAAGAAGGTACTGAGGTACCTTCAAGGAACAAAAGATTACATGCTTATGTACAGACATTTGTGATAAACTAGAGGTGTTTGGCTACTCGGATTCAGACTATGCTGGCATGCATTGATTCTCAAAAATCGACATCCATTTATGCTTATCTTTCATCAATCTTGTAAGCATTTTGAAAGGTAATACCATTCTCTCCAAACACAACTCCACCATACACATCTATATGTGATATCAGACACAGTCAGCATCAGGTAGAGAACTTGAGACATGGTGTATGGTTAAAGAGTTTCATGTCTAGGCTTAGAATTGTGGATTCTATTTATAGGCCATTGAGGTTATTTTGTGACAATTCAGTTTTGTAGAATGGCTAGAACAATCCAGAGTGGTAGTCGAAGTAAACACATCGACATCAAGTACTTAGCAATTAGAGAACGTGTTAAAGAAAATAAAGTGGTCATTGAACACGTTAACACTGAATTGATGATTGCCGATCCCTTGACTAAAGGCATGCCACCAAAGTTTTTTAGGGATCATATAGTCAGAATGGGACTTGGTTCCATGATATGACCTCATTTTACATGAACGTACATTTAATATTTTCATTGAAACTCTTATTCAATTGTGTTTTTTCATATTTAGTTGCGCATACTTATTTATCTATTTGAGAAAACACACTTAAGTTGGACCTATAATAAGCATAAGGCTTATTTATTAAGGTATGTTATCACATAAAGAACCATAGTTTAGTGTTGAAGAGACATAATGCATAGTAATACATGGAAGACAATACTTGTTTCTTAGAGGACTTGTCGCCATGATTCATGTATTTTGGATCTTACGTGTGAGATTTGATAGTTTGTATATCGAATGAAATATGTGGATCAAGTGGGAGAAATGTTGGAATTTTTGTAATTATCCCATGTGATTTTATTTTTGAAATTCCAAATATTTGATCCAATATTTAATTCTGATATTTATCAATTTGACTTAATAAATATCTTGTGATAATGATTACACTTGTGATAACTACTTATTCTTACGGCTTACGTTTTCTGATGGGGAAAAACGTTATAAGTATACAGAGTATTTTGGGTCCCTAGGCCTGACATTCTATCATCAAAAATACACCGTCTGTATCAGATTGTCTAGGTTTAGAAGTACCCAGATAATTATTTTTCTATTTCCTTTTATTTGACAGTGACCCAACAACATCAATGGCTGGAGGTACGTTCTCGATTTTATTCCCGCATTTGATATTCTGTGATATTATTTATGCACAGATTAAATTCATTTTTATAGATTAAGAAATCTATCATGGTGAAGTGCTATGTTTATTGTCAATGCATTTCAGGTAACTTCACTTCCATTTTAATTGAAAGTTGATTAAATTCTTTAAATAATTGATTTTGTTTATGTATATAGTATAGAAGTAATCCAATTGTGATTATTTGGAAGCTTTTACGTCGATGGAAGTGGGGATAAATTAGGTGTAAAATTATTTATTGACGATCAAGGATGTGCAACATCTTGAACTCCATGTTAAATTTTTACTACGATTAGAATTTGAACTTGTGGCATATTGCTTTTTTTTTTTATTTGTATAGATTTGTAATTGACCATGCTTTCTCATGTATTTGTTTAGTACTTGAGCTTATGAAATGAAAGTTGTCTTTTTGAGTTTATTCCCAATCAAAGTTTGTTGTTATGGGCAGGTTTGGAAATTAATGGTATTTTGCTTTTTTTTATTTTTTTAGCTATTGTTTAAATCAACAGCCGATTTTTTCGTCGCTATTTTTTTTAGTTTTATAAAATTTAATTACCTACAGAGTTTTCCATTGCTATACCTTTATTCGCAACGAATTCAATTTAGCAACAAAAAATTCCATCGCTAATAAAGGTCTTCACTATGTCTCAGAACCACATTTAGCAACCAATTTTATGACGAGAAAACCCACTGCTGAATTTTCGTCGATAAATCAGTTGCTAAATTTTACTGAAGAAGTATATTCCGACGGATGGCTACCGTCTCCAAATCTATTACAAAATCGTTTATCAACCGATTTTTGGCAAAATTTGATTATGTATCCATCACTAAATACTGTTTTTTCTGGTAGTAATCCTAAGCTGGAATTGCTGGTGGCTTGGGAACCCTCGGATAATTTGCTTCATCCATGAGTTAGTCCCGAAAAAAAGCTCCCGAATTTATCTTTCTTTGTGAAACTAAATATAGTAACACTGTTATAGAAAAGTTAAAGTGTAGTTAATGTGTGAATTATTTTGGCATTGGTGTTGATGCAGTTGGATGATCAAGAGGACTGGCACTATTATAGGCCAAGACTATTGATATCAATATCATCAACTTCTCTCAAAGATGGATTGATGCTATTATTTCCCCCAATAATGCACAGTTCGCTTAGAGGTTAACCGGAGTATATGGTAAAGCGGATACTTCTCTTTGTAGAACATTTTGGGAAGTTTTAGAACACTAAAGAACAAGTGAGCTCTCCCATGGCTTTGTCTCGGAGATTTCAATGAAGTTCTTGAACAACATGAAGTTTGCAGCAACAACCTTAGGGCTCGGTGGCAGATTAACCATTTTTGCTTAGCTTTGGAAATTTGTGAACTGTTTGACCTAGGATAAGAGAGAAGCACTTTTACTTGGTTTTGAAATTATGAGCACCCTAACTCGGTCGAGGCAAGATTACATTGAGGTTGTGCTTCTGTAGCATGGAATACACTTTTCCCTTGGATGAAAGTAACTCACCTTTTTAATGTCTGCACACCTCAGACCATAAGTCGATATTTGTTAGTGTTAGAAACAGAGATGTCAACTCCACAGTGAGACCTAACAAAAAACATTTTCTGTTTGAAGCGATGTAGATAAAAAGTGTAAACTGTGAGAAGGTTATTAGGAACTCTTGGTCCTTAATAATGATCTTGAAAAAAAACTTGAAAAGAAATTGGCTAATTGTAAGGTAGGTCTTATTCATTGGAGCAAGCACTCTTTTGGATTAAGCATAAGATTGAACAAATCTAGAAAAGGATTGATCTTGTGCAAAATGGTTTCATTTCAGATTCTGTTTAGATGGAGATTGGTAGACTGGAAGGTGAACTAGAGGATGTACTACAATAGCAGGACACTATGTGGAGACAACGGAGCAAGCAGCACTGGTACAAAAATGGTGATAAGAATACTTCTTTTTTCCATGCCTGTGCTAGTAAAAGAAGAGATACCAACAAGATTAAAGGCTTAAGGAATTATGAAGGTCATTGGTTTGAAAAGACAGATGAAAGAGAAGATAGAATTGATAGTGGTTGATCATATGGTAAACTTTTCTCAACTTCCAACCTCTCGGATGAAGCCCTAAACCATGTACTAGAGTGAATAAGTGTCAAGGTGACCAGTGAAATGAATAACCACCTTATATACCCCTACTCTTCACAGAAGGTAAGTAAAGCTCTCTCTCAAATGCATTCGTTTAAGTCACCAGGACCGAATGGTCTTAATCCTTCTTTTTTTCCAAAGATAGTGGCATATTTTAGGAAATGATGTTATTAACTGTGTGTTTGGTTTTTTAAATCATGGTTTGTTTCCTGATTCCTTAAATTATACACATATAGTTCTTATCCCAAAATGCAAAAATCCTGAAGTAATCTCTCAATTTTGTCCTATCAATTTGTGCAATATTATTTTTAACTTGGCTTCTAAAGCTATAGCAAATAGATTTCGCTCTATTCTTCCTAGTGTAGTGTCAAAGTCTCAATCTGCATTCATCCCGGGTAGGCTTATTACTAGCCTCCCCGGCCTGTCAATGGGTCGGGTCTAGACCCGGACCCGACCCGATCCGGACCCGTTTATCCGGGTCTGGATCTATGACAAATTCCGATTACCCGGATCCGATCCGGACCCGTTTAGATATTATAATAAACGGGTCGGATCTGGATCTTGGTGTTCCGATTCGATTAAGACCCGGATCCGATTAAAATATTTAATATATAATAAAATTATTGTATATTAGTGTTATTTTATATGTATATATACATATATGTTGTGTAAATTGCCCATGTAATTTATATTTAATATAAAATACATGCATAAATATTAATTGTGAACTCAATACTTTTGTATAATTAAAAAAAAAAAGAAAATTTGATAAATTGTAATAGTTTTACATATAATTTTTAAAAAAATTATTAAGACCCGGATGTCCGACAAGACCCGACGGATCCGGATCCGGATATACTTTTTGGAGACCCGTCCAGATCCGGATCCAGATCCGAAACTAGTAATATTAAAGGAAGACCGGATCTATGACAAATTTCGATTACCCGGATCCGATCCGGACCCGTTTAGCTATTATAATAAACGGGTCGGATCTGGATCTTGGTGTTCCGATCCGATTAAGACCCGGATCCGATTAAAATATTTAATATATAATAAAATTATTGTATATTAGTGTTATTTTATATGTATATATACATATATGTTGTGTAAATTGCCCATGTAATTTATATTTAATATAACATAAATATTAATTGTGAACTCAATACTTTTGTATAATTAAAAAAAAAGAGAAAATTTGATAAATTGTAATAGTTTTACATATAATTTTTAAAAAAATTATTAAGACCCGGATCCGGATCCGACAAGACCCGACGGATCCGGATCCGGATATACTTTTTGGAGACCCGTCCGGATCCGGATCTTTGAATCCGAAACTAGTAATATTAAACGGATCCGGGTCTGGGTCTGCCAGATCAGTCTCTTATACGACCCGTTTAGATGTGTAATAAGAGACTTATTACTGATAATGTCCTTGTTGCATATGAAATTCATCATCTCATTAAATCCAAAAATTGCAGTAAGGAAGGTCTAATGCCAGTGGAGTTGGATATGAGTAAAGCTTTTGACCAGATTGAATAGTCTTTCTTAATTAAAGTCTTAAGTAGATTAGGTTTTCATGAGTCTTTCATTTCTTTAATCAATAAATGCATTTCTAGTGTTCGCTTCTTTTTTTTTCTCTTAAATGGCTCCAAGTTTGGTATGATCACCACACAAAGAGGGATAAGACAATGAGATCCTTTGTCCCCCTTTCTCTTTGTCA
Source organism: Cinchona pubescens (assembly GCA_025175665.1). Taxonomy (NCBI): domain Eukaryota; kingdom Viridiplantae; phylum Streptophyta; class Magnoliopsida; order Gentianales; family Rubiaceae; genus Cinchona; species Cinchona pubescens. The sequence goes on along the minus strand of JANKKI010000055.1, from coordinate 2,952,107 downwards.
TTTGTGGCAAAATTCTTTCTTGTTTGTTTTAGGAATCTACAAGATGTGGGAAATTATCAGGTATCAAAATTGGAGCTCAGGGACCAAGGAGTTCTCATCATCTCTTTGCCGATGACACCCTTATTTTATTCGGAAAAGCCATTCTTGATGAACCAGAGGATTTTCTCAATGTCCTACAACTATATGAAGATGTCTCTAGTCAGAAAATCAATTTGGAGAAATCTGCCATCGTATTTAGTCATAACACAATCAGTTGTACTAGACAAGACATCACTCCTTTGCTAGGGATCCCAGAGGTCAACTCCCACGAGAAATATTTAGGGCTGCCCTCTTTGGTTGGTAGGTCTAAATCTGCAGCTTTCTCATCCATCAACGATAAAGTGTGGAGTTAGATTCAAGGCTGGAGAGAAAAGAACTTATCTAGGGGAAGAAAGGAGATACTTAAATCTGTAATCCAGGCAATCCCTACTTATTCTATGAGTTGTTTCATGCTTCCAGATTCTTTGTTATAGGATTTGCAATCGTCAATGTCAAGCTATTGGTGTGGTCAAAAACCAGGATTCATTGGGTTAGTTGGGGTAAAGCATGCATCATAAAAGACCAAGGTGGATTGGGATTTCATAATAGGGCCTTAAAGCTTTCAACTATGCACTACTAGCAAAGCAAGCTTGAAGGCTGTTGGTAAATGAAAACTCCCTTCTATTTAATGTTCTTAAAGCTAAATATTTTCCAGATGGCAACTTTCTCAAGGAAAAGTTGGGTAGCAGACCTTCCCAAACCTAAAGAGGAATACTTAAGGGCAAGGAGGTTCTAGACATTGGAAGCAGGCTAAGAGTTGGCTCAGGCAGCAACATCAGCATTTGGAGGGATCGTTGGCTTCCTAAACTAGGATCTTTTAAACTTTGTTCACCACCATCAGTCACCCAAACAAATTCTACAGCCAAGGACCTAATTGATCAAGCGTCCCACTCATAGAACAGACAATTAATTCATCAAATTTTCGGCCAGATGAAGCTAAAACTATCTTCAATATTCCACTAGGGGATAGAAATTCAAATGATAGATGGGTTTGGCACCACACAAAAAGTGGCAAATTCACTGTCAAGAGTGCTTATCATGCCATCATAAGTTAAGTTACAAATAACATTATGGTTGGACAAGTACTAGCAGCCAGTTCAAGTCTTAGATTCAATAAAATCTGGAAAATGATCAAGGGTCGTCTCGTACCAGGAAAAACAAAGCACTTGTTATGGCAATGCAGTGCGAATTCTCTCCCTTCTTCGGATAACCTTTATCTCAAAGGAGTGACCTGAGATTCCTCCTGTCCGGTTTGTCATTATCAGTGGGGTGATCTCCTCCATATTCTGTTTTATTGCCCTATGGCTATTCAACTTTGGGCTATTTCCCATTTATCTTCTAAAATCTTTACACACAAAAATGATGCTGTTGAAGTGTGGGTTAAAGAAATCATCCTCGACGTCTCCAAAGATGAAGTTGAATTGTTTGCTATCCTTTGTAATGAGCTTTGAATGAATCGCAATCGAATTCTTTATGAAAGCTGAAGTTCTGATCCAGTTATGATGTTTTCTTTCGCTGGGAATTTCATTTCTTTTTTTAAACAAGCCAACCAGACTACATTTTAGACAGCGATGATTAATCCCAGGTTACAAAAAGACTAGCTCTTGCATTGCCTTCCCATGTTTTCTCCGAATGTCAATATTGGATATGTTTTGATGGAGCTATTTCTAAACGCCTGAACACTTTCAGTATTGGAGTGGTAATCTGCGATAAGAAAAGAGGGTTTATAGCTGGTCTTGCTAAAAAGTTTGATGGTCATGCTGATCTGTTGTTAGCTGAAGCTTTTGCTATTTCAAAAGCTGCTTTGTTAGCAAAAAATCTGGGTATTTTTGAGTTTCTTCTCTTTGGTGATACCTACGCAATTATCCAGCAGCTCAACAGTAATGAAGATAATTTATCCAACTTAGCACCACTTCTTGATGTAGTTAAATGCACTCCTTAGGCTCCTACTAGATCAACGGGAAAGCAAACAAAATTGCTCATTCTTTTGCTCAATATGTAAAGAAGAGTTGTCAAGAAGAATTCCTATAGAATTCTCCCCCTTATTTTGTAAATGACTTACTATATTATTCTCCTAAGAACAGTTCAAGTTGAATAAAATTTGTCCCTGTTTCTATCAAATAAAAAAAAAATAAAAAATAAAAGGTTCATAACAATGACATTGCCATAGCATGGCACGTGTATAGCGCAATCCATTGGAGACTTTGTGAGTACTCTCGCAGAAATTCAAGAAATTAATTGTTTCTTATTAAAGAATCCTTGCAATTAACTACTACTAAATATAATATAATTAATTCAAAATGATGTTAATATAGCATTTCAAAAGTAAATACTGTACCTTCAACGCTACTCAAATTAGATTGATAAAAAGTACAATCCCCAAGTACCACTTAGTGCATCAAAAGTGCCTGGAAAATTTAAAAAATATATATAAATTAACAAATAGATGTTAATATCCCAAAATATTTTATTGTTAATTGGTTACATGGGCTTCCATGCATGAGGATTTTTCCATGTTCACTTGTAAGGTGTCTTTCTCCCATTTGCCTTTCACAACCACCTCTTCTGACTAATATTATAATTTATATAACACCAAAAAAAAAAAGATTATAAATTTTATTGGCATCCTCTTTTATATCCTAATGCTGCTAATCATGCTAGTTAATTTACGTGGTGATTATAATTGCTTTTGGTTAATAGTTCTAAGGGTTATTTTGATTGCTTCGAATGAGTGACATAAATTTCATGGTGTGTGTTAAAAGATAATTCTAGCTTAAAATTTTATGGATGCTTATATCACTTGTCACATAAATCCAGATTGTGTTATTTAGCATAATATGTTACGGTAAATATAAACTTGTCTACTATTAAAAATAAATAAATAAATCAACTCGTCTGTGTTGTAAGAAATTTCGTCTAGAAAGAAACGTAATGGTAGTATACAAAGTGACAAAACTCTAAGATCCTTTAGTGATGTGATACAACATTCTACCATCAAAATTATGGTAAATAGTGATGCAAATCTGACCTTTGACCCCACTTGTACATCCTGAGGTATGAATTACATAATAAATAACATCAATTGATATAAATAATACGATTTTATATATTTAATCCTAACAGCAAAGTTTACAAATAATACCTAATACTGAACTTACCTAAATAGTTTCCATCGATTAGGTGTAGGGTAGACTTTAATTTGTGTGAGGGTAGACCACATGACACAACCACCTAGTAAAATTACAAAGGGAAAAATATAATTTTAGTTTCTAAAATTTGGCTCGTGATCTATCTTAATCTCCAAAATTCCAGACAAAATACATTTAGTTCTCAAACTTTTCAATTTCTACCAATTTATGTCAAATTTAAAATTTTCGTTAATTACAAACAGAAAATTGCATGTGACTATTAAATCTCAAGATCCAACATGGAAAAAAAGGTAACTTTAGCCTCAAAGTTTGGACCGTGATTTATTTCGGTCCACAAAGTTCCAAACAAAATGTATTTAATTCTCAAATTCTCCAATTTCTACCAATTTATGACAGAAAAAGTCACATACAATGCAAGTGATTGTTGAGATACCGAATCTAACCCGAGTTATAACACCTCCAACCCATTTAATCTGGTATTGAAAAAGTTATGTTTTAAAAAAAGAATAATAATATCACAATCATAATTCACTAATAATATAGAACAATAAATTAATTCAAGAACTAGAAAAACATGTTTACGATTGAGACGCATTAATTAGTGCTCTCTTTAAGAATGTTACATCCACTATTACACTAGGTTGATATGCCATTCCTTTCCGAAGATATAATGATCTCTAAATAAGTTTGATATAGTAAAACACTAATAACGAACCAATATTTCCCTTATACTCAATTATTTAGATATATAGTTTAGCAAAATATAATTTAGTATAGTGATTGCAATAATATGGAGTTTAATTAAAGAGAGACGGAACGTAGTATGTATTATATCATATGTGTTTATTTGTGCTGGAGAAGACTTATATTTATAATAGTTTTTAGACATAAAAAATAATTATTGGAGGTGAGAAATTTTAACATTACTTTTTTTCCCTCATGTCATTCTTTGATATTTTAATATAGGTTAGTCTACTTATGTAGTTATTATGTCCAAATTTTATGAGGTTATTATATTCAGGAACGCTTTTTAAATGATTAATTGGAAGACTTCTTCCAACTAATGCAAGTGGTAGGTTCTACAAGAGTTTCACTCACAAATACATTTTTAATTATAACTAACACCAGGGAGGAGTCTTTTCATGAAATTAAAAACTATAGTATCAAGAGTTAGATTAAAATCCCTTAAAAAATTTAGATAATAAGAGCGGTGGTTTTGAAAATAGGAGTACTAGTTATGAAGATAGTAGTGTTGGTTCTGAAAATAAGAGTACTGGTTCTGAATATAGGAATGATGGGTCTGATAATGGGTGGTAATAGGATGATGATGCAACAAATAGCAATGCTAACAATGAATCTAATAGTTCTGTAATGATTTTCTCTAACTGACCTGATTATGATATAAGTGATGATGAGGATGATAAAGTATTTGTTAATAATGTAGACAAGAATGTTGTAGAATAGTTAGGCATTATGGTTACAGAGAAAAGTGAAAATATGGTTAAATGGGTTAAAATCAGTTAGGAAATATTATAACTCAGGATAGATTTAATAGTTATGTGCATTGTACGTGACTTTTTCTGTCTATAATAGACAAAATTTTTAAATTTATCCTAAATTAGTAGAATTAGAAAGTTTGAGGATTAAATGAGTTTTGTTTAAAATTTTGGGAACTAAAATAAATCATGACCTAAACTTTTAGGGTTAAAATTATTGTTTTCCACATTTAGAACTTGAGATTTAATAGTCACGTACTTTGTAGGTGACTTTTTCCATTTGTAATTGATGGAAATTTCAAAATTGTCCTAAATTGGTAAAAAAAATAGAAAGTATAGAACTAAATATATTTTGCCTGAAATTTTGAGAACCAAAATAAACCACGATCCAAACTTTGAGAGTTAAAATTGCATTTCCCAATTACAAACTATGAACTCAAATGTTCGTCCTTGCATTTTGCTAAAAAGAAAGAAAAGGTTAATCATATATTATTTTCCCTGATGTTTAATCAAATTACCAAAACTATCCTATGATTTTACAAAATTAAAGTCAACTCCCTTAATTGTCTGAATGTTTATAAACAAATGTATCACACCCAAAACAGGATATTGATACACCGCATTCTTGGGATCATTCCAAACATACAAGGCATAGTATAAGAGTAATAAACAACCAAAAAAACCTGTCATTAGTCCTCAAAATCAACCAAGACAAACCCATAAGAGGTATATATAATAACCATAATCATAGAAATCCATAACATAACTGAATCATGTCTATATACAGGTACCAAACCACAAATCCAAAGTAACAATCTAGAGTCTAATATACATGAACAAACCAAAGCTAAGCCTTAGGCACATAGGCCAATCTAAAAAGCAAAACCTCACACTAAAAGTCAACTGGTGAACCTCAACTCCAGTAGCTAGGATCCGTACTGTAATCCCCTCTCAAGTTTACATTTGACTCAGTTATGACCTGCTAATTCCTCCTGCTTGTCCTCGCCTGCAAACAAGGAAAAACAATAACGGGGCAAACATATAATACTTAATAAATAATATTTAAACCCAATTACAGATAACATGTATGTATATGATCAATGCAGGGTGCAATGTACTAGGTATTAACAATAATCATGGTACAAATGATAATCACTAAGCTCATGATTCACAAAAGTCTTCCTAGTATTGGACCCAGATCTACCTATTATCCGTCCGAGTAAACAAGACATAACAAAGTTCTATCACTTGTTTTTCTAATATATTGGGTATAACATTTACAAAGTAGAATTCTCAGTGTATTATTTTACTCACTCAATCACGGCCAAATCCACTCAAGTGACCCATTAACCTCTTCATAAAGTCAATCATTAAAAAAGTGCAACAAACTGAACAAAACAATACATTATATAATGAACACATAAATTATAAAGATACTTATTTTGTAAATGTTACCCAAACCAAATATACTTACCTTAATAAGTAAGTTATTCTAGGATTGCATAGCCAATTTATACAAGAGATCGATTAAAAGGCATAAACGCTATTACCTTGAAAATTAGTTTCGTAAACTCTAAATTTAGCAGTCTAAAACTCTAATCTCTTATCACATAGACCAAGAGAGTCTTATACTATTAGAATAAATAGAGGTTCTACTTTTGGATATTACTTAAACTCTCAAATCAAACAATAATTAAACACAACTAAGAAGGAGTTGATTTAAGTTCATAAAAATAAGATCAAAGCCTAAAAGTTAGAATTCATTACTTTAAAATATATCATCAAGTTAGGACTTTTCCAAACCCTCATTCAAATCTCACTGAAATAATAGCTAGAAAGTCATTTTAAACTATAAATCAGCTCTTGGTAAGTCATAAACATGTTTGGTAACAAAATCAACTGTAAACAATAGAAATCAAGCAAATTGATTTCCTAAATAACTTGAAATTGGATAAGAAAATTATATAAATTCTTGGAGTAATTTTCTTAAACAGAAAATTACATAAATTCTTGGAGTAAAACTTACTTGCAATGTTGAAATATAGTTCTAGAAGTACTCTTCTATTACCAATTTGACTTGGGGAGTAGAATTCCTGAACTAGATATATAATTTAAAGCTTAAGGAAAAAAAAAAATGGAAGAGTTCTCGATTAAATTTTGTAAAGATTGAGATGAAATGAAGTAACTTAGCCAGAATGTAAGACTTCGTAGAGAAGTCTTGCAAGATTTTTAAATTTTCTACTTTAATTCTTTAAGTTATAAAAAAATTACATTTTTGCCTTGCAAACTTTGAAAATGTCCAAAAAGATAAAACGATTTTTTACCACTTGAAAATGATGTTTACGAGCATTTAAAGAGATAAGATCGAGTATGAAAATACGTGAAATGAATGAAAAAATATCGGGTATTGCAAAATGCCTCCGTACCATTAGTTATCGTTAGGCAAATTGATGACATCAGTAACAAATAATTTTAAATTTCCAAAATACTCATCTTACCATTTTTTTTTTTTTTTTTTTTTTTTTTTTCTTTTTAAAAATGAAATCTCCTAGAAAAACATAAAATGAAATCCATCCCCCACCAACTTATTCAATTAACTATATTTGTCAATTGGACCCAACAATATTTGGACTAAAAGTCTTTATACAAAATCTGAAAAAAAATTTCTAATACAAAACTCAACTAGTGATAAAATAGTATATAATTCTATGTCATCAAAACTATATTATACTTGAATAGATGCAATATTTTCTTAATATTTTATATACATAAAGTGTAGAATAGGATTGGAAATACATTAATTGTATATATACGTTTGTTTGTATGCTCGTTGTGTGATTAAAACTTTATATACATAAATATATGCATATGTCTATTTGTATTCACATGTACATATATAATATCATTTGTAGGACTATATATATATATATATATATATATATATATATATAAGAATATATATATATATATTTTATAAGTAAAATTATAGTATTAATTTTAAACCCATATATTATATAAAAAGTATATTTACTTAAAAATAATATGTAACTCCTTGAAAGATATTCAGTTCATCAAATACTGAATTAAATTCAGAAATTGGTTATTCCGAATTCAAAACTCAATTCCAATTCCGTAACTAATTTCTAATTTTAAAATTCTATCAGACCAATTTACAAACCGAACTTTGATTAACAAATTTTGAAATTTTTGATCTAGAAGTGAAAATGACACGAATTTGATTAATTTGGTTCATGCTCATCCCTAGGTGAAAAGGACTAATTTGTTAGAAATTTTTTGTTCGAGGAATAAATTGGCAAAAAATAAAACTTTGGGGCTCTTTATGAATTATGAAAAAATTGATGGACTAATTAAGCTAAGAATTCTCTATATCATTTCCTTACCAACTAAGTTAGTGGACCTCTTTTAATCAATTAAAATATAGAAAATATCAGAGGATTTTGATTCCAGACTGTTGTAATTGAATTAATGTATACCTTTTAATTAATTCAATTACAGTAGTAGTCCAAAATTAAAATTCTCCTAAATTTTTCTAAATCAAAGATTCATTATAACTTGTTTAATTTCAATGCTAAATTTATGGTCAAATCCTCCCGCATGAAAATTAAATTCGTAAACTATTGTAAATATACCAAATATAGAATTAAAATTTGATGCAAAGTTGATTAATTTCTATTTCTAATTAATTAAATTAGCATGGTATACCTTTTTCCAACCATTTTAGTTAATTAAAGTTGGATACTCTATTAACTAATGGGTCAACAAAGGGGTAAAATGGAAATAAAGTTAGCTTCTCTATTTTAAAATGAATTGTTTAACAATTTGTTTTTAAATTGGGCTGACATGTTGCAAAAACTAGAAAGTTAAGCGAGGTTTATGAGATTTTCAAAAGTTTAGGGGTATTAGGTGATATTAGCATAAATCTCAAGGAGATTTCTGAAATTGTCCCAAAAACAAGTGTTGCGGTTAGGCGTTTAACATAAATATAAATTTTCATTTTCTACTTTATGTAGAAAATTAAGGAATTAGAAATTATTTACCATAACAAAAAGTTAACAAATTAATTAAAATGTATTTTATTTGTTAACTAGCCAGTTTACACCAAGACAAAGAAGGGTCCTATTTCAGTAATATGCTAATCAGAATGTATCAGGTTTTTGGTTAGATTTAGCTGCTAAATTAGCAAGGGAGTCAGCTCATTAATTGGCACTACAAGAAAAATGATCATTTGTGACTTGCATTATTTTGTACATTATAAGTATATTCACTTTGTGGCACTAAAAGTCACAAAAACTAATAATTTCAAGTCACAAATGATAGTGTGACATTCATTTGCAAATTACAAATACTTTTTGTGATTTTGTAAACGGGTGACAATCATTTGAAAGTCACAAAACTCAAATGTGACTTGCATTTTTTTTTTAATCAAAACACCTATTAGGTGGGGCTAGTCCCTTTTTATTAATATTAAAAAAGAAAAAGTACATGAAGGTTAAAGTCTAGCTCTCCAATTTCAATAAGAGAATGAATTTAAAGATATACTCTATGAATTCTGGCATCTTGTAAGATCTAGAATTCTAACTTCCACTAATTCTAAGAACTAACATCCTCTAATTCTATGAATTTGTCTCTTACATATAGAACTAAATTAGAGAAAGGAGTTTGGAGGTCATCCTGGTTCGCATTGCTCTTGACATATTGTATGTCCTCTTGTGTCTTCCTTTCCTTTTTGGGGCGAGAATGTCCAATTCTTGGGTTGGGTGCACTTCCTAGTCATCAAGAGACTTATTATCTAAAAAGTAACAAGTGTGTTTTGCCAACACCTTATCATTGGATATGATGGAATCATCAATTGATTTAAATTTTAGCTGTTGGGGAGACGGCAAGGTGGATATGAAGTTGGTTTCTTTGCTGCCCGAGAATTTGTTTGGTTGTTCGTTACTGCTCGTAAATTGTACAATTTCCTTAAATGTAGACTTATCCGTGGCTATGAGGTCTTTCATGTTGCGACTTTGGTGATTGAGTCTTACTAGGATAGTTTGTTAGGGTAGGATTTTCGTTTGATTTGCTGATCTGCTCATGTTCATTTGAAAGTTTACCTTGTGCCTTCTTTGACTCGTTCAAAGTTGCTCTCCTGGTATTGGACTTACCCTTTGAAGTTTGCATGGTTTCTTCCAACTCATGCAAAGAGGAAGGTGCGTTGGGACAGGGAGATTCGTTGTCTGAAAAATAGTATGGGAGTTCCTCAAATGATTCGTTGTCATGACTTGCATTTTAGTTTGTAACTTTCAAATGATAGTCACCGTCTACAAAGTCACAAAAATCATTTGTGACTTATAAATAGAAATCACATTATTATTTGCGACTTGAAATTACTAATTTTTGTAACTTGTTTTGTCACAAAGTGATTGTATTTGTGACTATCAAAATTATACAAATAACAAAAGATGAATAATTCTTGTAGTGTGTGGCTGCCTCTTCCTATTATTGCGTAGAAAGTTTGCGCTCATCCCTTGATCATATGAACATATGTGTTCTTCAAGCTTCAAGAAGGGCCAAAAATGTGAGGGGTTTCAAGAAGTATTCTAACTAGTCATATATTTTTGTGAGTAAGTAAATATGAAGACTCCTTGATTTGGGATACATAATATATTCAAGTGATATATGGAGTTATAAAAAAGAAAAGCTAGAAGCTGAGGACATGGATGATTGAAAACTGCAAAATTTCCTCCAAGAAAAAAGTCGACAAAAATTTTGTCACATAGCAAGCATTCTCATAATAGTAACAAAGAAAACGGATTTCAAGTTCAGGTCACCAAATTGTAACATCCAAATTGATAAATTATGATGCCTTGAACTAGTGGGTCCCAAATTTCGTCCATCCAGATTGATAAATTATGATATATTCCTAATAATATGATCCAGCCTCACTCTATTTTATATCCTTAACTTGTGTTCAATCTCACTTTGTACATTATAATTTAATTTTTGACATGACACTTTAAATTCTCAAATTTATCTCACTTGAGTTCAAATTTATTACTGTTATCAAAACTAATGGATATCCTAACTATTCACATCTATGCATTTAAAGCGAAATATTGGCCAAAATGTTAACACTACTGAAAATTGGACCAAAGAGGGACAAATCTAAAGAGTTACGGGTTCAATGTGTCCAAAAGTTAGAATTTGAGGGTACAAAAAGTTCAAAATGACCATGAGTGAAGGGTGCAAAGTAGAATTAGTCATGAATACCTCCACTGGTACAATATGCCCCTAAGTATGTAATATACACATCTCTAGCATTCATCAATTCTAGTAATGACACTAAAAATTGAATTAAAATGGGATAAATCAGAAAGTTTATGGCTAAATAGATACAAAATTGAAGGGCCTTTCTCCACTTTGCACCCTTTAACTTGTATCTTATTCTCACTTTATATGTTATACTTATTTTTTGGACATATTAAATCCTGAACTCTCAGATTTATCCCATTTTAATCCAATTTTTAATAACATTACCAAAGTTAACGATGCACAATGTAAGTAAATGCATATTCCGCGTTTGTTTAGGGACCTATTGCATCAATAAGTATAGTTATTACTAATTTCACTTTGTGACCCCTAACTCATGATCAATTCTCCCTTCACAACCCAAATTTTAAATTTTGAATACATTACACCTCTAACTCCTCATCCCACTTTGGTCCAATTTCAATAGTATTAAAAAATTTAACAAATTTTTTACTTTAAGTGTTTGGTGTGTACGGTTGGAATATCTGTTAACTTTGATATAACGATATTAAAAATTTGAGTGAAACGAATAAATCTTAGAGTTCAAGATATAACATGTCCAAAAAATATAAGTATAATAGACAAAGTAAAAATCGAAGTTAAAAAGTATAAAATGGAATAAATCCAATTGAAATACATGGTCCAAAGTAATAATCCGGTACAAATTAGGGTCTGTAAAGTGGAGTGAGGCCACCCTATGGCAAAAGTGTAATTTAGTGTCTACAAGTTTTCGCAAAGAAGCTGGCAAACAGTACTCAGCCCTGACAACAGGGATAAACTGAAAGTATACCTTTACGCAAATAATGGCAAATTAAGCTTGCGTTCTCCATGCATGAAATCCCCATGTACAACAACAAATCTTTTTCCGTTTTTTTCCCCAAATTTCTCTCCTCCTTTTCTAGTGGAAATGATTTCTTTATAAACTCTCCGTTTTCCAATGAATTTTTCCTTCCTATAAATGTCCTCTAGTACTACAACAGCCTCTATAACTCTTTATTCTTACATCATATAGCTAGAGAAGAAGAAAACAAATTCCTTTCTTCTTTCTCTTTTTTCTAAACAATTTCTTTTTTCTTCCTTCTTCAAGAAGTTGAGAATATTGGAGAAAGAAGAAAATGGGTGGTGATTTCTTGCCTTTCTTGACAATGGTAATTGTTCAGCTGGGCTATGCTGGAATGAACATTGTATCAAAACTTGCCATGGACTCAGGAATGAACCCTTTTGTTCATGTTGCTTATAGGCAACTTTTTGCTACATAAGGTGTATCTATTGCCCCTTTTGCTTATTTCATGGAAAGGTACGTAAAATGCATGTAGCTGCATTAATCTTTAGTTCCTTCTTAATTTCTGTGATTAAAATGGAATCTTGGTAGCCTCCTAGCAATTTCTTGAACTTGGTTAGAGTTGAAATTAATATACATAGTTGTATGCACGAAACTCATTTGAGTGAATCAATTATATGCAGCTGTTTTTCTTTTACTCTTTGCAGAACTTCTTGGATTAATGTATTACTAGTAAATTATGATTGCCTGCCAAGACATGGATGGTCAAAGACCATATTTTTCTTGGGTTCTTGAATTCTTCATTTTAAGGAGTTATGATGATCATGATTTGTTATGTTCAATTGTCTGATCATTTAGCCTTTTTCTCCAAGAAAGAATACAGTTGGCATTCCTAATTCTACTAGCTAGCTAGACATCAAAACAAAGAAATTAAGTAAAAAATTTGACGAGAAATTCTCAAGATATGGCCATGCATGCTCTTCTTGATGGATGTTAATTTCACGTGTTTACTTTACTTACTTTCTTCTCAAGTCTCAAGCTGCACCGCCTGCAGCAACCTCCTATTTTCTGCCTTTTCCTCATTTTCTTGCTTTATCAATCTTCTCTTTCTTTCTTTGATTTTGTATTACTGTCTGATTCTATTTTGAAATCTGAGCATGATTAAGTTCTAGAAAGCTTTTCCCCCCTTCTTTTTGCATCAATTTTCTTGCAAAGTTTTCTGGCATTTGATAATTGACAAGAAAGGTCAGCAATGATTTCTCATTTACGTGGATACTTTTGCTAAGGTTGCTTGTAGAGTTTTGTAACAGAAAGGGATGTTTGTTTCCTTTCCGTTATGAAAAAGGGAAATGAAATATTTAATAGAAAGTTGAGTAATTTTCATTACTAAATGCAGGAAAACTAGGCCCCAGTTAACATTCTCTATCCTTTTCCAGATTTTCTTATGTTCCATTTTCGGGTAAGTACTAGGTAAATTATTTAATTATATAGTTCAATGTTTTTTTTTTTTTTTTTTTTTTTTTTTGGTGTGTTAATATGTCACAAATTCAACTTATAATCATCTGAATTAGGATGAAAAATGCAGGGCAACTATGAACCAGATCACATATTTTGTGGGTCTAAAGAATTCCACTCCAACCATTGCTTGTGCCTTGTCAAATTTAAGCCCAGCAGTCACTTTTATCTTGGCTGTCCCTTTTGGGTAAATTTTTTCTATCCTCTCATGATCACTTAATTATAATCATCTTAATTTTAATATATAGTAGAATGCAAGTTTAATACCATTTCTTCGCACAAAAACAGCCCTTTAATTTGTTGCTAATATATTCCTGTTTGACAGATTAGAAAGTGCAGGCCTGAGGAGTAAGGCAGGACAAGCCAAGGTCTTGGGGACTATTGTGTGTGTTGGTGGTGCCATTTTATTGTCATTCTACCACGGACCGGTTGTCGGTATAGGTCAATCAAGAATTCACTGGAAAGTTGCAGACAATTCATCAGGGATCATAATAATGCTATCAACCATGTAAATTTCATGTTGGGACCATTTCTGCTGATAGCTAGTTCTGTTTCTTGGGCAATATGGCTTATTATCCAAGTAAGCAATAAGAAAATTGATCTTTTAATTTGTTATTTTCAGTGATTTCTGACTTATAATTGAACTAATGATGCATAACATTCTTTTGTTATTAGGCCAGGGTGTGCAAGATGTATGCTGCTCCTTATTCTAGCTCTGCATTGATGTGTTTCATGGCTAGCATTCAGTGTGTGATTATTAGCTTTTGCTTTGACCATGATTTATCTTCATGGGCACTGAATCCTGCCATCAGAGCTGTTTCAAGTCTCTATGCGGTATGAATGATGACAATATTTACACAAACTCTGGAAACATTGTTCATCTTACAAATGAAGCTTGAAATTAAATTTTCAAACAAACTCATGTTTGTGTCAAGAATAAAATAGGAAATGGTCTTGTCAACTTATCTAGAACTAATTAAGTGCTTGCTTCTTGGCAAATTCTTCACAGTTTGTGGACCCCACATGAGTCCCTACCGGGTTTCACAAATGTTGTGAGACCGCGGTGCAAGATTTTGTCTTTATGTTAGCTAAAAACCAATGCAATTCAGGGACTAATGCAGGAAATGCAACTGTGTGGTTTCAGGGAACTGTATGTACAGCATTAGCATTTTGCCTGATGTCATGGTGCATTGAGAGAAAAGGTCCCTTATATGTCTCAGTTTTCAGCCCCATGTTGCTTGTCATTGTGGCCATTCTCAGTTGGGCTATACTTCAGGAGAAGCTATACACCGGAACGTAAGTTTAACGTCTGTGTTTTCCAGATTGATCTCCCCTTCATTTGCTGCATTAAAAAAAAAAATCATGAATTCCTTGTGTTGAAACTCAACGATTCATTCAATGATGAAGTTGTTTTGGTTGATCAGAGTTGTCGGATCTGCTTTGATTGTTTTGGGACTTTACGGCGTTCTCTGGGGAAAGAATGAAGAGGTGAAACCAACAAAAACTACAGATTCTGGAGTAGATAATGGGAAGAAGTTCAACATGGAGGATTTAGAATTACAGTTATTCAAGAAGTCTAATGCTGTTAGTCCTGCTCAGGCCACAGGCTCAAATAATTAGCCATAGTTTCATGCAAAAGCTCCAAATTAAGTCCATATTAGAAATTAATACAGGCTTCTTTGATTTTGTAATAATTGTAACTCATTACACGTTTATTAGGAGAATAATCAAATTCACTGTATAATAACATTCTTGAAAATTTCCCTTCGGTTTGTGGATTAAGGGGTTACCAACTTTTACAGTCTACATTTCAAATAAAAGGAAAAATTGTGCAATCTAAATAATTCATCAATCTACAGTCTTCATTATGTAAGTTCTAGTTTCAGAGGATATAGCGCAGTAGACAGTTGATCTCTGATCTGTAGTGTCAAACTCGGGGCTGGATCCTCATGGTTACAATAGAAAACGGTTGAAACCTCTTTATTATACCACTTGAAAAAAATTAGTAGTCAAGGTTTAAGAAATCTTCCGTAAACTTTACACTTACATCTTATAAATGTGAATCATAAAAATTTATGTCACCTCTTGTAAAATTTATATATGCTACAAATATTTTACCTTTTTTATGTTAATTATTCTTTATTTATAATTTAACAACTATTGAGACTATGCGTCAAAATAAACTCAACTCATGTACCCCTACCATCATAACTCGTGAAGGCCACTCGTGTCAAAAGAATATGAGAAAATATTTAGGTAGATACGATTTTTTATTTTACCTATAAATTTTGTGGTGAGAATTAAATTTTTAAAAATTTTACTTACATCAGTTGATATTATAAATTTTTTAAAATTTAATTTAGGTGGAGCCAAAGACCGGATATATTTAAATATTTGCCAAGAATATGATCACTACTTCGTACGAAAATGAAATGGTCCTACTGTTTTAGAAGGCGTGGTTTCTATGTCATTTCAATCTTTTCACGCCTTCTATCCATCCCACTCTCTTTCAAAGGCGTGAACGGAACAAAACTCCAGTTTCACGGCTTCTACAAACATTTGGCTTTCAATCTATTTTGCTGAGAACGAAAAAACTGAAGATACCACCATTCATTCTGGAGAAGAAACCCAGCCCAGCAATCTACCCAATATTAAATTCCATATACTCTGACTTTTGACTCATCAAAACCGACATGTTTCATTTAAATATACACATAAAAAATCATGCTCTTCTTTTTTTTAAGCTTACATTTGCTGTTGAAAGCAAAGCAATATCTGGGTTCCTTTGTTTTTCTGAAAGGGAGGTAGTTTTTTTCTCTCAAGTTCTTCGCACATTTTTCTCAAGTATCTTTCTTTTATGTTTTTGTAGGTTAATCTTGTTTATGACTTATGGGTATATCATGTTTAGTTGCTAATCTGGTGTCTTGATTTAGAAACCAGTTCTCTGATTTCATGAAATTCTTGTTTTGATGGTTGATTTTGATTTTGATTTTGATTTTCATCCCATTCATGGATTAAGAAGTAACAGCTAGATGAGCAAAAGCTCCGCTTTTTCTTTTTTTTTTTTCTTTTTGTTTCTTTTGGCTTATTTAATTACTGATTTGTGACTGAATCTATACCAAAACAGCGAAATGTTTTTATTTGATTGAATTGTCATGTGGGGTGGATTTGATTTCTCAATTATTGAATGTTGTGATTCAAGGCTTAGAAAAAAAAATTTGTCGTGTTTGGATGGATTTGGATTTGAAATCTAAACCTCCATAAATTATCCAAACAAGTTAATTGATTTGGTTGGGAATTTTAAATCCACTAACAAATAAGAATGTGATTTTAATGGATAAATAAGTGGATTAGAATTCACCCAAATTTCATATCGTTACAAAATCACACAATCAAATTTGTTCATTTCAAATCCTTCCAGCAATTCAAATCCACCGTCCAAATGCAATTGAAATTGGAACTGGAATTTGTTGATTTAGTAGTCTGTTGATTGGGATTTTTCAAATGGGACTAAAATTCAAGGTGTTGAAGAGATTATTATTTTGGGGTATAGCCAATGTGCTCTTGTCATTTGTTTTGTTGGGGTTGTTATTAGTCTCAGGATCATGACCTGGCAACCTGATCACAGCTAATAATTGGAACTTTGAAGGAATGGAATAGAGTAATTGAATGTTTTGTGAAAGGAATGGTATTGTAGTATGTTGTCCCCTACTAAGGGAAAGCGAAAAGGAAAATGCTTTAGGCTTAGCAGTTGTCTCAACAGCATTCTAGCCGTATTGATGTTGTTAATTGAAATTCTCTAATTGTCAGTTCATCCAAATTCTTTGAGTAAATTTGAGAATTAAAGTTTAATGTTAGGATTTCGAGCTGACTTTGGTGGGTTATGTGTTTCTGAAAGATTCATGGGATCGTTGTGTGTGGAATTTGAGCATAGGCATCTTATGTTTATTTCTGGCTGCTGCAGGTTTAAGAAGGAAACAAGATGGGATTGTCATTTACAAAGCTTTCCAGTTCAGTCGGATGTTTGCCAAGGAGATGCACATATTGATGCTGGGTCTTGGTGGAGCTGGAAAAACTACTATATTGTACAAGCTCAAGTTGGGAAAAACTGTTACAACCACTGTCACAGTTGGTATGTCTCTGACTTCTATTTGCTTTTTTAACCCGGGGAGAAGATTTATTCGTTGTAACCAAAAGTAGTGTCCTTTTATCATTTTGGAACTTATTTCAATTGCTATGTCTGGCTCAATATCATTTGGAATGGTGTTGTTTTCTTCTTACTGATTCAAATACAGGGCTACTTGAGGTATTCAATTTAGCTTTGATTATTGCATATAATTGTTATTTTGTCAAACTTGGTAGTGATTTCCATTCTTTACCAGGCTTTAATGTGGAGACTGTGGAATACAAGAACATTAACTTTACCATCTACGATGTTGGTGGTCAGACCCAGGTGAATGACATGATATTGCAAATTTTATATTTCCCCTTTCCTTCAATTTGTTACTGAAAATGTGTTGTACTGAAGATCTCCTGATTAGAACAATGAGCACCTAAACTGCGTTATTTCTTGTAAATTACCTTGACAATAACTGATTGACTTCCCTGTTCTTTTTCCCCTTTTTCCCTTTTTTTCCCCCCCCTTTACTTTTGAGTGTGTAGTTATTGTCATGCCCTTTCCAAGCACTGTTCCTTACAAGTAGTGTTAAGTAGCATTAATTCTTTCGTCCCTGGAGTCGGCTATTATGGCGCTGAACCTGTCATTTAAGACTTGCTTTCCAGTTTCAGGCACATTATTCGTTTAAACCGTGATTGTAAATTTCATTCAATGGTTATGGGAAAGAGATATGTACTAGTGGCCTCCTTAAGTTTCTCGTACCTCTAAGGCCATGCTTGTCATCTGCTATATGTCAATTCATTTTGGATAACTAGTTCTGTTGAACATTCATCGAAATAAAATGTCTTATTACCTTGTATTTGTAGTAAACTAGGCTCTTCTTTCTGGAATCCGGGTACAAGGGCAATGGCTTATCTTGCAAAATTAAGGATTTTATATTGTTTAACTTTTATGAATTGTCTTCGCATATTCTGCAATCTAATTGTTCTTATTTTCAGGCGATACCACTGATAAGAAATTTCTTCCCGTTGATTCAAGGAGTCATCTTTGTTATTGATAGTGATGACCAAAATTGGATTTTTTATGCAAAGGATAACCTGCACAGGGTGTTAAATGAGGTATTTTAGCCAACTTATTGAAGTAATGGTTTTGAATGAGGTATTTTAGTTGAAGTACACACTGTGATCCTTGTAAATGTGATTGATTGGAATTGATGGTCGTGTAGAATGGACTAGAGGATGTACTCTTGCTTGTCTATGCAAACAAGCAAGACCTTCCCAACGCAATGACTGCTGAGGAGATTACTAATAAGTTTGATCTTCACTCCCTCCGTCAACGCAAATGGTAACCCCTCTCTCTCTCTCCCGCGTGTGTGACCTTCTTGCGAGCGTGATTGCATTTTTTATTTTCATAATGTTTCTGTGCCTACTACGCGTTCTGCTTATTTAGAGCACTGATTTCTTACATTCTGGTGAATTTCGTGAACTGTTTTCTTTCATTTCTCAGGTTCATCCAGAGTACATGTGCCATCAACGGGGAAGGGATTCATGAGGGGCTGGATTGGCTCTCTAACAACATCGCTGACAAGTAGAAATTGTCCAATAATTGCTTTCTAGAAAGCTGATTCTTTCTGGGGACATCTCTCCAGATTACTGTTCCTATAAACATTGCAGGCCTATATAATACCAATTATTTCTTTGAACAATTTGTTGAACTCTTTTCAGGTATACTTTTGTTTTTATTACCAGAAAATATTTTGTTCCGATTTTATTGGATGCTCCTGAAGGGAATTTTACATTATTGTTGGTTTTTATGAGCGTCAATTTGGGTTGAATTCTGCTAAGAACTATTGTTTTATCAGCAACAACTCCAATTTTGAGTCTAAACTAATTTTTCATCTATTTAAAGGTTGAGCCATTCTAGATTATATTTAGTGGACAATATCTACCAACCTTTTTATACATCTCAGAATCAAGAAAATGATCCATCAACCAAAATAATAACAATAATAATTGAAGTAACCAATTTTTTCTTAATTATCATCAAATTGGATCCATTGGGAGAAAAAAAAAAAAAAACCTTTCAACCTCGAACACTCGCAAAATATTCCAACTATATCGGTTCCAATATTTCAATCAAATAAAATGGATAGCAATTCTTTTGCCTCCTGTTTCATCAATCAAATAGTTGTGTTTCACTTAGCTATATAACAAAAATTAAAAGGTGATTCTAATAATGATTCGTTGAGAAGTCATACTATAATTTTGGAAGCTTGCTTGATACCACAGTTTCTAAATCATATGGTCTAACATACAATTCTTTAAAACATGTATATATAGTTTTAGAAAATTTTACAGTTTTGTTAAGAAAAATATTTCATTAGTTTTAAGGATTTATGTTATACAAGTTTTTAAAATATATAATGTTATTACTTTTTAAACCATTAAAATATAACGAAAGATGTGAGATATTTTCTTATAGTTACCTGACAATTTTCTAATAAATAAATTCTTTTTGGGTCAGACTTCTTTTTTTTCCCTTCTAGGTTAAATTCTAAAGATTTATTCATCAAAAATTTTATAATCCCACCGAGGGAATTATTTCAGTGACTTCAAAAAATTATGTAATATAAAATTTTAAAATACATAATATTGTACTGTACAAATTTGCAAAATACAATGGAATGTTCCTAAAAGAATGGGAGAACTTTTCTTTATTTTCTCCCAATGACAATAGTATAGCATTTTCCTTTTCTTTAGGCTGTGAATCCAACCGTTTTTGACTTTCCACCAACGATTAAAACAAAGAATAATTATAGACTATCCTGTCCCTTTCTGACCGAACCAATGGCTTAAAATATGGTTTTCCATCTTTTTTGGACTTATCCAACGGTTTGAAATTGTTTAGTGACAGAACATTAAGCATTTTCTTTGTCACTAAAAATGGGGTGATCCAACGGTTAAAATTTACCTAGTGACAAAACCGAAACCAATTTGCCAGATCCACATCTTTCTTACATGCTCAACAAAAATATTCTTATTAACTGTTATATTAAATATTTAATTTCACTTGTCTATTTTTTTTGAATAAAACTTGGTCGAGAATGAGTTACATGCATATATTTTATTGGTGTTTGATAATCTCACTAAGTATTTAAAATTAATTCATTAAGTGTTTTTTATATTATGTGTGTTTGATAACGAAATATTATTACCTTTAAATATATTAAATGCTATTAATTTCTATATAAAATTTTAAATGAAAAAGTCTATCACTTAATTTGTTAAATTCTTTACTAGTATAACAAAACTCATTCAATTTTTCTTTATTCCATATTCACACAATCTTTTACACACACTTGCATACACTATATTCATTATCTCCCACATATAAACACACATTTGCATATACTATATTATTTCTCTCACACACATAAACACACACACAATTGCACACACTATATTTCTTCTCTCTCACACATAAATACACACTTGCACACATTATATTTCTTCTCTCTCCTGCATAACACATATTGAACACACTATATTTTTCTCTCTCACACATAAACGCACAATTGCGTACACTATATTCCTTTTATCTCACACATAGACGTACACTTACATGCAAAAAAATATTCATTCTCTCTCACATACAAACACACACTTGAACACACTTTATTCATTCTCTCTCACACATAAACACACACCTATACACTACCTTCTCTTACACATAACACATAGTTACAAATAATATATTCAATCTTTCTTGCGCAAAATCACTTATTTACACGTATTATATTCCTTTTCTCCAATACATAAACACACACTTGCATACACTATATTTTTTTCCCACACAAAAACACACACATTATATCCATTCTCTCTCACATATAAACACATACTTGTATATAATATTTCTCACACACACACCTCTCTCACACACACTCTATATTAATAATCCAAAGATTATTTATTTATATTAAAAATATAATAATTAAAATAATCTATTATAAAATTTATAATATTATTATCGAACTATATAATATACACGAGATAAAATATTTCAATTTAGTATTCAAGTGTAGCTGGTTATCAAATAGATACAACTTTATAAATTTAACAAATTAAAACTTCAACACTTAATTTTCAATATTCACATTTTAAATTTTTTATTTCACTTTTATCTAACGCACCCTAAGAGTAATAAATTCCAACAAACCCAGTACAATTCACATATAAGTGTTTAATTTTCATTCTTAGTTAAGTTATTTGTTAGCATTTGTTATCCAAATACCGTGAAAAGTTCAGTAACCGTCTAAATATTACTTTGCTTTGATTTACTTGAATTTTTATATTAACCGAGCTAGTTAAATTTTAAATTTAAATCCAAAAAATAGGAGTGTTCATTCGATCAGGTTTTGATTTTTTGATTTAATTTGTTTGACTTTCAATTTGAAAATTATCAAAGTTATAAGTCAACTCATATAAATTCAAAATCAATTAAAGTCAAGTCGTTTAGTCGAACAAGTCAAATAAGTCAAACATAAATACTTTTCCATTCTATATTATATACTCTAAAATTTAATACATCATTTCACAAATTCTAATAAAATATTTCTTTCTTTTTCATTTTTCATTTTTTTTTTTTTTATAAAATAGTTTTATTTTTCTTATATTATGTTTATGCATATGTTTATCAAGTAGCTTATTTTTTGATTGTTTCAATTTTCGCATTATCATCTTTATATAATATGTATGTACCAAAATTTAATTATAATATATTATATATATAAATTTCAAATAGATTATATATACAAATTTACACACACATTCTCTCTATATGTATGTGTGTATATATATATATATATATATATATATATATATATATAATATATATTATATGTATTAGTCTATATATCATATATATATAATCAATGTGTATTAGTCTATATATCATATATAGTATTAAAAATGATTTATGAAGTTCATAAATTTAGAACCATTTACCAAAGATAATTCACATAACAAAATATTATTTAATCACCAATCCTTGTTAAATTATATCCCATAAATATATATTAATATATGATCTAACTGTCTCTGTACTAATAATAAATTAATATACATGTAGAAGTAAAAATATTACACTAATAAGTATATAAATTAGACATTTTATAAAACATATTTTTATTCTAAGTATAAATTATATGAAATTTAGCATATGAATATCAAAATATGTATGTGTAGATATATTATATATAAATATTTTAATAAATACTTAAGTATATATAGTTATTTAACTCTGAGTTACTAGTAGAAGGAAATTAATAATTCATTTAATTAGTTTTTGAACAAAGTATTACTTAATAAGTTGTGCACTCATATTAATGTACAAGTACATAAATTATACAATAATGTGATGCATTACATTTACATTAATAAGTTCAATAATTATATAAAAAAAATATTTAAGTATTAAGAAAAACATTGATATTATCATTTATTGACATATTTAATTATTAAGAATATTATAGAACAAGCATTAATATTTTATTATAATATATATTAAAATATCAAAAGAAATATAATTATAGATCCATTATATATATATAATGGTTCGACTTATTTGACCGGTAAAATCGAACGGGTTGTTTGATTGGTAAATCAGTTAAATAAGTTAATTTGTAGATCGGTATTCGATCAGTAGTTTCATTTGGAAGTTTAAGTCAAAGTGCATCGAAAAGTTGATTTCGAATAAAAATCAAACAAGTTAAATCAAATTTTATTTTTAACTTCTCAATTCAATAATTCGATTTAACTGATTTTTGAACACTGTCTACCCAAAAATGGTTGCCAACTTGAAAAGTCAATTGATCGAAGAGTTATAAAATTGTTTCTGATCTAAAAGCATTTCCTTGAGAAAGTTTTGAAAAAATTTATCATGAAAGATGCTAAACCTACCACAAATCTTAATTAATTACAAAAAATTAATTTATATGTAGCAAAATTATATAAAATTATCAATTTATGATTTTTGTTAAATTTGGTTGATTTATATAGTAATATATTAATCACTCTGTGGCTTGTTATTTTATTTTATTTTTGTTTAATAAAAATAATAAACAACGCATATAAAAATCCAGATATTCTCTCCATGGAAACACAAATTTGCGGGTAAATAACGCAATATTTGGGTTCCTTTTAACCTTGGAGTTGAAGGGCAGTGTGTCTCTCAAGTTTTGCCCCCTATTTTTCTCCATAAAACATTCTCCCCTCCCCCCTTTTGCTCTCTATCTCTTCATCACTTTCCACTTTATTGTAAGATCTCCCTCTTCAAATACAATCTTTCTTCAATGTTTCTTGTATAACTTTTTTTTTTTTAAGATTATTGGCATCATGTTGTGAACTTATTAGATTTATCGTATTTTATGTGTAGATCTGATGTAGATCTGATAAGATCTCTTAATTTAAATGGAACCGAGTTCTATGATTTCATGTAATTCTCCTTATTTGAAGATGTTTGATTTTGATCTTGATTTTTGTTTGATTTGATTTAATCCCATGTTTGGATTAATAAGAAAGTGAATCATGTGAAAAGTTGACTTTCTTTGTTTCCTTTGGCTTATGTATTTGCTAGATTTGTGACTGAATCTATACCAAAATTGTGATTTTCTTTTTGGATTGATTGAATTATGATGTGGGTTGGATGTGATTTATCAAATACTGGATGTTTTGTTTTAAGGCTTGCAAATAACTTATTGAGATCGGAACTCAAATCGGTCGATTTGATAGACTGTTAATTGCTATTTTTAGGTAGATAGCGTGCCCTTTTGTAGTTATTTTTAGTCTGTGGATCATATAATGGAAAGCTGATAACAGATAATAATTGGAAGTCTGATGGAATGGAAAATGGTTGTTGTCCCCCTATGAAGGGAAAGCGAAAAGAAAGATGCTTTAGGCTTAGTAATTCTCTCAATAGTATATTAGCTATGTTGGGATTTTAATTCATGTTAAATTTTCTGATTGTAACATCATATAAAATCTATAAGTTCAAGCATTAAGGTTAATGTTAGCATTTTGAGTTGATTTTTGGTTGGGTTATTTCTTTCTGAAAGGTTCATGGGTTCGAGTGTGGAGTTCAAGTAAAGTCATCTTATGTTTATTTGTGGTTACTGTAGGTTTTGAAAAGGAAACAAGATGGGTTTGTCATTTACCAAGCTTTTCAGCCGGCTGTTTGCCAAGAAGGAGATGCGCATACTGATGGTTGGTCTTGATGCTGCTGGTAAAACTACTATATTGTACAAGCTCAAGCTAGGCGAAATTGTTACTACCATTCCCACCATTGGTATGTTCTAATAATGTTTCAAATGATGGAGAAGATTTCTGGTTATACAAAAAATGTTGAATCTTTTATGCCCATACCCCTTTCTTGGTCTATAATTCAATTGTATTTCAGGCTGAGTGAACCACTTTACTACTTATTCACGAAGTTCATTTGCAATGGTGTTGCTCCAACCATTGAACACTAGCTGTCAACAGGCACACACAAACACACAGAAGAGAGAGGGGGATGGAGGGAGATGTGTGAAAGCAAGGAAATGAGTCATACTTCAATGATAGACCACACTAAATTTTCAATCCAGTCTTGTCCACTGCTATCTTTTTGTTCTTTCAAATCTTAGTGCTTAGCTTAAACGAATATATCCAAATATTTCTCATGTCTTAGTAGTGAACCTTTTTTTTTTTTCACAGGATTTAATGTGGAGACTGTGGAATACAAGAACATCAGCTTTACAGTCTGGGATGTTGGGGGTCAGGACAAGGTAACATCATATTATTAAAGTTATCTTTTCCTCTTCTTTCTTTGGGTAACTAAAAGAGCTGATGATCGACTGATGAGCTCTGGACACGAGATTAATTCAGGGCTATCTGCCTGATTTCTTGTGAATTAACTTGATAATAATAGATTCTCTTGCATGTTCTTTATCCCTTCTCTTTTCTCTTTAGACTATGGTTACATTGTTATGCTCTTTGGAAGCATCTTCATCACATGCAATATTCAGCTCTTATAAGCACTAACTGGAATTTATTGTCTGGAGCATACTTTTATGTGGTCAAACCACTGATGTTGGTTCGTGAACGAAACTGAAACGCTTGTTCTAGTTAGTAGTTAAAACTGACGCTTGTTATTTTATTCTTGTTAACTGCCCCCTTTCCTCTCTACATCTTCTGCAATTTGCCATGAAGCTGTCATTTAAAGCTGACTGTGTAATTTGTGATGTAGTATATGCTTAATCCCTGATTTGTGTTTTTGATTCATATTGGCCAAGATGGAATGTGCCTGTTAATTTCTGCATACACTGTAGCTTCCTATTTGGTGTTTTTCTTCCATTGAATCATTTGACGGTGGAATAGCTAATGGACTTATGGTAATCTTAAGATTTCACTGCTTCTGATACGCTGTATGTGTGCTGTGTGATAGAATTCTTCCCTTTTCTTTTGTTACTGTGTGATTGTTGGATTTGTATATTGGTGGTTTTCTTCTCATAAATATTAAAATTTGAAACCCAGAATGGTAAGTGGACTATCTGTGAATCCATGTTTGATGACAAGTTCCCTTGGGAAGTTGATAGACACTTAACTGTGTCAATAGTTCATAATATTTTTTGACAGACAAGGCTATTTCTTTCTGGAATCTGGCTAGTGCTCTTTTGCGAATTAAGGATATTATTGTGTTTTACTTATATGAATTGAATTTTTGTATATTCTGCACCGTAATCATTCTTATTTCAGATCCGACCATTGTGGAGACATTACTTCCAAAACACTCAAGGACTTATCTTCGTCGTTGATAGTAATGACCGAGACCGTGTTGTTGAGGCTAGAGATGAGCTGCACAGGATGTTGAATGAGGTACACGATGCAATACATCTATTCTATTTCTGTTTCTTCAAGTGTAAAAATTAGGTTGCATTTTTATTTGAAGAAAGAAGAAACATTTCTATAACGTGGATGAGCATTTCATTTATTTCTTGCTGTACTGTTCATTGTCATGTTACTGCCATGATGACATGCTTGATTAAGCTGCACTTTGCAATTCTGAAATCAGCTTGTTATGACACCAAATGGTGATCAATGACATGTTTACATGTCAAGTATATGCCCTGATCTTTCAAATATGATTTAAACCAATGCACATGTAGGATGAACTGAGGGATGCAGTCCTACTTGTGTTTGCAAACAAACAAGATCTTCCAAATGCAATGAATGCTGCAGAGATCACTGATAAGCTTGGTCTTCACTCCCTCCGTCAACGTCACTGGTAAACACACATGCACTCTCACCCTCACCCTCACTCTCACCCTCTCGCTCTCGCTCTCTCTCTCTCTCTCTCTCACACACAAATGCTATGAATTTCTGAGAACTGGTTTCTTGCATTCCTTAGGTACATCCAGAGCACATGTGCCACCTCTGGTGAAGGGCTTTATGAGGGGCTGGACTGGCTCTCTAACAACATTGCTAACAGAATAGGTAGAGATATTATCTGGTTGCACTAGATAATACTGATTCTTTCTTTAAACTTCTTGCCTGATCCCTCTGATTCAATTTGTTGTTGCAGGCCTAGATGATGGCGGCATGCTTTATGATTTTGCAGATCAGTCTTTCCCGAAGTGGACACCACATATTTCCTTGTTATTGTGTATTTCATTCATCTTGCATTTGCAGATTAGACTGCCTTTTCTATTTAGTTGATTGTTTTTCTATACTATTTGTCATTATGAACAACTTTAGTTTGAGACTTGAATCGTGTATTGATATAGCTTTAGCAGTCCTTCAATATTTTTACAACAGAGTGCGGCACTTCTTTCTTGTTCTGTTTTAACAAGAGTGTGCAGCACTTCTATCTTGTTCTGTTCTAAATAGTCCATATTTTTTTCTAGAGTATGGTGCACAACTATTTTATCAATGTTTCAAATGGGTGGTTAATCTATCTTCGTAGAATTGCACAATTTGGCCTATGTTTCGAGTTCTTGATTGGAGAAAGAAACTGAGTTTGATAAGCTTATTTTCCTACTTTAGGTTCAGATTCCTTCTTGATCAGTGATATACCTGACTAAACTAGATTTAGAGTACAAGAAAGTTCTACAGTTTTCTGTTGTGCTTGGAATTTTGTATTGATTTAAGTTTTTATAGTATGAGATATTGTATTATACAAGTTTCTTAGGTGTAATAAATGTTTTTTTAATGGATTAGAATGCTCTTGGAGTATGAATAGATTAACAGCTGAGTGATATGGTGATGCTTAAAAATAAGTTATGGGTGAAGCACTCTTGTTGGGTTTTGGAAAGAACATTATACTGTGAAATAAACCACTATTCTCCTGTACCATTCAATTCCATTCCCATTAATTATTGAAAAATACCATTAACATTTTATTGAATTCAGTTCGACAATATTTTTGTTAAATCAAACAAAAAAAAATTAAAATTCATTTTCCTATTTAATTGCATGTCACCCAAGGGATGTTCACATTCCAATTTTGTAAATCATATTTCATTATTCTTACACATGGATTTAGATTTTTTTTTTTTTTTTTAGGTCTGAATACTGTGTATTTGGGTTGAGTTCTGGTGGTAGTGCTAAGCCATATCTGATTAACAGCTCTAATTTACAAGCAAACCGCTTCATAATAAACTTCCAATTTCTTTCTCTCACAATTTGGTCATCACAGAAAGAAAAAAAAAAAAAAAAAAACATATTACATGAACTTCTTGCATTGCAAGACTTGGTTGACTTGACTGAGCTTGAACAAAGTAATTCATTGGTAAAAGGGCAAACCAAACAGACTACCAGTTTCTGAATTCCTTTTTGCTTTCGATGACAATTTGTTTTTTTTTTTTTTTTCATATTACAAACAATTTCTACTGGTCATTTCCATGATCTACAGATAACAAAAGTTCATTTTGTGGAAACAATTATTACAATGCAATAAAATTTTTTGAAGCATATTCAAGCAATTATCTAAGGACCCTGTTTGAGCTCAAGAAAAAATTAATGAGAATCTTCACCAGCAATAGTGGAATGCATCCTTCCACCAGCCCATCCATTGTTCAATGCACGAGAAGCGACATGGGCTGGATCCCCAGTCGCACGAGTACCCTCGACTTGATTTTCAAATTCGGAAAGACCTTTTGCCTTTCTGTCTTTCCTCTTCCTCCTGTCTTCATCTCTTTCTTTTCTTAGCCAACTCTCTACTGTTCTCTGTAAACAAGTTTCATGGCAAACAAAACATTTATAGCTAGTATGTTTTATCAAACCATGAACAAGGAGAATTTACAGAAAAGAGTATTTATGAATGAGAAATTCAATAAATTTATACGAAGAAAAATGAAGTATGAAAATTGAAGTTGCTCATCCCCAAACGCACTTAGAAATCCTTCCACTATTTAATCATATCGCATCATCAGAATTCAGAATATAACCTGCCAAAGTTTCATTTCTAGTTCTGAAATACCATAGTTATAGTTTATATGGCTTCCATAAGACTATTAAGAAGTTTATTAGATCTTTTATGACGCCAAAATTCTTTTGCTTATATAGGGTAAGATCAATGATTCTAGTCTTCTCACAATAAACCCCTATAGAAGTCCAATTCTATAAACCTTGGTGCACCGAATAATATATCATAAAATCATAGGCCACTTGGTGGTCTAAAACCAGAGTGTTGTTTTTCTTTAACGAGGAAAACTTACCATTAGTGACAGGTTGCTCATCTCTTTGACCTTATCCATCGGCATTGCTAATTGCAACTTGCCATGGGCCACATACACCTAAAGAAAATAGAAGCATTTTGAGAATAAATATTGTTAAGAACCACATAAATACAGAGAAAGACAGGAAACAGGAAATGGAAAACAGGACTATACCATATAAGATGGCCAATCCTCAAGGCCATCAAAAATATGTGTTGCATAAATTATTGTAGCACCACATTCTTGGCATTCCTTCTTCAAAAATTTCATAAGGTCAGCCCGTGCAAGAACATCTAGGTCAACTGTGATCTCATCGCATCCAGAAGAAGAACCTAGATAAACAGTGGGTCTAACTGATGTTAAGACAAAGACCATGATATGTTACCCAAAGAAGTTCAGCAGATGACATGCAGAGACAACATGGAGGAAATTGTACCTTAAATGGCTTAAGTAGACCCATACAAATTTGTACTCTTCTTCTCTGACCATCAGACACCTTGTGCATTCGCCATGAAAGATCAACACCTAAGACCTACTTCAAGAAAATAAGTCAAGATTAATAGTGATATATGCAAAATGTTAACAAAATAGAGTGTTAATGATGGGAAACAATGTTTACAGTATATGATATTCTTCAACAATCATGAAAATTTCTGTCACAGCTTTTAATTACATGACCATGGTATTTGTGTACTCATTATTCTCGCTACCATTATTTATTTCCTCAACTTTAGTTTTGTAATATTTAAAATAGTATTTGTCATGTAGAAGTCAGATTAACACTTATTGCATATCAGCACAAAAGTCAATAATAAAAGT
Organism: Cinchona pubescens; assembly: GCA_025175665.1. Classification (NCBI taxonomy): domain Eukaryota; kingdom Viridiplantae; phylum Streptophyta; class Magnoliopsida; order Gentianales; family Rubiaceae; genus Cinchona; species Cinchona pubescens. Next base: position 2,922,088 of record JANKKI010000055.1, on the reverse strand, counting down.
TATAGACCTTATAAAGGCAGAAATGGAGCCAACAATAAGTGTGGATTAACTTTCTTTCAGTAACTTTCCTTTTTTCCGACCCAGAAAATAGAATGATATTTCAGTTCAGGGTAAAAGGATGTATGTGTATCTTCTAGAAGATGCATGATCCATATTGGCAAGAGAAACATAAACAAAGTCAATTCCCTTCTTAAGAAAAGATAAAAGAATCTAACATCATGTTACCTTAATCAGCTCATCTCGCCTTTGAGGATCAACACCCGCCACACCAAATATCATTTTCTCAGCAGAAACATCCATTTGAAAGGAAACCTCAAATCCCGCAAATGCAACTTCTCTTCTCCACTGCAAACAAAGAAGGTAGAAATATTTGTTCAATCAATGGCAGCATGAATGTGTTCCAACCCGCATAATTACTCCCAAAATAGAACCAACAAATTATCCCTCAGACAAGCCCCATCTAATGATTAATGAAATGAAAATTGTTCTCCAGTGAAATATTTCAATTAATCTCCATCTCAAGAACCAAATAGAGTTTACAACCCTTAACGACAAAAACCCAAAAAGATAAAAACATTTTCAGCCCTCCGTTATGTACTAGCTAAAAGTTGAATTGCAACCTGCAACAAAGATTGAATTAAAATATTTTTCCTTCTTTCATATGGTTTACCGAAATTCAACAATGATTCAGAACAATCAATCTATACAACAGAAAGTATTCAATCCGATACACGCCAAGAACAAAAGAAAATGAAAGAGCAAACAAAAGAAATATAAGGAAAAGAAGAAAAGAGACCTCTCCACCAAGATAACAGAGGTCACCAGAAACAGTCAAAGCAGTGTCATGAAATGCTGATCTCCCCAGCACTCTGACCATTTCAGGCTCCACCAAATGCTTCCCTCCCAATATCTTCAAAATCGTCGTCTTTCCTGAAAAACCAAATTCCCAAAAACAATATTCATCACACTCAAATCATTACTCACTGAAACTAATAACTATTAGTGAAACTCATAATAACATTATTAACCAGAAAAGCAGAATTGGCAAAGAAAAGTATAATAATTAAACAAGTTCTCAGTCAATCATTAATGAAATGCATTTCAAGGAAAAACCCATGTCCCCTTTTTCCTCAAGAAACCAAAAAAAAAAAAAAAAAAGAGAACGAGGGAAAAAGGAAAAGGAAAGAAGAAAGAACCAGCTCCATTGGATCCGACAAGAAGGCAACGATCGCCGGGGAAAAGAGAGAGGGAGAAGTCTTGGATTAGAGGAGTGGAGCCCGGAGGAGGATGACCGTCGATTCCTGGGTAAGTGAATCTGAGATTCTTGATTTCCACCGTCGGATTTGGACGCTGCTCCGCCTCCTTCGCAGCCATTTCTGTCAGCAATTTGATTTGGTTCGGAAGTTGGTGAGAGAGTATCTATAGATTTCTGTGTAGTGTTGGTGTTAAGAGTCGTGGCAACGGTTGTAACACTCGATTTGTCGTTTCGACTTTCAATCAATCAACTACCCCTCCGAGCCCCACCAAACTTGGCTAAAAAAAACCTTACCAAAAGGAAAATAAAAAAGGACAAATTTTCATATATTTTTTTTTGGGTGTATTTATAAGGGAAAACTTGCATAAACTCAATTTTTGTTTATTTCTAGTGTTATCACTTCTTCCATAGACTCGGGTTTTTGTTTTCACCCGGTAAGTATTGTGGTGTAAATTTTTTTTTTTTTTGTAAATAGTGTAAATTAAATATTAATAAATCTTTATATATTTTGCTGATATCATATTATTTTTATAAAATTTAATCTACAAGTAAGAATTTATAAGTTGATAAAAAATTAGGTCCTACTAAATTTTCAATGAAACTAGTGGGGTTAACGAGTCTAATAGAGCACCAATACTTAGTATTCAAATGTATATAACTAAAGATCTTCAAGTGTATTCAAAGATCAAGTTCATGTAAATTTTAGCCAAACTAGTTGTGTTACAGGGGCACGGGGGCGAACGGAGGGTTAGATCTTGGGGAGGCAAAAGTTATTTTATAGTGTAATAAGTTGAATCGAAATTAAATAATAGTATGCTTAAATTTGAACTGATAGATGTATAAGTACTTGAATTGGAGTTTGATCGAATACTTCAATTAGAGCTCAAATTCAACATATTTATTTTAAGTTCGTGCTAGATTAGAATAAGTTCGATACTAAGTGAAGTATACTTGACCTCAAATTCAAGTTGGAACCCCTAAATAATTATCATTAGTTTTTATCTAAAAATGAGACAAGTTTTAAATAATAAATTCTAAGTTTTAGAATGAAATAAAATAGAAAATAATTGTATATTGACTTATTTGAATTTCAATTGTAGGTAAAATATTTCACTTGAAGAGTAAGTGAAAGACTAACTTCAAAAAATAACTTGAATATTAATTTATTAAAAGAAATTAGACTTTTAAGATACAAAAAGGAAAAAACCTGAATAAAAGTTTGTTTCATTCACTAAAATGATGTAGAATATATAGGTGGGTTTTATAGAATTTTTGTGAGTTCTTAAGAGTGTATTGAAAAAATAAATAAAAGAAAAAAAGTTTGGATTTTCTCCAAATCCAGTAAAAATTATAAACAAAAATTCTTTTAATCATTAAAAATGTAAAGATTGGAGAAAATGTAAAAATATATTTGAAGAACAAATAAGACCAAGAAAAGTTCTTGAACTTAATATAAAACGATAGAAGATGTGGATAACTTAAGTCCAAAACAATAAAACTTAGGATAAATGATCAAATAATAATAAAAAGTTTATGGGAGAGGGGGAAAATATTAAATTTTTACTTCCATAACCCTTATCAAATACATATCACGCCTATGATAAGGTGCTGTGTAACAAAAAATTTTGTGAAGTGGCTGCCTCTTCCGGACCTCCAATGCTCCACCCCTGTTGGGGATGGACATCGGGGGTTATACGAATCCAATAAAACATCAATATTTCGAATTCGAAAAAGTATAAAGCTCCAACTCAAGCCATTTTTTTTTCTTTGGTAACTGGACTTCATTTATCAAAAATAAGTAAAACGTATTATCTCTAGCAGTTTAGACTTTTTTATGGAAAGTAATGTATATCATTTGTCATGAAAATATCTGATTTTACTAATATATATATTTGAATAAATCGACAACAATTCAAACAAAATAAGTATATATTCAAAATCGGTTCATCAATCATTTCGAATTCGAACTCAAGTCAAATCTTTGTTGGAGTTATCTACAAGTAACTCTTTTGTTTCCACTATTAATTAGAAGCTTAGAACTAAAATAGAATTATAACAATGGACTATTAAAACCTTGAACATCATTAACGAAAGTTGTTGATATAATTAAACCAAACTCTTTATCAATTAGGAAATATGTCATTGTTAGGTTTTGGTAATTTAGTTGTTTAATTAATTAGTTTCCTATCAGGATTACATTTAGAGTTGTTATTCCTAATGTAATTGGGTTTTTTGGTAGTCAAATTTGTTACCTTATAAATAGAGGGTTTGTCATATTAGTCAGTTGAGATAGATTTGAGTTGAGAGTCTAGAATAGATAGATTCTAACCTAATGTTAACGCTATTATACTATGGATTTATGCAGGTCTTAATATGAGAGTTTGATGTGCGATATTTTGTAACTCCTCTTCTTTCACATATTTTTATATATGTTAAATAAATTTATCTTCCACTACACGTTTTTTGTGCTAACAAGTGATATCAAAACCCTAGATCGTGATCTTGGAGTGTTTTGAAGATTGAATAAAAAAATCCGTTGGAGTACTTGGATTTTGAAAATTGGACCACAGGTGGTTGGTCTTGGAGTACTCATTGTTGACAATTAAAGTGTAAAAAATTGACCCTAGTTGGACAGAGATCTAAAAGAGTGATCCTGTCGTGATTATGTTGTGTGTATTGGGTAGTGGTAAAAAAATCCTGCCAAGTTGAATGATTGTTTCAGAAAATTAAGAATTTTGATACTATTTATCATAAAATTCATGCAAGTTGATAAGTTGAAAAAAAAAGTGTGCGAGGAAATTTCCTGATTATTTATTCAGATGCATAGATCGTTTGAAAATATGGAAGATGAAAATCAAATCAAATTAATGTGTGCTGGATTGCAATGGATAAGAAGATGAAGACAATTCAAAGAAATTCTTATTCGTAGTGTTTGTCAATAGCATAGTTTTTCTTTCATGGAGAGTTTGCTTTAAGGGGAGGCATTGTTGACATAATTAAACTAAACTCCTAATCAATTAAGAAATATGTTATAGTTAGGTTTTTCTAATTTAGTTGTTTAATTAATTTAGTTTCCTAGTAGGATTATGTTAGAGTTGTTATTTCCAATATAATTGAGTTTCTTGGTAGTCAAGTTTGTTACGAAGGTTTGTCATATTAGTCAGTTGAGAAGAGTTTAGTTGAGAGTCTAGACTAGAGAGCTTCTAAACTAATGTTAAGGCTATTATGTTCAATCGCCTAGAAATTTACAAATAGATTTTTGTATGTTTAATTAGTGACATATTATATTCCATGTATTTATCCAGTAAGATAAATAAGGTAAAAATGATGAACTAATCCAAGAAATGTCATATATTAATATTCAATCTCTTTAACTTCAATTTTTACTTGTGGGTGATTTGTAAGAATTACCATACATATGGGTGGCTAGGCGAACTTAAAGTGAGTAGTTCTATCCTTATATCCCTAAGCTTTTGAAAGCCCCAAAAATTAATATTTAAACAAAGCTTGAAAAGTAAATCAAGCAACAACGAGACTCTGTTCGTGACCAAACGAAGCCGTATGACTTTTGATCAAACAAAGCAAGCACACAGATTTTTTTTTTTTTTTTTTGAAATCGGACAACAAGAATAATGGTAGGGCAAGGCAAATAAAATAATTAGTGATACAAGGCTTTAATAGGAGACAGACTCAATTTTATTTACTCATTAACAACAACGGCAGCAATAGCAACGTATATTTATAGGGACTTGAGCCAAATAGATTCCATTTAGGATTCAGCTAAGCTTAGACTAAAAAATAGGAAAAAGATCATACATTCAAAGTAACTAATTAGGAAACTAATTAACAAACTACTTTAATATTAAGACTTTTAACTAAATGGAATTAGATTTTGGTTTAACTTTTACATGGCTTTCCTTAAGCCAAAGTCTTCAAATTCGACAATTCCAAGCAGATCTTCTTCAATTTCATGAACAACTTCACTTTCAATGGCTTTGTGAGAATATCTGCCACTTGATCCTCAATCTTACAATAATTAATGATAATTTCTTTATCTTGAACCAACTCTAGATTGAAGTGGTACTTGATATCAATGTGCTTGCTGCGTCCATGAAATATCAGATTTTTTGACAATTCAACTACTGACTTGCTATCACAAAAGATCTTAGTAGGTCCATCTTAGCTGTGTTGTAAAAACCCAAACATTCTTCTCAATCATAGTTTTTGTGTAGACTATTTGCTGCTTCCATATACTTAATTTGAACTATGGACAATGCCACAACTTGTTGCTTCTTGCATGACCGAGAAAACACACCACTAGACAATCCCAAGTAAAATGCATATTCGGAAGTACTTCTTCTTTGCATCAGTCACCAGTCCAATCATTGTTTGTATATCCAACATATCTAGAATATTAGAATATGAATAAAATATATCATCAGATTGTGTACCTTAACCGTTTAACATATCTCAAGGTCCTCTTGGTTGCTTGTAAGTGTGATTGAGGAGGGAACTTCATGAATCTACTAATTAACCTAACACCATAAATAATGCAAGCCTTGTAAAAGTTCTGTATTTTAGACTTTCAATCAATCTTCTAAAATTTGTAGCATCTACAAACTCTCCATTGCCATCTTTTCCCAATTTCAACTTTTCTTCAACTAGAGTCATAATTGACTTAGTAGTGTCCGTTTAGAATCTCTTCAAAATATCACCGACATACTTATTTTGTGGAATAAAAATTCCACCATTTGTTTGAGTAATTTCAATGTCAAGAAAATATGACATGAATTCCAAATCAGTTATCTCAAAATGACTAATCATAACCTTCCTGAACTCACAAATCAATTTGAGATCATTGCCAGTAAATATTAGATCATCCACAAATAAGCACATAATAAGAATATCACCAAGATTAAATTTAATATACAAGGTATGCTCATATAGACATTTAACAAAATTATGCTCAATAAAGTAAGAATCGATGTGAGTATACCAAGCCCAAGAAGCTTGCTTCAAACTATAAAATGTCTTCTTCAATTTGTAGACTTTATTTTCATGGCCTCTTTTATAGCATACAGGTTGCTTAACATACACCTCCTCTTTCAAACCATTTAGAAAGGCAGACTTCATATCCATTTGATGAATTTTCCAAGGATTATTTGCAATGAGGGAAATAATCATCGGAACAGTGTCAAGTCTTACAATAGGTGCAAATACTTGCATTTTGTTTATAACCTTTAACAACTAATCTCGCTTTGAAGTGATCTACCTCTCCAGTTGGCTTGTACTCTGGCTTGTACTCTGTCTTGTACACCTACTTGACTCTAATTAAAAGTAGTCTTCTTTTCAGTAGGTAGATTTGTCAACTCTCATGTGTTATCCTTCTCAATGGCTTGAATTTCATCATCTATTGCTTGGAGCTAATGATTATATTTGACAGTCTCCTCAAAAGTAACTGAATCATAATTTGCAAACAAAGTAAAATTTATAACATCCTCATCAGATAAATCATTGTCATTATTAACAACATAATCTTGCAAGTGGCCTGGCAAATGTCGTTGTCACTGTGGGCAACTAGATGACTTTACAATAGTAGGATGCGAACTAGATAACTGTCTATTACTCTCTTCCTCCATAATTGTTGGCATTAATGGAAGTGCTGGTGAAGAATTTGACTTTTTTTTGGACCAATCCCAAGAACCTTGCTCATCAAAATTGACATCCCTACTAATAATCATCTTCGCAGTATCCAGATTGAAGAGTTTGTACACTTTTATCTTATGACCATAGTCAACAAACACACATTTTTCTATTTTTTCATGCAACTTCTTTGTATATTATTGACGAGTTTGTAAGGAATACAAGTGAATCATCAAAACTTATATATGATGGAATAAATACTACTAGTATCTAATTAAAATCAAATTCACATATAGTGAGACTATATTATCTACATGCCTACTACACCCTAGCTAATCTACTTACTGCTAGATACTTTAACTGTATGTGGTAGTATTTGATCCCTACGCTTCTAACCCCATACAACTTAATTAAATTGCTCATTATGGCCAGCAATCCATTGGGAATAATTGGTTAAAAGAGGCAACAATTGGTTAAAAGATGTTGCCCTTAAAATCAGTTGTGTTAATTTACATTAATTTCACCAATTTTACTTATAATTGTATGAGAATAAGAATAACAAAACAATTATAGTAGCTGGTTCTCGGTGACCAAAAATGAATCACTCATTGCGCAACTGTTTAGAACATGCTTGATATTGTTAAGGATCTTCTATTTTACATTTTGTGTCATTCTCTATCACATTACTAATAAATTATTAAAATTATGATTCTACTAAAATCACACCACTTAATTTTAATAATTTATTAAATAATATTACAATGGGCGATAGATGACGTGACACAGAAAATCGTGAGCCATTGGATTCCTTGGTGCTTTCTTTAAGTCATTGACTAATAATCAAGTACTACCACATCATTGAACTTTTTTGTATATCCAACGAACACACATATATCAGTTTTGATGATTCACTTGTATTCAAGTTTATAGTATATTGAGTTTGTACGGAACATTGATTTAGTTTTCGAAGAATACTTAATGATCAACTATATAAACCAATTTAACTCCTCCTCTTTCTTAAGCTCCCCTCAAGCCGTCGCAGCAAAACCCTAGAAAGAACTCTCCGGCGTCTTCGTCTCTTTTCTCCGGTATTTATTCTACTTCCTAGAACCTGAATTCTTTGTATTTGTATATAAATTCATGCAAAAATTTCTGAGAATTTGATTCTTTAAATGTATTTAGAGTTGTGAAAATAGAGACAGTACCAAGGCTCAGCTGATATGGGAGATCGTGAAGGAAAACAACTCCTTTCTGGTTAAGGAGTATGGTAATGGCACCACCAGCATCAAGTTTTCCAAAGAGCCCAATAAATTGAAACTCCTTTAGTTTTCCGACTTTGACTTGGATAGGTTGGAACCAGTGATGCATGATCTTATCCCCATTTAAGTGTGATAACTATTTTATTTAGCCTTTACTCTTCTGTAATTTAGTTGCTTAATAATCATCCAATTCCCCTAGGTCAAAGGAGAATTTACAAGTTAAAGCTGGTTGCTTTTGGATTCTTTCTTATGTTCTTAGTTTTGTTTTTCTTTTTTGGTTTATTTAAATTTGACATATTAATGTAGTTATGTTGCACTTGAAGACTATATGATAACTTTTTCTCTATGTTTAAAGGTTTTTGGTGAAGTTCTCTTGATGCAAATATATCTAGAGCATATTGATCTTCAAATTCAGCTTGCCTTTTCTAGATAACGTTCTTTTGGATTTCGTGAAAAAAGTTACATGCTTGTTATTGTATTCTAAATGCTCAATTTCTTTATAAAACAATGTAATTTTCATGGAAAATTTTAATAGATTGTGGTACCCTAGCACATTGTTTGACTAAATTTTTGTATATGAAAGGAAAGTTGATTTTTGATATGGTATTACTTGATGAAGCTATTGGCCACTTAGTATTTCTTGCTAAATAGATGAACATTTTATTACCAGATTGGAAAGTGGAAAAAAAGAGCATGAAAAAATTAGTAGCTAGAGAAATTAGATCTAATAACCAAGGAAAGGGTCCGCTGAAGGTGCAATAAATAAAAACAAGCTTTTGTGACACGCACTCTAGCGGGACACAAAAGCTCTTATGCTTGTGACCTGTAAACTTGCAGTCACAATTATAAAACATTTTATGACTGGCAATATGTCATCACAAATACTGTTTGTGACTTGTAAAATTACAAGTCATAAAATGTCAATTTTCATGACTTTTTATATTACATCCAAATACATGTCTGTGTCTATAAAAGCTTAGAACTGGGGTCACAATTGATCATGTGACTGCATGATACAAGTCACAATCTTTTTGTAACTATTCAGAAGGTGACCATTATTTGCGAGTCACAAAAATTTTTTGTGACATGTATGAACCTTTAGTGACTAGTTTTTGGCCAATAATATTGCCACATCAAAAATCTTAATGCCACTGCACTTTTAAATTAAGATGACAAACTTACCCTCCCAAAATTGTTGTTGCCTTGTGATATTCCCACAACCGCAAACCTTCCATCTCCAAGAACCATCGCCACTCCGCCCTTTCCTTCTTTTTTTTTTTTTTTTTTGGCTAATCTCTTGTTTCAACTCCACCGAAATTAAAAGCTTCTCCTTGATTGATGAAAATATAAAACTTTTCTGCGATATGAGTTGAGATGCGATTGATTGGGTGAAATTCTTGGGTCTTTGGCTTGTACCAATTCCCACATTTGCTGTAACAATCATCGATTTTCATCTGAGTAGATGGTTGTATTTTTTAATCATCTAGGCTTTTCAGAAGCAAATCACTAAAGATGGAGAAAGTAATTACAAAAAAATAAACAAATAAATTAAAGAAGATGGAGAAAATAGCTTTCAGGTGCAGAAACGTGAGTTTTCAAGAATGGAAAAAAAAAGAGGCTTGGAACAAGTTGTCTCTTTCAATGGTGAAGAATGAGGGAAGCCAGGCGGAGAGGTGGTGTTGCTGGCGCAAGAAGGGGAATAAAAGATTAGGGTAATTTTGTCATTTAATGTAAAAATGTTGTGGCATTAAAATTTTTGCTGTGGCAATATCATTGCCCCTACTTTTTTTAGTGTCATAAAAGGTCATTTTCTTTGTAGTGGTAACAATAGCAACATATATTTATAGGGACTTGAGCCAAATGGATTCCATTTAATATTAGGCTAATTTTAGACTAAAAAAATAAGAAATAAATCCTATTCAAACAAACTAATTAATTAGAAAACTAATTAACAAACTACTCTAAAACTAAAACTTTTAACCAAATGGACTGATTAAATTTTGGTTTAACTTCTACAACTTTACTATACCAAAAGAAAAAAGAAAAAAAAAAGGAAAATATAGAGTGCACAAACAAAGTTCCTGCCGAAGAGTTCTAACATCTACAAACGAATAGAAATTGCAATCTAAAGAACAAGCAAAAAATAATAATATTTCTAATTTAAAAGGTTGAAATAAGGTAAAATATGTAAATGAAAAGAAAAAGTCAATAGCCAAATAAAACCCTTATGAAAGTAGGAGTGTAACTTTTTGTTTTGTATCATCATCCCAAATGATTAGGAGCTGTCAATTAGACTTTCTGAGCAGTGCAAAGTCCATACTCCACTCATTTTGAAATATATTTATTCAGACTCAATTTTAGCTCGATAAAATTCAAAAATATACGGTCGATACTTAAATCATAAAATTATTTTGATTTTGGGTTTTAATCAGCCCAATCCAAGGTGACATTATCTAATAAAAACTTTTATAGATAAAGTTTTAAAATTCAAAAATAGTACAGTCCATACTTAAATCATAAAATTATTTTGATTTCGGGTTTTAATCAGCACGATCCAAGCTGACATTATCTAATAAAAACTTTTATAGATAAAATTTTAAAATTTTATTTTTTAACATCATACTAACACAATATGAAATAGCATGTATTAGTAGGTTTCCAGTAGACCACTATTAATTATATGACAACATCACAATTAAACTTACTAGAAGGTTTGATTATTATTTTGTTTCTGAAATAGTTAAGCAAATTTAGTTAGTGAAATGTAATTTGTTGTTAGGTGAATAGAATAGTAGAATGAGATAATGAAGTGTAATTTAGGTGATAAGACGCATTTATTCATGTAAAATTGTTGAGTATTATTTCATTTAGAACTATATATTAGGGTCGGGTTTTAATCGGGAAATTCAAACTCACTCACAATTAAGTCGTTTAATATTAGGCCCAAATTTAACTCAACTCACTTTGGCTTGATCCTTTATTTATTGAGTTGAATGGTCTGAACTCGGGTCGGCTCGGGTATCGACATACTACAAAATGGTTAAACATTTATTTCATCCCAAAGAATTTTCCAAAAAAAGTAAAAGGGAAAACTACCTCATTAGTCCTATAACTATTTTATTAAAACCTAATTTTAGAGAGATTAGTCCCTTAACTAAATTTTTGTGTTCATTTTGATTCCTAAATAGTGGCTTCGCCCAAAATATAAAATTTTGTGACTTTTGACCAGTAATTAAGGGCATAACCGTCAAATTATGTGATCTTATGATATTTTAAAAATAGTTTTAGACTTACCTTATTAGTCCTCCAACAATTTTATTAGAACTAAAATACTTCTCCAACTTTAATTTTAGCCGGATTAATTCATAAATTAAATATTTGTATTTAGTTTTATCTCGAAGTGGCGGCTACTCCCAAAATATAATTTTTTTGAATTTTGACTGTATTGACTAGGGACATAAAAGCAAACATATTATATGGATTAATGATGGTCCAATGATTAAGTAGTGGTAAAAAGTTTGAGATTTTATTTTATTGCTAGTGAAGATTTCATTTTGTTACTAATGGGGATAAAAACATCACCACTCTCCCCCTCTCTGCTTTCTCGCTGTCCCCACTCCTCCTTCCCAATTACCACCACTTCCTCCCTCTCCCACTTCCCATCCCCTCCGCCTCCCTAGCAAGACTTTTCTCTCCAACCTCTATTTATACATTCCAGAACACGTCTATATCTATGATTTATTTGAAATCCAATCTGCCATCAACAACTTCCTTGCGAAACACAATTCGAATTCCTCCTCTTATTCTCGGTCTTGGCGGTACGAGCATAACGACAAGGATTTAATTATCTTCCAAAGAGAACTCTATTGATTGATTTTGAAATCGATGTTATTTTGTAAAAACCCATCATGTCAGTATCATCAAAATCCATTGCAATTCTGTTTCTAACGATCATATGTTCAGATAATTTGACGATTATACCCCTAGTCAATACCGATCAAAATTTAAAAAAAAAATTATGTTTTAGGATGGACCTGTCATTTAGGGATAAAATTTGATACAAATATTTAGTTCAAGAATTAATCCGATTAAAATTAAAGTTTGGGGACCATTTTAATTTGATGAAATAGTTGGAAGACTATTAAGGTAAATCTAAAACTATTTTAAAAAAATAAAAATAATAAGATTAGATGATTTGACAATTATGTCCCTAATTAAAACCGATCAAAAGTAAAAAAAATTATATTTAGATGGAGCCACCATTTAAAAATTAAACTACATACAAATATTTAGTTGTGGGATTATTTTAGTTTAATTGAATTGCTTGGTGGAGCAATGAAAGAAACAATTTTCCAATATCCTGGACTGCGACCCGACACACCGTAACCCATAAAAGCAAAGCTGCGTTCTCCTGATATCTTCAACTTCCGGTGGCTTTGGAAAACCAAACTCCAAAATCTTGACATTTTGAGAGCTGAAAAACTCGCCTACTTGTTCTACTTGGATTGGATATTAAGTATTAATATGGCAGCTGCTATACACAGCTTATACATCATCAACAAATCAGGAGGCCTAATCTTGTACAAAGACTACGGATCCGCAGGCCGAATGGACACCAATGACAGCTTGAGATTAGCCAGTCTATGGCATTCAATGGACGCCATCTCTCAGCAGCTTTCTCCTCTTCCTTCTTGCTCTGGGATTGATCTCCTTCAGGCTGATACTTTTGATCTCCATTGCTTCCAATCCCTCACTGGTTACTCCCTTTACCCTTTTTTCTTGTTAAAGATTTCACCTTTTTCCATTTTCTTGTCTGGGTTTTCTTTTTTGACATAATTGGCATGTGTTTATTTATAGCTAAATTGGTGGGGAATTCTGTCTTTTGGGGTTTAGAGATTTTCTCATCTGTGGTCTAGAACATAAAGAAATCGGGTTGGATTTGTATGATTTTTGCCTTTCGTATAATCCTGGTTGTAGATTGTCTAAAATATTTCCTTTTAGGTATCAGTCCTGCTCCCTAACAGTACTCTTCAGACAGGAGTCAAACAGCAGATATGAGAACCTATTTTTGAGTGGCTTGAATTCTTTTTCTGCCAATGTAATTTATCAAAGAGAGGGTGAGTATCTGCTACTCACTCTGCAATATAAAACGAAGCTGAGTATTATGCCCGTTCAAGTTACTGAAAAGTAAGAATCACATTAACGGGCTAGATATTTACTCAGCATTATGGAGTCACTCATACTCTTTTCCAAAGGTACATAAGGTACTTGCGTATGTTTAAGTTATTTTATTTGGGATCGAGGTAAATCTTATCAAATGCTTAATTCACGATACCTTCCGAATTATGTGATAAGACGTCAATAAATATATCTACTGATTCACATTCAAACAATTGGAAAACTATGAAAAGGAGTTAACTTGACGATGATGGCTGCATTTAAACTAATAAATCTCCAATCCAACAGAATATGTATTTTGCTCTAAATTAGTAGGATTTTTGTAGCATGAGGTCTGATAAGTTGCCTATCTATATACTAATTCATGAATTGTCAACCCTAGAGTATCTACTTGATATTAACTTGAGAATATGACTAGGGCCATAAACTGCTGGACTAAATAAAAATTCATGGTAGTTGGAAAGGTCTATATCCGCCAAAATATTAGCTTTACATGAAGTGGCTTCATCTTGGAGAAATTGTTCTCATGTACATTTAACTGCTGAAAGGGGAAGGACCCTGTGGTTTGGTTGAAAACTTGGTGCATTTCCTCTAGAAAACTGTATATAGGATGTATGGTTGCAACTTCGAAATTTATCCACTTTCCATCGGGAGAGATAGCTCACGGTGAAATCATTCCTGCTGGATAGTTTTCTGCTTCTTTATAGAACATTGATGTCCGACCTACCTGTGGAACAACGTGAAATAAACCCAGAAAATGACGATTCTTGCCCGCTTGTGATTGCACTTAGAAGGATAATTAGCTGACACTTGAATTAAAAGGATTTTGGGCCAGGTCATTTTTCATCGCAGAACCACTTTTTTAATGTTGACATCTTGATTTTTTCTTTCTTAACTTTCCAAACAAGAGTAGCCTTGGTAATTTATGTAATTTTCAGTTGCTATTTCTAGGTTTTAGTTTGCTTGTTAGTGTCAGCTAGGATTTTTGTTTTTGATTATTGGGTGCTTTGGGTGCTCTTCCAAGTCAAAATTTGCTCCAAGATTTTTGGTTTGCTATTTAAGGATTTAAAAGTTTTGCTCTAGAATGTGAGAATTTAGAGATGGATGAGAATATTGATGTAGTGATGCCTCATTCATTGCAAACTGTGGGCATGAAGTTGTGGTCAGGGGTGGTTATACTTAGTTTTCGTCAAATTGTATTTCTTTTGCATTGTGCTTTTCCCCGTTTTGTTACTATTCATACATCAGAATTGATTAGTCTGGCTTGGTTGCTAGTGAGTTCACTCTGTAGAATGAGAATTCCATTCTACCCTTGCATTACACCAAATGTCACCTCAAAGTAAAGCTGATCAAAGAGAGGATTGTACTGTTTCAACTTGAAAGCTTTCATATTTATTTAGCACATCAGAGACGTGCTTAACAACAGTAACTAATTATTTGCAGGGACAAAGTTTTTTGTGGTTTGTGAACCTGGAGCACTACACATGGAGGGTCTTTTGAAATACATCTACGAATTATACACTGATTTTGTTTTGAAGAACCCTTTCTATGAAATGGAGATGCCAATTCGGTGTGAACTGTTTGACATCAACCTGGCTCAGGCAGTGCAGAAGGATCGTGTTTTCTTATTGGGGAGATGAGCTCGTATTCTTCTTACTAACATGTTCATTGTGTTCCTTGATCTCTGAGCACGTCTTTTATAATATTGCATTTTATTTTGGATAAATAATGATGTAATATGCAAGGCTGAGAAAGAACTTGCTGTTGTAGTGCCCATCTTTATCTGCCTTGCATATCTTGGATTCTATTTAGTTTGCAATAAAGAATGCATGAAGATTAGTACATCTCATTACAGCTTGCGATCTTCTGTAAATATTCATTAAAGAACCTCTTAATAGTTTTTCTGAAAGGTGGTGGCTATGATGAACTCTCACATAGTTCATATTATTGTTGATATTGGAATCCAGTGTCATTGAAGGGCCCTGATTGTGTATAATTTGCTCGGTTACTTTCTTTCTCAAACTGTGGGGCAACCATCTAGCAGAAATAGAACATCTGCTCTTATGGTTGATACATTATCCTCTCATTTTTAATCTATCTACACTGACTAAGCTAGTCCAGTTTTAAAAGAATACTTTCATCTCTCTACATTTTTATCAACACACTATAGAAGCCAGAGTAAGTGGCAGCACATCAAGATGCATTAGGGTAAGTCAAGGACATCTGATTTTTCATAAAAAATGAACTAAAAAATCAGAGTAAACACGCCATTGAATTAATTCCCCTTCCTTCACTGATATATGTTTCAGTTTCATATTCTTTTTCTGGAAGAAACAGTCTTACTTGAACCCTTGTTAACTTTCCAAAGCTTCCTTGGTAAATCATGTTATCATGATGTATGCTATTGACAACATCAGAACTTACCTTTGTTTAAATAACTCTCGAGTGTTTTGGATGATTTTTCTGGTGCACAAATCTTGCGAGGTGATTAGCATATCAAGAACATGTGCAGATAAAATTTCTTATCATATTTTATGATGAAACAAGAAACAGATTAAACGGATCAAATATCAGTTGATTTGTACTAAGAATAAGGAAGAGAAGAGGCAATATACAAGTTAACACTAGCTGAAGCTTCACAAGTTAAGATCATGGTTTCACTATCTGCAGCTGTGGTTGAATTCGAAGGAAGTTGATTCTCGCAATCATAGGCCAGAGTTTGCGCTTGTCCCAACTGATTTATGTCTTTGTACCTTCCTTGTTGAGATAATTGATAAGCCTCCTTGATCTTGTCTATCATCTGCTGATATATTGTTAAACAATTACCATAACAACTTCTCAACGACGAATCTTTTGTGTTAGCCTTCAGCTCTGTAAAGGTCTCATAATTAAAAACTTGTTGGCTTGTTGACTTGTCAGGTTGATGGATATCAGTGAGAGTTGTGGGAGGGTGGAAGAATTTGTATTGGGATCTTTTTCAAGAATTTGTACACAGATTTCTTCATTCTGAGTTTGGGAGCAAATGGTGTACAATGTATCATGAGTAACACCAGAGGAAGGATAGATGAAGAGGCCTGCAATTGAAAATATGATTAGTAGTTGCTTAAGATTTTGACAAGCCATGTTTGTTCTTTAGTTGTAACAACTTTGGAAGGATATTTTATTGGTTAGTGCTAAAGCAAATTTATATTTCCGTTAATAACACTTTGCCCCCCGAACTAGTAGGTAATTACACTTTGCCTCCTTGAACTAAAATAATTACACTTTACCCCCAATCACATGATTCATCTTTTAAAAATTTTATAATATCTAGTTAAATGACTGAAATACCGTTAGTATTATATTTTGATTTTTCATGTATTTAATTTTGATGTTCAATATATACAAAAGAATTTGATTGAAAATTAAAATATAATAACAAACTAATATTATAATAAAAATTATTATAATAAAATATAATAACAAGTTAATTAGGGAGTGAAAATGTGATAAAAATGTCGAATTATATTATATTTGACATTGCAATTTGTATAGGTTCATCCAAATATTAAAATTGGAAAATGTTAAGAGATATAAAACAAATCACAAATTTTATAATATATATATATATATATATATATATATGTTGTCACACAATATCTTTAAAGAAGATTTTTTAATAGAAAATTAGCCCATTTAGTAATTGTTCTACTATTATAATTAAACATTTAAATTCGAAATTATATAAAATGAAATAACAAAATTTAAAAATTTGACCAAGATATATATTGATATGGATTATATTAACATATTATATAATTTATTCTTATTATTTTTAAATAATTATCACATCATTATCAAAATTTAAATACAAAAATCAAAATATAGTGCTAAGGGTATTTAAATCATTTAACATGATATAAACATATAAAAATTTTAAAGGATGAATCATGTGAGGGGGCAAAGTGTAATTTTTTTATTTTAGGAGGCAAAATGTTATTACTTACCTAATTCATGAGGGTAGAGTGTTATTAACCCTTTATATTTTACTTTGGAAAATTTGTCTTTATTTCAAATTTTGAAAGGAATATATTATTATGTTAATGAAATCTACAACACATGATTTTTGACAATACCAGTAATTTGATGCTTCAAAAGCAATATAAACATTGACCATAATAAATTAGTTTTATCATCCAACTTTTTGTTTGGCTGATGATTGATATTATAGATTTTCTGCTAATTTTTCAGTTGTCTAAGTTCATAGCTACTAGTTCTTCCAACTAATAATCTAAAAATACCACCAAAAAAAAAAATGAAAATAACAGTTCATGAGTCACAACTTTGACAAGAAACATAACAAATGTGAAAATAGTTGTGGCCAATTAGTAAAGTAATCCTTTGTATGTGGCCCTATAGAGCCAACTTAGTCAATTATTGATTCTTTCTCCCATTTTCCAAACAATGATTAGTCAACAGTGTGATAAGGGCTACATCCCACATGACTAGGAAAAGTATTAGGTAGATTACCATTTATCCTGCACTTAATTTGTCTCCTGAAAGTCCATACATGATTGAAAACAGGATTTATTGAGACCTGCTAGTGGTAGTTTAAGTGACTTTTTTTTTTTTTTTAATAGAAGTTTGTTTAGGTACCAAACAGACTCTTTTGTACAAAAGTGATTCAAACTCTCTAATGTTGATAGCCTTTTTTTATTATTTTTATAAATTTCAATTACTTTTCTTGCTTCTTATCAATTATTTTAAGATTTGAGGTGTTAAAAGCAATGGAATTCATGTATTTTGTCGGCATTTGATTGAATTATCTCTCTTGCTCCCTGCTTTTCGTGAATTCATAATAACTAGCTTGCAAAGCATCTGAAATGGTTAAATTCATTTTTATACTACTCAAAATTAATATTTGATCACTTTGTCTACTTTAAAATTTTTATTATTTATACTTCGCTCCAAAATAATCAGCTAGACACTAGAAAAAATTCCTATGACTATGATTTAGATTTTGATTGAAAAAATTACTACAGCATGTGCAGAAAACATGCTAACATTCCGTTATTTTTTTATCTTTAGTCAAATTTTAGAATAAAATATCAAAAAACAAAAATTTTAGAAGACAAAATGATCAAAAAATTAGTTTAGAATAATGTGGTGAATTGTGATAAGTTTAGGGGCAAAATGGATTTGACCCCACATCAAAATTTCTGTATATAGTAATTTCTCAACCTATAATTGGATTTCTTTTGCTATTTAACTTTTGAATTAGTTTGCATTTTTGACACATCAAAATGTGTTAGGGGCTTTTCTTTCACAAAGGCCCTATTCGGAGTAACTAGGACTACTAGCCAGGACAAAATGGCCCAATTGGGTCAATATTAACTACTAAAACCGACCTTGATTTTCTGGCTTTTTTGTAGCCTCAAAACAGATCGAAAGCCAATCTAGATATGGTGTTCTTTGGACTGTCAATGGGCCGGCCCGGCTGAGTTTGGCTTACCAGCCTGTTAAATAAAGAGCCAACCCATGTAGTAAAAGTGTATTGGGCGGAGTTTGTGCCTAATATGCTTAATTTAGTTGTAAGTTGAGCTGGGCCTTTACCAAATTCAGCCTGATTAAAACCTGATTGAATAACTATAAATACATATAAATATATTTTATAAATATACATAAAATAGTAAATAATATATATATATCATATTGACCTGTAAAATCATGTTGTGTTATTTAGTTTAGGCTTAACTCAACAAGTTAATGTTGAGTTATATATTCTATTCACTTAATTACAAACTGCCGTTCACTAATTACTCTAATTAAATTCGGGTTACTACTTTAAAATGAAAATAATACCAACCTTAGTAATTGTTTAACTGTAATATTGTGGCTTAATGATATAATTTAGTTGTTTATTACGATCCTAATACGTAATATATGCCGTATATTGATAGGATGTTAAAAATAAATTTTTAATTATCACTAAAAATGTTTGTTGAATAATGTGCGAGTTTGAAAGTTTCGAAATCTGAAGAATTTTGTTTCGAATATAGATTGCACATCTGGGAGTCTTATTTGGCGCTCAGGCCCGTATGGATAATTTTTATATGAGCTAAGTTCGGACTTTACAAAACTCAATACACAAAATCCAATTAACAATCTAGATACTATTACATGGATTATACAATCCCATTTTGGTTAAAAAAAAAATTCTATTATTTAACCTTTAACTCTCATCTACAAATTATTTTATTGAATGTACCGTAAGAGGGGAGAGGAGCATATAGTTAACTTAAAGGAAAATAGGAATATCACATCTTGTAATCTCACGGACTATTTTTGATATTTATTCAATTAATTTATTACTCAATAAGTCGTCATTCCTTCTCTCTTTTTAGACACAATCAACCATATATCTTAAACACTCATATGATAAATTAAAATTTTTTCATATTTGAATTATAATTTAGTGTTTTTTTTTTTAAACCCACCCCTCCTATCTACTCTCTAATAATTCGAATTCATAATTAATAAGTTATAATAGAAGTGTCTTATCGTCTAAATTACACATCGCTGTCAAATATAATTTAGTGTTTTGGTCGTGTTTTAATAGATACCTGTACCTTAATATTACTCTAACTTAAAGAGATTGGGGCGGTTGATGATGAATTAATTTTCTAAAAACCAAACCCAAAAAAAAGGGAATCAATTTCCATTTGCATCTTGTTTGCCTGTAAGTTGACATTAATACATAACATATCAAGTCTTACACCATAAACGATGTTCATAATTTATTGATGAGTATCATCTTCAATGTCATTTGTTGTTTTATGTGAAACTTAAATGACTAAATTCTATGGCCGTTACAGATATTCCAATTTTGCTTTATGCTTTATTTTAAATTGTCTGTCTTTTTAAAAATTTAAGGAAGTATTAAATAAATCTTTTTTTTTTCACTGAATTATTATTGATGCCATCTTAATGAACAAAGAATTATATAATTAAGGAATTTAATATAAAAGACTAATTTAGTGATTTTGATTATTAGTTTTTTTTTTTTGTAAAATTGATAAAATTTAATAAGTTTTTAATTTTTTACATAAAATTAAAGTGACAGTTAAAATAAAACGAAAAAAATACTAAATTTAGATAAGAAATCTACTCCTCATAATGATTCTAACAAATGTATCATTATAGGAAAATAGTTAGGTAGATTCGGTCTTTGCCCCACCTGTAGATCATGTGGTTAAAATTAAATTTTAAAAAATATTACTTACATTAGCTGACGTCATAATTTCTCTAAACTTTAATTTACATCACAAAGTATACAAATAGAGTCAAAGATCGAATCTACCTAAATCTTTGTGTCATTATATAGGCCCTGTGGACTTGCCAAACATATAGAAAGCGAGTAGCAGTATAGAAAAACAATCAACGGGTAGACCTAATAAATTGTTCTTTTTCTCTATTAGCTTTCTTCCATGCGGGAAAGTTTTATATGGACTCATTTTACAGTATCTAATGATGGATATCTTGATCCATATTTATTCACATTACTTTGAAAAAATTATTTTTAATGAGTTAGAGCGATTTAGATGAATGTGGACTAAAAAATTTATCCTACCTACTATAGATCGGATCTATATAAAAATTTCCCCTTCTATGCTGTAGTACAGTCTTTTCATCAAGAGTTGTCTGTAATTCTTTCTCTCTTTCTTTTTCTCCCTTTCCCTTCTTTCATTTTGCTGAAAAAAATGAATGTCCAAGATACAATAATTTCATTTTCTCATAAATTGAATCGTTGTAAAAAAAAATATATATTGAATTTAGTCACAACACTAACAAAAAAAATTTTTTTAATACCAAAATTTTTTAGTAATATCTTTTAATGATATGGTTCTGTTGCAGGATAGATTGTGGTGCATATTGAATGGTCTTGCTACAGACGATCAGTTGCAAAAGTTTTTTTATTTTGCATTCATAGTAACATTTGATTGCAGTGAGATACCACCTGGCACTGGCAGTCCTCGCTACGAACCTAATACATATACAAAGAAAATATTTAGGTAAATTCGTTTGGTTAATTTTGTGGTTAAAATTAAATTTTAAAATTTTTTATTTACATCAGTTAATGTTATGAATTTTTTAAAATACAATTCATACCACACATCTATAAATGGAACAAAAAATCTGATTTACCTAAGTGTTTGCCCATATACAAACCATGCTCTTATGCCTTTAATCTCTACTGTTGGTTTTATGGTCAATGTAATGGTGAAATTGGCACATTAATAACGGTTGATGCATGTAATTTCACATTCTTTTTTCGACAGATTCTCTATTATTCACCCTGTAATTGCAAATCGTTAGATGATTAAAAAATAAAAAAAAATTCATGCTTTTCAGCCGTCTCAATAACTATCAAACCTATTTCGCATTGACTGCCTCTCGTTTTTCTTCCTTAATTAATTTCTCACATTAAATTAATCTGTACATCCTTAATTAAGTTGTTTTAACTTTTATGGTCACTTTGATGCAGCTTATGGTATTTGTCACTACCGTTAATTGGAGGGATGGTTATAGCGTGACAAAGCAAAGGCCAATATTTTGTTTCCCTTTGCATAATTAACTATGTACAAAGTATGAGACTTTGTATTGGTTCAGAAATCAAATATTACAATTTTTGAGGAATTTTAATCATTGTTCTTATAATGCATGTACCATCCTCCCTTTACCATTGAGAATATACTAGTAAAAAAAAATGCAAATTAGAATATAAACGTATTATTTGTTGAAGATACTGAAATTGATAGTCGAAAATAGAAAACTAAAGGTGAAGCAAAAGTAATTATTATGAAAAGACATAATTAATGGATTGATCAAATTCCATCTCTCGGGATCAGCTTTTGCAAAATATTATGTGATATGAAAGCAATTAATATGCATTTTGCATTCATATTCTCCATTTGTTCTTTCCTTGTCAATATAAAAGATATTTTCAATAACAAAAATTAGGAAAATTTGTGATTCCGTTGATACAGTGCAAAGTAGAGCCAGGATGCGGATGTTAGAGGGAGCAACCTTTTATGGTTGTTGGCATAACTTTTTATAAAATATAAAATAAGTAGTATAGACGATTTTAAAATTGAGGAAATCAAATAATGCCCAATTTTAATACGTGTATTTGAAAAATAAATTTAAAATAAAAACTATAAATCCATTTTATGTATTAGATTTCAAAAATCTTTGAAATTTTATGTTTACAAGTAACACTTATTCTTAATTTTGAATATGCCATAATTTTTAGTTGCATGATTTAGGAACTTCAAAATTTCAAGGGGTCAATGTGAAGAAAAAGAAACAATTGACAAATTTTAAGGAGTACAATTACAAGACTGTTTTTTGAAGTATATGTAGAAAGACTGTCTTGCAAAAATGATATGGAATACCAAAAAAAAAAAAAAAAAAAGTAAAAAAAAAAAAAAAATGATATGAAGAAATGCATATATGGAGAAGTTTTGTTGTCAAGATTCTACTCGTCAATTTATGGACTGCACTTAAGTACTAACATAGTGTAAACAATATGGCATGAATTTATTCACGAACTTTCCTGACTACATTATTAAGAATTTTAGGGGAAAAAAAAAAAAAGAAACTAACTTTATTAAATACTCAAAGAACAATTGAAGCCCAAACTTAGTGCTGATTTCAATCTTTATCCAAGTCCGTTACTAGCAAATGCTTTGGATCATCACATTATATAAAACGAGAAACATTTATCATTCCGAAATTGAAATTCTATTGAACATATACTGCCAAGAATAACTGGAAATAAACATAAAAAACTTTAATAGCACAAACTCCATTCTCCTATATAAGCTTGGCCATCCTTCAAAAAATTACAGGAAGGCCACCCAACTATATATACTGATTAATAACAACCCCCAACATTAAACTATTCAGAAATCAAGTGCTGCTACAATAATCCGGTAACAAACAATAGATTAATTAAGCAGCAGATTGTGGGGGCGGTGAAGTAGGGAACAGATCCAGATTTGAGATTCTTGGCCTCAGTTTCAGCCCCATTTGTCACAGATCTTTTGAAATCCAATGTCTCATCATTGTAAATATTCCACCAGTTTTTGACTAACATCTTGATGTCTTCTCTTTCCATGTTTTCTTCCTTGCCAGTGTACCTCCAAGGCTTTGATCCAGCAGCACAGTAGTGAACAACCTTTACTTTTTCAAGCTGAATGTTTTCGGGGTGGCGCCATAACAGTGCCAAAACCAAGTTGTAAATTGGTGGGATTGGCCTATAAACATCCCTAAAGAACATGTTCAAGAAGTCCTGCAAATACCACATTGATCAAAACTCAATTAATATCAATAGTTGGTACTATTCTTGGATGGATTATATCCAACTACATCACTAGAAATGTGGCTCATTCTGGATCGGTTTCTTGATTTAACACGAGCCACATCACTCGAGAAAATTCTAAAGTAAACCAGGTATATTTTAGAATTTTATAGATGTGTCTTTCTCCTCAATAGTCTAATATCATGCTAGAAATTATTTGATTTTCCAAATAAGTAATGGGATTTAATTAATTACTGCTGTTCGTTAGTTACCTGCTCAGCAAAGGGAGTAGGAGGGGTGATCTTGAGGGTGCATAAGAGATCATCATAGATTGGGAGACTAGGCTCATAAACGAACATGCCAGCATTGAAGTAAAGAGGGGGCTTAGGGCCCAACTCTTGAGGCCAATGGACCTTATCAGGGCATTGCTGACAGTATCCAATCTTGTATTGTGGGGTGTGACTCCACGTTTTTTCACAAAAGCAGTCCTTCACGGCATAGAAATATCCCTCTGGCAAGTCAAAGAGGTGATCTATGTTCTCAAAGACTTGGATATCTCCATCCAAGTATATCATCTTACTATACTCAACGAACTGCAACCAAAAAGGAAAAATTAAATTAATTCTAAATTAATACACGTGATTTCATGCATAATGTCAGTCCACGATGACGAATCAGTTTTGACTTACTAGAGATTTCGCAATATGAAACATTAGATGTTACTAAAAAACACGTCGGTCACCTGTTTTTTAAGTAACATCTAACGGTCATTTGCCATAAGTGACCAAATAAATTCAAAGAAGAAAAGTTGAAAGAACATGCATGTAAGCAAAATCTTACCTCCCATATTCGAAGCTTGGAGTAGTTGATGACGTAGTAAGCCATGGCAAATTGAGTCTGGCTTTCAGGAGGATAGACGGGCTCAATCTCACGTACAACGCAGCCTTGATCCACTAATATGCGCCGGTGCTCTGCCGGGACGTCAGGCAAAACTGCAACGACCAAAGGGTATGCAGTTTTAACCTTCCTTAAACCCTTAGCCAAACCCTCCACACCCTTGACATAGTCACCGTTGCCAGCCAAAAACGTTACGTAGGCACGGCTGGAGAGACTAGCAGCCTTGACAAGACTTGGGATTTGTGTATTGTTAGCCATGTTTGTGCGGAAATAATCTAAGTTAACAAAGTATTTCGGCCTTGAAAAATTTTAGAAGAAGAAGAAGAAGAATTGCTTTGTTTGTTTGTTCGATTGATTGTTTGGTGAGTTTGATGGTCTTTAAGGTTGATTTATATAGGCATTTGTTGGAGACTAAAAAATTGAAGGAAAATAAGGATTTGGAATTGCATTTAATGGAGAAAGAGGTGTAAGTGGATGACGCTCATTAGATTTGTCGTTTCTTCCTTAGTCAACAATTGGGCGGTGATGGTTTAATTTTCCGTTATTAAACTTCAGTTTCTTTTGGATCAGTCTTATGAAGCTTCTTGTTGCTTTTTCCTAAGGAAAGCGGTGGAATTCAAATGGCAACCAAGTACTGGATTGAATAAACTTTCCTTCTCTTTTTTTTTTTTTTTTACAACTACTTATTCCGTTTCAGAATAATTATCACTTTACACAATTTATGTTGTGTCATATTATCTGTTACTTTAAAAAATTAAAAAAATAGTAAATAATATTTTTTCAACTTTTATCTTTAGTACCACATTAATCTCATGAAAGGATGATTATATAGTTAGGTTATTAATGCAAAAAGATACTTTAATCAGTTTAAACTATTTTTTTTATAAAATCGATGTAATTTAATAATTTCTTTAATTCTTGTGAATGAATCAAAGGTCACATTAGTTTAAAATTTAGTAATTAAAAGAGACTTTGGCGGTCCACCAATATATATTATCGCATTTTAAGGTTGATAATTAATTACCCTCTAGTCATTTAATATTGTCGCAAAATGGTTTTCCCTTCTAGTCCTCATTCTTATAATTAAATGATCCTTTAAATTGACTAGAAACATGTATTATTCGCAATCTGATTAAATTCTGAGCTTAATTAGGTACTATTACATGACATACATATATTTTAACGTAAAAAAAATAAGGTAACTAATTATCATGTGTGATAACATCACATGCTTCACTGATGAATCTCTAGCTAGAGCATCAAAATCAATTCGATCAGCTTTGATCACAAGCTTAATTTGGTTACGGTCTGTCTCTAAAGTACACTATCGCACTCCTTATCTTACAAACTAAACATCAATTATTAATTGTTTGGCTTAAATAACATGTGAAATACATTTGTTACATGTTTATTTGGAGAAATTCATTTACGGCCTTCATTGCCGATATCTTTTCTCAATTCGGTTGTTGATATATAGTGTACACAAGACATTAATGAGCATTTTCGAATTTTCTTAATTAGCTATAACGAGTATCAAAACACATGTTTATGCAAAAAATGTACACTCTTGATCATTTTGTTGAGGAGTCTTAGGTGCACCTGCAAGGAGTACTGGTGTAGTAAGATTGGTAATTTCTTATACGACTTGATAATACGATATAAAATTAATAAATTATGATACGATTCGAAATTTATCGAGTCATTATTGGATCAACCCGTTTATGATATCGAATTAAACGTGTTCGATTAGGCCAATCCATATGTTAACACAATAATTCGTTAAATTACTGAATGAACATAATTTGTTGAAATGTTATGTGTCTCAATTATAATTTAATATATCATATTTTAAGATTGTAAATAGTAGATTTAATATAAGATTATTAAATCAAACATAATAAGTATTTTAAATATTATCTAAAAAAATTCAATAACATTTTAATTATGTGTTCTAAATTGTTATGAGAACAAGGTTAATATTAATAATTATTCAAGTTATTAAATAATTAAAATTTGAGATTTTAATTCAAATGGGTCATGAGTTATTTAACTTGATAGGCTAATACATTTGTGTTAGGAGTAAACATGTCAGACACAAACATAATATGAACACGAATGGATTACACATGGATACGATATGATAAGAAACGGGTCTTATATGATAAGAAATGGGTCACACTTGCCACCCCTAGGTGTAGAATTTTATCCCAGATACGCAAGTGTGTAGAAAACCTTTTCCAACTTGGTCCTGCAAGCCTATTTGGTCAAAAACTAGTACGGACCCGACTATTGATCGGTTCTAAGTTCTAACTGCAAAAATAATAGTCTTCATAATTAAAAAGCAAAGTTTAACTACGAGCATATTTTTTAGTAGGAGTTTTTCATAATTAGCCCCATGTGTGTTTAATAAAATAGGCATAAATCCCTAATTAGAATATTATCCTGATTTAGAGGACCAAAGTAAGTTTTTTCAACTTTTAGGGACCAAATTGGGATTTTTTTTTTTTTTTTTTTTTTGTGGATTATACTTTTTTTGTTTAAAAGATCAAATTAAAATGCTTGAGTATTTTTAAACGATTAATTTGAGACTTTTTCAGTTTGAGGGACTGAATTACTAAGATGTTTGAGTAATATGGAGGACCAAAATAAAATAACTTCATATTTAGATAATTTGATTTAGTCTCTTCAATCTTCATTTTAAAGCCTACGGGCAATGGACGTGCATAGAAGAGAATGATAATTAACGTAATATTTGTCTCAAAATTGCTCTATACGGATACCAAATTCAAAACCAGTCTATTTGTTTATGGTGCAAATATTGCGTTTTTTGTTAATTATTAGTGAAAATACATACAACATTTTATGTATAAATCATCTTTAAAGTCCATGTGTGGTATATATGTGTGATAAGAAAATTAAAATTGCTGTCAATCAAATGACATTTTGACATTTTTAAATACCTTTTGTGTGCAAATGTAGATCGATCGTGAGAGTGCAAATTAAAAAATTTAAAGGTCCAAATCCGGCAGATTTATTTTATAACGGATGTGTACCCCACTTTACCCACCTAGTGAAAATAAATCCTACTAATTGTTATTGTTGTGTGTACGTAGTTTTCTGCGACATTTCATGGGAAGAAGCTTCCTCTTATCTAATCTATATATATAAATCAATAAATATTGGTAAAAGGTAAAAGGGTCAATAAAAAATTCAGCCTATCATTAAGCACAACATGTTTAGTGTACAGTTCATACCTATTTGAATATAGGAGACACGGTCACCGACCAACCACAAGAAAATTAATAAATTTCAAACGACTACTAATAAGCCATGCTGCAAATATTGTAATAACTCCACGTAGCAAATCATCAGATCTTCTTGCCTTTTCTAATCTTTAGTACCCTTGCAATGAGAAATTAATTAGGTGAGATAAAGTCTCCTAAGGGTCCACAAAATTACACTAGTTGATACTTTAGGACAATTGTTGAGCCTGTTATTAGACTCAATTTGCATTTTGTGTAATGACATTTGAGTTGAAAGTTTTGGGTGCAAGTCACGTAACTTTAGTCTTGAATCATCCACATTATGAGCATACCTTAAATTAGGAGGCTCCTAATTTTAAATGATTGTCCCATTGAAATTTTATACTTCACACACAGACGAACTCGAGTTTTTGAATGTAGAATTTTGTGTGACTATATGTTTTTTTCGTTTCAAAATAAAATATCGTTTTAACAAATTGTCTTATACTAAATTATCTGTCGATTTATAAAATCAAGAAAGCATTAACAATATTTTTTCAACTTTGATCTTTAGTGCTACATTAATAGAGGAAGGAGTATGTAATTAGATATATAAAAGAATAATTTAATCATTTTGAACTATTTTTTTTTAAAAAAATTGATACAATTTAATAATTTTATTAATCTGTGTGTACTAATTAAATGTGACAATTATTTTGAAATGAAATGATAAGTATTCATGGTCTAGAGGAATACTAGGTAGCCTATAATGGACGAATTCTTCCCTAGTTGATAGGATGCGTGACACATTGCATCCGTGAAGATTGGAGAGTTGAGGTAGTTGCAATTGCAAGTGCTGTCGGTTTGCTCTTCTTTTTCAACTTTTCCAGTTTTGTTAGTTGGTCTGATGAATCGAAACACATGCTTCTACTTTGGAGGCGTTTGGATAAGGAGATAATTTTCTTAGTGTCATGGTGGGACAATAACCGACGACTAGACCTCTACCCAACCTTCATTAGCAAGCAATTTGACAGGATATTTTTAGTGATCGAGCTGATAATGTAAAAACATTTTTTTTTAATTTACACTGTATTTTGTTATCTTAAATCATGTTATATTCCTCTAATAAATTAAACTTAAAAAATATGATACCAGTAATAAGAGAGTTTCCTCCCTATTTAATTCTTATAGTGAAATATCGTTAAGTAAGGATTTTTTATTTTACATTTTAT
This sequence comes from Cinchona pubescens, assembly GCA_025175665.1. Taxonomy (NCBI): domain Eukaryota; kingdom Viridiplantae; phylum Streptophyta; class Magnoliopsida; order Gentianales; family Rubiaceae; genus Cinchona; species Cinchona pubescens. Next base: position 2,893,040 of record JANKKI010000055.1, on the reverse strand, counting down.
TTTATTTTCTGTTCTAATATTAAATAAACTGTCAAAATTCATCTATAAAAGTTTATAATTATATTTAAAAAAATTCTTAACAATGTATTTGATAATAAAATAAAGAGTGAGATAAAAAATAAGATGAAGAATCCTGTTGCCTGAAATAGTGTCTGCCCTATAAGCACTACATGTTACTGTGCACCCGTTGACTACCGCCAACTGTCACCGACCAAGCACACTCCAATTATTATTTTTTTGGTAAATAAGAATTGGCATAAATTAAAAAAATGGTATTCGATGCAATGAAAATTTGGTGAAGTAGGATCCGCTTAAACTTTAGGAAAGGTCACAGGGCTTATTCGTCAAATTTTTACATAGATTCAATCTATGATATAATATTATAGATATTTTGATTCATATATATGAATGCCACATCATATATGATACTGTGCCATAGATCAAATATATGTAAGAATTTTTCAGGTCTACTAGATTGAATGGTATAAAGCATCAAGAATTGCCACAAAGTATTCAATTATATTGGAGCTGATAATTTTTATTTTTTTTTAAATCTACTTCTTTCTCTAACCATCTAGTGACTCGAATCTATAATTAATAGGTTATAAAAAAATATCTTATCATCTAACTTACACTTTGTTGTCTATTTGAGCGGACAATTATTAATTTTAATCTTCCATACTTTTAGAGACTATGATAGGACCAATTTATTATATTTGAATCTTATAAAAACACTGAAATTAATAAGTGGTAGACTGAAATAGTGGGGTCTTTCTTATTCATTGAATCATAATATTGAAAATTTTAGTAGTTATGTAACAGAATGATATTGTCTTATTTTAAAATTTTGTATAATATAATATTATATTATTTCAAATTTATATTGTATAAACTTTTAAAATAGATAAAATAAATTTTCAGCGGAACTGTAAAACTACCTAATATTCACTATTTATTACAGCAAAAGACATATGGAAGGTTGTGGCACTTGGTGGGTGGTGCAACTTCTATGCAGTTTTACTGTAAGTAAAGGTATCTAGATCATCTTGATTCATTTTTCTCTATTTAGTTGTTATTTATTTGTACCTTAATCATGAAATTTTCAAATTATACAGAATATAAATGTGTAAATTTTTATCTTTAGTGTTGATCATTATACTAAAAAATCAATTCAATCAAAATTATTTTGCTGTTCAATCATTATATCACATATGAACGGTAAATAACTATGTAAAATTTGACAAATCTAAAATTGCATAATCAAATGACAAATCGTTTCGGTTTATTTAATTTTTTTGTGTGTACAACTTTAATGTACACGAAATAAATTGTATAGATGGTGTATGGTTGATGTATTTTCGTTTTTTGTTGATTGGGTTCTGGCTGTTGCTGCTGAGGCCGAGCCTCTTGTAATTTTTTTTTATTTTTAAAAAGTAAATTATAAATAATTCTTATTTTGAAAATAATTTTACAAATTGCTCTTTTCAACGTTTAGGATAATGGTTGTACAGTGATGTTTAAAGCCGCCTACTAGACTTCACCGAAATTCATAGGCATTCAATTTGACTAGAGACTTAAAAATTTCTTGTTTTCCTCGAATATTCCAAGTTAATGTATTCTTATACAGTTGGAGGCTAAATTTGCTATGTGTTGAACATTAGCTTTGCGTCATTAGAATATTTTTTAAGTTTTGCGTATGACTTTGATGGTCACCACTTAGGTTAAGTGTTCTTTCTTCTTATTTTAGCCACAAGTAAACAAAATGTCCCAACAAAATTTAGATTCCAAAGTCAGGGTAAAAGTTCATGACTTCAAAAGTATATGAAAGTACGTAAATAAACTTAGGGAAAACGAATAATAACTGATTGTATGTGTGGAATATAAATACACTAGAAAAGTACACCCATTTTACACATGTAACACTTCTAAATTTCTTAAAAATTTTTATTTTAAAAAAATAAATGAATAATCAGTTAATGACAATCAAATATGAAAATTTTACCCGTTGAATTTTTTTTATACAAGATTTATATATTTCTAATAAATTTTCTATTTCCATTATAATTATTATTATCTATCTTTTTTTAATTTCAATATTGTTTGTTATTTATTACAACATTGTATATAAATTTTATTTTTTCTTAAAAAATTAAACAAAATTTCTCTTTATGAGAACAACTAATCATAATTGCACATTTTTTTATATTTCTCTTATAAGTGCCTAGGTTATAATTTCACATAGCGTAACCACTAATTAATTAAACAATTAAAGGTTAAGATGTTTTCCATAATATTAAACTTGTTAAATATATCTGCATATTCTTTGTCATTACGAAAAAAGATAAAGTTATTATCAAGTATCAAACATTATTTTATAGATAAAAAATTTTGAAATTCTATTAGTAGCAAAGATATTTACAGGTAATCAAATGATATATTTATAGATAATAATTACAAAAGTTGATTGAAAAATTTTTGAAAAATAAGAAAGAAGATGAATCTAGTTAAAATGTAATATCAAACAAAAATTATGTCTTATGTATAGGATAACTAAATTCATCAAACTAATATATTCTCCATATTATAGATAGGTATTACATAGTATATTATTTTTTATTATATAGCACATTAAATCATTATAAAAAATTAAAATAATAAGTTATTTTTTTGTCTTGCTCTAAAATGCAACGAATGTTAAATAAAATAATCTTTTATCTTACTTACAATACACAAAATGCTAATGAAATTGCAGTTCTAAAGATACCCAAAATTAAACGTTATTACTTTAAGTAAGATTATATATATATATATATATATATTTATATCACAATTAATTTTTCGCTTACATATTATGTAAAATATGTTTAAATATAGAGAACATATTGTGAATTATTTGTTATATTTATTAAAAGTTATGATGACATTCAGTTCAATACTCAATTGATGCTCTAAACTCTTTTGTTCATCTTTAATGGCATAAAATATAGTTAACTCTGATCTAAAATAGTTTTTATTTTTCTTTTAGATTCCTAGGTTATAATTTCTGATAACGACACTACTAATAACTTGATCAATTATAGATAAAGATTTTTCTATAATATTGAACTTTTTTGACACACACACACACACACACACATATATATGTGTTATCATTAGTATAGGATAAATTCATTATCAAGTATCAAGCATTATTTAATAAATGAAGCGTGTCAAAATTCTTTTATTAATGAAAATATTTACAAGAGATTGAATAATATATAGTAATAATTACAAATTGACTTATTAAAATTTCAAGCAATAAGAAAAATAAAACTAAATATAAAGAACAAAGATATCAAACAAAAATTATGTTTCTTGTATGAGAAAATAAACAAATTAAACTAATATATTTTATATAATATGGATAGGTATCACACAGTATACTAAAATCATAATCAAAAGGTATTATCTAAAATAAAATTTTATTATTTTATCTTATTCTAAAATTTACCGAAAAATAATGAAAAAAATGCAACTCGAATGAAAAACTTTTAGCTAGCTCTAAAGACATCCAAAATAATATGTTTCTATAATTTCTATTCTAATGAATTTTTTTAGCAAATGTGTAATATGTATCTAGATAGAGAATATATTAGTATTTTTCATGTTTCTTAATCTTATGATAATATTAATATTCTGAACTCTTCTATTCATTCTGAATGGTATTGATGTGGTTAATTCCAAAATTGTATTTTTATATAGTATTTTAGTATGAAATTAAGATATGCATTTATTAAATATATAAACAAAATGAAGGCTAATACAAATGTATGGATTTATTTTTTTATTTTTTGTATTTTTTTGATTAATTCCTTTTATTATTTACCAAGACATTTAATCTATCTCTACATTGTTTTGTTAAATAGTGAAGAATTGCATAGTAATTTCAAAAATCGACATGTAAAATCAATCTATATAAGGTTGCAATTATTTTAGGGTATTTAATAGTATGATTATATTTGAATAATTTATATTATTTTTTACTGTACTTACCTGCTTATTTTTTTATATTATCATTCCTATAATTTATGCACAGTATTCTTGTAGGTCATGCAATAATTATTCTAGACTATTTTGGGCATATATGAATCATATAATTGGTTGAACTTTTTTTTACCTTATCAATAATTACTCTAAACCAATATTTCTTTGTTGTTTTATCATATACTGTAACAACTGGTATTGTAGTTTCTAAATTTTATATTTAAGCTCAATATATACCTACAATTATTTAGAGTATTGTTACAATTATTATTTTTGAATATTTTGGGCATATGCATTGTATCATGGGTTGAATTTATTTTTTAACTCATCAATAGTTCTTCTAAACTAGTATTTTATAAAATGATGTTATTAAAGATAAAGATTTAGTAATCGAAATACTATTAAAGAAATATAAAATTAACAAATACTTTAGTCTCAATTAAAAAAAGATTGTGAGTTTCCTATTTTGTTCCTGAACTTTACTTTCGATGGTTAATTTTCTTTTCTCCATGTAGGGTAGGGAAAAATAAATCTAAATTAATCGTAACACGTATTTAAAAGAAATAAGAAAATAGTGTTATATATTCTACTATTTTTTCACTTTATATAAATCTTATAATTTTTTTATTTATATAATAATTTATTTAGTGATTCTTAAGTTGGAATATACTAAAAAATTCTATACTTATGGGTATATCTTTTCTGTTAATCAAAATTTCAAGTTAAAGAATCCATTCTAATTAAAAGTCAATAGTTGATTGTCAATTAAGAAAAGTTGTGCTTAAAAAATAATGTCGGCCAAATTTGTCATCTTCTTTAATTAATTCCGGCCAAAAAGGCAAGTAAAAATGTCAAATTTAACTTAAATGCATGTTTTAATCAAGTTCTACATGAATCAAATATTTTTTATGAAAAGTTTATTCATCAGACAAAATTAAATAAAAAAATTAGAATATAAAAGTGGGTAAAATGGTCGACATGTTTAGTTGATGTAACAGAAGAACTTTACTATTCAAAAGATAATGTTAGATATTTAGCTGTCAATGACACTAAAAAACGGGTAAAGTGTAATTAACCCTATTCATTATGCACACAGAGAGGAAGGATCTAATTAAATTTCCCAAACTGGGCATATTTGAAAGAACAATTAGAAAAAAGAAAATAGTTACAGTGAATTTGGCATATTTATAATAGTTATAAAAGATTGTTTATTATGAATAAAAAATAGAAACAATTTGAACATAAATAACAGTTACAAAATATAATGTTATTATTTTATTCTTTGCTTAAATGTAAATGATTTTTATACTCTTAAAAGTATATACATTATTATTACGTATTTATGCCAAAATTTTGTAATAAATTAAGGAAAAAATAATTTATTTCACTTATTAGCATTTCATGTGGATTTTAAAGTAAGACAAAAGAACAAATTATTATTTTGATTTTTTATTCCGAATTTAATATGCTATGTGATACCTATTCGTAATATGGAGAATATATTTGTTTAATTTCTTATACATGATACATAATTTTTGTTTGACTAATTTAATCTTTACATTTTAATTAGATTCATTTTTTTTTAATTTTTTGAAATTTTAATTATAATAAATATTTTGATACAAATAAAAATGTTTCATCTTATTATGTATATATGTCATATATGTCGAAATAAGTGGTTGTATCCTAAAAAAATAAAAAATAGGTAGTATAGATAATTAATAATTTACTTATGTTTTCTTATTAGAAATTGAAAATTATATTTCATTACGAGTAAGTATTTTAAGCATTACAAAAAAAAAAATAGAGAAATACTTAAATATGTTTTTCTATTGGAAATTAAAAATTATATTTAATTAAAAATGAGTATTTTGGACATTATAAAAAAGAAAAAAAAACAAAAATTAGTAGAAACAAGTCAAATATATAGAATAGTATAGATACAGATCAGCCACGAGGGATTTGATCAAACATATTCATTATAACCCATTTAACTTGAGAACAAGTGCATTCACCTCATACCTTTCACAAACATAGAACCTTCCACTTGGGTTATCTTTAGTTTAGAATAACCTCACCTTAACTCGCTTCTTGCAGCGATAAAAGAGTTAAATTTTCTCACAATTGAAGATTTTCTATTTGAGGAGTGAGTCATACATAGTTTTTCTTCAATTGGAGATTTTAATGACCCTTTTTTGGATGTCTGGTGTTAAAATAGTTTTATCTTTATTCAATGAACGTTTTTCCCCCTAAAAAATGGTGTACATGCACTTAATGATTTCAAACAAAATATGATTGTAATTGAATTGAGGAATAAATATAAAGTTTTATATTTATTATGGACAAAAAGAAGCATTATCTTAAAAACAAAGGATTAAAAAGATATAAACTTTAAATATAATGGATTATATATTAGGTCCTTATAAGAAATTTATTTGCTTTCCCTTGAATGTCTCTAAGAATTAAAGTTTCGAACATATAAAACTCAAGTCCGTAGAGTTGAATTTTAAAGAATAATTCTTCCAATAGTGATCTTTGACAAATAATATACTACGAAACAACTATTTACCAAAGTAGTTTTCTTTTTTGATATTGTACTATAGAGAGAATTTTTACTCCTTTTAAGCATTACCTTGTACTTAGTTGTTGGAGAAACCGTTATTATTACTTTTCCATTCCAAATATATGTTGTTTAAACATTACTGTTAATCATCTATATATTCGTAAACACTCCGTTTTTTTTCTTTTTTTTGGGATGCAATCTCATGGAGTAATGGACAAAATAACACAACTTTACTTAGCATTTTGTAGATATAGCCTCCAGCAGATCAGAAATGGCAATTTTTTAAACTTAAAAAACTTTATATAGATTGTAAATTGTGTACAAAACCAAGCCATATATCAAACATTGAAACTTGCAACAAAACGCATTAATTCTCCTATATAACAGCCTTCCTTTCAAAAATTACAGGAAGACCATAAGTAATTCTTCAACCCAACTTAATTAACTAATTTGTATACTAATTAAAAACACCTATATATTTCAATATTAATAATCGAAAGCTAATGAATGATCAAGCAGCAGATGGGGCGGCAATGTAACGAGTTGCTCTAGCTTTATTGAGTTTCTTGGCCCGAGTTGCACTTGGTACAACAATATTATTATTAGCTGCAGATGGCCTCTTGTAATCCAAAGTCTTGTCGCTGTAAATATCCCTCCATTTCTTGACTAACATCTTGATGTCTTCTCTATCCATGTTCACTTCCTCGCCAGTGTACCTCCAGGGCTTTGAACCAGCAGCACAGTAGTGAACCACCTTAGCTTTCTCAAGCTCAATGTTCTCAGGATGGCGCCACAACATTGCTAAAACCAAGTTGTAAATTGGTGGAATTGGCCTGTATACATCCCTAAAGAACATGTTCAAGAAGTCCTGCAAAAAATACACATTCAAAACTCAATCAATATCAATATATAATCCGTACTATTCTTGTCTTATGATGGATCTAGTTTAGAATGAGCGCATAGCTCGATGTGGCTTATTCTGGAGCACGAGGTCCATAACACTCGGATCCATTTTAAAATTTTCCTTCACCAGCTCCAATATCATATTGACAATTATTTGATTTTTTCAAATAATTAATGGGATTTGATTAAATACTAGTACTATATTAATTATTTACCTGCTCAGCAAAGGAAGTAGGAGGTGTGATCTTGAGGGTGCTTAAGAGATCATCATAGATTGGGAGACTAGGCTCATAAACGAACATGCCAGCATTGAAGTAAAGAGGGGGCTTAGGACCCAATTCTTGAGGCCACTGGACCTTACCAGGGCACTGCTGACAGTACCCAATCTTATACTGTGGAGTGTGACTCCATGTCTTCTCGCAAAAACAATCCTTCACTGCATAAAAGTATCCCTCCGGTAAGTCAAAGAGGTGATCTATGTTCTCGTACACTTGGATATCTCCATCCAAGTATATCATCTTGCTGTACTCCACTTGAAACTGCACCCCAAAAAACAAGGAAAAATTAAATTTCTAGCACTAAAATATTCTAAATTAATACCACTACATGATAGTAGTAACTTTTTCATGTTATTTAAATACACGGATTTCTTGCATATATTCACTAAGGTAACTAGCAAAAATTATGACTCAGAGACTATCAATTCGGCAATAAAAGCTTTAACTAACATCGTCTGATGTTACTTTTTGACGACTAGAGTCCGCAGCATAGACCTACTCCACACCAACACATCTTTGTTATATGAACCAAATAAATAAACATGCATGAAAGCAAAATCTTTACCTCCCAAATGCGAAGCTTGGAGTAGTTAATGACATAGTAAGCCATGGCAAACTGAGTCTGATTCTCAGGAGGATAAACCGGCTCAATATCACGAACAATACAGCCTTGATTCACCAAAATACGGCGGTGTTCCTCCGGGACATCAGGCAAAACCGCCACCACCAAAGGGTAGGCAGTTCTAACTTTCCTTAACCGTACCCTTTAGCCAAACCAACCACGCCCTTCACATAGTCACCGTTGCCAGCCAAAAATGTAACGTAGGCACGGCTAGGCAAACTAGCTGCCTTAGCAAGACCATTTCTTACTCCACTATTAACAATTTCAAGAGCCATTTTTTCCCTTTTTTCTTTTGTATAAATCTAGGTTGTTGGATGTTCTTGGAAGTTCAAGAAATGCTTTGAGAAATTTAAGAAATTGTAGGATGAGTTTGATGAGTTTTTGGAGAGGGGTTTGGGGTACATTTATATAGGCATTTGTGAATAATTTAATATAAAAAAATAAAAAATGAAAAAAAATAAGGTGGTATTGAGAATGATATCATGAATAGTTAACGTGGATGAATCTAGGAAGATCATGGCGTACCATGTTTACGTGTGGAATTTAGGATAGTGAGCTAGGACCGATAAGGCGACGTCGTTTTCTGCTTTTATTGCGTAACGGACGGTGACGTTTAATGCCTTTTGTTCAGTCAGTTACTTCAACTTTTGTTCAGCGGAAATTGGTAGTTTGAGACTAGCTTGGAATCGGACTGTACGTGTGGCAGACGCGATTTGATCCAACAGTGGGCTGTTTCTTGGGAGAAATTTCTGGAAATGGGCGGTGGATTTGAAAAGGTTTTTATGGTAAACATATTAATATAGACTTGACCCACTTATTATCCATAGAAAAGTGGCTTGACCCATCTTAGTAGTAAAAGAGAGTTGGCCCACATAATACAATCGTTAGATTACATCTCTACCCTTTTGTCTAGATTCGAATCATTGCATATCAACCAAGTTCCTATGGGTATAGTGGGTAATTAGAAAAAAAGTGTTTGGGGCTAATTCTGCTATTTCGATTATTATGGGATAGAAATTTGGTGAAAAGTTAGGTGATAATGTAGTGTGCAACATGCAGATGAGTAGTTCTTTACTTCTTTTTGTGTCTAATTATTTATAAAATAAGAATTTTTTTTAATGCAGGGTGACTACATATTTTTTTATTTTATAACAGAAAATGATTTGAAAATTATAAAATAACTAATAAAAAATTTTCACATATACATACTTTCGGTCGTGAACCCCTTATCTTGATCCTTAATGCGAATCTAATCTCATAACATATATTGAAATAAATGTAGATTTTATGTATTTAATGATTTATGTGATTAATGCTAATTGTTTATCTAGAATGGAAATGAATGATTTATGGAAAATTAAGATTGATGTGATTAACATTAATTATTTATGATGTTTAGGTCTAATGGTTTTAATCTTCAACTTATATACTATCTTTTATTGACTATTGACTTGATACATGAGATCCTAGTCTTTTGGTCTTCTTAATTAATTCTATTGGTAATTCATATAATCAAGAATGAAACCCAAATCTAATAATTTGAAATAGTCCCTAGATACAAGTATATAGTGGCTAAATATTTTAAGGGATTCTTTTTCTCTTTTATTTTTTGATTTATTTTGGTGGTGGGGTGGGAAGGTATTATTGTCAATGAAGATTTGATTTCATTTCATGATTGTCTATGTTTCATCAAAGAAAAATCCTAACATCACACAATATTGAAAAGCCTATATGCATAGATTTAACTTTTAAAGCTTTATTGGAGATCCTTCAAATCAATTTTCTATTATATAAAGTTGGGAGTTAATAATTGAACCAATTGATAGAAACTAAATTGGTTATGGGTAGCAATAATACAAGCCATGTGATAAATGTCTTTCTCGTTATAATTTTTTTTAAGGGAAAAAGATTAATTTAGTCTCCTATTTTTAGAATATCGATAAATTTAGTTTTTTATCTATTATAACTGACCAATTTGATCCCTTATCTTTAAAAAAATTAACCCATTTAAGACCTATGACGAAAATTATAGACAAATTAGTAGAATAAAACATAAGATAATCACATGCCTGTTAACATGTCGTACGTGTATGTATTGTCAAAAACTCTATTAGTTTGTTCACAATTTAGATACAAACTTAAATTAGTTTATTTTGTGTATAAGGACGAGGGACGAAATGGTATTTTTAATAAATAAGATACTTATATTGATCGATACTCTAAAGATAAGGGACCAAATTGGTCTTTTTCCTTTTCTTTAAACGTACTATCATCCTATGGTTAATTTTCTCAAAAAGAATATGCTTAAAGTGGTGATCCTATTAGGGGTATTAAGGGTACAAATAAATATAAATAAATCGAACACTTTAATATTTAAACTTATTTGATTATTTTAACACATTTGTAATTGCATTAAGGTTTTAATTGTTTATCTTTTGAGTTAAATTCAAACGACCTTTTATCGAGTCAAACTCGAATTAAGTTTGAATAGGTCAAATTTTTAACATAATTTTAAAGTTATTAACTTATTGAGTCGAGTTAAACCCAAATATAAAAAGCTAACAAATGCTAAATTTTTTCAAAGTTTGACTTAATTATTGACGGACTAAATTTGAACGAGTTCTTACTAAATTGAATTGTATCGTTAGCTTTTTTTTAGGGGGAGTAATTTATTTGGTTCATATAACAAAGGGAGGGGTTATTTGAAAACATTAATGCAATTCATAAGATAGGAGATTTACCGCCTACTTTTTTCCTTCAAATTTCTTACAAGCCTAACAACTAAGTGATGACTACTAGACAACGTTCTATTTACTAGGGGTGTTTATCCTGAGTATTGACCCGAAAATTTTGTTTAACTGATCTGATCTGAATAGAAAAAAGATAGTACTCGAACTGTATTCTGAAAGTGGGTCGGGTAGAAAGTTGGGTCACTCAAGTTGGGGTCAGTAGAGGGTCACACTTTTGTAACCCGCTACGTACCCGACCTGGTCTATTTCAGGGGTAATTTTGTAAATTTCGTTAATAAAGTTTCATTAGAAGTTAATACTTAATAGGGTTAGCTTCTCACCTCTTCTTTTTCAGTTCCTTGTCTTCCATTCTTCCTTCTCCTTAATCATCCATTTCTTTCCTCTTCTTCGCATCCTCATTTCTCACACTCTAAAAACAAACTAATATATTTTGTGATTTAATTATTGTTGCTATTGGCTTGTTACTACTTGCTAGTTTGTTGCTATTGGAATGTAATATTGGAATGTATTTTGTGACTTAGATTTAATTATTGTTGGTTTAATTGTGAAATTAACTTGTCTAACTATCATTATTTAAATTTTTATGTTTTGTTACTAGTGAGGGTCGGGTACCCTGTCAACCCGACTCTCTTTTGCGGGTACCCGATGGTATAGACCGGGTAGATGGTTGAAATTTTCTTAAATTGGTCAGTAAGGGTCGGGTACTTTTTTAACTCATGAATCGAGTATCCAGTCCATAAACACTCTTACTATTTACTTGTACACGATTGAGGGGGGAAAAAAACAAACAAATAACCAGGAAGGGGACAATTTGGATTGTTTATGCTTGGGGGTTAAATGAACGGGTGCTTTGTCCATCAGGTCAATACGTAACGTAATGAAGTTACATTGAGTCGTAAAAAAAATTGATCTAGTATTCAATTTGTTTGATTATATATTTGTTGAAAGGAGTTGAATAATTGAGTATTTATGAACTGGTCTATTTGTGATTTTTAGCTAAAAAATATAAAAAAGTTTGACTAGTAGTTACAACAAATACCCCTAATAAATGAGAAGGGGAGGAAAACAATACATATTAACATTAGGCCATAATGAGTGAAATAACAAAATTAATCCTGATTATGGATAGAAGTTTGGTACCTGCTCGATCACAAATTCTTGACTTGCTATCAAGCCCCATTATCTTAATGTCTGAGCTGTTATCGACCTTCTAATGTTAACCGATCTAATTATTCTATTTTTATGAGTCAAAATAGACTGAATCAGTAACTTCTCGTATTTTGAATCAAGATAAACATCCTAATTTACACTTTCAATAAACATAACTTCTCCCTAGTGCAAAATCTAATAATAAATATCACCTCAATTAAATTGGGAGAATTGCAAAGCAATGGCGCTATTTAAATAATAATTATTTAAAATATTATTAAATTAATTATTATAACAAATTTTGAAATTTGGTGTATGAAATAAAAAGGTAATTATGAAATGTGTGTATGAAATAGTTACAAAATATTATTTGAAAAATAAGATGAAAAAAAAAAAATTCAATCCAAGTAGTCTTCTATGTGTTAATGTATACATACTACAATAATCCAATCCAAAATGAATTATTTTAGCTATAATGAACAGTGTCTCACATCACTGCAACATCTTCTTGCGGAAGCTTCCTTTAATTTAAAATGAATATATAGTGGGAAAAGTAAAAGTGAAAATAAAATTGGGTTAATTTTCACTTTTTCTCTAAATTATATGAATAATTGTACTTTGTCTTCCTAAATTATAGAAATATACACTTTGGCCTAATTTATATTATTCATCTTTTAGAAATTTTAAAATATCAAGAAAATTTAGTTTAGATGATTAAAATACCGTTCGTATCATATTTTGATTTTTCATTTATTTAATTAATTTTTGACCATTATTAAGAATTAAGAAAAAAATAAAATATAATAAAACATTAATATCTTGGACTTATAGAAATTAAAATGTGAGAAATTATTGAATTATATTATATCCGATATCACAATTTGCACAAATTATGTCAAATATTAAAATTATAAAATACTGAGAGACATTAGAAAAATTATAAAGTTTTATAGAAATTATTTTTTCATAAATACCTTTACTAAAAAAAATTTCATGAAAAACTAGCTCATTTGGAAATATTTTACCACTACAATTAAACATTCAAATTTGAAAGAATATAAAATATACAAATTAAAAATTTTAAAAATTTAATCAAGAAATATATTGACATAAATTAAATTGAAATATTATATCTTTTATTTATACTTATTTCTAAATAATTATCAAATAACTATGAAAATTTATATATATATAAGATCAAAATATAGTACTAAGTATATTTTAGTCATCTAACTAAATTTTTTTGATATTTTAAAATTTTTAAAAGATGAATATTGTGAATTGGGGGTAAAGTTCATATTTCTGTAGTTAGGGGACAAAGTGTATTACGCATCATAGTTCAGGGGGGCAAAGTATTATTAATCAAAAAAAATATTTGACCTACACATGTTGCTATGGCCCCATTGGCTATGGGTACCATCAATCAATGCATGAAACTGTATATCATTTGACTATCAGCAACGGTCACCGACTAAAGTTCACCAACATTAATTTTATATGCGATAAATCCAAGACAGTGGGCCTAATTCTCCACGTGGTAGACTATTAGGTGACCGTTACCTGTCTATTCTCATTATCCGTTAGAATGGAAAATAGGTGAGTGGGGTCCATAAAGGATTAGGAAAATATTAGTAGGGTCCACGAAAATTGAATACTTCAGCCGTGTTTACTCCGCGGCACGGATCATTAGATCCAGATCGTTCCACGTGGCGTGAGTGCACCTTCCATGAAGTTGCTAGTGGAAGTCTAGCCAAGACTTGTTTTTAAGACCAAAAATTCTCCTTGAGTGAGTATTTTATTGTAAGGGAAAATCGCCAAAATAGTTCCTCAATTTTTGCACTTTAGCCAGAATAGTTTCTAAACTTTTTTTTAGTCAAAATAGTCTTTCAACTTTTTTTTAGCCAGAATAGTCTTTTAATTTTTATTTTTTTGCCAAAAAAGTCCTTTTATAGTGTAGTCACCATAATTTTTTTTTTTTTATTATAATTTCACATGAAAGGACTATTTTGGCTAAAAAATAAAAGTTAGAGGACCATTTTGGCTACAAAAAAAGTTGAGGGACTATTCTGGCTAAAGTGCAAAAATTGAGGGACTATTTCAGCGATTTTCCTTATTGTAAAATATTTTTTCTTTCGCATATTATTTTATTTATTATTATACTATTAAATAAATTATGAAAAATATTTTTATATAATTTTAATAATTTATCTAATAGTGTGATAAGGAGTTAAATAAGGTATATGACAAAAGATTCCTATGACATATTTTATGTTATTGAATGATTAAAAATTAAGGAAGCTTCCTATTTTTGAATTATTTTTAACAGTTGTTATATCTACTTTATCTTATATTATTAGTGAGTAATTAAGATTTACTTATCTATGACCGTCTAGTGTGTGTTTTTGTTCGATTTTTTCAACTTTTCTAGTTTTGTTAGTTGGTCTAAACAAAGACGAGTTTGTTAAACCACAAATTGCGGTGGGCATTTGGATAGGAAAATGAAATACTACTAAGTAGTAGTAGTTAATTTAGGATAAAAAGGTTGGACTAAGGAGAGTTAGTGGTGACTAGAAGTCTAGAAATTACCTAAAATTAATGACCAAAATGTTCTTAATTGGCTTTGCTAGAATATTCAGTGCATATTCCTTTAGAATTAAGGAAATTTTATCTGTTATCTTCTAGGAAAGACCAAATGTCTTTTCATTTATTTCCTTAATTTTGAATTAGACTAAGCCAAGTTTCAATTTTAAAATTAGTCCTGTAAAAGGATTTATCATGATGATATGATTTTGTTGCCAACCTTGAATATTAGAGGTTTCTCAAGTCTTCGATTTCTTTCTTTTTCCTTTAGCTGCTGCCAAGTCAAAGAGGGATTCCTTTCTTTCTTTATATTTTACCGACGGGCCAAGATATGGACACCAAGAAAAGATCACCTATTGAATACATGGATAATAATTAAACATGCATGATTAAGAAAGCAAAGAAAACTCCATGCAGAGACAATTTATGCAAGTTGTGCATTTTGTTGTGATTTTTCTCTTTTAAAGGTTGTATTGATTGTAGCTAGGGTTTAACACTCACATCGCAGTTGCATTTTGACTCATGAACTATGTAGTAGACACTTTGCTCCCCTTGAATTTTTTTTTAATATGAGTAAATATAAAATAATGACATGGAAGTTTATTTTGATAAAAATATCCTCCAAAAATTTGTGAACAAAATTACTTTTCATTAATTAAATTTATAATAATTCCATATTATCTAATGGCACATTGCAGCATCAGATAAAATTGGAAAAATTATTATTCATCTAATGCCACGTCATATCTTAAAAATTCTTTACTCCAAACTTAGTTGTAAATTTTTCCAATTGTATTCTAAGCACGTAATAGTTTCAAGCATTTTCTCCATATCCACATTGCCAAATTATAACTTGATTTTTGTATAAAGTTGGACCAAAATGTAAAATGCACTCAATAATTGTCGCTTAGTCTTCGTCTTTGGGTAAGAGAGAAATTTGCTGAAAAGAGATGCTAAGAAACTCTTGTTTTTAGGGCTGACAATTTCTGATACGATTCAAAATTTATCGAGTTATTATTGGATCAACATGTTTATAAAACGAAATTAAACGAGTGGGTTGGGTCAACCATGGATTGATACTATAAATCGTTAAGTTATTTATGAGCAGATTTTGCTGAAATTTTTTCTTTATTATAATTTAATATTGTATATTTTAAAATTATGAAAAATAGATTTAATATTTGATTATTAAATCAAACATAATAATTATTTTAAATATTATTTAAAAAATTTCAATAATTTTAATTATATGTTTTAAATTACTACGATAATAAGGTTATAATTAATAATTGTTTAGATTATTAAATATTAAAATTTGAGATTTTAATTCAAATAGATCGCAAGTTATGTAATTTGTCAAATAAGTTGATACTTTCTATTAATAGTAAACAGATTCGACACGAACTCGAACGGGTCAGACACAGACACTGCACGATAAGAAACGGGTCTCACATAACAAAATACGAATATGACACGATAAGAAATTAATTATACCTAACACAAAACGTTAAATTGATAACCCGATACATTGATACTCCTTGTTCTTCGACGATTACATATTAGAGTAACGGTGAGCCTATTAATAACTCTCTAATTAGCATCTCAATTTGCTACTTAGATATATAGGCTACATTTGTCGGCCCATCCCCAATTGCGGTCTCTTTGTCAGAATAAATATAGGCTATATTATATCTGGCCCAGCCTAACTGGGATCATCTCAGGTAAATTATATCAACAGTACATCTATACAAAGTAATAAAATAATAAAATTATTAATATGTTATTAAATTAAAAAATAAAAAATAAAATTTGTAAATTTAATATTTAAAATCAAGAGTTAATAATTTATTATAATTTTACTACGTGAGATGATTTTTTAAGTCGTATGAATTTATGAGTTTATACATCATCTTCCTTATGCCTAAACGGCTAAACCATAGACAAAGACTACTTGAACGTTTAATCTTGTTTACCCAAATTCTTGATTTGAGATCTAAATTTACATTTGTCTCCAATTTCGTAATGCCCAATAAATAGTAGCTTATTTACAATATAAGTCTAATTTTGTATTCAAATCTCATGAATTTCAACAAATAATTAATTGTTATCACTTGTGGAACATTAAATAATTGTCTTACTTGTTAGAGTTTGCATGAAATTTAAAATCAAATTCAAAATTATTATTTGAGGCATTCATCTAATAATTGGCAAATATTCTAGTCCCCAGATAAAATCTTTAGTCCTACAACTGATCTGAAGTTAATTATTAACCAAAATTCATAATAGTTCATTCAGAATATGGACAGAGATGCAATAGAATGAATCTATTTTTTGTACCTTAGGTATCAACATGGGACAATCATAAATTTAGATATTAAATTGAGGAATCATAAAGAAGTTTAAATTGAAATATACCGTTTGTCCATATTAATCACTGCTTTTTGAGTAAACATGCAAAAGACACAACAATCTCAATCATGTTCTCATTACAATTTATTTGGGAACGAATTAATATCCTTCTCTTCGATTGCAACATCTCCACTTATGGGTAATGACAGAGACCAAAAGCTGCTGCACATTATACAAAAAACATGTTAGTGAATAATATAGCTACAAATTTTAGTCTATATGTACCTAAAATGTGTATTTCTAATCACTACAAGGAAAAGGATTAATAGTGACCAACAAATCAAGTTATAAAATTAGTTTGCCAGTCTCTCCGACCCTTAAACAGAGTATTACTGTGTAAAAAGTAATAATATCTATTTGTGACTTGAAAATAAATATTACATTATAACTTGTGACTTGAAATATAGTTTTTATACAAAACATGTTATAAGAAAATAAAAACTGATCTTGTATGACCATAAAAAAATTACAAGTTACAAAAAAAAAAAAAAAAAACTTATTTTTCTTGTGGTGAATTGTCACTTCTTTTTTTCCCCTACATTTCTTTGCTATTTCTAATGGGAAAAATGACTTTAATAGTTCTACACATTTCACATTTGAACTTTTTTAGTCTTTCATATTTTAAATGATGTATTTTAATCTCTCATAAATTCAAAATGTGCTATTTTGGTTCCTCGACACAAGTGCAGGTATATTTTAGCATAAAATACTCACATACATATCAAATGTAACATATTTAATTGTAAAATTGATAATACATAATTTTAAATACTAAATTGTTCCAAAAAGAAGAGTATTAGGGCCCTTGGAGTAGGGGTAGTGGAGAAAAAACAACGAGAGGGGAGAATATGGATGGTAATAGTAGATGAAAAATTTGAAATGGTGGTGCAGGAAGTTTTAAATAGTTTTGTTTAGTATTTAAAATTTGTTCGTATTGTCAATTTTACTCATAAAATATGTTATATTTAATACGCATATATAAGATTTTTGGCCAAAATGTACCCATAATTGTGTCGAGAGACTAAAATGATATGTTTTGAATTTGTGAGTAATTAAAATACATAATTTTAAACATGAGAAATTAAAAAAGGATAAATATAAAATGTGAGAAACTATTATGATTATAGCTGTTTTCCTTTCAATGTTAATGAGAAAGAGAGAGCGAAAGACATACATAGATATTAGAAATAGCCGGTGTACCAATTTCCAAATTGCATTGACCACGAGCCCTATATTAAAGATCGAGGCAATGTTTTGAAAATTGGACCGAACATTGAACTGGTGGCCTGTCCGATTTGCAGTTCAATCGGTCGACTGACTGATTGAACGTGTCGATTCATTAATTTAGTTTTTTTTTAACTAAAGTGTGATATAATTTAAAATGACCAAAACATATTTATTTAAAATCTAAATAGAAGAGAAACACTATTTTTGGAGAATTGTGAATCCTAATATCCAAAAATACTGATTAAATTTCTAATAAGAAAAATAAAATTTGTACAAAAATAAGTATAAAAAGATAAAAATAATAATAACTTAATATTTTAAATTTTGGTGTGTTCAATATTTTGCTATTTTAGAGTTTATTTCACGATTTTTTAATTTTTCTCTTTATTTAAATTATTTTTATTCTAAAATTTAAAAAACTACCAAAACTAGTTTAACCAATTTTTTACCAATTATATCCGATTTTTGGTACAAATCGGACATATAAATAGACCGGACCAGTGACTTTTTGGAGTCACGGTCCGATTTTCAAAATATCGGATCGACCGGACCAGTGACTTTTTGGATTCACGGTCCGATTTTCAAAATATCGGATCGAGGCCATAAGATGTATGATTTCTCAATGTACTGGGCAAGAAGCGACCGTATGATTTCTCAATGTACTGGGCAAGAAGCAAAAGTTCAATTCAGATCCACGGTAATCATTTAATTAATAAAATTATGAAAATAAAAAATTTATCGGGTGACTTTAAAAGAGTTTGTATCAAAAGAATATATTCTATGATGAAAATTAAATGAGAAATAAACAAGATGAAATGGCAAAAAAGAAGGAGAGAAAAAGAAAATATGTAAAAGGGAATTAAGATAGATTACAGTATTAGTACACATACCGAAGTAAAGAAGAAAACCAAAAATATGGAAAAGTTGATTCACTCGTGCCATCCGCAATTCCTATTTGTATTGTATTTTTCTGGAATTACAAGTATAAATAAATTCAAGTAATTTAGTAAGCACTTTAAATTCGATTCGAAACAAATTTATTCAAACTTATTCATTGTGTAATTAATTCAAACCAATACAATATTTGAGAGTCGATTTTTTTAATGGGTCAAACACGAGTTTTATACTGTCCGACTTCATAAATTAATGAACATAAAATAAAAGATTAAAAATAAACAATTTAATTACACAGAATATCTTTCATATTTCCTACTTATAAATTATTTCCTTTATAGAATCTCTATTTGTTTATTTTTTTACATATATTTTAAATAACAAACTATAAATCACTTTATAAACAATCGTAATAAGTATTCACGTCAGGTTGTATAATACTATATTCACATCACGTTCTATAATACTATCTACCCCATAATTTGTGTACTTTGGAATTACATTAGATACATGTAAATGTCAAACACTGTATTTTTAAACCATAAGATCCCTATAATGAAAAGATAGAATCAACTGCAAATAAAAACATAATATACTACTAAAAAAAGTCGACAATACTTCCCACCATACATCAACACTCGTAAAATAACGAGTCCTCTTTTGCTACTCCAAACCCAAACGGAGAGACTCTTACACTACTATGAGTCCTGCATACTCTACCACCGGCAAACACATACGCCGCATAAAGAGCGCAACTAAGCTGCCGACGGATTGGCGACGTAATGAACCACGCCGCACCTCCGAAAGCGCTTCGGTGGAATGCTTGGCCAGCTGATCCGGTTTATTGTGGACAAAATCATTTTGAGAATCTAGTGACTCGTCATTGTAGACATCCCACCATTTCTTGACTAGCATTTTCATGTCTTCACAATCCAGATTTTCTATTTCGTTCGCGGTGAACCTCCATGGCTTCGACTCTGCAGATGCGCAGTAATGGAGAACTTTGACGTTTTCGTGGTCGACCAGATCCGGGTGGCGCCACCACATCACTATTAACAAGTTGTAGATTGGTGGAAGGGGCTGGCAAATATCTCTAAAGAAGACATTCAAGAAATCCTGTACAAGGATTGAATAAATTAAGTATAAGAGTATTTTAAATATTGTAATTTATAAAATTACGGATATTATTAATTTTTACGGAGAATTTTTATTTAGTGAATGAATATTTAAAATTTAAAAGGTAGAATCAACTTAAAATTTAAGGACGAAGAATAAGCTTTATAAGAAAGTCGATGACTTTTAACAGTTAAAAAATTATTATAATCTTCCCATTTTTTCATTTTCCTTAAAAAGATAATAAGCCTACCATACATGTGCGGCATTCAAGTTTTTGCTGCCTAATATTGAACTACTATTTGACTTTGGGAATTTTTAAAAAAAAAAAAAAATTCGCAGCTATTATTTATAAATTATAATATTATCAGAAATAATATTTGGAAAGACTACATAACAACTAACTTTTTAAATATGATGTATATAAGATATTATTTAATAAAAACTATAAACCAAATACTTGTGTTTCATACAACACAGAGTCCAAACACTGAAAATGAAAAAAAAAAATGGCATGGTTTGAATCTTCACACCCTCCAAATTATAAATTACTTTTGTTCAATTGAGGTTTCATATGTATAGATTTCTCTCTCTCTTTAATTTCTTAACAATTTTCATTAAAATAAAACAAATATACATAAATTCTTCATTTATAAATTATTTTGTTTGACTAAAAAAGTTAAACTACCACAACAAATTAGAGAACAAATGAGTACTTTGAAATTATATATCCGAAGTATCTAAACTCGATAATTCAACCATGTTTTGAAAATCGGATCATATATTAAATTTTTCTGTCCGGTTCACACATCAACTGATCCGACCGATTCACTAATTTAAGTTTTTTTTTTCTATTCTAAAGTGTGGTATAATTTAAAATGATCTAAAATATATTTATACAAATCTACAATAGAAGAGAAACACTATTTTTAGAGAATTGTAAATACTGATCAAATTTCTAATAAGACAAATGAAATTTGTACAAAAATAAGTATAAAAAAAAATCAAAAAATAATAAATAATAATAATTTAGGCTTTAGTTTGTTCAATATTTTGTCATTTTATAATTTATTTCACGATTTTTTTAATTTTTTCTCTTTATTTAAATTATTTTTTATTTTAAAATTTAAAAAATCACCAAAACCGATTGAGCTGATTTTTTACCGGTTTGGTTTGATTTTTTTATACAAATCGAACATATAGATAGACCGAACCCTATTGAACTTCCGGTTTGCGATCTGACCAGTCAAACTGTCCGATCTGATCCGATTTTCAAAACATTGCTTTCAACTTCTTCCCAATAGGCAATATGTGATCGTTTCTACTTAACTAAAATCATTTACTTGATACTCAATAGTTATATTAAATACCGTTATATCATTAATTATCTATTATCTACATCATCTAAAATAGAAATTTTTATTATAATCAAGAGTAATTCCTCAGCCGATAATTTTATGAATAAGATGACCTTTATTATTAAAAAATTATAAAATTTGTAAGAGAGATTGATGGATTTAGTGAAGAATTTGTAAAATTAAAATGAATGAATTTCAAATTTATTTAAATTAAAAAGTGTAAAATAAAAGATTACAAATTACTTTTTAATTTAGATAAATTTGAAATTCTTCCATTTTGAATTCATATTCCTCCAACAAATAAATATGTTTCAAATATTTCTTCAAATCTATCGATCTAAACACAATATTAATAAATACTCCATAAGATTTCATAATTAATTTTAAGAACGAAATTTAGACACTAAATAAAAATTTTAATTCCCTATAAAGAACAGACTTTAATTACCACAATTTTGAGAACCGATTGGTTTACCTGCTCAGCAAATTGAGTGCGAGGAGTGACTTTGAGGGCCTCTAAGAGACGGTCATGGGTGCAGAGACTGGGCTCAAAGACAAACATGCCGGCATTGAAGTAAAGTGGAGGCTTTGGTCCCAATTCCTGCGGCCAACTGACTTTATCGGGGCAGCTTTGGCAAGGCGTCTCGCAGAAGCTGTCCGGTGCAGCATAAAAGGATCCATCTGGTAAATCAAATAGATGATCTATGTTGCCATACACTTGAATGTCAGCATCCAAGTATATCATCTTGCTATACTCAACAAACTGCACCAAAAAAAAAAAAAAAAATGAAGCAACAAAAAGCTAATATTAGTACTTGTTTTATGATGCAATTTGGTGATCATATTCATTTTGTTACCTTTTGACTTTTTAATCTTTGTTGACATGATTAAACTGATTCAATTAGTTCATGTAAATTTATTAAAAAATTATTTAATTTTTAATGAAATTTCTTCAAATTTAAAATTTTGAAAAAATTAATTAATTTCTGTAAACATGATGTGTGACCTAAGGCCAAATAGTGGACTGTAACATTCATGTTATATACATCCAAGTATAATAATAGGCAACCACATAATTTACACTCATATAAATCACAACGTGTAACAAAATTTTTTTCTAAAACTTCTTTAGGACTTCTGCGAAAAATGGGAAAGTTCATTTTCAATATCTTTCCATACTTAATATGGATACTTAAAATGGATGTTGTGCTCTATTGAAATAACCATTGTTTAGAATAGTAATTACAAAACCTAAAAAAAAAAAAAAAAATTCCCGTGATCGAACTCATTACTTATTCGTTATATGAAAAACATCTAACTGCATAAACTACACTTCGTTATCTAATTACGAAACATTAAAAGCGATATATTGAATGTTTAATTATACATTATTGTATTGTTCTTTTATTTAGAGAATATTTTTTCTGTTTCAAAATAATTACCGCTTTAAAAAATTAAAAAAAATATAAATAATATTTTTTTTAACTTTCAATATTGAAAGAAGGATTATATAGCAAAGATATTAATATAAAAGAATAAATTAGTCACTTTAAATTATTTTTTTAAAAAAAATAATGTAATTTAATAATTTCTTTATTCTGTATATATCAATTAAAAGTGACATTTATTTTAAAATTGAAAAGGTAACGAATAAAACAATTACCATAAAGCAATATATGAGGACTCGATATATTACCTTCCATAGTCGAAGCTTGGAGTAATTGACACCAAAATCTTCCCTAGCAAATTGTGTGTCACTATCGGGCGGATAGACAAACTCAATCTCACGAATTATGCAGCCCTGATTAATGAGCATGGCACGATGGTTCTCCGGCACATCAGGCAACACAGCAACCACTAAAGGATAAGCTGTTCTCACTTTTCTTAATCCCTTAGCTAATGTCTGTAAGATAACCACCGCCCCTTTCACATAATCACCATCACCAGCTAAAAATGTCACATAAGCACGGTTAGGAGGATAATTATGTCCACCTTCCGAGTTCTTGGTGCCCTTAATTAAAGCACCTTCCACAAAAACATTGTTATCATTACTACCCATTTTGGAAAATTAACACTAATCAATTAGTGGAAGAGAATTAATGGAAAATCTTTGTGGGCTTTAGAAATGAAAAGATGAGTTGATATTTTTATGGTGAGACTCCCTTGGAGGAAATGGATATAAATAGACATTCATACACTAAAGAGTTTAAGCAATGGAGTTCTAAAACCGACTAAGAGTTATCATCCAAACCGAATACTTCAAATGCAAATGGAAGGTTTGAGACTATCTTGAATATTTAGACTAAAAAATATGAACCAATTTTGTTATTTTTGTGCTTACATCAAATTTTAACCACTTGTTCATTTTTTTAAATATAATTTTGGTCCTAAAATCACAAATATATATAGGAAATTAAATGTTGTGATGTTTGTAAATTTATTTTTGATGCTTGATAAAAATAGGCGGATAGTCTGAAATTAGTGTATCTCTAAGCGAATTAAGGAAGATGATTTACAAGCGTATGAATTTAAAATTACTTGTCAAACTAATTTACGTAATAAAATTATATTAAATTACTAAATTTCAAGATATTCATTAATTCTTGATTTTAGGTATTTTTTTTAAAAATATATATTTCTTACAAATTTAATGATAAATTAATAATTTTATTAATTTATCATTATTTTTTTAAAAAATAATAATAATTTAGTGAATTTTCAATTTATCATTTATATAAATACGCACATAATTCGTGAAGTCGTCATATCCAATCAATGAACTCATATAATATTATGTAAGAGTATATCTATATAAAATGACAAAATTATTGATGTATCATTAAATTCAAAAAAAATAATGAAATTTAGTTAAATATCTAAAATAAAAAAATTGTGATTTAATAAAATCTTGTCGTGATATTAAAAAATAATTAATCCCAAAATTTATAATTTTGTAAAGTATTTTCCATATTGAAGTATGTATGAAACTAACATGGATTAGTTGATTAAAATTCACAGCGAGAGTATACAATCCGAATTAATAAGTGGAGTAGTAGTTTCGAAATCATTTTTAATTGATTCTCCTGCTTTACTAAGTGGAGAGATGCTAGCTTTAGCTTCCTGTTTGCCGAATGATTCTTATTCATTGAACCTATTGATCAAAATTTCTATGGCGTGGAGAAAGAAAACAAATACCCCAAATTGAAAAAAAAAAAAAAATTATGGCAAAAATGAGACAAGGCTGATCTTTGTTCCACATAAAGACACGTCACCGACTAGGAACTTGAAGGTTATCACCTTGTAACATATATTGGTGGAGCGGCCAATTGTTTGTGTTCCACGTTGCAGATGACTCATTGATTAAAATGCTGAAGCAAGTAACGAAAAAGTTTTTTCTTTTTATTTATTTTTTTATGACACACCGAATCAGCAACGGATATTTCTAGTATTTAGAAATAGAAGAACAATAGTGCAAGTTTAAAAAAGTTTAGGGGGGAAAAATAAATATTTTAATTTTATTAGATAAAATTTAGTAATTTTTTAAAATATTAAGGAGAGTGCACTAAAGTGTACAATAGATAAACTAATGAGTCCGTCAACAAAAATTCAGATTCATTTTTTGAGGTTGCTAATGAGATTTTTTAAATGATTTTAAAGTTAGGAGAATCGATTCTCATAAAAGAACCACCTAAAAGGAATATTAAATAAAACACCATTGAAAGAAAAACTCCATTAAAGGGATTGAATGCACATCGATAAAGAGAATCATTAAAATAACACTATTGAAAGAGTGATTTCATTCTTTAAAGAGATAAAAAAAAAAGAACATCGTTAATGTATCCGTTTAAAGGATTGTAAACCCATTAGGGAATGGATGGAAAATACCAATTAAACCCATTAAATGATTGAAAAAACACCAAAAACAAATTATGTTGCCTAAACCTCTAATACCATGTTAAAATGGTAGAGAGAATTTGAGAAATTATGTATATTTGGTAAAAGTGTGATCGTCAATAAAAAGAGAAGAAGAAGATATCATATGTTTGAAACAATCAGAATCAATAAGTAACAAGGTAAAATTTTTGGTTGTTAGATAACGAAGTGTAGTTTATCTAAGGAAAATTCTACAGTTTTATAAGAAATTATACTCATCTAGATGTGTTATATAATACAATATCATGTGTTTTAATAATTTATATTGTATATAAACTTTTAAAATTAAGTGAATGATTTCCTAAAAAAAAATTATAAAATTTTTCATTATCTAACGTGATAGAAAGAGATGAACAATATAAAGAACAATATAAAAAATCTTAGTGAGATATAACCTAGTATTGTGAAAACGAGTGCCAATACAATCAGAACAATAAGTAGTATGAAGACAATTATACTGGTATCAAAAAGAGGATAATTTAGAACAACATTGAGATTAAGCTAAGATAGTTGAACAGAATGATACAATATTTTTTGGATAATGAAATAACATTGTATAAATTAATAATATTCCTCTGACGGCATGTTAAAATGAGAATAAACAAAATTTGTAAAGAATAGTGTATATTGATAAATGATTTTCAAGTATATAATATACAATAAATCTATAAGCATATAAATACAATCAAAGAATCACTAATAGGCAACTAAATAATACAATGAAGGTAAATAATAATACCAATGAATATATACATTAACATATCATTCTACAAAGTTTTCTTTAAAGACCTCAACCAATCTATCAACATGTTTGGTTGAAAATCACTTAAGCACAGTATGGACTCACTATTTTATTCCTCAATCAAAACACCATAAACAGCATTAAAATGCATTTAGGTAATACAATTGAACGAATGAACGTGCGCTATATTGTTAAAGGGTTAAGCATACAGCGGAACTACTTGAGTATTTTTTTCACTGAATATTCAATTTATCGGAAACAAAAGAAAAATCTAGTCCAAAAGATTTAAAAATGTCAAATTGTGATTTTTTTTTTTCATTTTTCTCTGAGCTAGTTTAAATTTCATTTATAATTCTCATACATCAGAGTCTACTGTTCACCTCTAAATTGTTCTCAATTTCCGTTTCTCATATTACAAATTTAATTATACATTTGTTATGCATATTAAATAAGAACACGAAAATTCCTTAAACAAGTGTAAAGTCTGAAGTGATAAAATTGTAAAGTGATAACCAAATCCAATATGGACAGGATCAAAATTTCAAGTCTGCAAATCCTATTGGGCTGATCAAGCAGTCCAAACTAAAAATTCTAGGATTGCTTCTGATTCTGAATGGTCTACATGCTAAAAAACCAACCAAAGAGTTAAAGCCATAAAATGACAACCAGATGTACAAGAAGAAAAAACTCTTTACTATTTGCTGTATATTACGAAGTGAGTATTTTTTATCATTAGATGATTAAGAAATTAAAGAATTTCTTATTTATCTTAACGACTGTCATATCTATTACTCTAAATCGCAAAATAAGTAGCCAAGACTTATTAGATAGCATGCCATATCTGGATTCATTCGACTACCATAAAATATAGAATCCTACCACACTAACAAACAACAATACAAAGTACCTCGTCCTCCATATCAAGAAAAAACATAACAGAAGACAACTATTTTACACATCTCAAACTATATAATCAAGACAAAAATATGAACACCCTAAGCAGCAGCTGGAGCAGCAATGTAGTGGATAACGCCAGCTTCCGGAAGTGAAGCCATAAATCCTACTGTTTCAACTTCAGTATGCTCGTCAACCACTAAACCATCTTTATTTCTCTTAAAATCCAATGTCTCATCGTCATAGATATCCCACCAGTTCTTCACAATCATCTTGATATCTTCTCTGTCCATGTTCTCTTCCTCACCTGTGTACTTCCACGGCTTGGACCCTGATGCACAATAGTGTACAACTTTAACCTTGTCGAGCTCGATTTCCTCTGGGTGCCTCCATAACATTTACTGGCCACCAAGAAGTTGTAATTTGGAAGAATTGGCTTGTAAATATCCTTGAAGACCATGTTCAATAAATCCTACAAAATGGCATGAAATCGTAAATGAAGCTATAATTAATATACCCAAAAAGGTTCAAGTCAATTTTTCTTTGTCACATTTTAAGTGTCAATCTAGTATTACTAACGATAAACTGACACACTAGTTACGTAAATTTAATATTAATTAATGATAAACTGACAGACTGACACAATACCGTCATGTAAATTTAATATTACTCAATCCGCCTCTTATCTTTTCTATCGTTTTGTAGCCTAATCCCATATAATGTTATCCACGTGTTAATTCATTATGAATTATACCTAAGTAAAAGAACATAACTTAAGATGCTTATATCACGTGTATCCAAAAGTTATATACATGGATAGTAGGTAAAAAATTAGATTTGACATTTGTACGGTCGAGCTATAGATATCTAAGATATCGTATATAATTTGATGTCTCATGCCACAAGCTATGTTGTCCCCAAGGGACTTCGGGGCAAAGGTTATATTACCTGCTCGGCATAAGCTGTGGGAGGGGTGACTTCAAGAGTTTTCAGAAGATCGGCATAAGTTGAGAAACTGGGCTAAAAAACAAACACCCCAGCATTGAAATAATATTGGGGTTCTGATCCCAATTCTTGAGGCCACTTGACTTTATCCGGGCACTACTCTGGCCACACCTCACAAAAGCAGTCCATCACAGCATAGAAATAGCCATTTGGCAAGTCAAATAGGTTATCTATGTTGTCGAACACTTGAACGTCCGCGTCCAAAAACACCATCTTGTTATGCTCCACAAACTACAAAAATAAAATACTAAACAAATCCTAGCAAAAATATTTACAAATTTGAAAATTTTTAGTTTGGTCAAAAGGACATTTGTACATGTCTAATAGTTCATAGTTGTTTCTAAATTGATAGAAACCTTCAAAATCCTCTTTTTTTTTTTTCTTTCAAAATACAAGGTATTTAAGAATATGGGTTTGAAGAAAATTTAAATAGGAAAAAAAATTATTTACTAATCATCCTGCAATTGCAGAGTAACATATCCTCAGTCTTCTTAATTCTTGTGGCACTACGCAAGAGAGATTTACTTCCGATCAAGTACATGCTCAATAATTCCTTCTGATCTAAATAAAATTACTTAAATTTTAGCCTTTTAACTAATGAAATATAATTTAGGTAATAAAATATTTCTTTACGATCTGTGATCATGGGTTAGAGTCACTAGAAAGATAAAAAAAAAAAAGGAAGAGGTAAATTTTTTTTTTTAAAATGGTCCTATATACCTAACAAGAATCATTAAAGTTATGTTTGGAACGATGGATTTGAGAAAAAATTTGAAATTTATCCATTTGTTGGAATGATTTATAAGGTTAAAATAAATTAATTTTAAATTCACCTAGATTAAAAAGTGCAAAATGGATCATTTCAAATCTTTCTAATTTAAATAGATTTAAAATTGGAAAAAAAATGATTTTTTGGTCCCTCTTGTTTGGGCTATCTTTACTAAACTAGTCCCTAAATTTTCAGACAAAACGAATTTAGTCCCCAATATTTCAGAATTTGAATAAAGTTAGGACAATTGACAAAAAATTAAAATTTTTTAACACAAAATTGCCATGTGCGTGTCACGTAACCATTAAATTTTTAAAAAATTAATAAAAAAATAAAATACTAAAAGAATTGTACAAAATTAGCCCTTGAAGTTTGTCAGAAATGCAAAATCAGTCCCCAAAGACCAAAAAATTAGTAAAATTTTCTTTTAAAAAACTC
The DNA here is from genome assembly GCA_025175665.1 of Cinchona pubescens. Classification (NCBI taxonomy): domain Eukaryota; kingdom Viridiplantae; phylum Streptophyta; class Magnoliopsida; order Gentianales; family Rubiaceae; genus Cinchona; species Cinchona pubescens. The sequence goes on along the minus strand of JANKKI010000055.1, from coordinate 2,863,390 downwards.
TAGAAGTTTCAATGTCAAAATAACTTGAGTTAGACTTGAAATAGAAAATTTAAAAATAGATAATGTTTGAATTTTTTAAATCATAAAATACTTATTTGTGAAGAAATTAATTGTATACATATGTAAAATATTATTATTATAAATTAAATTAACATAGTATTATAGTGATATTATAAAAATATCTAGTATTATTGGGGTAAATAAACATGTTGATAATAACTAAACATTATAATTTACAAAGTGAGCCACATTCAATTATCAAATGATAAACTAATAACAACAGAAAACATATTAAAATCATCATGTTCTCAAGTCGAAATTTAGAATTTTAGAGAATGGATTATTTTCTTGGACACAAAATAATTATACATATGATAAAATTGTGTTACCATTTTATATATTAATATTTCTTTTAATAGAGTAAAAAAAATTTATAAGGAGTCGAAAAGAACATGATATGACACTTAATATTATTAACTTCCTAGAATTTATATTACCAAGTCCGGCTAATTGGCTCCAGGTTCAATTAACACAATTAATGTTACATTTCTTGTAATAAATAATAATAATAATAATATTAATAATAAGGACATATTTATATCACTATAATACTATGAAACTTTAATTTTAGGATAAAATTTTACAATAGATGTATAAGATTAGTTAATTAAGAAATATATATTTTATTATTTGAGAAGTTCAAACGTTATCTATTTTCAAAATTTTATTTCAAATTATTCAACACAATTAGTCCTTAAGTTCTATTTGGCACAATGATTTTTGAATGTGATAATTATTTAGTTAAAATTATTTTTAACATTCACAAATCTTTTCGTCTCTTATCAAATCCGTGATGGCACTGGTTGCTTTCTTATATAAAATCTTTACAATTTTTGCATTAAACCAAATTTATTTGTTAGAGAATAAGAACATTAATACAAGGACCGATTATGCATTTCTGTCTCAAATGTGAGGATCAGTTTTGTACTAATAGACAGTAAAATTTATATCTTTTTTTATCATTTTTTAAAACTTAATGGCCACTTGGTGACATGCACATGGTCATTTTCTGTTAAAATTTTTAATTTTTCATTAATTGTCCTAACTTTATTCAAATTCTATGAAGATGAAATTTGTTTTATCCAAAATTTTAGAAACCAATTTAGTAAATACCCCAAACAATAAAGACAAAAATGCATTCTTCCCTTTAAAATTCATCAATTTTGGCACTTACAAATCTTTACAACAAGTGAATGGATTTCAAATTTTTTCAAAAATTTGTCCATCCAAAACAATGTAAAAAATGTTTGAGCGTACGAAATTCAAATAGTTATGCAAACAAGACCATATACATCCCTAGCTAACCTCCCACATACGAAGCTTGGAGTAATTGATAGCATAATAAGCCCAAGCAAACTTGTTTTGGCACAATCTCACGAACTATGCAGCCCTGCCTTATCAATTTGTTTCGATGATCATTTGGGACGTCAGGCAAAACTGCAACAACAAGAGGGTATGCAGACTTTGCTTTTCTCAAGCCTTTAACTAAACCAACTACGCCTTTCCAATAGTCTCCGTCGCCAGCCAAGAACGTTGCATATGCCCGGTTAGGCAAACTGCCTGCCTTGGCTAGACTCTTTGCTGCCTTTGTCGCTGCACTAACCTTATCAGGTTCCATTTTTTACTGTAAAAAACTCTCAATTTTTGTAGTTTATTCAAGAAGTTAGTTTTCCCCCCCTATTTTCTGAAGTTGTATAAAGTAAATAAGTTACTTACAAGAAATTTTTAAAGTATATGATGTTGTATTATATAAATTTTTAAAATATAATAAGATAAAATCTTAATAGAATTGTAAAATTTTCTTATAAGTTATGTTTGGTAATCTAATGATTAAAATAGATGAATTCCAATTCTATTTAAATTTCATACGGTTTCATATTCATGCATTTCAAATTGTTTTTCAATACAAATCCAACTATCCAAACAGACCTAGTTGTAAATGAATAATATCAATTTGAAATGTCAACAGAAATATTACGGTTAGGGAAAATAACGATTCAATAGTTTTTTATTTCATATTTATATGTTTTTATTCTTTCAAGTTTAAAATGATGTATTTTAGTCTTCTATAAATTCAAAACATATTATTTTGGTCTCTCGACACAATTATGGGTATATTTTGGATTGAAATATTCACAAGTGTATCGATGTTATATTTTCATGGGCAAAATTATAAACACAAATTTTAAATATTGAAAGAGACTACCTAAAACCTCCTGCACTATCATCATAAAATTCTCACTTACCATCAATACTTTAATTTCCCTCTTTACTGCTTTTCCTCCTCCACCCTACTTAGATGTGTCCCAACATTCTTTTTTTTTTGGGACAATTTTGTGTTTAATGTTATGTATTGTCAATTTTGCCCTTAAATAGGTTACATTGATACGCACATGAATATTTCAGGTCAAAATATATTCGTAATTGTGTCGAGAAACTAAAATGGTGTGTTTCGAATTTATAATGGACTAAAATGTATCGTTTTGAAAGTGTAGTACTAAAAAAAAAATATAAATATAAAATGTGAAGGACTATTAAGGTCATTTTCCCTTACGGTTAAAACAAAATAAAACATTTGATGGAAAAATTTTTACAGTAAATGATTTCAATGGTTAATGAATTTTTTCCCAGGATTCTATTTAGTAGCTCAACTTTTAAAAGTGTGTATTATGTCTCTAAACTTTTAAATTTAATTTTAAAGGGCCCCTTTATATCAAATTCAAGTATAATAATTTTTACTTTATCCTTGAATGTTTGGTTTAATGTTTATTTCTCCTTTCTAAGCCAATAAAATAAAGCATTTAGCCTTGTTTAATAATTTTAGTTGAATGTTAAATAAATAACTAATTTGACAAGAGAAAACAACAACACTACCTTTCAAATAATTTTGTATAAGCTAATTAAAAGTTATAAGAAATATTTTTTCCTTTCTTAGTCTAAAATTTTTATAAAGTTAATATTATATATTTTATGATAATAAAAATAAAAATAAAATAACTCGATAAACAACTATTCCCATTTTATTTTATTTTTATAAATTTCGTTATTTCTTTTCTTGTTTTATTAGTTGTATAAGTTCAACGTGTTTATTCTTTTTTACTAAATCTAAAGGATAATATTTTTAGCAACATACTAGAACATGATGTGTGATTAAATAAAATATTAGAAAATATTAGTTTTATTATTTTTATCCGTTAATTAATCAATAGTTAAAAAAATGTTAATCAATAACAAGTATTAAAAAAATAAAAAGTAACAAAATAGCTAAGTATTTTCCCAAACCTATTAAACAGAATAGTGTTACTTAATTTTTAAACTTGGGGGGTCAAACTGATTTTGAATCAAACCTTCATGGGGTAAGGTAAAAATTGTCAAACTTAAATTTGACATTAAGAGACCATTTAGAACAAAATCTAAAAATTTAGGAATTTAATAAATATTTTTAAAATTAAAAGACCAAATAAAATCATTGATAAAAATTTAAGGACTATTGAAGTCATTATCTTTACTCAAAATTTTAAGTTTATATGAATTTCTTAAAATGAAAAAAAATAGTACAGAATATATACCGGACGTACCCCTATTGAAGAATTTTTTTGGCTAAAAAAACACATCTTTTTTCCAAACAAAAAATAGTGGAAATTTAAAAATATAAGTAGTAGGAAGTTACGAGTAATTATAGTTCGAAGACAAAGATATAATAAGAAAATCAAGATATGACGAATACTAAAATTTATACTCTTACTTTAAATGTAATATATATTTTACTTGTAAGCTACAACTGATAACTATAACTACGTAAGACTCGTATCATTCAAGAGAAATCTTAGGTTTTAGTGATTCTGGAGTTAATGTTATCTTAGATTTTACAGTAACTGCATATTAGTCATGTATAATTACTTATGTAATACACTAAAATAAAGAGAAATTAATCCGATAAACAGAAAGTCAAGACAAATGATTTCCCTGTATAAGGCAATTTCACTTAGAAAATCAAATTGCCGCCATAAAATACCTTCAGTTTCAGTTACTTTCTATCCTTTCTTCCGTTTTTCTTTCTTTTTTAGTTAAAAAATTGTACCTTTAATTGCATTCCTTCTGTTCGTTTTATATGTCATTTTTATTAATTTGTTTATTCCAAATTATCTGTGTTGCTTAAGGAATTCAAAGAAGTAGTAAATGGGGTTTTTTTTTTTTTTTTTTTTTTAATTTTATACTTAGTAACATATTAATAAAAAGAGTAAATTTTTAGACGAGAAATATTAATTTTCAAGGATAATTTTAGTCACTTTAAATTATTTTTATATAAAATTAAAAAAATATAATTTAATAAATTTGTTACTTCTTGCAGACCAATTTGAAATGATAGTTGAAAATTAAACAAGAGGACTAATAAATTGAATCTGAAACAAAATATTGTGGATAGGTTGCAAGGAACATTCATGGGCCAAATGCCAAGCAATAGAGCGTGCATCACTGCACGTAGTTGTACTTGTACGCCGCGTGGCAAGGTAATGTCGAGCCACGTAGACAAAGTTTCTGTACGTGGCAACCCCATTAGGGTTATCGGGGTTAAGCCTTTATTTATTTATTTGTTTTTAGGACATCGGGACTCAGTCATGCATAATTTTAGAGTAATTGTAGGGAAATTTTACATTTTTTAGGGAATTATTCTTTTATATTTTAAATATTTGTATTGTACAATTTTTTAAAATTAAGAAAATAATTCCATAAAAAAAATTGTAGAATTTCCCTTTTATTGTGGGAAAAAATGTAATTTTAATTCTTAAAATTTGGATCGTGGTTCATTTTGATCATCAAAATTTTAGGTAAATTCTCAAACTTTTTAATTTGAAAAAATTACTCTAATAATCTTTCACATTTCACATTTATACTTTTTTAATCCCTCACATTCAAAATGGTATATTTTAGTCCCTTACAAATTCAAAATGCACCATTTTGGTCTCTCGACACAATTACAGGCATATTTTGGCATGAAATACTCTCTTGCGTATTGAATGTTATAACCTTTTTTATAGGTAAATTAATAACACACAAATTTTAAATGTTAAACGACAATACTTAAAATATCTTCTACCACCATTCCAAAATTCTCACCTACCATCACCATTTTTATTTCCTTCCCTCACCATTTTTCCTTTGCCACACCTACTCCAACAACTCCAATCCTCTTTTTTTTAAGGACAATTTAGCATTTAAAATTATGTATTGTCAATTTTACAATCAAATATATTACATTCGATATGCGTGTGAGTATTTCAATCCAAAATATACCCGTATTTGTGTCGAGGACCAAAATGATAAATTTTACATTTATGAGGGACTAAAATGCATCATTTTGAATGTGAGAAATAAAAAATTACAAATGTGAAATGTTAGGGACTATTTCAGGTCATTTTTCCTTTTAATTTCAACCAATTTAGGACAAATTTAAAATTTTCATCAATTATAACGGAAAAAGTACGCGAATGTTAAATTTCAAGTTCTAAATGTGAAAAAAATTACTAATTTTAACTCTCAAATTTTATATCATGGTCTATTTTTTATCCTGAAAGTTCCATATAAAATGCATTTAATCCTCAAACTTTTAATTTCTACCAATTTAAGATAATTTTGAAAATTTACCAATTACATATGAAAAAAGTCACATGCATTGCACATAACTATTAAATATGATAAATTTGAAAATTTGTCAATTACATATGAAAAAAGTCACATGCATTGCACATAACTATTAAATCTAAAATCGGTCTATAACACTTCCTAACTGATTTTAACCCATTTAATCATATTTCTATTTTTTCTTCTAACTATCAATGCCTAACCATTCACTATTCTTGTCACAACACTTCCCAACTAATTTCAACCCATTTAGCAATGAATTTAACAACGATTTTTTGGGCAAAATCCATCGCTAAACAATTCATCAATGGAATCCATCTATCAAAAATGCCTCGTTGATAAAATATTGCAACGATTTTAGCGACGAAATTTCAGTCATGTATTTTTCTGTTTGGCAAATTGGTTACTAAATTTGGTTTCGATATATTGTGGAAATCTCAAATTAGTGATAGATTTTTTTTTGTCAATTTTGCGATTGAAAATTCCGTTATTAAGAATAACAATTGCGACGGAAAAATCCGCCAATAATTAATATTTTAAAATATTATTTATGGAAAAATCTGTCTCTAATTTAATAATATTATAAAAGAGCTTGTGTACATGAAGTATAACTTTGAACTACTATATTAATCATTTACTTGTTCAATATTTGCAACTAAATATTGAAATTTCATTTACTATTCAAATTCAGCAAACATTTCAAAGATTAACCTCAATAAATAAGTCTCGTTATACTATACAAAATAAATTATTATTGTTAAACTAATCTCAAAGATTAATCTAAAATTAAATTATTATTTGAGTTTAATAGTGAATTATTAACCATGTTATTATATTATCATTTTTTTGAATATAATTTTTCCAATACAATATTGAATGGGTTGAAATCGGTTGAGAGGTACATTATAATCAGATTAGATTTAACAGTTACGTGCATGGAATGTGTTATAATATAAACAAAAATGATCAATGATTAGGCGTTGATAGTAAAAGGGAAAAGTAAAAATATGATTAAATGGGTTAAAATCGATTGAGAAATGTTAGATCCTAGGACAAATTTAACAGTTACGTGTAATGCGCATAACTTTTCCTGTCTGTAAGTGACTAAATTTTTAAATTTGTCCTAAATTGATAAAAATTAAAAAGTTTGAGGATTAAATGCTTTTATTTTGAACTTTGGAGACCAAAATAGACCATGACTCAAATTTTGAGCGCTAAAATTGTTTTTTTTTTTTTACTTTTGAAACTTGAGATTTAACACATGTGACTTTTTATGTTTGTAATTAATGGAATTTTCAAATTTGTCCTAAATTGGCTGAAATTAAAAATTTTGAAGACTAAATGTGTTATGTCTGAAGCTTTGGGGACCAAAATGAATTATGATCCAAAATTTAAGGGCTGAAAATTGCATTTTTCTCTTTTATTATGCTATAAGATTATCAACCACTAAATTTTGTAAATTTGTTATTTTGATCTAAACATTTATTAAGTTCAAATAGATTAATGAGGTGTTTATGTCATCCCAACTCCATTACTTATTTAGTTTGAACAAGTATATGTTTTATTATTTAATAAGTTAATTTATTTGAAATGCAAGTTAAAAGTGAGAAATGAAAACGGATATTTTTTAACACTTTCATTCTTAAAGAATGATCTCATAGTAATTAATTAAATAACATCTATGACTATCATCGGTGGCGGAGGCAATAGGGCGCGAGCAGGGGCGACCAATCAACCACCCCCTTATATTTTAGAAAATTACTAAATTTTACCTAATAAAAATAAAAAAAATTTATTCGTCCCCTAAAATTTTCTAAATTTATACTATTGCCCTCTACACTAACATCCTAGCTCGAATATCATTAATTTTAATTATCATTCTTTCACCTTATACTCATAAAATAAACACCTTCTAAATGAATAATAAATATGATACCCCTGATATATCTTATTCTTATTTGTGTTCATTAGATTAGCTAAAAAGAGAGACGCTTAAAATCATAGATGATCAATATGTGCAGAAAGATTGTTTATACAATATTAGTTTGGTTTCAGTGGTTGACGTGCATGTGAATTGGATAATGCACAGGACAGAAAGAAAAAGAGAAATATATGAGTTAGCTAATTAAAACGATTATAAGAAAGGTTACAAATACCATACGCGTTTGGATTAAAGCCCTTAAGATGTCATCCCCGCCCCAGGCATTGTCCAGACTTTAGATATGGCTACATTTTGAGTTTAATTTGTAATTTTGATGAGATGAACAAAGTGGAAAAATTCTGCATGGAGTTAGTTACCGCTTTACCCAGGGGCGGAGAGGGGTGGAATTTCTTGAAATTTTATAAATTTTTTTATTACATTCTTAGAAAAATTAGATTTTGCTCTCCTAAACTTTTCAAAAACTATAAAAGTAATCTTTAAATATATGTTTATATAGTCTTCTCCCTAACTCAAAATTATCCTTCGAGAATTTTTTAAAAATTTAATTGCGTCCACATAATAATTATATTTTACTCTCCTATTGTACAAAAATTATAAACTAATCTCGCTAAAAATATATATTTATATAACCTTGTCTCTTTAAATTCTAACTCCTGCATCGCTTCTGACTTTACCAATATACCTTATGGACTAACTCGAATCACAATATTATTTTTTTATATCGTCATGCATTAATCAATTCATGTATCTGTTATTTAAAATAAAAAGTTTATAAGTAACATCGTAAATCTAAGTAAATATTCTACAATTCTAGAGTATTACCATCAGATTTATTGTAACTTACACCAAAATCTGTATTCTCTCCTTGTATAATTTGTGTGGAAAATTCTTGCTTTGTCCATTTCCTTAACTTTGATATATGCCTTATCCAGGCTTTAGGTAGCAAAAATGTGGAATATTCGGGTTTTGCATTTATGGCTTTTTTTGGGGTTTATATTTTAAAGCCTAAGCATATATCCAAAAAAAAAAAAAAAAAGCAAGTGATAGTACTTACTGTGTTTTTTTCAACGGTCTTTTTTCTCTTACTGAGTTCCGAGCTTGCATGGCTCAAAAAGTGGATTGAAGGTATAGACCATCTTTTGTTAATTTTAGAATTGTATTCTTTTATTGAAGGTATAAACCATTCTATGTGTGTGCATCTCATCCAAAATTAATAATTTTTAAAACTATTATAAATAAACAGATTCAATGATAGAGATAAAGAAATAAATAAATAAGATCGAAATTATAATGGAAAGAACTTGTCTTTGTAGTGGTTGGATTCTCTAGAGTATTAGTGTTGCTATAAAAGAAGGAAGAATGTATAAATAATTATTTTGTATGAAATTTATGTAAAAAAGTAAATATTATATTTATGTAGACGTGAATAATTACAGATTAGTTGTTTTAATGGTAGTTACTTTTACAGATTAGTTTTGAGCACTTTAACAAAATGATTCGAGGTAATGGGTTTGTGATAGATTGGGTTGGGATGGAGACCGTTGACCTGGTCTAACAACTAGGAAGGTGATAGGTTGATCAAACAAAGGCTGGCTAGAAATTTAGGAACTGTGAAATGGTGTCAAGTTTATAATAGGGCAATATGCAGTCATGTTCCGAACGAGGCATCAGATCACCATGTTACTGGTAGATACCTCACCTACAGTGCACAAAAGAAAGAAAAGGTTCTACTTTGATAAAAGATGGGTGCAGAAGGAGAGGGTTCAGAAGGTTGTTCAAGAGGCTTGGGCAAAAGAGGTTAATGGTTCCAGAATGTTTAAGCTTACAAGGAAGATTAAGAATTGCAAGCTTGCCTTACTGGAATGGAATAACAATGCTAGAAATAAAATCAGAAAGTTGAAAGAAAAGTTGAAATGTTTAAGGATGAATATGAACGCTGACAGCAAGGAATTGGGGGCTCCTTATAAAGAAGAGGAAATGTTCTGCAGTCAAAAAGCTAGATGGCTCTGGTTAATTGAGGAAGGGGACAAGAATTCAGCATATTTTCAGGCAGTAGTATCTGGGAGGAGGAAAAGGAATAGAATGAGTAAAATTCAGAGTCAGACTGGGGATTGGATTGAATCAGATGAGCTGATAGCTAAAGAAATTGCTAGGTTCTATAAGCAACTGTTTATATCATTTGAGCCTGACGATTTTGGGAAAATTCTAGAGGGAATCCCTATGTCTGTTATCGATGGTATGAATAAGGAACTCACCAAGCCATTTGAAGTAAAAGAAGTTAAAGAAGCAATCTTCTCAATGCATCCTGATAAGGCCCCTGGGCCAGATGGTAAGACTCTTTTCTTTTTTTTCAAGACTTCTGGAATATCATTAGTCAGGATGTGGTAGAAGCTATTCTCAGTTTTTTTCATTTTGGTAGAATGTTAAAATCTATCAATGAAACTATTTTATCTCTGATTCCTAAAGTGGATGTGCCAATTAATCTCTCATTATAGACTTATTAGCCTATGTAATGGGGTGTATAAAATCATATCTATGATGCTTGTTAATAGACTTAAGCCTTTCCTTAATCATTGCATTTGCAAGAATCAATCTGCTTTTGTGCCTAGTAGGTAAATTCTTGACAATGTGATCATTTTGCATGAAAACATATATTTCATGGAAAAAAAAAAGAAAGGAAAGGTAAAGATAAGTTTATGGCATTAAAACTGGATATGGCTAAAGCGTACAACAGAGTTGAATGGACTTACCTTGCTGCCATTATGAGAAAGATGGGGTTTAATGAGAGATTGATTCAGCATGTTATGATTTGTTTGAGCTCTGTGGCTTATTCTTTTAATGTTAATGGAGAAAAGAAAGAACTGGTGATTCTCACAAAGGGAAGAAAGACCCTTTGTCTCCTTGCGTATTTCTCATTTGTTCTGAAGGGTTGTCAGGGTTAATCAGGCAATTTGTGAGAGATAATAGGCTTACAGGAATGAGAATCTGTAAAAATGGTCCTCCTGTTACACACCTATTTTTTGCTAGGATGACTTTATCTTATTTTGCAAGGCAGATAAGGAAGAAACAAGGAAGATCATGAGAATTTTACAGCTGTACGAGAAGGCTTCTGGGCAGAAAATCAATGCTGACAAATCTTGCATCTTTTTCAGTAAGAATGTTGATCAAAGGTTATCAGAGGAGCTTTGTATGGTGGCCAACAACATGAAACATGTAAGGCAAGGTAAATATTTAGGCCTTCCAATGGTGATCTCAAGGTCCAAGGAGGAGGTGTTCGGCTTCATTACAGAGAGAGTTAAGAAGAAGTTGTCAATTGAAAAGGAAAGTTATTTTCAAATGTTGGGAAAGAGGTGTGTTGGTGATTAGGCGAAGAAGTTTGAAGAAAACTATTTGGAGTTGGATTAAATTCTCTCTTGGTTTCTTATTTTTCACTCTTTGTTATTATTTTTAGTTACATATGGAGCTCTATTTATAGTTGAATGGTTACATGAACCTAAACTCCTAGAACATTGCACTAGACTTCTAGGAGTTTAATGTTTCCAACACATAAAAGAAACAAATAGACATTCAACTACTTGGAATTCTAAACAAACATTTGACTTAATTAATTAAGCACATTACTCAACATATTCCCCCTTTAATGTGCTGTTCTTGAACTCCAAGCATCTCTCGAAAATAACAAAACTTGTCTTGAGGTAGCGGCTTTGTAAAGATATCCGCAACTTGATCTTCACTTTTGCAAAACTTGAGTTCAACTTCACCGTCTTCAATTGCTTCTCTTAAGAAGTGATGTTTGATTGCAATGTGTCGAGTTCTTGAATGATGAACTGGATTTTTGGCAATGTCAATGGCTGATTTGTTGTCGTAAAACATCACCGTAGCTTCTTTTTGCTTTTCGTCAATGTCTTCAAGAATTCTCCTTAGCCAAATCACATGTGAAGTTGCCAAACTAGCTGAAACATATTCAGCTTTGGCAGAGGATTGTGCAACACTTTGTTGTTTCTTTGAAACCCAAGAAAACATGGCTGAACCATATAGTGTGAAACAATAGCCGGAGGTGCTTTTCATATCATCATGGCATCTAGCCCAATCACTATCACAAAATCCATACAAAGTTGTACCAGCTCCTTTGCTGAATTTTAATCCGAAATTGGTTGTTCCTTTGATGTACCGAAGTACTCTCTTGGCTGCTCCAAGATGCAATTGACTCGGATTGTTCATAAACCTTGATAATAAACTTGTAGCAAACATAATATTTGGTCTTGTGGCTGTAAGTTATAACAAATTTCCTACCAAACTTCGATACAAAGTTGGATTGGCTCTCTTATCACCATCATCCTTGACAAGCTTTTCATTAACTACAAGTGGTGTAGTCATGGGCTTACAACCATGCATGCCAAACTTAACAAGAATATTTTCAGCGTATTTCTTTTGACAAATAAATACTCCATCATCATTTTGATCAATCTCTATTCCAAGAAAGTGATGTAGCAATCTCATGTCATTCATTTCATACTTCTTCATCATGTCTTTCTTAACAATTTAGTAATCATGTTATCAATGAAACATTATAAAGCAAATCTTCAACATACAAAGCAACAATAAGAATATTTGAAGTACCTTGCTTCTTCACATACAATGTTGGCTCATTTTTGCTTCTCTTGAATCCTTGATCCATGAAGTAAGAATCAATTTGACTATACCAAGTCCTTGGTGCTTGCTTCAACCCGTACAATGCTTTCCTCAATTTGTACACTTTGTCTTCCTCTCCTTTTTTGACAAAGCCTTGGGGTTGTTGGATATAAACTTCTTCCTTCAATTCTCCATTCAAAAATGCTGATTTGACATCAAGTTGATAAAGACTCCATCCTTTGTGGGCTGCCATAGCAATAAGAGTTCGAAATGTGTCAAACCTTGCTACCGGTGCAAATGTTTCATTGTAGTCGACACCGGGCTGTTGAGTGAACCCTTTTGCAACAAGTCTTGCCTTCTTTCTTTGGATTGAACCATCCGGATTCAGTTTTTCTTTGTAGATCCACTATCACTCCAATGATCTCCTTGTTTTGTGGTTTGTCAACAAGCTTCCAAGTGTTGTTCTTTTCAATTGATTGAATCTCCTCCTCCATGGCTTTTCTCCAATCATTTTCGGCATTTGCTTCTTCAAAATTTTCTGGTTCAAGTACACAAAAGTTGCACCTTGCATAGATATCATTCAAGCTCCTCATCTTCTTTGGTGTTGAGGTTGGTGGACTCGAACTTGAACTTGGTGAGGGAGACGGACTGTTTGGTGTAGTGGCTGGAAATTCTTCTTTATTATGTTGTTCATCATCAACCAAAACAGTACCATTCTCTTCTTTTCCATTATTCCAATTCCATGAAACATTTTCATTAAATAAAACATCTCGACAAACAATGATTTTGTTAGTTTTCAAGTTATACAAACGATAGCCTTTTGATTGTGAACTATAACCAACAAAGATGCATTTTTCACTAACTTCATCAAGTTTGTACCTTTTCTCCTTTGGAATGTGAGAATAGCAACAGAATCAAAGACACTTCCAAAATTTTCAAATGATTCACTGACGGCTTTCTTCCACTCCATGCTTCAAGAGGAGTTTGATTCCACACCACCTTGGTTGGACTTCTATTCAACAAGTACACGGCTGTATGCACCGCTTCAGCCCAAAATTCTTTAGGCAATCCTTTGTCATGAAACATGGATTTTGCCATCTCCATCACGGTTTGATTCTTCCTTTCGGATACTCCATTTTGTTGAGGTGTGTAGCCAACCGTGAGCTGTCTTTCTACTCCTTCATCTTCACAAAATTCCTGAAATATATTGGAAGTATACTCCTTCCCTCTATCACTCCTTAAGGTCTTAATACAATGACCACTTTGTTTTTCTACAAGACTCTTGAACTTTTTGAATACATGAAACACTTCAGATTTTTCTTTCAGGAAATACACCCAAGTCATTCTAGAAAAATCATCAATGAAGAGTATAAAGTACTTGTTACCTCCATGAGATGTTGTTCTCATTGGTCCACAAACAAATCTCGGTATGAACCAATTCTAAAATCTCCTTGGCTCTCCATGCAACTCCTTTAGGAAATGGTTGCCGGTGTTGTTTGCCAAGTGCACAACCTTGACACACACCATCCTTCTCTTCAATTTTTGGCAATCCATACGCCATTCCTTTTTGTTGAAGGACTTTAAGACTGCAAAAATTCAAGTGACCAAGCCTTTTGTGCCAAAGCCACGAACTATCAATCACTTGAGCCTTCAATGCTTGATTTCCACCATAGCTGAAATTTATTGGAAAACTCCTATTCTTCTCCATATGAATTTTCACAACAAGTTGTCTACCATCTTTTTTATCACAAATTGAGCACTCACCATCATCAAAGTTAAGTGCATATTTATGTTCAAGAAGCTGTCCAAGACTTAACAAATTTTGTTCTAAATTTGGTACAAGTAAAACATCATGAATAAACTTTGTACCTCTTTTGTTTTGAACTCCAATAGTTCCTAATCCTTGTGCTTGAACAACAACTCCATTGCTTCCCATCTTCACTTGAGTCTTTATGGACTCATCCAAGTCAACAAATCTGGATTTGTCCTTCGTCATATGATTGCTGCAATCGCTATCAAGAAACCACACATTTTCTTTGCATTCGGTTGCCATGTGACAAGCATAGAACAAGTTGCTTTCTTCTTTATTCTCAGCTGTAAATTGTGCTTGTTGGTTGCCTTTGAGTCTACAATCCTTTGCAATATGGCCGAACTTCTTGTAATTGTAGCATTGTGGCTTGTCTTTGTGCCAACAATCATTCTCCACATGGTTGCTCTTTCCACAAATGTTGAAAGATTGAGAATTTTCAGCATTGTTGGTTCTTTGATAGTTGCCTCTACCTCTTCCTTGATAATTTCTGCCTTGTCCTCGTCCACGGCCACGTCTTCCACCTCTTTGGGTATGTCCTCCTCTTTGATTGTTGCTAGAAGATTGCTCTCCTTTGTTGCTATTGGGGCTGAAATTTACTTTTGATTGAAAGACACTTTCATATGGATTTTTCAGCATGCCTAGCAATCCTTTTCTCATGAGCCTTCAAAGATCCCATCAACTCTTGAATACTCAAAGAAGTAATATATTTTGTTTCTTCAATTATGGACACCATAGAATCAAATTTTGGGGGTTATACACATCTAGATGTGTATAAGATTCTACTATCACTAATTTGTTCACCAAAAGTTTTCATCTCATTTACAATTTTGGTGATCTTTGTGTAGTAATCTTGGACAGTTTCACTATCACTCATTTTTAGATTTTCAAGTTCTTTCCTAAGAGTTTGAAGGGTGACATTCTTTACCTTGACATTTCCTTCGAATTCTTTTTGTAGAATCTCCCAAGCTTCCTTGGCATGATCTGCACCCATGATTCTTGAGAAGATATCCGGACTTACACCTTGTTGGATATAGGAGAGTGCTTTGGCATCTTTCTTCCTATGCTCCTTGAGACTTCTTAATTGTTGGTCATTCATGTCGGTGGTAGAATCCGGTTCTTCATGGAGCCTTCTTCTACATATTCCCACAATTCTTTTGATCTGAAAATTGTCTTTATTTTGACACACCAATGATCATAATGCTCACCGGAAAATATTGGAACCGATGTGCCATTATTTTGATTTGCCAT
The DNA here is from genome assembly GCA_025175665.1 of Cinchona pubescens. Lineage (NCBI taxonomy): Eukaryota > Viridiplantae > Streptophyta > Magnoliopsida > Gentianales > Rubiaceae > Cinchona > Cinchona pubescens. The sequence continues at coordinate 2,848,055 of JANKKI010000055.1, read as the reverse complement.
CTCTCACTCTTTTATGATTGTTTTTTTTTATGAACCTGGCTGCTCTGATAACAATTTATGTTGGTGATTAGGCCAAGAAGTTTGAAGAAAACTATTTGGAGTTGGATTAAATTCTCTCTTGATTTCTTATTTTTCACTCTTTGTTATTATTTTTAGTTACATATGGAGCTCTATTTATAGCTGAATGGTTACATGAACCTAAACTCCTAGAACATTGCACTAGACTTCTAGGAAATGTTTCCAACACATAAAAGAAACAAATAGACATTCAACTACTTGGAATTCTAAACAAACATTTGACTTAATTAATTAAGCACATTACTCAACAAGGTGCTATTGAAATTAGTCGTACAAGCTCTTCCATCCTACACCATGTCTTAGACATGTTTTAGACTTTCTAAAAAATTGTGCAGGGATATTGCCAGTCTAATGGCCAATTTTTGGTGGGGGAGGCAATGAAGGAAAGAAGATGCATTGTTTTAGTTGGGAAAAATTGACAGAAAAGAAGGATAAAGGTGGGTTGGGATTCAAGAATATGATATGCCACAATGAAGCTATGCTTGGGAAACAACTATGGAGGTTCATGACTCAACCTAATCTACTGGTAAGCAGAGTTTTGAGAGCTAGATACCTTCAAAAAAGTTCCTTGTATGCTACTGATATTCCAAAAAACTCTTCTTGGATCTTGGCGCAGTTTGTTGAGTGTCAGAGACCTCATTTAAAATTTGGGATTTGTGATTGAATATGCTTTTGTTACGTGAAGTGATTTTGACAAATAATTTTAAATTTGTAACTTTGTAAATTATTTTTCATATTTTAATTATGTCTTTTTATTTTTCGATTCGAGGGGATTAAAAGTTATATCAAGGGAAAGGGAAATGGGAGGACTTGAGTGTGGGAGTCAAGAACTCATGTAGCATTATGGTGAACTAGTTCTATTGGCACACTAGATATGTCTACAAATTGCATCAACATTTTTAAAAAAAGATAAAAAACTAAAATACAAATTAAATTAGGTATTTGTGTGCAATTTTGAGGTGAATTGAAGGAAGTTATTTGGGAGGGAGTGGAAAGTTGCAAAATTACACCAAAATTTAAAAATACACAAAAAAATACTCTTATATTATTAAAGTAACTAGTACTATTGGCACACTCTATGTGTGTACATAATTGTAGAAATAGAATAAAAAAAATTAAATTAAATAGTAGGTTGGAGAGAAGTTATGAAAGTTATGACATGAGGTTTTTTTTTTTTTAAAGAAAATTACACGAAAAATCATATTATACCAAAAATCTCTTAATATTTTTGACATTTTTCCATTCCTTAAATACCATTTAGTTAAGTACTCCAAGCATAAAGATTTTAGGGGTATTTAGGACCTTTAAAAGGTTAACAATTAATTAGACCTAAAAATACATACTAATAGTAACTGAAACTTGAAATCCTCATTATGCATCTTATGTAACTTCCATACAATAAATTCCAAAGATCAACCTAGACACCCAACAACATCCACCACTTAATTTAAAAATACACGATAATATTAACTGAAAAATAAAACCCCATTATGCATCTTATGTAACATCCATACAATAAACTCCAAAAATTAGCCTGGACATCCAATAGTCACAACCCCTCATACCTCTACTCAAAAAGGTACTCCCATAACAACATCATAAGCAGCCATACTATCAAGTTGAACCTACAATTTACAATTTACAATCCATCTCAAGCTTTAATTATCAAGAAGAAGAAAATTAGTAAACAATGTTCATTCTATTGCACAATTTTTGATGACTTTGTTTTAATTCATAGATTTTTCGGTGTTATTTTTCCCTACATTGCAAATGAAGTTGGTTGGTTTAATTATCAAAATGTGTTACAATTGATTCATTTCAAATACCAAAAATGCTCCCGAATCCCATCCAAATAAAATCATCCTAATGTTTGAGCATAACTTATGTAATCAAGCATCAAATTTCTTCAACATTAACATGGTAGGATGTCAAGGTGCCACCATAGAAGTCATATCTGACAAAATCAAGTATGCTACCATGGTGGAACCTTCTAAGTTATCATAGAGGTTTGTCTTTGTTCTTGACCCATTTACTGTTCAATCAAAATTGGAACCCATAACTTAAAATAATCAACAAATCAAGCTACATAATATTTTAGTTTAATCAAGTTGTAATTATCTGAATGATATGACTCAAAAAAGAGAAACAATAAATTGAGTTGATGGACAAGACTTACCCAAAGCCATGATGCGTATGCATTAGAATGGGTCGTAGAATGTTAAAGTTACAAAATGATTCACTTGATAATATAGCTAAATATCTGTCATACAGGCAAGAAAAGTATGAGCGTATTTATGAAAATGAAAGATACTATGATCCAAAAATATATAAAAAGCTGTCGTAGCTTCCAACTAAATTATGTTAACATTATGAAGAAATTGTTTTTTATTAGAAACCTGATTCAATTTTTGTCTTACAATTCTACATCCAAATAAAAACTTGTGATACTAAAGCATAAAAAACCCATCTGCTTACATACCCAGGAAAGAAACTTGATTGTTAAGAAACAATTATCTTGAATATAATCAAAATGAGAAATTGTTCTCTAATAATTGGCTAACATCTCTGAATTATGTCCCGAAGACTATAGTATTGTATAGTTCACACATGCTTTATATTATGCTTTACATTAGTTTGAATTTCAATCATTATCATGTTGTAAATCTCAGTTTTCAATTACTTAGTTTAATTATATAATATTGTATGTTCAAAAATAAAATTAATAATTTTTAGTAGGCCAAAAATATGTTGCATATGATACTAATTGTTAATCATGATATCCCATTAATTCTGACCAAAACTGGAAAAAAAAATCACTTCTATAATATTTTATAGAAGAATGCGAATGAGTCTAATACTAATGTTAATCAAACCAGACTATCAGAAGTCATGTTGATATGAAGAAGCTGATGAAAGCTACAAATAGTAATAATTTCACCAATTACTTTCACTATGTTAAAACACACAGAATGATAGACAAACTAAATGCCAGACAACAATGTTACAGGTTTCCTTGTTGAACCTTATATTACCTTAGCATATGCATGCTACAATCATTGCTACCAATTTTCTATAGCGAACTATTTTCAGACTCACAAGGAGAAAAAGTTATTTGGCTAACAAAAATTTGCACCTAATGTTTAAATCAATTTCCATTTTGAAGACCAAAATTCTATTTTGGACATTTCACGCACTAAAGTTGCACCAATTGCTCTTCTCCAATTTTCCTAACAATGTGAGAGATTTGGTTGACTAAAGCAAATTAAAAAATTGATAATTGCAACATTGATAAAATAAAATAGTGACAAAATATAAAGTGACAAATAACAGCTATTAATGTGCCATTAGATCCGAAAAAGGAGAAACGAAACCCGACTAAAAATCTAAAATAAAGGGATTGGGCATTCAATAAGATTTTGACATGTGGATTGACTTTAAAAAATGATTTTGAAATGTGATTTTGTAAAATATTTTGTAAAATAAAAATAGGCCAAAAAAGCAAGGGTGCAAAGTGACAGTAGTCTATAGTTAGTCATTTACTTAGATCAGCAATAAGTGAAACTTGTTAAGTAGTCCAATTAGTAGTATACATTCAAAAAGTCCCATATCATATATATTTTTTAATAATTTTTCTTTACAAATCACTCTTGATTTCTAATTTAGCTGTAAATATTTCATACAATTTCTATGACTATGATGATTTTATGTTTGTAGAAAGCCAACAAGAAAGTAGTAAAAGACAAAGAAATTGGTATGTACATTTAAGTGCAAAGAAGAAACAACGACATATATAAAAGGCCTAACTCTACTTTGTATCTTCAAACTTATACACGGTTCTCACTTTGTATGCTGTACATTCATGTTTTAGACATTTTACACCCCGAATTATCTAATTTTTTCCACTTCAGTCAAAAAGCTAATTCCATCAACAAAACTAATAGTTTTAAGATGCGTGAACAATATGCGCCATTAATGGATAATTTTAACTTACCGGCACGTGTTTTTCACACGTCCTAAAATCATTAATTTTGTTAACAAAATTAAGTTTTGGACTGAAGTGGAAAGAATTATACAGTTTGGGGTGCAAAGTGTCCAAAAAGAGTAAAGAGTACAAAATAAAATTCATGTACAACTTTGGGGGTGCAAAGTGGAGTTCAGCCTATAAAAAATAAAGGAATCAATCAAAAAGAGAATAGCTATTATAGCTTTGGCAGCTATTGATACAAGCAGGAGGAAAAGACCGAGAATCCAATGACTATTAAGAGAACTATTGTCAATACATGAAGATGAAGGTATTGTGAGACACACACTAGCAATTCAACCAAAATATTCTGTTACTCCCTTTTGTTTCATTTTATTAGTATTACTAACTCATCATTTTTTATTGTATTTTAAAAGTTTAAGGCCGAAATTATATAAGCCTACTTACTCGGAGACATATATATATTAGCAAACAAAACTATTTTATCAATTTTGTAGGGGTAAGAGATTCAAACATGAGCCACCCTTATTTTGCTAAAGAGGAGCAATTTAACTTATTGATGTTAAAGTTCCTGAAGAACTATATCACTTCTTTTTATCAGACTTTTTAGATGCTAGAGAATTCCAATAAAAGATTCATTCATATAATAGTATCTTTTCCTTTACATCCTTTTGAGTAGTTGTAAACAAGGAGCTTGCCTCAAGTAGAAAAGTTGTTTTCACATTCCAAGTACAAGGACAAATTCACCACGATATTCCTTTTTTAATACCCAAAGAAGACTTTTCTCAATATTTTCAATTGTACTTTTATGTCAACTTACGTGAGATCCAAAATAGAATGAAAGTTCTTCAAAGATTACAATTATGTGCTATGATTGTTGAGAAACTCATGCATTAGATGTAATGGAGGGAAATCCTTATGCACAATTCCTATGACAACTTAAGGATTATCTATCTCAAGATCTCTAGATCCATCTAAGAAAGGATGTCAAATTAGATTAACATGTTTATAATGAACCAACTGCTGATCAAGTTACAACAATATGGGTTGAAGGAAATGATCCAACAATTCATCTAGAGAGAGATATTGTTGTTCATGCACATTCGGGGAATGTGCATCGTGTGGGGCACTATTATGGTTTCTATGACTCGCTAATATCCTTTGTTGTTTCTAAAAGGAGAAGTAGGATGGCATCAAAATATCAAAAAGATAAAGAATGTTGAGAGCACAGATAAATTAATAGACGAAAGCATCCAAAAAAGACCGTATTCCAATCATGCAACAAGGGTTTCCCATAATGTACAACAAGGTAATTATCCTAAAAACTTTGTTAAGAATTTCTTATGTTATATTATTCATACCAAGTTCACCTACAATTTGTCATTTAAGATTAAGTGAGAATAAATTGTATACATTGTGATATAATATTTTTTTCAAAGATACCCTCAAGAATTAAATTTATAAATCAAACCGAAGAAGATACACCAAAGGAAAGGGATGATCATAGGCCTAATTTTAATTTTGTAGTAGACTTTTTTGAGTGAGAGTAACAAAGTAATTACATCGCATAATGAACTCATATAAGGGATTGCTACCATTACAGATGAATAGCTTAATTTATTTCTAGAATGATATATATTTTAGCTTTTGTTATCCTTTTATTAACTTATTTCCATTTTTAATAAACAAATATCTTTAACTAGATACTTTAGAACCATTGACTTTCTAATCAAATTATGTCCAACAAAGAATATTAAAGATACATCTAATATTTAGTAGTGGGCAAAGAAGAAACTAAAAATAGACAGAAAAGAAATGACAAAATTTATATACTTAAATAAAGTTCACTTATCTCAAAAAATTGCTTGAATATAATAGCACCAAACCAAAACTGTTAAAGAAATGAATTAAGCCTTTATTCAAAGAAAAAGAAGACTTACAAAATATTTTAAAAAAAATTTATTTAATCATTTCAAAAGTTTGTTGTTCATTTACAAGATAATTTGACAAAGACAACTTTTTCAAATACACAAGAAAACAGTACCCAATCCTACATAGGAATACATGAATCACCTTCATATACTGAAACGTGGAATGCTTACTCTAAAACTGAAATGCCAAAAATATGGAATAAGAAAATAACATATTACATTATCATGCCAAAATTCTTGTAATCCCATATGGCATTTTATAGAACTAAAATACCATGTTTCTAATTCAAAACTTACTTTTTATAATATCATGGTCTTATGTTGAATTGGTAAGAATTTGAAGTAGTTATTGCAAGGATCCAGGGTTATCAAGCTCCTCTTTATATTAAATAAATAAAAAGGAAGCCAATGACAAATAACACTATTTCAATTACGTATTTCATAGAAAAAATGAAACCTCGCCAATTAGATATTTTCACTGTGTTAAAATTTATGCGCACAAGAGTGACTCTAGAATAAGTTGGAAAAGTTTCTTACCGCCAATACTACTGTTATAAGCTTCAAATCAGACAACCCCGCCTTTTATGTTAGAAGACTGCTCTAACAATTTACAGTGGATATGTACATTAAATTGGAGACTACACACTTACATTTCCATAGAAAAGATAAGCAATTATTAGAACTGATCTGCATTAAGCAATTGTGGATTCTGTGATAGTAGGCAAAACTAGAGGAGATAAAATAGGGCAAAGGATAGTACTTCCTGTATCTTTTATTAGAGGGCCAATGGATATGCGTCGGAGATATTTGGATTCTATAGCATTAGTCCAACACTTTAGAAATCTAGATTTGTTTATCACAATGACTTGCAACCTAGATTAGAAAGAAATTTAGAATGAGCTAATAAAAGGGTTATAACCACAAGACCATCCGGATTTAGTTTTAGTGTTCAGAGCAAAGTTGCAGGATCTAAAAAATCAATTGTTCAATGCCAAATAATTCTGGAAAGGTTGCAGTACATGTTTATATCATTGAATTTTAAAAAAGAAGGCTACCGCATGCGCATGTGCTTATCATATTCAAGCCAGATTGCAAACTCATTAAACTAGAGGATTTTGACAAGTATGTATATGTTGAATTTCTTGACAAAAACAAGCATTCAGAATTATATGAATTGGTAGTTAAACACATGATGCATGGCCCATGTAGAAGACGGGATTCCAAGAATTCATGCAAGGTTGACAGAACATGCAGATTTCATTATCCCAAAATTTATTGTCAGCATACTATATGCAGCAAAGATGCCTATCTAGTGTATAGAAGAAGAAAAACAAGAAAGGGTTTTGGTACAGAATAAAATGTTGAATAACAAATTGGTTGTCTCATATAATCTATGCTTGCTCACAATGTATAACTATCACATAAATGTAGAACTGTGTTCTGGGATAAAAGTAGTGAAGTCCTTGTACAAGTACATATACAAAAGTCATGATCGGGTTCCTGCAGTTTATATCTCTCACAATGAGGGTAAAAATCTTATTGATGAGATAAAATAATTTCAAAATGTAAGATGGGTATCTGCACAAGAGGCAACGTAGAGAATTTATTAATTCAACCTGAATGAAATGTACCCTATAGTGATAAATTTGCAGCTGCATTTACCTGGAGAACATTGTCTCTAATAGCAACATCAAGGTCTAAGAGAACTGCTCCAATCAGAACATCTATAAAAGACAATACTTCCATAATTCTTTGATTTCTATTCTAAAAGCAAAGACACTACACATATTTATATTTTGAATTCCCAGAGCATTTGTGTGGAGTAAACAAAATAGATGTTAGGAAAAGAAGAGTGCAAAAGCAGGTAATTAGCTGAGTAAATGGTGCAAACCCCATCGAAAATGAGAGATACTATTTGAGGTTATTGTTAAATCATGTGAGTAGCAATCTTCGTTTGAAGATTTGCTAACAGTTAATGGGAAAAAATATCCAACATTTAAAGAAGCTACACAAAAAAAAGGAGTTTAATAGAATCAAATCACAACATTCTTGAATGCTTAACAGAAGTAGATGCTATATGCTTTTCGAAGGTTTATTGTCAATTGAGTGATGCAAGGATTTTGTGGGACTGTAGAATTTTACCAAATAATAATAGTGCATTTCTTTTAGCAGTTAGTAGAACATGTTTTTATTGTATCTTAATTTAAATAAATTTCTATTGTTATTTTTTTTTTTCAAAAGATCAAACAGTTACTTAAACTTCAATGATAAGACTCAAATTTTAATCAATGAAGCAATTATTTATCACTTTATCTTAAAATATTTTACTTTTTTACTTCTCAATTACCAGTAGTACAAATGCAAAATTTTATTTTATTTTGTTAGTAGGAGCACCAAATCAATTGCCAATGATATTTTATAAATTTTTTCTATTCAAATATACTGTTTTGATTAGTCCAGTGGGAGTATGTGCCCCTACTAGGGTATATTTGGCTCCGCCATTAATATTACATATTACTGTCAGGATCTTACAATATCTTTTGTTGTATGATCATTTTTTTGGTTCATTATTTATCTGTATATATGGTTTAATAGAAATAAATTTCAATTTCTCAGTAGAAATGAACAATCTCGATCTCTCAACCAAGAGTTGAATGCCCAATTTTTCATAAGCCACTCGAGATGCCGACTACATTACTTTAAATTTGCGTTATAGTATGTTGTAACACTTTTGGATTAAATTTTGGCGATTTGTTGCAGTCCAATTAAGTATCATTATGTCTTAGTTATAGTCTGTTGCAGTTTTTTGTGTGGGATGTTGCATGGAGAAGGTTTTGGTGGGGAATAGAGCATATGCTTTATCTATTATTTCCCCTATCATCCAAGTGGACAGTCGAATGTATGTCTTTCTATTCCTCTCACTTAGTACTTAATAAAATTTGCTTATGTTGTTGAAAAGTTTTATATATATAATAACTTTCAATTTTATTATTATTTCATTTGTTTAAGATTTTCAAATTGATATAAAACTTTCAAAAGACATTGATCAAGTGATAACTAAAAACATGTAAAGGTTGGATTGGACTTTAAAAATAAAAAAAAATATTTTATTGTTTTCATATTTTGAAAGGTAAAAGATAAAATTGTCAAAATTTTCTTTTTCTTTATATTGCTCCCCAAAAATTTGAAACTCCTTAAGTCATAAAATTAAAAGTGATAGTATATTCAAAAGTAAGAATAAGTATCATTTGAAGATATAAAAATATAGGACATTCAAAGTTAAGATTAACTACCATTTGAAAATATAAAAATTTCAAACACTTCTAAAATTTTGTACATAACATAGGCAATTAATTTTTATTTTAAATTTATTTTTCAAGTACATGTTGAGAACTACTTGATTTTCTAATATTTAAAATTTTTTATGGAAAAAAGACAAATTTGTGCCCTTATCTTTGGGCGTTATTTTTCTCTTTCTTTATGCCTAGAGTTAATACATATCTAATTTGACGGTTAAAAAGTCAAAATAGACACTAAAGAGTTTTCCTAGACACTATAAGAAAACATAAAATTAACCCCTTTAAAATTTATTTTACCTATCATTTTAGTCCCTAATTTAATTTTGTGTCAATTAAACTATTTTAGTCATTAATGAATACAAAAATATTGCTAAAAACAAAAAACATAAAGATGCCACTAGCACCAGTTTTTTTTTTAAATACTTGTGTTGCGAAAATAATTTGAAATTCAAATAGTCCTAAGCACTATCGCTATTTTTTCAATCTTTTAATCATACTTTATTTCATGTAAAAGCAAATTTCATTTTGAAAGGAACAAAAATGATACTAAAATATATGCAGAGTTTAGTTTAAATGTATGAGAACCATAATTATCTATTAAAAATCCATTCATCATTCTCTTTTCTTTTTATTTTTATTTATGTTCACTTAAAATGATTTTCTTTGTTCTTTTTTTTTTTTTTTTTTTGTATTGTTAATATAATTCATGTATAACACGAATTAATTTCATAGAAATTCAGAACCAGAGCTAAAAAAAGGGCAACATGCACAAGACCCTCCTGATTTGGTTTCTAGAGTGTTCAGAGCAAAGTTGCAGGATCCAAAAGGTTAATTGTTCAAAAAAAAAATTTGGAAGGTTGCAGCACATGTTTATGTCATTGAATTTTAAAAAAGAGGGCTACCGCATGCACATATGCTTATCATATTGAAGCCAGAATACAAAATCATTTACCCAGAGGATTTTGACAAGTATGTATGTGTTGAACTACATGACAAAAATAAGTATTCAGAATTGTATGGATTGGTAGTTAAACACATGATGCATGACCCATGTGGAAGACGGAATCCCAAGAATTCATGCATGGTTGATGCAATGCAGATTTCATTGCTCCAAAACATATTGTCAGCATACTATGTGCAGCAAAGATTCCTATCCTATTTATAAGAGAAGAAAGAAAAATAAAAAGGTTTTGGTACGGAATAAAATGTTGAATAACAAATGAGTTGTCCCATATAATCCATACTTGATCTCATTCACACAGGTATAATAGTCATATAAATGTAGAATTGTATTCTGGGATAAAAATAGTGAAGTACTTGTACAAGTACATATACAAATATCATGATCGGGTTGCAGCTTACATCTCTCACAATTATGATGAAAATCTTATTTATGAGATACAATAATTTCAAGATGCAAGATGGGTATCTACAAATAGACAACACGGAGAATCTATAAATTCAACCTGGATGAAATGTACCCTGCTTTGATAAATTTCTAACTACATTTACTGAAAACACTGTGTCTCCTAATGACAATATCAAGATCTAAGAGATCTTCTCTAATCGTAACATTTGTCAAAGATAATGCTCACAAAATTCTTTGATTTGTATTCTAAAAACAAAGATGCTACACCATATTAATATTCTGAATTCCTAGAGTACTTTGTTTGGAGTAAACAAAACAGATGTTGGAAAAAAGAATGCAAAAGCAGGTAATTAACCGAGTAAATAGTGAAAACCTCATCGAAGGTGAGAGATACTAGTCTTGATGCTATTGTTAAATCATGTAAGGGGGCCATCTTCTTTTGAAGATTTGCTAACAGTTAATGGGAAAAGATATCCAATATGTTATGATCAAAACCTTGGGTAGTTGTGGCAATTACTTAACATGCACTTGAAGACATTAACGAATATAAATAAAGAGAAAAATTGCAAGGGACACACAGATTTATGTGTTTCGGTCAAATCGACATACATCCACAGGTGAAGGGGAAAAATACACTAATTTAAAAAGAATACAAATTTAGAAAGATCTCCACAAAACGGGATATAGGCACTATTATAACAAAAGCACAAAAGAGCTCAAATGAAACAAAAGGTAGGATGCTCATAAAGGCCTCGAGAATCCACTAAAGCTCTCTTGGCTTGGTGCACTTAAAAACTTAACTAAGGTCCTTAATTTATGACATTGAGTGGGAGAAAAAAACTCTTCTCAAACTAATGTGGGACAAAACAAAAGATACAAGGTATACTCAATAAATCTCCACCTTAACTTGTATCGTATAACAAATCTCATAAAATAGTTCTCCACAAAAGTTCAATAGCCCATATTCTCAATTCAAAAATGGATTGACACAACTCCACCTTCTCCAACAAAGTCCCAAATTTTTATTCAACGCAAGCCCACTCTTCATCCATAAAATAGACCCAACAAAACTTTGTACAAATACTAAACAGATCACCCGCAAGCTCAAACGTCCCATACACAAAGAAGAGAGTAACAAAATGGCCAATACCAAGAAGAAATTGCTTGCCAATGAGTAACCCATGATTCAAAATTTCTCAACTCAAAACTTCATTACCATCAAATCGACTTAACCCGGGTCCCCAGCTCTGATACAAATTTGTTAGGGATTGGAACCTCGGGTATTTGTGAAAATTACTTAACGAGTTCTTGAAGACAGTAACGAATATAAATAAAGAGAAATATTACAAAAAAAGAGACACACGGATTTACGTGGTTTAATCAAATCGACCTACTTCCACGAACAAACACATCTTATTCAAGGAAAAATCCACTAATTTAAGAAGAATACAAATTTGGAAAGACCTCCACAAAATGGGCTATAGGCACCATTATAACAAAAGTAAAAAAAAGTTCAAATAAGACAAAAGGCAGGATGGCCATAAAGGCTCTGAAATCCCACTAAAACTCTCTTTGCTTGGTGTACTTAAAAGCTTAATTAAGGCCCTTAATTTATAACGTTGAGTGGAAGAGAAAAATTCTTCCCAAACTAATGTGGAACAAAACAAAAGATACATAACTTATAACGTTGAGTGGAAGAGAAAAATTCTTCCCAAACTAATGTGGAACAAAACAAAAGATACAAGACATACTCAACACAACACTTAAAGAAGTTGCACAAAAAAAGGGGTTTAATGGAATTAGATCATAGCATTCTTGAATGCTTAAAAGAAATTGTTGCATTCCAGATGCCATATGCCCTTCGAAAGTTATTTACAACTATACTGGTTTATTATCAACCGAGTGTGCAAGAACTTTGTGGGACATAATTATTTTGAGGCTATGTCTGATGATTTCAGAAGAGATGGGCAGAGTTATGAAGCTTGCACATCCAGTGTCATAACAAGTTTGAATTTTTTTTCTTGGAGAGCATGGGAAAGAACACTAGACATTTTATCCTACCAAAACCACTAGCAGAATCAACTAATAATTCAAGCTCTTACTCTAGAGAAATGCTTGATAAAATGGCCGTAGAAAATCCTACAAAAGATTATGATACAGAAGGAAAATTGAATCTTGATCAGTAGGACGGTTTTACAAAGATAATGCAAAAAGTGAATTCTGGAAGAAGTAGCATGTTCTTTGTTGATGGCCCTGGAGAGACAGGCAAAACATTTTTGTATCGTGCCCTGTTAGCTCACATAAGATTGGGAAAAATGATTGCATTAGCAACAACAATATCTTGAATAGTAGCAGCAATCATGCCTAGAGGCAGAACTACACTCAAAATTCAAAATCCTAATTATAACAAAGGAGACCAGCCACTTTAACATAGGACTCCAAAACAAAGTGGCCTTGAAAAATTATTGAATGAGACCAAATTAATCATTTGGGATGAAGCTCTAATGGTGAAAAGATTTGTTATTGAAATATTGAATTGAACATTGATGGATATCATGAAGAATGAAGAAGAATTTAGAGGAAAAGTTATTATTTTTAGTGGTGATTTTCGTCAAGTCTTGCCAGTTGTTCCCTGAGCTACAAGAGAGCAAACCATAAATGCGAGCCTTGTAAAGTCTGCTTTGTGGCCAAAGATGGAAAAAATCACATTAACTAAAAACATGATAGCAAGAAATGACCCGGCATTCAGTGATTTTTTATTACGAGTAGGGAATGGACATGAAGCAAAAAATAGTGAATTCATGATAACCATTACATAGAGAATGTAATACTTATTAGAGCAAGTACTTATTGAGAGCATATTCCCTGACTTAAAGGAAAATGCACATTCAGTTGAATATATATCATCAAGGGCAATACTTGCTACTATAAATGAATCTCTGATAGATTCTTTCAATGAGAAACTAATTTCAATGTTTCTTAGTTGTGCAAGAAGTTTTAACAGTTTGAAGAAGCAGAGGATGATACAAATAAGTATAACCAAGAGGAATTCTTAAATTCCTTAACTCCAGATAGATTGCCCCCTCACAAATTAACACTAAAAGTTAATTGCCCAGTCATACTATTTTGAAATTTGGATCCCTCAAATGGGTAATACAATGACATAAGAATGATATGTAGGGAATTTGAGAATAATGTTATACGCGCGAAGATTACAATAGGATAGCACAAGGAAAATCTTGTGTTCTTATGACGAATACCATTATCCCCTGTTGAAAATGAAGGATATCCTTTTATGTTGAAAAGAAAGCAATTTCCTATTCGTCTACCCTTTGTCATGACAATTAACAAAGCACAAGGGCAAACCATCTCTAACATTAAAAAAAACCTAGTTCTAATTTGTTCCCCAACACTAAAAAGCCCATAAAAAGATTCCAATGAATACCATCTTTGACTTAATCTTTATTCCAGACTCCAAACAAAACATTCAAAAAAATAACCAATATTCCACCAAAAAATTTACTTTCCTCAATCATTTGCAAGTAATAATAAAATACAGAAAGGCCCACTAATGACCAATAAATAAAGCAATTGAAAAAAAAAAAAAAACAAAGCTGATTAAAGTTAATTACTTGTATTAATTTTGGTTCCCTAAAATTCAGTCACGTCCGGTATCATAGAGGAAGCCAAAAGATTTGATAGGAATAAAAATCCCATAAACTTTATAACGCATAATTTTAATAATAACCAATAAATAAAATAACGTAAAGGAAATTATAACTCCATCAACAATGAAACAAACAAAAAATATAGCAGATCGATACAATTCAATCACATTTCTTAATATAAATACAGACCTGAATCAGATGCTTACTCAACTCAAAAAAGAGAAAAGGTGCATCTTGATCCCTAATCACTTACTAAACTAGGTAGTTAATATTTACAATTCTCCATAAGTTGATTTATCTTGATTTCTAATCTTCTATTATCGAATTGCATGCTTAGATTGAAACGAAAAGACGAATTTTAATTTTAAATAAAGCAAAATTAGTAGAGATAAGGTAAAGTATGTGAAGATTTAGGTACAAGACCAAAACAAAAAGAAGAAATAAAAGATACTACTGGTTTGTAGAATCAATTTGATATGTGTTGAATGTGTTGGATATCAATTTCACGTGAGATAAAGAAAGAAGCTACTTGGTACTTAAAAAAAAAAAAAGGGAAAGACATAAGCCAACCACTATAGGGTCAGTATTTGGATGGTTAATATTGTGTTTTGGGCTTCACAATTGAGGCCCAACCAAACCGTGTACAAATTTTCTCGGTGGCCCTCATGGACTTAAAAATTTTCGGAATCATAATGTTGTTGTTTGTGTAGGGGTGTCAATGGGTCATGATGGGTCTTTATCATATCGGATCCTTATTAGATTTATGTCAAGAATCGTAAATTCGGACACGACCCATTAAAATCATCCGTGTCGTGTTGTGTCGTGTTATGACCCGTTTATTAATGGGTGGACACGACACAAATCGTTTGACCTGTTAAACTTTTTACCATTATAACAATTACTTAATTTTAACATGATAACTCACCCCATCAACCCATTGATCCGATATACCAG
This sequence comes from Cinchona pubescens, assembly GCA_025175665.1. NCBI lineage: Eukaryota > Viridiplantae > Streptophyta > Magnoliopsida > Gentianales > Rubiaceae > Cinchona > Cinchona pubescens. The sequence goes on along the minus strand of JANKKI010000055.1, from coordinate 2,832,774 downwards.
AATACTAGTTGTTTATAGCAACTAATTGGTTGTGTTGGGTTATCTGAATGTTAACGAATTTAACGGGTTGTATCCGGTTACTCGATATCTTAATGGGTTATCAGGTCAACCCCGACACGACCCGTTTATTTCGGGTCATTAAGGGGTTGACCCAATAATAATCCGAAAAAATTCATGTCAAGTCATAACCAATTAATTTCGTGTAGTGTTCGTGTCGGGTCATAACGGATTGACCCAATAATAATCCAAAATTACCACCACTATGTTTGTGTGGGCTGATGAAGATTTTATCTGTTTTCTTGATTCTTTTGAATAAATAATACTATCAACCTTTTCTGGAGATTGGTCTATTTGTTGTAATTTTTGTTTCCCAACTAACATAACTTTTGGCATGACTAATAAAACATTTTACTATTTTCATTGGAGCTTTGTCATGCACTTCTTTTGTATTTAAACAAAACCAAAACTATAATTTACCATTTCCTTCAAAGGAAAAAAAAAAAAAAGGAGTCTTGGTGTATTGTTAATTTTTTGGCTTTAATTGCTGACATAAAATCCTCAATGCATATTTTTACAACTTTCATTTTCACAAATACATACCATTCAGAGTTTTACTGCTGTTTAATTTGTGATCTTTTACAAACTTGCATTTGCACATATAAACATATGTTTAATGTCTTAGTTATTTATACATTTTAAAACTGATTAGGTAATTCTTTCCTTTACAGAATCAATTTGATATGTATCTATATTTGACACTTTTACATTGCTCAAAGTCAAAGATCAAAGTAGCTCTTGATTTGCGTTATTCTCTACCGTATGTTTCATGCCTTAATTAATCCATTTATTTATTTTTGGACTTGACGGATAATTTCTGCTTACGAGACTATAACACTTAAACATTGACACAACACATAATCCCTTAATGACGTAGTAAGGCATAATTAGATGTCCATATGAATACATTTCACTCAAATTGACTTAAAAAAGTAAATTTTCAACCAATTAGGCTAATCCTAAATAAAACATTATGAAGATTTCTAGACATAATTTTTCTTAGCAACGTGTTGTGAATTTTTTTTTTTAGTTTACCATTATCATTATATTCACAACTTTTTTGAAATGCAATGCAAGGAAATCAATGAATGACGAATACAACCCTTTCCATTAACTCATTAAAAGACCAACAAGATTAATGGATAATAAGGGTACTATTAACAAGAAAAATGAATGTTGAGCCGTATCGGACTATCTAAAGATCAGAAAATCGACAAAAGCTCACATTAAAGAAGATATTTTGCACATCCATACCAAAAAAAAAAAAAATGCTATCAAATCTAATGACTTTTCAAGGCACAGAAACTCCTGAATTCTGAAAAAAAGAAATCGTTAATAAGAATAAATTCATGCATTTTTTCATACTTTTAGATGCATTTATGATTAATTTGAAATGCAATGCACTTATATATATATGTGTACCTAATTAATTTTTCATGTCATCACCTATTGAGCCTTTATTATTATTTTACTTACTTATTAATTAATCAATGTCAATAATACAGAATGCACCCAATCAAGTTTAAATTATGAAGAGACGTGACTAAAAATGAAGGCCACATTCTACAATAAATAGTGGAAGAAAGAATAATTATTGTAGCACTAAAATTTACTTGCACGTCGTATCAAGGTGATACTATGCCTACTAGAATGTTATTATTACACTATTGCTATTGTGCCTAATAACTATGTCAGCACAATTTCAATTAGAGAGCACAATTACATCTACAATATCACTGAATATTTAAATAAGTATTAATACATCTAATAATTATATTCGGAGAATTCCAAATGTCAAGTACAAGTACGTCCATAATCCAATTAAATAAAGATTGTACTGAAGCAGCAGAACTACAAAAATGGTGAGTAAATAAACAAAGAACTTATGTATACTAAAAACTTATTGTACAACTAAATTTGTAATAATACTTAATAATTAAAAATAGTAAATATCTATTACTAACTCATATTTTATAACTACTAGTTCAAACATCAAAGAGGGCTACAAAAGCTGAAAGCATGTTGAAGAAAAATAAAATCATCAATGCCCAAGAAATCAAACTTCGTGATAATATACATAATCTTGAATCACTAACTCAAGTGAATAATAAAATTTTGAAATAAAAGATTCAATGTATTTGCTTTACTAACCTAAACAAAATATTTTTTTTCCTTATAATTCTTTTTATAAATTTACTGTAACTATCACAAACATTGAAAATAAAGATTAACTATACTATAATTCTTGCAAAACATGTAAAAAAAAAGAGTAGAAATATTGGCAATATATGAATTGTCCAAAATATAAGCAATGATATATCAGATTGTATCCCAAGGTAATAAAAAATGAATCCAATACTTTTTTATGAAATGAATATACTTAAATAATCACAAAAAGAAAAACATATTTAGCTACAATTTTACATGTTTAGAATCATGCTGGAAGTTATTTAAGGAGAAAATTTAGCAACAATTGTATTGTTTGAAGAGCAACCACAAATATTGGTGGGGTACCAAGCACAAGAGTATATAGAGTCAATCAATAACGCACATATATATAGGGGTATTCAAATCCGATCCAATTCGAATGAATTTGAGGCTAAATGGGTTGAATTTTTAGGTTTTGGGTTATTTGGGTCGGGTCACCCGACTTTACTAGGGTTGAATTGAGTTTTATTTTTGAAACCCAACCCGAATAAATCCAAATATCCGAATAATGACTAATTGTTGCTGTAAAATGATGCTAGTGTTTGAACTTTATTCAAGCATTTTTCCTTTTTCTTTTTTTAAGTTTAGGGTTTCGAGTTAACCCGAAAGATCTGCCCGACTACTACTTGGGTTGAGTTACTAAATTAGTTGAGTTGAGTTGGATTTTAATTTCTTGACTCGAAAACTCAAAAATTCGAATCTGAAAACCAAAAACCCGACCCATGAATACCCCTACATATATAATAAATTTATACTATTCAATGATGATATATCACATTAATATATTTAATTTCGCTGGGAATTATGATGACATGCAGGAACAAAAAACAATCGAAATACTATCAAAAAATGATCGGCTATATGTATAATGACGCAAATTCCTCATCAAATTTCAAAAGATTTATGAAAACAATGGCAAAATCTTAATGATTGCACATGACTTTGTAAAATAAAAGAAGACAAACAATCAACCCAAAATCTTAATGATTGCACATGACTTTGTAAAATAAAAGAAGACAAACAATCAACCCAAAAAATGAAAAGCTGCAAAAAGGAGCTTTTTCAGGGAAAATTGAGAAAACATCAAGTATAGTTCAAGGATGAAGAAGATGATGTTAAAACTACTTGAGAATTTAAACAGGAAGATTGCTAGCTCTAAAAGTGAAAAAGGAGGCAACAAGAAAACATTAAAAAAGAAGATAAAGTTAAAAAATGTTGCCTTTTGATTCTACTTTTTAATTTTAGCTTTAGTAAAAGCAAAATATTGGTTTATTTCCTCCTATTATGTTTTACTTAGGATATGAGTGTTACATAATAAACATTTACAATTCAGCAAATTCATTAATTGTTCAATAATCTCACATGCTTTATCAAATGTATACAATAATTACAATTTACAATAAACACAAAGACATATATATCAACAATGTCTTTTGCAATTAATACATAAAAAAACAACAATTATTCAAAATCATCAACCTATGTGCAATGCACATGCACAATCCCTAGCTGTACTTAAAAGTCAATTATCTTGTTGTTTCCTCAAACCCAACGATAACAGTTATTTTGGATGCTGTTCTTGTTCAGTTAAAAGAATAATTCTTAATAGGGACAGATTAGATTGAAGAATAGAAAATATAGCATAGCATAGCAAACCAAAACAAAAAGGAGAGAAGATACAACTTTGGAACTAACAAAGCTTAGATCTTAGAAAAACATAGTAAGTTATGTTAGCAGCCATCAAAAGTGAGCTATTGGAGCCAACTTTCATTTTCCTCTTTCCTTCTAAATAATGCTACAAATAAGAATTGTTTGTTTCCACATTTTTCTCAAGAATATGATACCTGTAACTTACTATCTTTTCTAATGACATTTAGATCAAAGAGGGGAAAAAATGAGGATGAGGAAAACATATACTGATGAGTAATAAATCGCCTAGGCCTGGAGGGCAAGGCTTTTGCCGAGGATTATGTCATCTGTGAAGAAATCAGCTTCTTTCCTAAATGTTCCCCTACCAAAGTCTAGGTTGTATGAGTCTGCAAGACCTTCCACCAGGTCAAATTCTGGTTTCCATCCAAGCACACTTTTTGCTTTTTCAATGGATGCAAAGAAATGCTGCATTTTCATACCATCAGAGTTATCAGACATACAAGAAAATATTATTCAGGGTAGGGTATGCAAATGATCATCAGCAGAAAACTACACGATACTATTGCTGTCAAGAGAATGCTGACAAGGATTACTTGTTATTAATAATATCCTCCAACTTTGTTAATATTTCAAATAATTATGTATATCTATGGACTGTTTTGGATTGTATATTTTTCTTAGAATATTTGGTTTTCTAAACATATTGAAATAGTAATACTGATAGTAAGATGTCTTGTATTCAGGTCTACATCTAGACTCTTTCAGTATCGTTGTAAATATACCTCAACAAACAGAAATTGTCACAAACTTCATGCCACTGCTACATAGATCCTAGATTGTCACTTGGTCAAATTTTCAAGTAAAATGACATAAACAGTGTTCATTTTCAACAGAATTCACTTAAATTACCTGGTCGCGGAATGGAAATATTTCTTTTTACCAAAATCAAACTCCTTGGGGTTGTAGTGAATAATCTCAGGTTCAGGGAATCCAGCAGCCTGTTAGAAATGTTTCATAATCAGTTTCCTTTTGCCACTTCTTTGATTCAGTAAGCAATCAGATAAGTCTATATATTAATGAGTATACCTTTGCACATGCTTTAGCTAATCCTTCAAAGGTAACATATTTTTCTCCAGATATGTTAAATACTTCCTTAAATGCTTTTTCATTACCAAGAACATTAATGAAAGCGGTTGCAAGATCCTGAAAATATACAAGTGAACTGCATAAAGTTCTGCTCTGAGTAAAAAAACCAAAAGGAACAATAAATAGCAGCACAAGTGAGTGATGTAATTTTCTTTAGCTTCTGTAGAATGAAATAATGTTATCCTTTCCATACAATTTTTAACTCTACAAAGGATTTAGATTCAAAGTTTGCTAACCTTTACGTGACCAAGTTGGGTTATTTGTATTCCTGAGTTCGGGATTGGAATTGGACGACCTTCTTTCAGCCGGTGGAAGAACCACTCTTCAACAGGGGTTGTAGTTTAATGGTCCATAGATATAGACTGGCCTAATAGAAGTCCAATTAACACCTCTTGCATCCAGCAAGCTCTCAGTCTCAAGTTTCCCCTTGTGCCTACTCTTTGGATCAACTGCATCAGTCTAAACAAATTGACAAAATGCAGAGAATGGTTTTAGTGAAAGAAGGTTGAACAAATTACAGAAAACTTCTACATATTGCAACTCGGTATGAAAAGAAACAGGAATAGGATATGTTGGTATGAAAATAAGATGTTACATGCGGACCTCAAAATGTGGAGGACAATCAGTTTTGAGGTAAACACCAGCTGAAGAACAGTATATGTACCTGCAATTTGACGCGTTTAGAAAACTAGATGAAGTAAAACTTTCCATTTTCTAGCTGATCTAAACAAAAGAAAACCACTTCATCATTGAATTGATTATGATAATTTAAATTATACACCAGGCAAATGATGCAATCAAAGAAACCTTCAGTGGATGCTATCTGTTTAAGTGCGAACAAACTCTGGTAGATGCTGCATTCTAGCTATTTGCCTGAGTGACTTGTTTTTCTTTTTCTTTTTTCTTCAAGTTTGGCATGAGATAGGCTGGAAAAATTCTGAGGTGATCAAGAACAAGAATCAGACTCTTATCCTCTCTACTTTGATTCAAGAAAGATGGCATAATGCTCTCTAGTTGACATTCCAACATCTTTCAACAAAAATCGTAAAAGAAACTGCAAAAGATCAAATATGTAGTGGAAACGATCCTATCCATCTTGTTATAAACATGTATGAGTAAAAAATGGGGTAGTGAATAATATCAGGAAGAAACAGGTCGAAAGCTTACTGTTCAAGATTAGGTAATGCATCTATTATGGGTTCTGCTTCAACTGCTTCACGACCTGAGAATAAAGAAAAACGCATGAAGGTTTAGTCAAAGTCAGATACTAAAATAAGGTTTGTTGGACTATTATTGATAGGTTCAAATGCATTATAACATTATACATAAATATACCATTATCTTATATCATATACAACATCAAAACCTTCCGCTGCAAGACTGCTCTTCACAAAGTCAAAATCTTTCCGGTCTCCCTTCAAATGCAATATCTGTACCAGAAAGATACCTTTTCACTCATGTGACCAAACAAAACTAATCTGAGGCAGCATGATTTCTTTGTGGCATAAAATCCAAGCAAGGTCCTCAAGCTGAATCAAGTTGGATACTTCTTATTACCTTGGAGGAAAAATCAGCAAAATCTGTGTCTGATTCTCCAGGCAATTGCTGAGTAATAGGTGCTTTTCCTCTGGTGAATAGAGTTACCTGCACCCATGTTTACCAAGTCCATAAACTTTGTACACATACCCTCATATTTGAGAGCTTCAACTTGTTTTAGGCTCAATACGATTCATAATTAAAATACCAAGTAAGAGAATTGATGTAAGATGAATTAGGAGAAAGTTCAAAAAGAGAATTGATGTAAGACGAATTAGAAGAAAGTTCAAACATTGGAATGATATCAAGGAAAGAATGTTAGTAAACCTGATGGCCTTCTTTCACAAGAAGTCTGGACAAAAAGACACCAATAAATCGGGTTCCTCCCATGATCAGAATTTTCTTTTTTGCTGATGCTGAGACATGAAGTGCTCCTCTTGGCTGCAATACCTTCCTTTTATACTTTAACAAGAAAGAAACATCAATATTTATGCTTTACAAAAGCTAAAACAAGCTATATAATTGATGTTTGCCCACACACACATGTATGTTTTGGTACTTGAGCAGAGAGACCAGAATATCTTCATAGTTTCTCCAACCCTGAGGTTTCATTCCTAATTTCCAAGAAAATATATTGATTGCAATCATTTCATTCCACACCGAAAGATGTGTTTGGACAATCGCTGGTTCACTCTCTCCCCAAACGTAAGACGAATACATCTTTCCGCAGCCAACTGATTCTTTATTCACATTAATAAGAAGGCATGCCCTGATTCAGGTTTGTGTGGGTGATTTAGGAATTTGATTCAGGGATGCACACGAAGATGCATGACATAGTAGTCCAACCAAATTTCACTTTCCAAGACATTTCTGCAAACACAAATGTGGCAGCTATAGTCCATTTTCCCCATGATGAAATAGATCCTTCGAAACAATAACGATCTTGAGTGTCTACTTGGGCACATAACTTTGAGCACATTCAGCTTATTAGTAGGAATGAAGTTCCATTTCTTTATTAGGAGATTTTTCATAACTTGTTCATTAATTCTTTTTAATTGCTACAGACAGGACTAGACCATGGAAATGAAAATGTTGGAGATATTCATCAAGAAAGTTCCTTACTTTGTTGCTTCTAAAATAGCTAAATGCATAATCCATTAAACATAGATTACACAAGCGGATGCATAATAAATTTGAGCAGTTCATTAATCTAAAGGTAGCTAGTCCGACAATAAAATGTAGCCGAGACAAAACACTTCTCGTATAACTTATTACACATGAATTCAAATCACCTAATCCACTGTAAATTACTAGATTATTTAAAAAAAATACAAGAGTAACTATTCCAGTTCCAATTTTAAGTTCAATAACAGCAACAGACTAATATATATAAAGATGTGATGCAATAATACCTGAACTGATGTGGTCAATCTAATGCCATTGAAGTCAGAAAGGGATGATGGAAGAACAAAGAAAGAAGGCTGCTTAGCCTGCATCACCACCATACTAGCCATGAATATTCAAAGATATGCCACCCCCGATACCCAAGTCACACAGAAATTGTGATGGACTCTGTTTTAAGTGGAAAATTTTGGAGGATCAGGATGATGCACCCCATCACTAGTTGAGTGTCTCTCATTCTTACAATTGGGATAAGACAATGACTCCACTCTCCTTCCTCTGCCTCTCACATAGTCACATACAGCTCTCTACTTCGGTTATATCCACATTTTCTGTGACATCACCAATGCCCTTCTTAAACTGGTAAACCACAAACATGCCAAGTGGCAAAAAGGGTGGACTTAAATACTGAGCAGAAAATCATCGCATCATAAAAAATTCTCAAATTCGAGTCTTGTTATCTATTTTTAGGAAAATATTTAAGTAAATTTGGTTTTTGACCAGACTTATAGATTTTGTTGTCAAAATTAAATTTTAAATTTTTTTACTTATAATGTCATAAATTTTCTAAACTTTAATCCATACCACAGAATCTATAAGTGAAGGTAAAAACCGAATCTATCTAAATTTTTACCCTATTTTTATTGCCTTCAATCATTTAATTGATGGATAATATGTAAATATCACCATAAACTAAAGAAATAGGTAGCATTGTCATATTTGATTTAAAGACAAATGAATAATCTATTGTTCTTTTAAACTTTTAACTTACCACAAAAATTTGCCGCAAACACTATAAAAAAAAAATATTTACAGAACCATAAATTTAGGATCACTTTTCAAAAATATTTTACGTGATAAAATCCTATTTAATCACCAATGTTTGATTTTACATATTCGATTGAATTTCATTTTTATTTTTTTGAATCTAATAACATTACCTTATGCTTTGTTACTTTATATATAAGCACTCCTATTTAACCTAAAAAAAAAAAAAATTCACCACAAACATCCCTCCCAAAAAAAAAAAAAAAAAAAAAAAATTTTGTGAAAAAACAGAACTTTACTGTTGTACCCCCTATCCTTTGCTGAAACATCTTTTGCATCACTAGAATGGCTCCTTAAACAACCCCAAAAACCACCCAACACCCTTTTCTCCCCTTCCTAAACGTACCTACTAAGGCAAAATGGCAAGTGTCCTGGGATGGGTTCAGCCCGGATTCTCAACGACCTCAGATCAGCTAAAGCAGCTGAACAGGTCCTTCAGTAGAGTTGCAGTTTCAGTTGGGCCTTTCTTAGGGACTAAATATAGCCACTGCTTTGCTGTTTCTTGCAGATTACTTATGTAAGTCCTATGTTGAAACTCAAATTTTCTGGTGCCAATTTGCTCAAATTTTATGGGTTTTTGGTTTCTTGATGTGCTTTTCTTTTTGTTATCCACAATGGAATTGTTATACACAAACATGTTTGTATGTCTAATTACCCTTGTGATGACTCAAATAACCGTTCAAGGAAAAAAATGTAACTAAATTGTTTTTTTTTTTTTTAAATTTATTTTGAGTTACAATATCAGCCTTCTATCAGTAGTTTGAATAAAACTTATGTACTTCAAATTCCTTTCCTCAAGTTGAATTAGATTGATAAAAAAGTTGTCTTGACCATGAGTTAATTTTCTTGATCCCCAACTATTTCAAATGTCAAAGAGTAAGATGCACAAATTCCCTTCTGGAAGGCAGAATGTTCTGATCGCAATCATTTGTTGAAGATAAGGTGCTCTATAAAATTACCATCGAATACCCGGTACAATGGTATAGTTATGGGTATGCAAAACTGTCATACAAATATTCTATCTATACTACCTGTTGATAAAAAAAAATTGAATTAGAGTTACCCTGTGTATAGTATCGTTCAAAGTAAAGTTTAGCACCGCGAGTAGTACTCACGCCTGGATGACCTGAAAATAAAAGGGAGCGGGACTGTGTCTCCGGATAAGCTCCCACTCTCAAGTCAGTATTTAGACTAAAGAGTAAAATTTAATAAAAATTTATAGCTTATGAAATTTGGAAAGTAATTAATTGAATTTGACCTGTCATTTTGATATTTATACCTAAAACTGATGGGTCGAATCGATCCGCAAGTCAAATATATAGTTTATTTGAATCACGAGGGTAAAATTACTAAAAAAAACCCTAATGGGCCGGGCCCAGAGTCATGTATAATATTGTCGTTGAGTATTTTGACATCATTAATACCTATTTGGTATGCAATACAAGATATCGGAATGCACGAATTGGTACGCAATTCGCAAGTTACCCAAGGAATTAGATAAATTTAAAAATAGACTGTCCCATTGTTACCATTTGCACAATTAAAAGTATGGGATTGTCTGTGCCTCTATCAAATTTTGAACTTGAAATGCATCAATACAACTAGCATACTAGAATTTGTTGGTTTCATTGAGTTCTCATTTTTCACGGAAACTTTAAAGAATGATTCCGCATTGCAAAATTATGACATTTTATATTTGTGTGGTCTCTCACAAGACATTTCTAATATATAACCAGAGTAAAGATTTTGCAGTTCCAAGAAGAGATGCTATCGCCTTAATCTTTTCGAGTTTAGTCCTGTCACGGGCTGATTTGCACGATGCTGCATTCGCGCAATCTGTTGGATTCAAAGAATACATTGATACCTTTGATGGCTACTTATTCAAGTACCCTCAGAACTGGATCCAAGTCCGAGGTGCTGGTGCAGATATCTTTTTCAGGGACCCTTTTGTTCTTGATGAGAATTTATCCGTGGAGATATCCTCTCCTTCATCCTCCAGATACCTGAGTGTTGAAGACTTAGGTCCACCACAAGAAGCCGGAAAGAAAGTTCTTAGGCAATATTTGACTGAGTTCATGTCTACTCGACTTGGAGTCAGACGCGAATCAATTATTCTTTCTACCTCTTCAAGAACAGCTGATGATGGAAAATTGTACTATCAAGTTGAGGTCGGGCCTTCAAACTGTCTATTCTTTCGATATCTCATCTTCAATAAGCTACATATTTTTTCATTCATGCAACATTTTAGGGCATACCCTTTGCTAAACCAAACAAGAATAGCATCTGAAACATTTCAAACACTGAAAGTTTTAAATGCTACGAAGCTGATAACTAGTAACTCTTAACTTCGTCGAAAATGATTCACCAAAAGTTAACTTCTGTGGATCAAATCTGACATGTGTCGCACTGCCCTTTATAGGGTTTCTTCCTTTCATAACCACCCCGTCTCCGTGTAAAGTTCTTGTCAGATGCTGCAAGGCTAAAACAAGTCTAGTTTCATGGAGAAATTTGATATCATACCTTTTGAAGTAGTATCGTTTATGCCTGATTCTTTGCTGCATTACAGAATCTGCGTTTTGTGCTAAGTTTTTCCTGTTTTTATGGAATATCAGGTGAACATAAAATCATATGCAAGCAACAATGAATTGGCAGCTAGAACGTTATGCCTCAGGACCGAGTAGTCAGTTTGGAATGGGATAGGAGGTACCTGTCAGTTCTTGGAGTTGAAAACAACCGGCTATATGAACTAAGATTGCAAACACCTGAAAAGGTATTTGCAGAAGAGGAAAATGATATCCGTGAAGTTATGGATTCCTTTAGAGTAAACAAAGTGTCGGCTTAGATTGGAAATGATTCATGAGTTTTGTACTTTTTGACAATTCAGAAATCAGAATACTGTTTTATCACTTTGGTTTTTGGTCTTTTATGTTCCAACATAATGTTGTTAATTTCTCTGGTCTCGAAAGCTCCATATTTTCCTGTTGTTTGTTTCATGATCCAGTCAATCTTACACTAGATTAAATGAATGAACGTGATTTAGTGATTTAGATTTTATTTTTAAACTTATATTTATTATAAAATTTAATTATTTTGCTATGTCCCTTAACTTGAATGTCTTTTTTATAATTATTTAGGCTATTTATGTGAATACACCTCAAAAGCTGTAAAAGAGTAAATAAATACTACTTTTAAAGCTTCATATTAATAAATACATTTGATTGAAGTAAATTTTTTTATGTAATAAAATATTACGATTGAAGTTTAGAAATTTTGAAGATTAGGAAATAATTTTCTTGGGATAGATTTTAGAAAGCAAACAAAAATAAAAATATATAATTTACTTAAAAATAAATTTGCATATTTTATTTATACTTTTGGACCCTTAACAAGAAAAAAGAAATCCTTATAAAACTAAAATTTTAGATTTATATTTAGAATTTTAGTTTCTTTGAAGCACATTTAGATGTTTCAAGTAGAATTTTGGGATAGGTTTAGAAATAAAAGATAAATATTAAATAAAGTTACTAAAAACTTTGATTGAATATATAATACAATAAATGAAGGAGTCTGATTTAGTTTTAGATTTTCTTTTCCAAGTTACCCCTACTATAAAATTTAATGACTTGGTTATATTCCCAACTTGAATTTCTTTTTATAATTTTTTTTCAAGTTATTTATATAAATACTCCTAAAAAAGTAAAAAGAAGAAATAAAATTTTATTTTAACAGATTCATAGAAGGAAATAAATTTGAATGAAAAAAAAATTTCCTTATGTAATAGAATATTAGGAATGAATTTTAGAAATTAAAGGGAATATTGTTTTGGGATGAATTTTAGAAATCAAGCAATAATAAAAATATAACATTTACTCGAAAAATAAATTTACATGTATCACCTATACTTTTATGCCCTTAAAGAGAAAAAAAATCCTAAAAATGTACACATGAAATAAAAACTAATTTTTTTGAGAATTCATTTAGAATTGAACTTGATTAAAGTAACTTTTATTATAGAGTAGAATTTTGGGATAGATTTATAAATTGAAGATGAATATTAAATAAAGTTAGCAAAAAAAATTAATAGAATTAAATAGAATTATGCTTATGATAATTATCAACACATATAGGTTGTGGATACATTAATAAAGTAGATAATATTTATATGCAATTAAATGTATAAGAAACTAATAATTTATTAACAGTTATTAAAAAAGAAAAAGAAAAATTCGTTTGATAAATATAGGAAAACAAAGTTATTTTAATTTCAAAAAGTTAAATATCAATTTGGCTATTCAAATAAAGCAAAAATCTCAATATAGTTTTTTAAATTGAAAAGGTCTCGATTTGACCCTTTGATAACCCTAAGAAATTAGGGTTATTCATTATTCTTTTCGTACAGTTTTGGTACTAGTTTCGGCATTTTTAATTTATATGTATTCGTTTTTGTGCATTTCTATTTATATGTGTTAATATATGTTATAGTAGTGTTTTAGTGTTTATTTAATATTATTTAACTTATATTTATGTGTTTAGGATTGTGTTTAAGTTGTTTTCCTAATTCCTCCCGTAATTGGTATTTTTTGTGCGTTCTTATTTGTCTTTTATTTATAGTTTCAGTATGTGTATAAATGTTAATTTAGTGTTATATTATAGATAATAATATGTATCTTTGTTCTAGGGTCACACTTTCTTTAGAAAATACTGCATCAATCAGATGTCGAACGGAAATTTTAGAAGTAAAACGATGAAGCAGTGCAAGTCCTGGCAGAATGGTAGCTCACTGTAGCAAGGTAGGACTTGGCTGTAGTGAGCCTTGTTAGGCTACTATTGATTTTGATATTTTCTAGGGCTCTGAGTGCCCGTTTAGGACTTGTAAATATGCGTTTCGAAACTAATTTAGAGCCCTACGCATTGGAATTCGTAAAACATGTAAATAAAGGTTTTTAGGACCTTAAAAATATTTTTTTGTTTCAACTTCCCTTTGGGGGGCTAAAAGATTAGATTAGGAATTTCTTTATTTTTTAAGAAGAGTTAAAAATGAGATTCAAAATTGACAATTTTGGATCGAGAACTTTTAATTCTTCATTAGAGAAGCATTTTTAAACCTTCTTAAAGCTTTCTTATGTTTTTTAATTCTTGTTTTATGGTTCTTTTATCATTTACTGCTTTCTAGGGTTACATAGTTTTCCTTACTCTCAAATCTTTATGCTTTCTTTAATAGTTTTCCTTACTCTCAAATCTTATGCTTTCTTTAATTGCTTACGTAGATTAATGGCCAGAGTAATTTAATTACTTTCGTAAATTAATTCTAGTTTTAGTCCTTATATTATTTTAGTTAAATTTCTTCCATTGACGCTTCTTCAAATAATATTTAAACCAAAGAATCGGTATCTGTGAATTCGACCCCTACTTCCACTATATATTATTGATTTCGTACACTTGCGGTACATTATCTAATTAATGGTTGGATTACGAGATTATAAATTTTATAACTAGATATTTTATGTAGCACCCTCCAAATTGAAAAAATATTTCAATATATTCTTCAAATTCAAATAGTCTCAATTTGGTTCTCAAAACTAAGACAAATGCCCCAATGTGACCCCCAAAACTAATAGATTATGAATTTGACTCTCCAAACTGAAAATCTATTAATTTGCTCTCCCAATTGTATTTTCATACAAAAATAATTTAAACTTTCTTATTGATTGAAGTTAAATAGAATACCAATAAGCTCATAAAGAATGTTTCAATAATTTTCAATCGTGAAAATGGACTTCCATGATAAAAATTACAAGGTAGATGTGTTATTTACAAGACACAATTATTTAGCTTTCATGAAATTGTTTGAATTATTAAACTAAACAAATCTCTTATATTTCTAATAAATTATAACTAAAAAAAATGCATCAAAATCACGTATGAGCAAATATATCTCTAAACTCATACGTAATTCTAAAAAATTATCTAGCTTGGTTAAACGTTGAAACAAAAGTTATATAAACAGAAAATTAAGTAAACTAAAAAAATCAAACAATTAGTATCTCCAAATATGCTTTATTTTGTAATTCATAGCAATAAAAAAAAAAAATAGTATTTCTAAATGTGCAAAAACGTGCTCCCATATGTTCTGGTAAAGTCCACTTTAAATTGAATTTCAAGCAACTTCAGAGAACATAAGAGCTATGGTTTTGAAAGTACTCGAAACTAATTGATGCTCTTCTTTCAAGAAAAATCTTCTGTCTACCATGTCTGGAATGAGTGTTATGTTAAACATTTGTTTTCTGATTTTCAATTCAGTTCATTTTTTTTTTCTTTTGCAAACTTGAAGATCTGTACAGAAAATTTCAAGCAAATGTTCCCATGCGTGATCATAAATAGAAAAGGCAGAAAAGAATAAAATGAAGTGCGTAATTGGAATATTAGTGTCTGCTAAAATTGTGTCAACAATTCTTTATTCAGCTTCAAGAAAAAAGGAAACTATTAACATCACGTGTAATTTGGTTTAAAGGAGAACGAGCAGTAGACCGTCCTAAGTCTTTTCCCACGAATGAAACAGGTTAGAGGCTTAAAACTTCATTATACATTTTCCATTTTTGACTCCTTTGAGCATGAATCATGATCAACTGTCTAAAAGAAAGCAGTAAGAGCATTTGTTGTAATATTTCCTTCTCAATTTACAGTATAGATTTTGATGAAGCATAAGTAAGTTATTTGTGCTATAAAAATTCTCATTAAGGGTAAAATTGTAATTAATCTCATGAATAAGGAGCTTAACTTCCACATTATTACCTATAAATAGGGGTTCAAACCCCAAGACATATAACTAATTCCATCATACTCATTCATTGGCAATTAATAAAATTCAAACACATTTATTACACTTTCTCTCCCTACAAACTTTACTTTCAATACCCTTAGAATACATTAGTGTTCGTCAATTGGTGACGTCTGTGAAGATTAAACTAAAAGCTGAACACTGCTCTTCAGTTTGTTCTTTGGTCCACAAAATAATACAAAAATTCTTGTTCAATTCCGAACATTACTTTCATCGGAGATGAGAAACAAACAAAGGGGAAATAATAGAGATAAACATCTTCCTCTTGAGAATTTGAGGGTGAGTGCAGAATTTCACGAGCCAGAGACGTCTCAAGTTGGTGAAAGTCGAGCACAAGAACAAATGGTGCAATTCCTTCAGGAAAACTTTGCAGCTATACAACAGTTTGTGGAATTAGATCCCAAATAAACAACCTTTAAAATCTATTCCTGTTAAGTCTAGAAAATTTGAGAGTTGAAGCTTGAAACAAGGACACTGCCAGTAGTACTCGTCGTCCAAGTCATACAGAACCTCAAGTTACATGAACTTTTAGTAGACAAAGATCTCGATCAGTACATGATTGGCTATATCCCAGGGTGAACGGCAATCGACGAGAGGGCACTCCTAATCCTTCACCCCAAACACCTGATGCAGATATAATGGCAAATGTCGAACTTCAACTTCAATACCTTTTTTCTGGGAATAAAACGAGTCAACAAATACTATCTAATGTTGATTGTGATCCTTTCACATTGATGATTATGTAGGAATAGATTCTACCTAATTTCAAACAACCAGACCTTGATCAATACAAAGGTACTAGAGACCCCAACGACTATGCGACTCACGTTTCTGCTATTCCTAAGCTGCATGGTTATTCTAATTCAATTAAATGTAAACTGTTCCCAACCACATTATGATGGTCAGGACAAAGGTGGTTCAAAGAACTTCCAGAGGAATCGGTGTCCTCTTATAACGATCTGGCAGAGAAATTTATAAGACATTTTATGAGTAGGCAAGTCGTCCAAAAGGAAGCTACATACTTGATGAATATTATACAGAAAAATGAGGAAACTTTGGCTCAGTACATCAGACGTTTTAATGATGAGCTTGTACAAGTTCGTGATATAGACGAGAAGCTGATGATTACTGCATTTTGCAATGGATTAAAGCCTAGTTTGTTTAATCATGAAGTACATTCTGAAGTACTGAAGACCTTCACAGAATTGATGAAAAGGGCTCAAAATCATATGAGGGGTGAAGAGTCTAACAAAGCCTAAAGAGAGTTCATGGATTATAATCAAAGAGAAAACTGTTGATCGAGGAGAATGCCAAAAGATCAGACAAAAGATTTGATAAAAGGAAAAGGGAAAAGATTTTGAGCAAAGGGGCTTTTAACGAAATAATACTAACAGAGGGGAATTCTCAAATAAACTATATGTTCAAAAATTCGGGGCTCTTAGAAGGTCGAGTCGTTTATCCAGGGTCAAATAATTACACATAGAACAAAACTCATATTTTGCCTGATGAGGGTTTTACTCCGCTAAATGCTTTTAGAAGGGATATTCTTTTTGAAATCCAAAATATAGTAATTTTGGATCTACCTCTACTCATGAGAATCGAACAACATAAGTGGGATAGACCTCGCTATTACGCTCATCATGCTGATCACGGGCATGATACAGAGGATTGCAATGATTTGAAAATTGGAATAGAAAAGACAATTCAGGATGGTTAGCATCAAGAATACATTCTTCGAACAACTGAGAATATGAGAAATCAAGATAACTGTCCACCTCGGCCGAATAACATTGGTATCCATACCGAAGGCCGAACAATAATCATTAGAGAGGATTTCCAGCTAACAATAATGATATAATTGGAGTAATTAATATGATAGCAAGAGGTCCGACTGGAGGAGATTCATATCAGGCTCAGAAAAGATGAAAATATGCTAGATACCATCCTAAAGTGGAAATTTTCTGGAAAAAACCTAAGTTAAATTTGTAGATCTTCTTTTCTGATGATGATTTCTTGCCTGATCGATTTTCTCATGCTGATCCTATCACAATTCATGTTAAAGTGGGGGATTACAGTTCATAAAGTATCTGTAGACAATGGGAGTTCGATTGATGTGATCTTCTGGCATGCATGGGAACGAATGGGAATAAGTAATTATCACATTCAATCTATTAAAACTCCCTAGGTAGGCTTTGGTGGAAGTTTAGTAATGCCCGAAGGGAGTATCTTGCTTCCCTTAACTATTGAAGAACAACCAAAGAGTCGAACAAAGCTAATTAATTTTGTAATTGTTTAACAATCAAACTCTTACAACATGATTTTGGGACTACCTTCTCAATATGCTTTCATTATTCTCTCTTCTATATTTCAATTGGACATCAAATATTCCTTACAAGATGTTTCAGAAGGGGTAGTCTAGGAGAATTAACAAGAGTGACGCTCGAGACTGCTATCTTATGTCTCTGAAAACCAAGAGCCGAACACCGAGGATTGAAGAATTTCTTGAAAATAGTAAGATAGCATCAACGAGCAAGCCCCTAGAACCCTTGGAAGATCAGAATAAAGGTAAGATTGAGCCCGTGTCAGGTGCGTCGATTGAAGAAATATCATTTGATCCTGGATGTCCTGATAGAAAGCTTCACATTTGTGCATTGTTGCATGCTGAGCTAATCTAGTGAGCTAAAAGCTTATTTGATAAAGCTTCTTTATGAATACAAGAATATATTTTCTTAGTCAACTACAGATATGCCTAGAATTCGGAGGGAGATTGCTGAGTATAGATTGAGCATGGTGCCAATTTACAAGCTAGTGAAGCAAAAAAAGAAACTGTTTGAACCCAAGCGTATTGAAGCTGAAGTAGATAAATTGCTCATAGCTCGGATTATTCGAGAAGTTTTATATCTAGAATGGCTTAGTAATCCTACTCCTATAAAGAAATTTGAGAATGTGGCTAAAAAGTCAGAGAATAATTGGCAAATGTGTGTAGATTTCACAGATCTTAATAAAGCCTACCATAAGGATAGTTACCCTTTGTTTCGGATCAATATAGTTGTAGATTCTTTGATGGCATTCATGTTTAGAAGTTTCTA
The DNA here is from genome assembly GCA_025175665.1 of Cinchona pubescens. Taxonomy (NCBI): domain Eukaryota; kingdom Viridiplantae; phylum Streptophyta; class Magnoliopsida; order Gentianales; family Rubiaceae; genus Cinchona; species Cinchona pubescens. The sequence continues at coordinate 2,814,021 of JANKKI010000055.1, read as the reverse complement.
GATGCCTATAGAGGCTATCATAAAATATTTTTGAGTAAAGAAGACGAAGAAAAAATAGCGTTCATAACATCAAAGGGAACATATTGTTATTAAACTATACTGTTCGGCTTAAAGAACGCTGGTGCAACTTATCAGAGGTTGGTAAACAAAGCTTTCAAGAATCAGATTGGTCAAAACATGGAAATTTATGTTGATGATATGGTGGTAAAATGTCAAACTAAGAAAGAAGAAATAGACGACCTGACAGAAGCGTTTGATGTACTTCGAAACATTCAAATGAGATTAAACCCACTAAAATGCATCTTTAGATTACTGTCAAGAAAATTTTTGGGCTTCATAGTATCACAAAGAGGGATAGATGCAATTATCTAGACAAAGTTCAAGCAATCCTAAAAGTGAAGCCACTTTCATTAGTCAAAGAGGTTTAAAAATTGATCGGTCGATTAGTTGCTTTAAATAGATTTTTATCCAAGTTAGCCAAATGAAGTTTACCTTCTTTGAATGGTTAAGGAAAAGAAAAAACTTTGAGTGCATTGAAGGGTGCCAACAAGCGTTTGATCAACTAAAGGAATACTTGGGAACTTTGCCTTGGCTAACAACACCTAAAGATGGTGAGCAACTATATTTATACCTCTCGCCTTCAAATAAAACAGTCAGTTTTGATCTTGTTGCTGAGCGGGAAGGTTTTTAGTGCCTGATCTATTTTACGAGTAAGGTTCTGCAAGGGCCCAAGTGTCGTTATACTCTTATAGAAAAAATGGCCTTGTCTTTGATTATAGCTAATCGAAAACTCCGACCTTATTTTCAAGGATACAAGATCATTGTGTATATAAATGTGCCTTTGAAAGTGGCCATAAATAATGAGTCGAAATACTAAGCCTTATTAACAGGAATGAGATTGGCCAAGACCATGGGTGTACAAGCCCTTAAGATCAACAGCGATTCCTCGTTGGTTGTCAACCAAATTTTAGGAAATTTTGAAGCCTGTGGACTTATTATGAAAAAATATCCAAAAAGTCAAACAGTATAAACAAAATTTTAAAAAAAGTAGAGTTTGTGAAAATTTCTAGTGCTAAGAATGCACATGCCGATGCACTTGCTAAGTTGGCTTCGGATATTTACTCTTACCTCACCATAGAAGTTTTGGTAAAAATACAAGAAGGACAAATCATTAATGAGAAGGATACTATAGAAATCAATGATGACCTTGGATGGATGAAGTCGATCATAGACTTCTTATCTTTGGGTATATTGCCAATGAAAAAAAGGAAGCTTGGAAAGTCATGAGGCAATCGGAGAAGTATGAGATCATAGGAGGTCTTCTATATCGAAAGTCTTGTATGTGTCCACTTCTTCGATGTATTAGACCGAGCAAGAGAATGGGAAGCAAAGTATATTCTAAAAGAAATTCATAAAGGAATTTGTGGCAGTCATATTGGACCACAAAACCTAGATCAAAATGTCATGATAATGGGTTATATTGGTTGACCATGTGTATAGATGCTAATGATTTAGTTCGCCAATGTCATAATTGTCAAATAAACGCTCATATCTTAAGGGGTCCTTCGCTGAACTTAACGGCTCTTATTAGTCCATGGTCATTTGAACAATGGGGAATAAACTTGGTCAGACTTTGAGCCCTAGGGAATTTCAAATACTTAGTGGTGTCAATTGATTATTTTACTAAATTGGTTGAAGCTGAGCCTTTGCCCTTAATGAAGAGTTTTGCTGTGCAAAAATTCTTTTGGAAGAACATAATTTGTAGCTTCGACATCCGTCACACTTTAATATCAGATATGTTACACAGTTTGTGAGTGAGCCATTCAAGAGTTTTTGTAAAGGACTTAATATAACTTTGCAGACCCCTTCAGTCTAACATCTGCGTTAGCAAATGGGCAAACCTAAGTAACTAATCAAACTATTGTGGCTGGATTGAAATCAAGATTGGATCAAGCTAAAGGTTGATGGGTGGAGGAATTGCCTAATGTTCTGTGGTCTTATAGAATCATTCCTAGAACTGCAAATGGATTCACACCTTTTAGTTTGGTATATGGCTCCGAAGTCATCATAACAGTAGAGATTGGAATGCCAACTGCCCGAACTCTACAGCATGACTGCATTAATAATGATGAAGAATTAATGACTAATTTAGACTTATTGGAATAATAGAAGTTGGTGGCTTTGATCAAAAAAGCCAAATACATGCAAAGAATGGCAAAAACTATAATGCTAAGGTTTGGAATAGAAATTTTAAGTCAAGCTATTTAGTTTTAAGAAGAAATGAGGTAAGTCGAGCCAAAGGATTAAACAAGCTATGTTCTAATTGGGAAGGACCATATATGGTTACTGAGGCTCACTGATCGGGGTACTATAAGTTAACTAATCGACATAAAGACCGAGAAGTATCATGAATGTGGAATATTGTAAATCTAAGAAAATATTACTTGGGTTGATCATGTAACTCCTTTGAACATGATCGTATGAATAAAGTATCAAAATTTTTAAGTACAAAAATAATTATGAAAGAATAAATGATCTGTAACCTACTGGGGTACCCAAGTGGTTCGGATTAATGATGATCAAAGGCATAACATCATATGCGATGCATTCGGTTGCCCGAAGGAATCTAAAACCCACCAGGTTGCTCAAGTGGTTCGGATTAATACGAAAACATTATTCATGTTTGTATAAGAAATTATATATTAAACTATACAATTAAATTGACTCGCTTGATCGATTAATATTGAAGTTACATTACAGTTTAGTTAGAGTTAAATCAAAATAATAATAATAAAAACTTTTCAAAGATATTCATTTCATTATAAAGATAAGTACAGAAAGAAGTTTGGCTAAACATTAAGCTAATCATCCTACAAACAGAACAAGGGCAAAGTGTGGGCAAAGCTCTAAGAAAAATTCTAAGGATTGCTTGTAAAGGCTTCTTGATCAATTTAAATTTGATCAGCATGCTGGGACTCAGCTTCATCTTCTTGATCAACACTAGGAATTAGGGCCAGAGCTTCAAATTTGTCCAAGTTCAACACTCCGTTCGTATCAAGAAGAGCTAAAGCTGTTCGGGGAAGGCTGAACAATTGATCCATCTCATTAATCACTTCTCCAGTGGCTTCTTTATTATAGTAAGGGTTCTCTGAAATATCTAGGTCGACCTCTGGGGATTTTTCTATAATGTTATGCATTGCAATCATATACCCCATATTTATTGCCACAGTGCTGAACTTCTTCAGGTCCTTATGAAATTTTTCTAAGTTTAGGAATATATTGATACTTGAGATATGGATGTTGGAAGCTTCGGTTTTGAGATGGTCAACTTCTAATTTTAGGTGATCTATTTCTGTCCAAGAATCTCTTTCACCCTTACAAATATTCAATTCGTCACATTGTTCCTTAAAGTTTTCTGTTCAAGTCATCGACTTGAGCAGTATGTTGGCTTTCCAGCTTAGTTTGAAGTCGGATAGGGCTTTATTTTCTTGGCTTCAAGCTTCCTTTATAAGTTGGAAAGAGCTTCGACTTAAGTCTTCTCAAAGTTGTGGTGTTCAGACTCGAACTAGGCATTTTTATTTGTCAATTCCAAGGAAAGGCATTTCACATTCTTAAGGTGGGGGCCGAGCTACACCAGGACGAACTGATTAGTAATCAAATATGAAAAAGTACAAGAAATTATATGAATACTTACTATGGTAAAGGTCTATACCATTTTGTCTAAGTTCTTGGCCGGGGAGCAACTCTCAACATCATCTCTCGGAAGGAATCCAAAGTCAACCACCTAGTGGGCGACATCAGGGGATCGAACCCTGGCATTGTTGTTGAACACCCAACCATGAATGAACTTTGCATGTCCCTCAGGGCCTTCAATCTGACTGATGGACTTCCTTATTTATGGCAAGTATTTGTAGCTGCTTGCTCCTTGACAGTCCATGGTCAGGTCTCAAGAGTTGTACACCATTCAAGAATTTTGTCATTTTTAGGAACACAGAAGGCTCTTGGTTTGTAAGACCAAGGGCAAAAAGGCCCACCTGGAACTGGTAAGATCGAAGAAGAAGTTTAGATCAGTGGAAAATAACAAGCACTAACTGTCAAAGAATGTTGTCATTTTTCTTACCAGTTGCTGCAATAATCAGATGCTGACCTGCTCGAATGTTCCAACCACAACTTCTTGGCTGGTTAGACTGGGAGTTGTTTTTGTTTGATTCTTTCTCTAGGCAGGAGAAGTATTCTTCCTTTCTGATGGCTTAGCTACTAGGCATGGTTGAGCTGAAGCCGAAGGAAGGGGATAGTTTCTTCATCAAAAACCTGGATAGGCTCTTGGGGAGTTGAGTCGATGACTTCTACTGCTGCCGAGCTGGTGGCCTTAGAAACAATAGTAGAAACTCCAGGATCGGAAGTAGCTATTCCTTCGACAGTTTTGTTTAGGTCAGTAGATGGAGTTGTGGCTGAAGGAGTTGTACTTGGAGTGCTGATAAGAGCCTCGATTTGGGATAAGGTGGTCTTTTTCTTTGTCAGCACCACCTTTCTTGGTTGGACCAATAGACCAATGGTTTGGCCTGTAAAGAAAAGTTGATGGTATTGATTATGATATTCAAAGTTTAAAAAAAAGGGAAAAAAAAAAAAGGGGAAAGAAGAAGGTTTTAAGTATCAAGAGCTTTACGTGGGTCATAACCTTCAGGAGAGTTTGTAGACACCACAAGCTGAGCCCATGCCATGAAATTTTCTTCAAAAAGATTTTTTTTTTCCCAAAATTTATTACTAAATTGGAAGAATTAATGGTCTCAACTTCAGTAGAAACAGTTTTTGACATAGTAAGAGGTGAGTTGTTTGGTGAATTTTGATCAAATTGGTAGATCGGCTGAACCTAACTCATGTCAAGCTATTTTACAAAGAAGAAAGTGCTCTTCCATTTATGAATGGAGGTCGGATAATCTTCAGCTAGATCTCTACATTTGGATCGAGAAAGGAAGTAATAAAATCCTACTTCTCTGCTAAGTACTAGTTTGTAAACGGCCCTAAACCTTCGTTGTGTTGGTCAGACATTTAAGTGTTTACACAAAATGCAAAACTCTACAGTTATTCTAATAGTGTTCGAGTTGAATTGAGAGGGATTAATGTCCCAACAATTAGCTAAATTAATGAATAAGAAAGGGAAAGGAAGCTGAAAACCAGGAAGTAACTGCTCTTTGTACATAGAAAAGAAGTCATAAGGAGGATTATGGGCTCAGCTATTAATGTTAGGAAGCACGATAGTGATAGAGGTAGGAATGTTATAAGTGTTTATAAGTCGAGAAACATTGTCTGGACTAATTCTAGAGACCTCTACTTGTACGGGGAGGTTAACGGGGTTTCTAGTTTGGTATGATCGAAAGTTTTAGTAGGGGAAGAAGACTTATGAGGAAGTTGGTTCAGCTAGCCGGAGACACTAGAAGTAGTACCGGAAGTTCCTTATGGTGCCATAGGTGACTGTTTCCTTGAAAAAAAATGAGAAAAGATGGAAGAAATTGGTAAAAATGGAGGTTGGAAGTAAGATTTGGTGGTTTTTAGTGAGTTTTAAGCAAAAATTATACATGAAATTGTTATTGAAAAGTTGAAAAATGCAAAAGAATGATTGCAGTAGTAGGAATGGTGAAAAATGTTTAGGAAAGTGTAAAAAGGGTTTATAAAGGGGTGTGAAGAAGAAATGGAGATCAAGAGTTGATTCAGGAAGCTTTTAGAGGAAGTTGAAAGGTGGGAAGAGTTATGGACAACTGGCAATGCTACGTTGCAAGCATTGTGAATGGTAATATTAATTTTGAATTTCAAACAAGTTTGGATGAGCAGGTGACATTGAAAATCTAAATTTGGATATTAATGTGGCGAAATAGACGAGGAGATTGAGGGGTTAGTTTGAGTAATTGAAGATTGGGATTCAGATGTTCTATAGGGTGAAGCGTGTTATTACTATACCTGTAGTTTGCATCAATTGTTAGATGGTAATTTGATTGCCTTTTCGGATTACAATCCAATAAGTTGGTATTTACAAGATAATCAACTTGCAAAGTAACCTATGGTTAATGGGGCTCTTGGGGCAGTTCGTTCAATCAAATTAGTTTGGCTAGCCCATAGGCCTATGACCAAAGGATTAATCAAAAGGGCTATTGTTGAAGTATGAGTAGGTTACTTGTGCTCCAAGAAAGCTCATTAAGGGTAAAACTATAATTAGTCTCGAGAATAAAACATTTAACTTCTACAGCCTATAGCTCAAACCCTAAGTATGTAACTAATTCCATCCTACACATTTATTTGCAATTAACAAAATTCAAGCATATTTATTACACTTTCTCTCTCTACAAACTTTATGTTCAATACCCTCTGAACACATTAGTGTTCGTCAAATTTCACCCTTGATTTGAATTGGTGTTAAAAAAAAAAATCAATCAATGAAGTGAAAATTTATCCCCAATAAATTAAACCACATGTCATCCAAAAAAATCCCAAAGGCCTTCATTGGCTAGAAAATTAATGACTATAATGACTATAGTTTCAGCAATCCGAAATAAGCTGGAACACAAAACCTTAGATTGTGACCTTACTTCATATTCTCTTGCCTTAGTGAGAGCTCGAAAACCTTTATAAAGACATGAAGATAGATTCTTCAGGTCCAATTTAGCTATTTCCAGGCCAGAAAGGGCAATGCCCATAATGCTAAAGCCTACTTGAAAAGATGGGAACACGTGAAGCCGCTGTAAACCTATCTCAAGCACTAATTTTCCAGACACTGATAGAGCTTTATCTTTCGGAATTTGTCCAATAACCAAGAGCAAGCCTACAACAATTTGACATGATAAGTCATAAACTCATAATAGCAATGGGATCACAAAATCTACATGAATTAGTATAAAGAATCTGAAACATTTTGAAAAATACGAGAACTCAACCTCAAGCTAACAAGTAACATTAGTACCTTATTCGCAAGAATGTTATAGCACGGTACCATGGTTTGATGTTAGATCTACTGATAAAACACAAGGAGGTAACTGAAATTTATTGAATCAATTTGCTTTCGAGGATCATTCCTGATTCTGACTAAAACACTAATACGCCATGTTCTAAAGTCCGAGCTCAACTGGGGCTTTATGTATACTGGAACATTCTTCAACTTCTTAACTCTTAAAAATGTTAAAAAGTAAGTTTGAGCTGAGACAGTAACTATAAAATTCAAAGTTACAAGTACATGCAGTCCTAAACTTTTCAGTTTGTGTGTTCCTCCTATATGTAACATCGCATTCTATTGTCTTGTATTTTGTTGATGACATACATCTTAACTTGGGAGAAAATGCACGCAACTCTATACACAAACAACATGAAATAAGTGCAAATCAGCATGACTTTTAGGGTGCAAGTTCCCATGCAGGCAATTTGCTCATATATCTTCAAGGCATAATAACAGCGAGCAAAACACTCAACATGTTATGAAGGCATCATTTGGGACAACTAATTTCCTTGAATGACACACCTGCAACTCATGAGCTTAAATTGTCAATCTGGTGGGACAAAGGACAGGATTTGCTGAGATTCCCATGGATGAAACGGATACAAGGATGAAAATTGAAATCTCACATCATGTAGGATAGAAGCATTTGCAAATGACAGGGTAAGATCAGGGAGACCTGAAAGATGAGAGTTAACTTGAACAGCACCATATATCTCACATTTCACCAGGGTCCCGTCCATGCCCAGCACAAATCAAGAGAAACAAACAAGCATGAGAAAATGGAGCAACTACACTAGCACGCATTATGAAAATGACGATTGCATTGAAAAACAAACTTTTAACTCCTTAAAATAGTACTCCATGCCATATTACAACAAAATATACTGAAACATCAAATCCTACTAAAAGTATCATATCTAAGAAATGCCTATAGAAAAGTAAAGCAAATTGGCCGAATGCAATAGAGAGGCAAGTGCTACAGAAAAAGAAACCAAGGAAAAAAAAAAAAAGGAAAAGAATTGGAATGAAAATCTAGAAAACAATTGTACAATTTTAAGTCTTAACAAGGTAAGGTGAAAAGTGCATAGCTATAACGTTAGCTATTCCAAGGTGAGTTTACCTTATGGTGCCAATTACAAGAAATCCAATATTTTAGTGTTTACACACCATTTCTCAAACTCTCTGGATGACATTAGGATGGTATAGACTCACACCATCTAGATGCCTCTGAAAAAGCTGCCTAATAGTTTTATTTTCATTGGTTTTAAAAGGAAAACAAACTAACAAACAAACAAACCAAACCAAACCAAACCTTATTCCCACTAAGTAGGCTGCATGAATCCTACTACGCCATTGCTCTCTGTCATGGGCCATATTCTACTCAATTCCTAGATGGGCTATATCTTTCTTACAAGTTACCCACCAAGTCTTTTTCAGTCTTCTCCTACCCCTCTTATGTTGACTACTCTCTAAAATATCTACTCGCCCGACAGGCACATCTAGTAAACCTTGGACGTCTTAACACATGACCTAACTACCTTAAGCGTGTTTCTCTCATCTTCTCGTCAATAGGTGGTACTCCATCTTCTAAAATATCGTAGTGGATTCATCTCATAAGATTGATAAAGTTTTATGCTGGCTGTCGATCTAATGCAACCCTCCTCCTTTACCCGGGCTTGGGATCGGCTATGCTAAGAAAAACTCAACAAAGACGGAGTTGGTTCAAAAAGAAAAATGGAGGGAAAAAAAACCATTGGGAGCAAACAAATAGAACATTGAAAATACCCAGCTCCAATAAAGGCTAACAACTGGTATTTACACAAGTTGAATCATTCCAAGAATTTCATTTTTACCTACAATGCGAAGCTCAGTTTCTTATATAATCATGCATTCGAAGCACCTAAAGCCTTAATACATACTCCCTCCGTCCTATTTTATTAGTCACTCTTTCTATTTTTGTTTGTCCCAAATTATTTTTCATTCCTTAAAAATGCAATTAAATAAAGGCTAATTTACTTGCATTTCACCCTTCATACAAATCCCTAAAAATGACATTAAATTCATGTTAGAGCATTAATTATTTTTACAAAACATTTCAAATTTTGAAACTCCAACACCAATTAATAAATTTTGAATTTGAATATAGGGACAATAATGGAAAAAGTGTGTTATTAGTTGGTCAAATATCAACTTCTCTTAAACTGTATGCCGAATTGACCATGCCAAATAAAATGGGACGAAGGGAGTATTTTCTTTTCACATTTACATCTTGTCTCACACATTGACTCTTACAAGAGGGACCACAAGGATGGGTGGCATATTAGACAAATTTTTTCCCATAGTCAAGAATACGAAAGGCAGACAGAAAGAGAGAGAGAGATAGAGAGAGGCGGTATGTTGACAGTGCATGTGGAGGAAGAGAAGATTTTAAAAAAAAAAAAGAGAGGGAAAATGTTGCTTGTACCTATTTATAATTGCATCCACTCTTCAACAAGATCAACATAAATCTCATTGCTTGTATTTTTCGGGTCTATTTTTCTCCAAGGAACACAAGATGTTGTGGAAATTGGAAGGGTATTGCTCACGTTTGAGCTGTTACCAGTCACAATACTCAGTACTTTGCTAACAATATTTGGAGGTGCTATCATCTCTTGCAAAATATTAGGTTCTCTTGTAAGAGGAAACCCATTGTCAATCATCTCATCCAGAAGCTGCAATTGCAAATATGGATTGTTAGCTTGGCCAATTTAAATTCTAAAAGCAAAACTACATAAGGAAATACATTTTAAGAATAATATTGAGTGAATGATAAAAGAGGGGGATGTTAGCATCAACTCTCTAATAGAAGACTTAACATCTAGTGCTACAGTTCCCAATTACAAATTAAACCGAATTTGCTAATTGCTTCTTCCTGCCACATTTAAACTTCTTGTCCTAAATGGCATTCACATGGAAAAATAGGTGACAAGGCTAGACATATTATATTAGTATCAACTCTCTAATAGAAGACTTAACATCAACAGCAGCAATAGCTTTCTTTTGAAAATATAGAGAAGAGATAGAGGAAGATTAAATACCTCATAAACAATCACAAAGTTGTCCTTCATTTGATCTTCATTCAAACCCTCAAGATAATCTGAAAGTACATCAGCAACTCTGTAAAGGAACTAGAAATTAAATAGGCAAAGGTCATATAATCGCTATTTTCTAATCCACAGACGAAAAACTCCAAAATATAATTTAGGCAATACATCCCTCTAATTGAAAGCATCCCTACCAATTCCATCCCTGCCAGTTCAAGTGCAAGACTGAGCGCATTTTCATTTATACAACCTACCTAATAACAGGAAAGAGAATCAACCCAAAATAATAAATTCAGGTAACAAAAACACTATGCAAAGTCCATCGAATCTCACCTCAGTTGCCATCAAAGGCGGCATTTCAACCTGGGTACATGCCAAGAAAGTGATACCTTCACGAACAATTTGGAAAAGGTAATGCTAGGCAAAGCGATAACAGGCATTATCGAACATAACCAACAACAAAAAGATCACCAACATGCAAAAATGACGAAATTCTAGTCCATAAAAATCAAATTGACCCCTGAAACACAATATCCCTATATTCCTTTCAAATCAAAAGCTTGTTACACGGTATCAATAACCAGTATTTCATGAAATGACTGAACAACAGATACAGGATACTTTAAAAGAATCACCTAGAGTAATTTTTTCCCAAACCAATCACATATGGCTCGATCAACCCGGTGACCGGTGAGCTGTTTCTCAAGCATAACCTCCTTGCTTATACATTGCATAATTCACATTATCAAATGGATTAAAAACAAACAAAAATCTCTTCTGTCTTCAACTCAGTGCTGATTGAATCAGTAGATATAAATTCTACAAAGCAAAAGAAAGTTGACTTTTTTCTTGATTTCTAGACAAAAGGATGCAAACCCATTTGAGTTTTTCAGTTAAAAATTGTGACCTTATGATTTCCATAGTATATGAATTCTGTATAATAAGGTAAAGCTAACTTTTTCAACTTGATTTTTAGACAAAAAGATGAGAACCCATATGAACTATTTAGTTGGAAATTGACACCTTATGAGAAAACCCAGAATTAAAAACACTAAAAATAGAAAAGGGCTATGAAGATAGAGGATTAAAAAAAAAAAGAAATTGACAAGACATGAACAGCATTACCCAGAATCTGGAAGAAGAAATATGCACTGCAACATCTCGTCCCTTTTCACTGCAACATCTCGTCCCTTTTTAGTTGTAGCTTTTACTCTCTGCTAAATTCAACCAATTAGGGATCAAAGAAGAAACAAATTAATTTGTAGTGTCAAGAATTAGACTGGAATTGAATCTATATATATAAAGATACCATTACAGTTTAGGATCAAATTTCCAATCTTCACAATTGTGGAAGAAATCAAATTTGGCATAACTTTTAGGGTTAATTACATTCACCTCCTCTGAGGTTTGACCACATTACCAAACAGACCCTATAGTTTGACAATATTACAATCAACCATCTTGAATGGGCTGTTTAAGCCAAATATTTAACAAATACCACCTTACCGTTAACTACTGTTAACAAAATGTTGACATTAACAAAAAAATAATTTATTTATTCCCAAAATACGCTTCTTCATTCTTATTTATTTTTCTTATTTCCTCAAATTTTGGAAATAGACGTCATTTTACAATTTTACAGACCCAAACCAAATCCCAACCTGACCCAAACCCAAAACCCTCCATTCTTTTTAAATTCCAAACCCTAACCTAGACCCATATCCTAAACCCAAACCCAAGCCCTAACCCTAATCCCAACCCAATCCCCATCCCGAACTTCCCGTCTCTCTCTTCCTTCCATCTCACAGTACCTCCTCTTCCTCCTCCTCCCCTTCCTTCTTCCCTTTCAACCTACAAACCAAAACCCTCCATCTCCCTCATCCCCCTCCTTCTCATTCTCCAGCAACCAAATCAGAATAATTTCTTCTTATCCTTTTCCTCCAACCACTAGATCCAGACTATCCCTTATCCTCCCCTCCTCTTTCGGTTTAACCACTAGATTTCACCCCCAAATCATCCCTCTCTTCTTCCTATTTCAATCTCGCATACCACAGTTCTCTCTTCCTTTCACTGGCGAACAACGATAAAGAGCTTCTGATGTTTTTTTTTTTGAGAGTTTCACTCCATGGTTGTTTGAGGTTTTGTAGAATTAAGAGGTTACTAGTGATTGGTTCCCATTAAATTTTTTTATTTCTGTGAATTGATCTCAATAGATTTCATGTTTTTTTTTTTTTGAATTTTTTCTGTCCCTATGAATCTTTTTGACGATTTGTATTATGGACTGGAACCAGTGAAGTGGAGTAGAGGTGGAAGAGATGGTGGTTTGTTGTGGAGGAATGAGTTGAGTACTAAATTGATAATATAAAAAAAAAATTTGAGGACTATTCTTGATTTTAGGAAAATATTGAGGGACTAATTAAGCAATACATGATAAAGGTAATTTAGCCTTTTAAAAGTTTCGTTAACGGCAGTTAGTGACAAGGGAAAATATGTAATTTTGATCAAACTACAAAGTTTGTTTGGTAATATGACCAAACCTCGGGGGAGGTAAATGTAATTAACCCTAAATTTTAACCCAGCTAATTTGGATTCTTTATTTTTTGTTCTTTTTTTTAGGTCAATTTGCGGAATTAGTCCCTTCATTTTCCTTTTAATGTTTATGTTGTCCCACTGATTGGTAAACACATACTCCTGAATCACCAGGGTGTAATATTAACTTTGTGTCTGATCTTCTCTTATCTAATCTGTGCTCTTGGAATCAAGTTTTAGACAAGACTATTTCTTGTAAAGAAGATGCTGATCTTATCCTTCAGTTGCCTATGTCTGTTCTAAATAATGAAGATTTTGCATTTTTCTAAACCTGGTGTCTATTCTGTTAGATTTGGTGTCAATTGGCTAAAACAAAAATTGTTACTTGTAAGGATGGGTTTAAAGATCCTCCTCAATCAAACTCTGTAGCCGAACAAGGAAAGCTTTGGAAAACTTTGTGGGCTTTACCTTTAAAAACATCAGTAAAATCAAACATTTCGTTTAGAGATATTTAAATGGTGCCATTGTTGTTAGAAAGTCCTTGTTAGAAAGTCCTTGCCCTCTAAATTCTTTATTTATGATATTATGTATCCTAAATGCGGTAAGGATGAGGAAACTCTAGAGCATATGTTTTTCATGTGTCCTATTTCTCAAAGGGCATTGAAATTATCACTTATTGACTGGCCAAATTTGCAGCATCTGTAAACGCATTTTCGGCAATAGTGGAGTGGTTTGAATGATATTTCTAACTCTTCTGATATGCAACATCAGATTACGTATTTTGCTTTTTTTCTTTGGCAGTGACGACACTTAAGATAGCTCTACTATGATCAGAGGACACGTGACAATAATTTTCGAACACCGACCCGAAAGTCCGTCGGCAGAAAGTATGAATCAATAGTCACTAAGAAAATTCGCCGATCTCTATATATGAAGACACATGGCAATTTCCACTGATCTTCTCTATTCAAAGTTGGTTAGATATGAGATATGGACTGATTACCAAGTAGTTCGGCTCGTTCAAAGTAGATCGGCACATGCTGTTCAACAGAAGTCGTTCGGCACAAATAGAACAGTAGCTTATAATATCTTAGTTAAATAACACTGTTCATTGTGGGCCAATTGTCCCCTGATAATTGTATAAATATTTTATTCATTTGCATTTGCAAGGGGTGAGACTGACAACACTCAACCTTAGAAAAATCTATACAATTCTCACCAGAACACAATAAATAAAAGTGATCGTCCTTTTCCCCGAGACTTTTTATATTTCCTCCTTTTAAAAATCATTTTTCTCAATTATACCATCTTTTATTTACTATTGGACGATACCAAATAATTTTTCTATTGTCAATTGGCGCCATCTGTGAGAACTGTTTGATACAAAAAGTTAAAAGCTTTTATCTTCCTTGGCAATTATGACTCGATGCAGCAGAAAGAAACGAAACCAAAATTCTGTCCAAGATAACATAACTGCAACCTCCGCACCGATAACTGTATTTGCAGAGAATGCCAGTCATTCCCGGATAATTGTTCCTCCAAAAGAGGAAATGTTCGAATATTTTGTTGATAATTTTCAAGCAATAAGAGATTTCGTCAAAAATTAGCGCAGGCAGCAAGCCACGAAAGACATGCTGTATCCAGTTCTCATCATCTTCATATGGCTATATCTCCCATCCCTCAGGGCGAAAGATCTATTTTTGACAGAATATGTCCTAATCCCCCTAAGATGAGGAATATAGCTATAGAAGTTGAGGGTGAGAACTGCCATGAGGAAGAAATCATGGCACAGGTAGATCAACGCGTGCAAGAACTCTTGGGAAAGAAGTCCATTTCAACCCTTGAATTATTAACCGTTGACAAAAATCCTTTCACCCCTGAAATCCAAAATGAACTGATCCCATCTCATTTTAAATAACCTGATCTCGATACTTAAAAGGGAACCACTGAAGAGTTGATCATATTACCTATGTTTCTTCAGTATCTAGGCTTTTCGGTTACTCGGATGCCATAAGAGTTCGAGATACTTGTAAACTTTTTGCCATTACGCTCAGAGAATCGGCTCAAAAGTGGTTCAAAGAATTACCACCAAAGTCGGTAGATTCTTTTGCTGACCTTGCAAAGAAATTCTTTTGACATTTTATGAGCCGAAAAACTATTCAAAGAGAAGTTTCTCATTTATTAACCGTACGGCAAAGGCAGGATGAATCTCTAAAGCAATATATTGGACAATTCAATGATGAGGTAATACATGTTTGGAACACCGATGAAATGGTGCTAATCGCTACCTTTATGAGTGGAATCCAATGTGGAATGTTTAATGTAGATCTCGCCTCCCTGTCCCTAAGACCTTTGGAGAGTTGCTTCAAAGGGTAGACGATTATATCGGAGGAGAGGAGTCGAACCGAGCCAAAAGAGAACTGCAAGAACCTCGAGAAAGAGATCTCAGAAAAATCAATAAAAGTCTACTGAATCAAATAAGAAGAAACAAGTAATCAAATACCTTCGTCGAGCCTCCACAATACTCAACAGGTCGTCCACCAGTGGCGATGAATCGTGTATCTGAAATTCTTTCCTATCAGTGAACTACAGTTCTTCCAGATGAAGACTTCACACCACTTAACACACCCAGGAAGGAAATTTTATATCAAGTCCATCACACATGGATAATAGCTCCTCCCGCGCTCATCCGATCTTAGTTTCATCGAAGAGATCGATCTAAATATTGTGCTTACCGTGGTGACCATGGCCATGATACTGATGAATGCAGCGATCTAAGATTGAGATTGAAATGGCAAATAAGGGCGGCCATTTGCAGGAATATATTCTCAGAGCTGCTGACCAATTCTGTTGTAATGATAAAAGATCTGCAGTCAATGAAAGGCCTTCACAACAAAATTATCAATCCCAAGATATTCAGAACAGTGATCACCGAGGACCTCCACAGAACAATGACGATGTTGCAGGAGTAATATCCCCAATCGATGGAGGAACAACTGGAAGCGATTCTTCTAACGAAAGAAAGAGATATGCCTGATGGTCAACCTTGGGAGAAAAAGCTTCATTTAGACTAAAATATGTTCTAGACATCAGCTTTACCGAAATGACCCAGTTCCAGATCGGGTACCACATGCAGATCTGATAGTTATCCATGTCTGAGTTGGAGACTTCCGAGTAAATAAAGTGTTCATTGATAATGAAAGTTCGATAGATGTTATTTATTGGCATGCTTGGGAGAAAATAGATATGGATCCCACTCAGATTCGACCTATTAAATCACCTTTAGTCGGATTTACTGGAGACACTATTGAGGTAGAAGGGTCTGTTATGCTGCCTCTGACTCTAGAAGAAGCACAGCATTCCTAAACTAAAATGATTAACTTCATGTTGGTAAAAAAGAGTTCGGCTTATAACATGATACTCGGCCGACCTTCTTTATACACCTTCATAGTCCTTCCATCCATTTATCATCTTGGCATTAAATTTGCTCTTCGAGATGGAACAACAAGACAAGTGTGGGGTGATTAGCGAGAAGCCAACAATGCAGAATGCTATATGATGTCCCTCCGACGAAATAGAATAGTAAGGTTGGCTGAAAAACTT
This sequence comes from Cinchona pubescens, assembly GCA_025175665.1. NCBI lineage: Eukaryota > Viridiplantae > Streptophyta > Magnoliopsida > Gentianales > Rubiaceae > Cinchona > Cinchona pubescens. Next base: position 2,797,824 of record JANKKI010000055.1, on the reverse strand, counting down.
TCTCTTGCTTCAAGCCAATCAAGTAAACCCGAATCTACAGAAGAGCATGCCCAGACCTCTGACTTCACCGACAATCAAAAAGAAGAGTTTACTAATAAAGAAATCTCCTTCAACCCAGAGTTTCCTGAAAGAAAGCTAAGGCTATATGTAAATCTACCACAGGACTTTCAGAAATATCTATTAAGACTTTTGTATGAATATAAAGATCTTTTTGCCTAGTTCTACGAGGACATGCTTAGAATACCCTGAGAGATCATCGAGCATATGTTTGGGATAGACCCTTCTTATAAACCCGTACGATAAAATAAAAGGTTTTTTGGGCCGGAACGTAGTCGGGTTATAGAGAGTGAGGTCGACAAGCTACTAGTAGCTCGGATCATTGGGGAAGTGTTTTACCCAACCTAGCTGTCAAATCCTGTATTAGTACCCAAGCCAAATGCAAACTGGCGGTAATCTAATGTGGATTGATTACACGAATTTAAATAAAGCCTATCTTAAGGACAGTTATTCTTTGCCTCGGATTGATATAGTGGTAGATTCAGTGGTAGGATTTAAAATAGAACATTTCCAAGATGCATACAAAGAATATCACCAAATATTCCTCAGTAAAGATGATGAAGAAAAAACAGCTTTCATCATTGACAATGGTACTTATTGTTATCAAACTATGCCCTTCGATTTAAAAAATACGGGAGTCACATATCAAAGATTAATTAATAAACTCTTCAAAACTCAGATTGGAAGGAATAGGAGGTTTACGTCGATGATATGGTTGTAAAAAGCTGAACCTATAGAGACACTCTCTCGGATCTCCGAGAAGTTTTCATCATAATGAGATAAGTTAATCTTTGGCTGAATCCATTAAAATGTACTTTTGGAGTTCCTTTAGGAAAATTTCTTGGCTTTATGATCTCGGAAAGAGGAATTGAAGCAAACTTGAAAGCTAGTATCGACATATGCAATCCCCCCAAACTGTGAAGGAAGTACAATGCCTAATCGGGTGAATGGCAGCCCTTAATCGATTTTTGTCCAAATCTGTAGAACGAGGGCTTTCTTTCTTTCGAGCTATCACTAAAGCTAAAAACTTTCAATGGACCTATCAATGCCAGAAATCTTTCGAAGAGCTCAAACAATATTTGACCCGAATGCCTTGTTTAACAGCCCCGATCGAAAATGAGACCCTGACTCTTTATTTGTCGGCCACTCAAAATGCTGTTAGTAGTGTCCTGGTGTCCGAACAAGACAAAGTCCAAGGGTCGATCTACTTCATCAACAAGATTCTTCAAAGACCTGAGTTGAACTATTTTGGCATTGAAAAAATGGATTTCGCCCTTGTTGTTGCTGCTTGAAAGCTGAGACCATACTTTCAAAGTCATACCATCTTGGTCAACACTAACTTTCCTCTCATAGCAATATTAACCAAGCCCGACATGTCTGGTCAAATGTTTAGGTGGTGTATTGGACCTCCTTGAGTATGATCTCAAGTTTCGACCCAAGACCGCTGTTAAAGCACAAGCTCTTGCTTATTTCATTGTAGAAAGCACTCTTATTGATGAATTGGTGCTAACTATGACTGAGAAGGATAAAGATGATTTACTCTGGGAATTGTACATTGATGGATCCTCTAATGAAGTAGAATCGGAAGCAGGAATTGTTATCGTAACTCCTGAAGGAGATCAGCTCACCTACGCAATTTGGTTTGAATTCCAATCCACCAACAACGAAGCCAAATATGAAGCACTGATCACAGGAATGAAACTTGCCAATGAACTAGGAGCTCGAGTCCTTCGGGTAAGCCGTAACTCATTAATCGCCGTTAATTAGATTCTTGGCAATTTTGAAACCCGAGGATACATACTTTAGAAATACCTTGAAAGAGTTAAGCAAATGAGAAAACTCTTCCGAAACGTGAAATTCATCAAGATCCCTCGATCAAAGAATGTGCATGCCGATACCTTGTCTAAACTTGCTCGGTGATAGCTTTATATTCCCATTTAATGAGAGAAGTTTTGGTTGAAGTCAAAAATCAACGAGCAATAGATGAGTAAAAAGTAAATCAAATTGATGATTAGCCGAGCTGGATGACCCCAATCGTCGAGTATCTGATCAATAGAAATATCCCTGACGATCAAGTTCAGGCCAAAAGATTATGTGTTAGAGCTTTAAATTACCAAATTCATCGAGGAATATTATACTGACAATCATATCTTCACCCTCTCCTCAGATGCTTATCACCCGAGGAAACCGATTATGTGCTCCGAGAAATTCATGAAGGCATATGTGGGAGTCACACATGAGCTCGGAGCTTAGTAAGAAAAGCAATGCTCACAGGATACTATTGGCCAACAATGTACCATGATGCTATTCGGACTGTCAAACATTGTCACAAATGTTCAATACATGTTCCTGCCATACGAAAAAACTCAATTGAGATGACCTTAATCCTTGAGTCTTGGCCTTTTCAACAATGGGGGCTAGATATCCTGAGTGGACCCTTTCCGAAAAGAATTAGCAACTTCAAATTCTTGATTGTTGCTGTTGACTACTTCTCAAAGTGGATTGAAGTCGAGCCATTGCGATCAATTTCTGGGGATAACGTGAAGAAATTCTTCTGGAAGAACATTATATGTCGGTATGGCATTCCTAGAGATATTGTAACTGATAATGGAACGCAGTTCATCGGAAGACCATTCAGACCATTTTACGAAGAGTTAGAAGTACAAATGCACACAACCTCAGTGGTTCATCCTCAACCTAATGGGCAAGCCGAACTATATAATCGTGTACTGTTGATCACACTTAAAACCCGATTAGATTGAGCTAAAGGGACATCAGTTGAGGAGTTACCGAGTGTTACGGTGGTTCAGTTTGGTCTATGGAATAGAAGCTGTCATTCCCCAGCAGATCGGAATAAGAATAGACAGAACTCAGAGATCGTTTCAAACTAATAATTATGAAATCCAAAGAGAAGAATTAGATCTGCTGGAGGAATGAAGACGCTAATCGCAGCCATCCGAGAAACTACTTACAAATAGCGCCTCAAAAAAATATTATGATTCAGCTATTAGGTTGAGACACTTCCAACTTGGAGATTTGGTCCTTAGAAAAAACGAGTTTAGTAGAATAGATGGAAGTCAAAAGCTCAATGAAAATTGAGAAGGGACTTATCAAATAATAGAAGCTCATTCATTTGGATATTACAGGTTGACTAGTCAATCTGGTCAACCTATTCCCCGAACCTGGAATGTAATTAATTTAAAAAAATATTACAAGAAATTTTAAAAGCCATTCTCATTCACTTTCTATCAAAATAGTTTTAAATATATTTTTCTCTGTTCGAGGTTCTACAAATATATACCTAATTCGGTAATCAAAACCCTGTCAACATTACTATTATAATCTAAAAAAGATGAGAAATCTAAGGAAATATCTGGATGCCTCTTCTTTACTTCATCTAAAGCCTCTCGATACCTTAGAGCATAAGCTTGTTGACAAAATGCCATCAAGTAATCAAATCATTCTTCAGAGCCGAAGAACTCAAATATTGATTGACATGATCGATCAATTGAGAAGAAGAAGATGTAGTCCGTTCAGACCTTAGTTGGTCGACCTCCACCTTCAGCTGATCGACCTTAGACTTCCATTTGTCAGATTCTTCTTGTTTCGAGTCACGTTGGGCAGTAAGGTCAGTCACTTGGGCTTTCAAATCTTCTAGTTCTTCTCTTTGATCATTCTGTTCTTCGTCCGAAGAAGAAGAAGCATCCATCACATTCTTAACATTTTGTGTCTGGAGTTGCTGCTTTAAAACCTCTTCATTAGCAAGTGATTTCTGAAGTCTTTCATTCAGTAGTTCAACCTGCTTTCCTAACCTTAAATAGTGACGATATTCCTTACTCATCACATTACCGAGCTGCCATAATTTTTTTTTAGTCAAATAAATAAATAAATAAAAGAGATATATTACTGTATAGAAGGACGAGCGGCCTCAGATTGCAGACGAGAAGTCCAAAAGTCGATCACATAAGATCAATAAGTTGGTCTCGTTCTATGAACGTATTATTAAGCTAGTCATTAGCCACTCGAGCATGTTGGCCACGATCGTCACAATCAAGGACCACAAAGGATTGAAGGGTGCATTTTCAAGTTCGCCCTCAACAATCCTGATCGGCTGTACTGTCCTAGCCATCCAGGAAAGATCTTGAGAACCGCTAGCCACCCATTCCTCCTCTAGAGTCCAGTCCCGAGCTCCTGAAGCTGCATATCAGGCTATTATTCTATCATTATCAGGGACACAAAAAGCCCTAGGTTTATATGACTAAGAATAGAATGACCCACTTGAAATTGGAAGAATAGTAGAAAGAGTTCGAATTAGAGGGACCGAGGAAAGAATGAAAGATGAGTCAGAGTCGGTTCTTCTCTTACTCTGGCGAGCGATTAAAGGAGGAGCTACGGTCTCTTCTTCCTCAGTTTCCCTCACCGAAGGAAGTCTTGATCTCTTTCTCCTCAGAATAGGATTAGCAGCCACTGTTTATGTCTACTACCCTCTTGGCAACCGATGTGCTGCTAGTAACTTCCTTCGTCCCCTGAGAAGTTGAAGTAAAATGATCTACTATTTGCACGCGTCGAAAACAGTAGAATGAACCTCCTTCTCGGCTAAAGGAGACAAGATCGACTTTACCAAGGCCCCTACATAAAAAGATCGAAAGGGAAATCAGTCGAATGCAATAGAAAAAAAAACATATCAAAGAGAAGGGAGAATAGGCTTACGTCCATCAAAATCCTGAGGAAGGGTTGCCCCTTCAATTAGATCTGGCCCAGGCTAATATATTATGGTCTACAACGGAATTTCTATCTCCAAAAAGGACGGACAAACCCGATTGATCAATTTTTGTCATTCCAACATAAGAATCAGGATCTAATTGTCCAAGTGAATCTAAATTAAGAATGGGATCTCGATCAGAGAAAGACCACTTTGTCCTGACTTTTCACATATCGGCTTGAGCGGCAAAAAAGAAATTGGACTTACAATTCTTTATCGAATTGGGCATATCTTGAAGCTATGCTCACTCTCTTGGAACGACCAACAAAATAATAAAAATCGAACTCCTTACCCTGTACTACCTTGTAAATATACCTAAAGTCGTGTGTAGTAGCTTTGATGTCTAAATACTAGCAAATCAGGGCATAGGTGACAAGGAGTCAGAAATAATTAGGCATCAATTGGGATAGACAGATACCGAAGAAGGAACATAAAGATAAAAGAATTTCGCTTAGGGAAAATATAAGTCCTACACTAAGTTGGTCCTAAAAAACGGTGACAAATCCTTCAGCAAGGATATGTGCCCTATCCTCTTCATTTGGGATTTGTATAGCCACTGTGTTTGGAATATGATAGGTGGCCCTAAGATGGGAAAATACTTTCAACTTGCAACCCCGACTTAATCCCCGTAGTAGCCGGAGCTTATTTTGGAGGAGGAAGAGGAGTTGAACCCCCCGAGGTGATGGGTTCAGCATGAATCACGATGTTAGAAGAAGAAAGACATGAAAAATTGAAAATATGTTCAAAAATAGTTAAAGAAAAAGTAAGAAACAAGGGAAATTTGTGGGTTGTTCTTGAAGATACAACGAAAAGACAATGAAATGGGGTATTTATGATGAAAGATGATATGTTGAAAACTGAAGCGATAGTGGAATGAAGTTAACCGCCTACTGCATTAAATGTTCCTAATAAATAGGGCACACTTTTGCCAAAAACCATGGAAATTGACATGGTTTTGCAAGTAACAACTCTCCCATGATCCGGAAGAGTAAAGGCTGAATTGCTAAAGTAAACAATGGTAGATCGACCGAACAAGGGATGGCTCCCCGAAATGTTACAAGTGGCATTATTGCCCTAATTTAGTGACATCAATTAAATGTCAGGCTCGCCAAAGTGCCCAAGCAGTCATTTTTTAATATAAACATGCTCGATCGAAGGGATAAGAATATGAAAAATCACTCATTCAATCTAGATGACTTTACAGAATCAGCTCAGATCAAAAAAATTGGAGTTTAGAGAGTAAAAAGTGATTCTTTACTGTCCTTAAGTGAACAAATCACACAGCAAATTGCCACAATCTGAATGATCTATTAATCAAAAAAATGTTACAAGGCAATGTCTGATAGAAAAATCAAGAAAGAATAAATTAAAAATTATTTTATTAACAATCGATGAAAAATTACAAGATCCTATTCTACTTCTGTTGATCTCCCTCAATCTGTCCTACTGAAGGGTATTCAACTGATATAGTTCTTGTTACATCCTGATCACCAAAATAAAGAAAAATTAGAGGATCTACATCAAAATATAGGCACTGAGAGAAAAGCAAGGCCTACTGTTCATATTATCTACCAAATCTGATATATTTACCTCTTGTTCAGGTATTTCTACTTTGGCTTCTTTCTCTTCTACTACTTCAGAAGAACCCTCTACAAGAACACCTTGGTTCAAGGTAGTCATGAAACGGGGTCTCCTAAAGGTTTACCTAGTTCGATCATCAGGCCGAAAGAAGCAGAAGGCTCATAAAAATCAAAATCCTCCTTGTTAAGAGGTAGCGATTCGGGAAATTGAACCTTAATATCGTTCAAGGCTTTGTTAAAAACCAGCCTTAGCGCTCATGGTAGAAAATTTTCCAAGGTCTCCTCCGAGAGCGTCTGACATCAGGTAAGAGTTTATACTCTGAAGGGAAAGATTATTCTTCAACTCCTCTATCGAGGAGAGATGGTGGGAAACTTCAACTTGAAGCCTTTCAACCTCAGACTGAGCAGAAATCAGGTCAAGAGATTTGGAAGACAAATTTTGAGAAACCTCTTGGTATTCCTTCTTCAACCTTGCAAACTCAGTCGAATGAAAAGTTTGAAGTTCCTGCTGGTTCAGATTAAATTGTGTTTCTAAATTAGCTCGCTCTTTGAGAAGCTTTTCCTGCTCAGATTTTCTAACTTCCTCTATCAAAATAGTTTTTTCTCTGATAACCGCTTCCAGAGATTTCTCGAGTTCAGCAACCTTTTCTTTATCTCTTGACCAGGAAAGCATAATGTTATGCATAAAACATCCAGTCGAGTACCAACTAGAAGCTGAGCTTGGATAGATTTTTCCTTGTCGGGATAAGCGTCCACCTTTACATTATCACCCTTTGGGAAAGCTACAAAAGGGTAATCAATGGTTTTCAGCAAATCACTGATACTTTCATTCGACAAAATTGGCCATTCAGGAACAAAGCGACGCACCTCTATGGAAGATGAAATTGGGGGCTCTTTGCCAACTCAGGAGTCATGAATGGTTGTAGACTTTTATTGAAAGGGTTTGAATGGATAGCCTACTCAAAGGGATTCCAACCTCGGTCCTATCAGAAGATTGAGAGGGTTTTCTCTTCCTGGTAGACATCGTCTCCTGAGGAGATGGTTCAGATCTAGCCTCCATTTGTGCTTCTGGGATCCCAAACACGAAATTCCCAGAGTTTGTTTCGTTCCCAGAAGGCCAAACAATTGAAATTAAAGGATTTCGGGCCCTTCTCTACACTTTCGTGGCTCCCTAGCCGCCTAGCATCACAGATCTCAAATCGAATTTGTCCTCTATTGGGGTATTGTGACTCAGAAGATCCTTGTCTGGATTCAGAGGCCATGGATTTCTTCTAAAAAATAAAGAAGGTACAGGTAAAGGGGCAAAGAAAGCTTGGAGAAAGATAAGAGTTGACAAAATTATAAGAAAGGGTTAAAAGAAAATAATTATAAATCAAGAAAAAGACACCTTACATGTGTCATGAGGTGACGTTTGGAAAAAGATACAACCACTCGCATTTAATAAAAGGATCTCAAAAGACATGACAAATAAAATATAAATAAATCGATGTAAATTAGTTTTTGACCTGAAAATACATCGAGGGGGCTTATGACGACACTTAAGATAACTTTGCTCTGATCAGAGGACATGTGGCAATAATTCTCGAACACCGACCCGAAAGTCCGTCGGCAGAAAGTATGAACCAACAGTCACTCAGAAAATTCGCTGATCTCTATATATGAAGACACGTGGCTATTTTTACCGATTTTCTCTATTGGAAGTTGGTCAGATAGGACGGACTGATTGATTACCAAGTAGTTCGGCTCGTTCAAAGTAGTTCGGCACATACTGTTCAACAGAAGTCGTTCGGCACAAGTAGAACGGTAGCTCAGAATATTTTAGTTAAATAACACTGTTCATTGTGGGCTTATTGTTCCCTGATAATTGTATAAATTGTTTATTCATTTGCATTTGCAAGGGATGAGACTGACAACACTCAGCCTTAGAAAAATCTGTACAATTCTCACCAGAATACAATAAATAAAAGTGATCGTCCTTTTCCCCAAGACTTTTTATATTTCCTCCTTTTAAAGATAATTTTTCTCAATTATATCATCTTTTATTTACTGTTGGACAATATCAAACAATTTTTGTATCGTCAGACAGCTATCGAAAAGTCAAAAGTAATGGCTGTCTCAAAACAATTGGACTGCAAAAGTTGATATATTGTAGAAAGCTCAATCAGAATGGTTGGAATATAAGGAGTTGAGTACCTTTTCCAGTGGCTCTGACTGAGTTGGTTCAGGTGCCCCTAGTTCAGATGAGCTTATTAGGGATTGATAGGCATGCCGGGATATGGAAATGTTCTCCAGAAGATACAATGAAAATTAATACAGATGTTGCTATTGTTAAAAAATGTAGCAAAGCTAGAATTGGAATTGTGGCAAGGAATTCTTCTGGTGTTATACAGGGAGTTTGGGCAAGGAGAAGTCTATCTTTCTCTAACGTGAAGTTAGCTGAAGCTATTCGCTTTGAGCTAAAGCAAGCAGTTAAGGAGGATTGGAGGTTCGTTGAGGTTCAATCTAACCACTTGGTGTGATTACTTTGATTCAATAAGGATCAACTGATGATGCTTCTATTGGTGTTTTTTGAGAGATATTTTAGATCATTCACAGTTTTTTATAGGTTGTTTTTTTACTTTTGTTAGACGTAGTGTTAATAGAATGAATCATAAACTAGTTTCGTTTATTTTGAATCTTTTTTATGATGTTGAATGAAAGAATAGCTTCTCATTATGGATCGTACCGGAGGCACAAGATGAGTTAAGCCAGTTTGACTGTTATTAATAAATAATTTCTCTACCATTTGCGAAAAAAAAAAATAAAAAGATTGAGAAATTGTTGGTGACATTTCCAAATAGTTACAACATGCTTATGTTTCTCACTATAAAGAAGAGTAACATAACACAAAATTTAAGTAGTACTTGTTTGACATACAAACGGTGGCAGTAAAGAATAAATACCAGAAGTATTAATTTTGACCCAACCAAAAAATTGACTGATTAGGTGTATTTCAATGATAAAGATAGGTATTCGAATTAATTATTATTAGAGGATAGTAAGTAGAGAATTTGTGATCTAACGAGTATTTAACTCGTTTCATATACAGGTTCAATTATATAATTTTACATATTAAGACTTAATATCGATAGGCATCTTCTCTTTCATGTCCCATTTACAGGGTATTTGTATAATGAGTAATTTTTTTAATTATTTTTTAAAAATCCTGAATCCCAAAATTGACATAAATATACCAGATTTGGTATCCAATCACTTAACATCGCTTTTAATAAATATCTAATGTATTTGAATAGGATACCTGGTCAATTTTTCTTAATTAGGTGTCACTGAATCGGGTCATCCACAAACCATATAAATCGGATGCTCTCTCTGTCCAGGAATACCATAATAAATGTAGAAGAGATACATGCTTTGATCGAGTGTTTCGTAATCATTTATGTGAGGAGAAAAATCACTCTTCAGCACCCAAATTAGATCAAAGTCATCTTTCGCAGCAATCACATCCCACAAAATAATGTATACTCAATTGACTTAATAGTATTATCTGTACTGGAGGGGAAAACAAATGATTTTGTTGTTGAAGTACTTCACTAACTCATTTGCATTTTTGCACATTCTGAAAGATTTAATTGGAATTAAATCTTTTTATTAGATTTCAAGGTAAAGCAACATTCATGTTAAAATTCGACTTCCGATTAGCTTACCACGTTTTTTTCTTCCTGTCAATGAAATATGCAAAGGCAACATGCACATCAGTCAAAAACGTAGTACTAGGTAGTTTTTGAGTGCAGTGTGAACCATATATACCTGTCTGTTATGGAGAATCAAAGTGGAGAAACAGGGATCAAGGACGCTAAAAGAACCAATCAATTGGATTCCAAAATGATGTTCGATTATCAAATCCTTCTGTATTTAACATCTACAAGGCAATTAAGACATAAAAAGCGATAGAAAGCTCTCTCTTGTGCTGTTAGCTACCTTGCAGCAAGTATAAACGAAACAGATCAGTATAGTCCATCCATACAGTGCTGAACTATTGTGCAATATCACCAATTCTAAAGGCATCTCAGCATCAGCTGTGTTTCTATCTGTCTGCAGCGAGTAATTCACACAACACTAAATGCCGACTGTATTGTAGATGTTACACGAGAAGCAAGGGTCTGAGTGGCAAATGCTTGAATCTGCTTCTTGGCATCTGAAAGGATACAATAAATATATTTTAACACGGGATAATCCAGTGAAAAATGTAAGACACTTATCCACTCTATTTGGGAGAGTAAAACACACAAAGAACTGATCTCTTGCATGAATGCCAGCAGAGCTAAGCATTGGGTAATGGCATGTTTTGCGTAAAGTCATAAGAGCAACTTAGCAGATTCAAAGAAATTATGCTAGTTAGGATCATTGTTTCTAAAACCAGAATGACAATAGCAGCAGTTGCAGCTCTTATAATAATGTATCAACATATCAGTATCTTTAGCACTCCAGTTATGAAACCGGACCAAGTTGAAGAAAAATTCCATGTGTTCTAGCCCAACTTGTCTGCTGGTTATCAAGATGGCTAATGAATCTCAAGAATTAAGAACCTAATGAAGTCGCAATCCCATATATAGAAGTGTTCATATCCAAAGATTTTGGAAAGGGTATAATACAGACTCAGGAAGCAATTAATTTATTGGTTTAGAAACACACATCTTTACATACAGTCGATCAAACAGAACTAGTGAGAAAACTGTCTGATCTCGTCTGTCATCCACTATCACTTGCAAAATCCAGCAGAATTTAAGAGATTGACTCGTGAATCACTAGTTGATTTACCAGATATATGCAAACAGACCACCACTCCATTTAATAAAACCAAAGCACAACAGTGAAGAAGAAGTTCAGCAACATTTTCTCCAGACCAGTCAACACTACACAAACTACAAAATAATTTACCTATTAACACCATTTTGTCTTAAGTTGAAATTGTAGTAAATAGAATAGCTTAAATTGGCATCAGTAAGGACAAGTAAAATAGAGTCTAATCCTCTGATTTCCTTATTAATAAATGAAATTGCAACAAGCTACATTCATAATGACATTAAAATACTCATCTTCAGATTGCAGCAGCATTTAACATACCGATATAAACTTCTCAACACGTGATCAAATCATATTCATTTGTCTTACATAAGTATGCACTAGTAGTTGGAACAAAAAAAAAATCCTTTTAATTTGTGCTTTTTCAAAGAAAGATTGCAACATGACACACTTCAAATATGTTCTCCAAGTTCAGTTATTTTATGTCTTCTGTTCTCTTTTTTTTTTTTATTTAAATTTTTCCTGCATGCCAATAATATAGATGCTCTAGTGGTTGTTTATTGTACTGGCTCTAATAATGAAGCTCCTCAACATCTAATTCTCAGGGGGTAAAACTCACATATCTATGATGTACAGAATATACACAACCACAGCAACATAAAGATCTCATGCAGCAAATTCTATTTCAAGCTTCTGAAGCATTAAGGTGTTGCACACCTTTGCGGCATCTAGTGAAGCCAACTATATTTGCAATACTGAGAGTTGAGCATACTCCAACTACAAGGAGATAGTCAGCGTGAAACCTTATCAGGGAGAATATTCCAAGGAAGATCCAAGCAACAGCCTGCAAACAATAGGATGTTCCTTCAGGTGCATTACAAGAACATTACAGAACCAAGGTTTAAAAAGATTGAAAAGAATCAGTCATTCACAACCACTGATGAAGGATTCCTCGAAAAATTAAGGATTAGTAATACTTTTTAGAATCAATGTGGAAAAACCTCTTTAACTCATACTTGACAAATCTAAAGATCTATCTAGTGAAAAGAAATGGAAAGCATGAAAATTATTTTACACACTTTTGACCTCTGAAAATAATCCATGCCTCGAACTGCCTCAAAGTTCACTGATATTAAAAATGGCGTGTTTCAAGAAGAAGGCATACCAATATAACCAGCCTTATCTTCTACTATTGAATTAGTAAAGGGCTTTAGGTTTCACTAGTTAAGATTTATATGGGTTCTTTTCTTTTGCAGAAGGGCGTTCAGAGGGGGAACACAAACTTGCATTCATACTACGCCTTTCCTTCATTGTTGGATATACGGACTATAGAAAGCCGCATGGGAAGAATATTTGCTTACAGTAAGATATAAGGTCCACCAGAACAGCCATGAATCCTTCTGATTGATGTGAGCCATCGACTGCAAAATATTAACCATCAACATGCATGTTAGAAAGTTAAAAAGACACTTGATGCATTACCAATCATAGATACCTTCTACTGCATATCAAGGATGTAGAAAATATTTAACCCACCTCCTGGTCAAGGCATTCAAATCTCCACACACTCTCACCTAAATCATTGATTTCATTCCACCACCTTAAACCCACTAGAATTCTCCCACTCACATTCTTGACCACCCAAAAATCGAGGGCAGCGAGAAGTACAGTAATCACAAAAATGATGACAAAACTGTCAACAAATAAAGCTGAAAGGATGTAAAATGCCAAAGCTGCAGCCTGTCCAGTGAACCCAATGTATTAAAGTCTATAATTTGTTTCAAATAAGAAATTAAAAGAAAATATTGTCAGATAAGTAAAAGTACCACACCTTGAATAGCACATGAAAGAAGCAAATCCTCGGGTGAGCATAATTCTCCCCTGCAGGCTGACCATAGAAAGTAATAAACTTCAGACAACCTTTATAATCTTCTGTTAGCTTCTGGATTTTTTTCTCTCTTTTTTAACCTTCCCCCCATGGGACCAGGGGGGATTGGAGTTGATCAGATGAATTTTGACAATAATACCGAATTCAACCAAAATTCCTTTTGGTCTATTCAGAACAAGCATTCTCTGCATATTCCAATTGTCATTCTACTTTCAAAAAAATATTGGTGGAATAAGGTTGCAAAATTGGCGCGGAAGACTGAACTGAGCTGTGTGCTGATAATTTTCAGAATTGACGATGTTAGTTATACACTATTCTCCTCAAACTAAAGGAAAAAAGTAAAACATACATAATTGCCTCCTAATGAATATAGTGCATGTGAATCATATTAATAAGAAGTCATAATTAAATAAAAAAAAATCAAACTTCATATCAGAACCATCCAGGTGAGAAGAGAATTATGTAACAGGACCTACTTTGCGCACTGATTCCAAAGCCTTGAACTTAGATTAAATTGTCAAGTAGCATAAAGTTTGTCTTTATTTAATCTGGATTAGAGGCTCATGTGAACATTAAATGCACAAAACGTGTAGATGATCTCATCATTGCCCGACTAAAATAGCACATTCTTATTGTCTTTGTTTCAACCTAAGTACATTTGCCCCGTGTTAAGTTACCCTCCAAACAACTATTCCATCAACTTCCAAATAAACTGTTGCATCAACAAGATAACTTTTGCCCCTCTTCAACCCTGCTCTCCAGCATTGTTGTGCACCATACTATGTTAAATGCATTAAATTTCTATGAGTAGCATGCAAATAATTAAACAACTACTCCACAAGTTTACTCTTCCAAGCCAAACAACAGTCATCTAATACAGATTGATGGCCTACATAAACACAAAATGGGCTACTTAATCATCCAAAAGACTGGATGCTCTCCGCACATCTTTCCGTCCAAAACCCAAAAACCCTTTTCCTTTTTGTCAAATTTGATTAAACTAGAGAAAAATTGACGGTACGATAAAAAAAACTTCGTGTCAATGTTCAGAAAACACAAACGGATACCATGTAAGCTAAACTCAAGAACACCTAAACCTACCGATAAACACGATCACCTCCTCGAGAATTCACTGCCTCTATATCTTTTAAAAACACATTTCATCAAGTCACAAACATACATTCTCTTATACACATCCAAAATGTTTAAGAGAAAAAAAAAAAAAAATCTCGAATAATTCCAAATTTTGGCATACTAATTTTTCAAATATCATAAATCCCATTCCACCCATCAAGCCTCGTTTTCCTCCCTTAAATCATAAAAGCCAATAAACCAAGAATTTCCCATCCAGAAAAAAAAAAAATCCTAATTTAACCCAACTGAGGTACAATATAATTCTCAAATTACTTGATTTTTAACTTCAGTTAACAGATCTACAACGAAGATGGTCAGATAATAACTCATAAAATAAAACAATAAAGAGCTGCAACCGTAAATATTGATTTTTTTGGTAATTAATTATTGATTAATAATAGAAATAAAAAATAATTTTTAGAAAGAAAAACTATCCTAGTGCAAATTGCGGCGAACCCAGATCGGAAAATATAAACAAATGGTCAGGAATAATTGAAGATTATTGAAGCTAGAATTAAACTTACAGGGTTTAGATCCATTCTAGAGGAAAAAAAGGCCCTTTTTTAGCTTCAGCTCTCTGCAGTGTTTCTTCTCAATTTGTTGTCTAATATATATATATATATATTTTCCAGAAACGAGAACAATCTCAATTTCTAGTCTAATAATTCGAGCTATTTCGCGACCTCCATCGTTTTTTTTTTTTTTTTTTTCAATTCGAGTTATATACTTCTTGAATTTCTAAAAAGGCCCTGGAAATATAGTATATTTCTCAAACGACCCCAATTTGCTTTCCCCTCAATATTTGACCTTCTACTTTTTTATGGGGTGAATGACAATAGATGAATAAAATTTCTTTGTGATCAATTAAATGAGGCAGAAAATAAAAAAAATATCTGATTCCAAACTAAAAACAAAAGGAAGTTTATCCATATTTATAATTTGATCCTTAATACTTTAGTAATTTTTTATTCGACCTATAATAGGTAGGGGTGTTCATCCTGACCCGCTGATCTGAATCGAAAAAAGAAGAGATACCCGAATCACATTTTGAAAGCGGATCGGATAGAGGGTCGAGTCACTCAAGTTGAGGGGTGGATAGCGAGTCACATTTCTGTGACCTATCTGGTACCCAATCCAGTCCATTTCAGGGATAATTTTGTAAATTTGATTAATAAGATTTCATTATAAATAAATATGTATTAGGTTTATTAGCAGCCTCTCATATCTTCTTTTTCAATTCCTTGTCTTTCCTTCATTTTCCTCCTCAATCATCTCTTTCTTTTCTCTTTCTAGCATCCTCATTTCTCACACTCATGTATGTTGAAATGTATTTTGCGATTTAATTATTGTTGCTATTGGCATGTTGTTACGTGTTAGTTTGTTACTATTGAGATGTAATATTGGCCTGTATTTTGTAACGTAAATTTAATTATTGTTGACTTAATTGTAAAATTAATTTGCTTAACTATCATTATTTAAATTTTTATATTTTGTTACTAGCGAGGGTCGGGTACCCGTTTTGTATAAACCATATAGAGAGGGATCAGAATTTTTTTAATCTAATTAGTGAGGATCGAATATTTTTTTAACTTATGAACCGGATACCTGGTCTCCAGTCCATGAACGCCCCTAATAATAGGTGACAAATTATCCAGGTAGTAATATGATAGTTGTTTGTGAGTTTGACAAAGGTTTGGAAACGATATAAAAGACAGGCTAATACTAGCATTTTTTTTTTGGAAGTTTATTAATGCTACAGGCAAAATAAAAAAGATAAAAGCATGACTTGTTCTCTAATACTTGTCATAGTCACAATTGATTTGCGGGAAAAATAGTATAAATAATTTTTTGAATATTCATAAAATATTTTTTAGTCTCTATAATATAAAATAATGAGTTTTAATTTCTTGGACATTTTTTATCCTTTATCATAATTTTAGTGGTATTTTGTTTAGAAAAAGACCATCAAAATCATACTAAGGAACAAAAAACATGTTTATATTTTCTAAAAGAGCAAAACTCATCATTTCATATTCAAGGAATTAAAAAATATATCTTTTTAAATATTCAAAAAATTATTTTTTAAATATTCAAAAAATTATTTGTACGATTTTCTCTTTCAATAAAACCAATACAATTAATGAAAAATATAGAACCACCTTAACTTTGCATTTGCGAACTGCCACAACAATCGTAGTGGTCACCCAGGCCATTTTCAACCACAGCTAGATATCATTCCTAATAGCCAAAAAGAATGAAAATAACACTATAAAAATCAAAATTTTGCAAGCAATTCAATTCCAAACTTGAAAGTTATCAAATGCTTACGGAAGTTCACTAATCGATCATAAGCCCGGGATATGCTCCTATTTCTATTTTGCTCCAATCATCCCAAAACCCAAATATGTTTATAACAAAATGATTCCAAAATGAAATAAACATAAATTGGGAATCAATTTATCAATAAATGGACCCAATCAACAAATCTAAAATCGTATAGTTTGTAAAGTTAACAGACCAGTTCATGTCTACTCAATTTGCACAAATTCAATACCCAAATGTGTTCTAATTGTTTTGTCAGAGGAAGGTTTGGTATTGATTTCGGCAACAATGTGAGCTTTGACAGTGGGAAGACGATAAGCTCCGGTGACTGTTGGTTTTGAATCCTTTTTCTATGCATGTAGTCTGTGTATGTGTTATGTTAGTATTTTGTATTTGTGTGTTTAGTCTGTATTTTTTTTTTTGATATTATGTCTACATTTTTGTGTGTAGTGTGTTGATGACAGTCTGTTCATATAGGGTTACTGAGCCACCACTAATCCATCATAATCGATTATAATTTGGTGTTTTTCAATCAATTATACTATTTTGGTTAACCTTGGAAAGAATGGGGATATGATTTGTTTGTTAAAATCGTACAAATAGTTATTCGAATATTCAGAAAATAATTTTTTAATCCCTAAAGTATAAAATGAGTTTTAGTCCTTATAAAATCTAAACATATGTTTTTTTATCCCTTAGAATAATTTTGGTGGTCTTTTCCAGCAAAATATCACCGGAATTGTGATGTGGGGACTAAAAACATGCTTAAATATTTTTTGAAACACTAAAACTCATTATTTTATATTCGAGGGAATAAAATATATTTTTTTGGATATGTTTAGAGATTATTTGTACGATTTTTCTTTAATTTACATGCACAAGTTGTTAAAGGACCAAATTTATGCGTTACTTGTCAAATATAAATATACAAAAACTGTCATTTTCAGAAATATGCAATTTTCATCTAAATTATCAAAAATATGAAAGGTAATACAGGATGCTGCCTGATAGTTAAACTCGTTCTTTCATCCATTATATGTTCAGTTTCCATTTTTTTTTTTTTTATTGATGTCATTAAAACACTGTATTTTTCTTTTGCATAAAATAATGATGTGATATAAGTGTATTTAAAATGTGAGAATGCCCTCCAACGTTTACAGATAACATTTGGACAATATCTATCCCATGAGAGGATGACAAGCATTGGTTTTTGGGGCTAATCTTTCCCGACCAAACCCTTCACACCTATAATGGTTTCTACATGTATACCGCGCTCAACATTGAAATGGAAGAGCAGAAGGTGGAGGCTTCAAAAATGCTCAATAACCACAACTTATCACCCAAGCAACCTTGCCATTCTCCCAAAGAACAGACACCCCCCACCCCCCCAAAAAAAAAAAAGAAAACAAGAAATGGCAATAAAAATTATTTCTCAAAAATCAAATCAATTAATTAACCATATCAATTTAACTAACAAATATTGAAAATATTAGTGAAGAAAAATTCAAATTTGATTCTCACTACTAATAATCAGTTTTTGTTAGTTTTATAGCGGCGGTCCTGACTCTAAAATAACGGACCCAAGGCTACCACTAAACTTTTTATTTTAAAGAAAATCAAAGAAAGTAAATATTCCCCCAAAAAAAAAAAAAATAAAGAAAATGGAATGTTATTTCTGACATTTTGAATTCCTAAAAATTGCAAACTTTCCAAGCAAGGCATAGTTCTCGAGATTCTGATTCTCCGCCCGCCGCGCCTGCCAATTGTTCCGTGCCCATGAAATAATACCATAGAAAGGAAAAAAAAACTCTAAAAACCGCCCCCAGTCAAACTGTTCCAATTTTCTTTCCCAAGAACCATTTCCAGATATAACTTCTTTCCTTTGCATCTCTAATTTATTTTTCTAGCTCATTTTTTTTTTTTTTGGGAAAGGAAACAGATTGGTTGCTGATCAATCCCTTCAAAAAGCATGGATTTTTAGATTGCCAAACTTGTGTAATGAAATCAATCAACTTCATGAAAATGAAGTCCTGTTACAGAATTCTAATCTCAAGAAAGATTTCACCATTTTTAGGCCTTCCTTTGCCCATCTTCCGCCAACCCTTTACCCCAAATTCATCAGCTTTTCGATTCAACAATAATTTTCATACAGCCCCCTCAACTCGAATCTTGAATTCTCCCACCATTTTGAGAAAAACCCAGAAACCATTTTCTGTTTCAACTACAACGTGGGATCAATCCAGGATTTTTCCAAGCAGGGGACTTTATGTGGTTGCTAGTGTTGACATCTGTGAGGAATTATTCGACCTCGGTCGAAACCCGTGTAAATGATAAAAATTTCGAGAGGATTTATGTCTCTTTTAAAATCCTTGTTCTTTGATTTTAATTGGTTTAAAATATTTTTCATATTATTTAATAGGCAAAATTGTTGTTTTTAGTGTTTTGGAGGTTGGGAAGTGATTGGGGTTGATTTATAACAACTTTCCATGGTTAGATTACAAATTTTAAGATTATGAGTTAGGGTTTTGTCTTCCATATGTGCCCTAGAATGTTATGCTATGAATGCTTATGTTTATGCTTTTAATGATGTTTTAAGAGTGTTTTAAGGTTAGTTTGGATAGGAATTGAGACTTGAAACCAAGTGGAATGGATTTCCTTCATTTTGTAAGTGAAGTTTGGCGCAACTAGGATAATTTGGATAATTGGTTATGTTTGAAGGAGCTTTAGTGATCTTTTGATGGTTTTAAGTGTTTCTTGGTAGTGGGTTGGATAGGAAGCATGTTTGAATCATGCGTGTGGCTAATCGGTAAAAATTTCAGTTTGATAGTAAGAGGAATTCCAACCATAGGTTGTTGCTCTAATGTTGTAATAGAGTTAATTGTAGTGGTTATGGGGTAATGATTGTTGTGGTATGCTATTGATATAATTGCTCGGTGAATAGGTCAAAACTCCTCGGACGCATTGCACCGTCTGAACGAACTGGCAGAAAGAATGGGATCCTACTGCCTTTCTTTCGGATGCTCAGGACCTTGTTGGGTGGTTGAATATGTTGTTGGGAGTTGGGTTGTAACCAAGGTCCCTTGAATACCTTGGAATTGGATTTTCTTGGCGGGGAGGATAGCCTAATTATAGCCTAGGGAGGCGAAGTTTTCAATTTTTCGGAAACTGAGCTTATTATCTCTAATCTAGTTGTAATACGAATTTGAGGGATTAACTACGTGTTTTGAGGGATTTTAGCTTGTCGAAGTTGGTGAAATTGTGAAAAGGTCATTTTTTACCAAAGAGCTTTTGGTGTCGTTTTCATCGTTTCGTCGTTTCTAGTCATTTACCTGTCTCTTATACACATCTAGATGTGTATAAGAGACAGTACCTAAACCACGCCACCTTGATCATTGTGCATTTTGCTTTGATAGGTGGGTAACAAAGTCGTCCCATCATTTCCGCGTGAAGGTGATACAATTTGCTTTGTTCCAGAACTGTCTCTTATACACATCTATGTTTCACTTTTACAAGTTTTTCTTTTTAGACAAATACTTAACTCGGGACTCAGCTATTTTATGTTAATCAATTGATATATTTGCAAGACAGATTGATATGAAAGCATTTTATGACTGTTTTGGCTCATAGGTGACCGAGGTATATAATTTTGGATGTATTTGGAAATGTTTGATTTGGGGTGCAGACAGAGCCAGATCTAGTAATCTACCACACGAATGTTAGATGTTGCCTCTGAGCTACCAAATCTTGAAAGTCATACCTTGGAGCCTAAAAGATACTCATGCTATTTTATTATATTTGTACTTGGATTTGTTCGCTATGCTTTAGCATACTATGTTTTGAAATGATTGGATCTTTTTGACTATGTTTTGGACATCGAAGAGAATCTTTCGAAAGTCACCTACTGTCTACTTATGGAAGATGTGTATAAGAGACCCCAAAAAGTATTAGATAAAAGCATATATTGATGAACTTTATTTTTGTTGTAGCATCTTTTATACTAAGAAGAAATTTTGTAATTCGTATTCTTGTGTAAAATGAAATATTTGGTTTTATAGTTAAGAAATGGCTTGATGGTTCTATTACATTGCGGTTAAGTTTGTTGCTGTATAAGTTTGTGCCTTGCGCTTTGGTCCCATTTCATCAACTATTAGATTTTGGGGCGTGACAATTTATGTTCAAGGTGGGCTAAATGTGAGGCCTTTGGTGGTGGAAAAGATTGATTTGGATGAAAATATTGTTGGAAATAAGGGAGCCAATGTAGAAGTTGGTGAGGATAGTGTAAATGATGAGAGTCTTGAGGAGTTGAATGTCGTGGAAGTGGTGAAAAATGCCGGTAGAGAGGAGTCTGAGGTGGAAAAGGCGGCCTGGAGGTTGTTAGAGAATGCAGTGGTTTCGTATTGTGGGAGCCCTGTAGGGACTCTGGCTGCCAATGATCCTAATGATAAGTTGCCCCTTAATTATGATCAGGTGTTTATAAGGGATTTTGTTCCGTCAGCCCTTGCATTTTTGCTTAAGGGAGATGGTGAAATTGTCAGGAATTTCCTCCTCCATACTTTGCAATTGCAGGTAATTGTTTGTTGCATTTTGTCTTGTTGATTTATCATCTTAGATCACTTATGAATAAATGTGTGCTTATGTGGTCATCTATCAATATATTAGTATATTTTATCCAAAAAATGGAGTGGATGTTACTTGAAGTATTGCTTTGTTTGGATGATTTGTTAAACTTGACTATTTCATTTCTCGTTTTCAATGAATCATATTTACTAAGGTACAAAAATGGCAAACATACTCTAATTAGACCATTGTATTTAAAAGCCAAAACATTTTTTTTTGAGGAGTATTGAACTTGAGCTTTCTAATTGTCTTGTTGTATTTAGCCATTAGAAACTAGAACTGTTAAGATGTGGTCTTCTTAAGCTGGTGCATGTTATACTGCTGGTACAATTGTTTGTTATGCTTTGTATTATTCTTGGCAGTAGAGACCAGGCTACAACATTTAAGTCACTGAATAGTCTTCTTTTCCCATTTTTTTGTGCAAAATTAATTCTTAATGTGACTAATGGTGGAAAGTACTGGGAACATGAGATTATTATATGCTCAAGATAGCAATCAATAGTTGACATTGGCTAGGGATTCACAAAAGATCTGTTGTTTTATCTTAGTTTTGTATTTGTACATTCTAACCCAAATAAACTATGTGCAGTTATTTATTCATCCTAGATAAAATCTGTGTAGTTATTATACTTATCATAAATATGGTAGTTTTTGTTTTCTGCAAATTTCACTAGTAAACATGCTCTCATTACAAGGATGGATAATATTTTGCTTAGCATGAAAAGATTGAAGTTAGTTGCTGCAGCTGTAAAATGTTATTGCAGCTATTAATGTGATGAACATTGTCTCTTGGTTTGAAAGCACACATATTCTTGATGTGGCATTTCTGGAAGACTTTTCCTGTAGACCTGTTAGATGTGCTTACTTTTTTTTTTTCCTGTTCATCTGTTCCTTATTTTTAACATTTGGCTGTTTATTCCAGAGTTGGGAGAAAACCGTTGACTGTTACAGTCCAGGACAGGGGTTGATGCCAGCAAGTTTTAAAGTAATAACCGTGCCTCTTGATGAGAATAAGTTTGAAGAAGTTTTGGATCCAGATTTTGGGGAGTCAGCTATTGGCCGTGTTGCACCTGATAAATTGACTCTGGTAAGTGTGTGTCCTCTAATAGATGGTACCACTTACTGATTAGTGTCAGCTCTGAAGTGAAGACGTGACTTTGTACATTCTCTCTCTTTAATCATTACACTTCATTATCTCATTAACAAGAACTTAGCAGCATTTTTTGTGGGGGATGCAGTTGAACTTGAGCAGAGGCATGTACATTCCTTGGTGTTGAGTATCAAATAGATATTGAAACATTGTCTTGCTTTTGGATTTTTTGATAGGATTATGGTGGATTATTCTACTGAGAGCTTATGGAAAGATCACTGGTGACTGTACATTACAGGAAAGAGTGGATGTTCAGACGGGCATGAAGCTGATTATCAACTTGTGTTTGTCTGATGGTTTTGATATGTTTCCTTCGTTGCTAGTAACTGATGGCTCCTGTATGATTGATCGGCGAATGGGTATCCATGGTCATCCACTGGAGATCCAGGCAAGTTCATGCTTCCAATGCTTCATTTACTTTGCCTATATCTAATGCATGATGCATCTCATGTGAAAGGGTTGGAAACAGAACGTTGCTTTTTGATAATTTTTGCCATTTGAAAGAAATATTAAGTAGCACTAGTTCTGTAGCTATTTAATATACTAGTAAATATTCCCTGTTGGAACTTTTTTAATTTCTTCTATAGATGTTCATATTATTAGTAAATTGTTCTATTCTACTATTCTAGTGACAAGAGCATTTTGATTTATTTGGGAAAATAAGTGTCTGTTTCAAAGTGCTGTTTGAATTTCCATGAGTTGTAAAAGCCTCAGAACTTCTTTTTCTTTTTATCTAATAGTTGATGAAATGGGATTGTAAGGGGCTTGCATTCTCAAGATTAAGGTCATAGACTGTCTATATAGCTTCTTGTTTACCACAAAAAAAAAAAAAAATGTAGAAAGAGAAGGAAAAAATGTAGTAGAAAGAATGACATCTTTTAACTTTTCTGGGATACTCATCTAAAGTGGACTTCTCTTTCCTGTTAGAAAGTATAAATGTATTTACATCAGAACCTCTGTAAAGTCATTTCTGTAAGACTTTCTTCCCTGAGACTATCCCCACACATTTTGAGCAGTGTCATGCATTTTCTTGTATTTATTTGAGCTGGAGATTTGATGACATGCATGACAATTGTTTATCCTGCAGGCATTGTTTTACTCTGCTCTTCGTTGCTCCCGAGAGATGTTTCAGTTAGATGACGGATCCAAGAATTTAGTTAGGGCAATCAATAATAGACTAAGCGCATTATCCTTTCATATCAGAGAATACTATTGGGTTGATATGATGAAGATAAATGAAATTTACAGATATAAGACAGAAGAATACTCCACAGAAGCCACGAACAAGTTTAATATCTATCCTGAACAAATTCCTCATTGGTTAATGGATTGGATTCCTGAGAAAGGTGGTTATCTTATTGGTAATTTACAGCCAGCTCATATGGACTTTAGGTTCTTCACACTTGGAAATCTCTGGTCCATTGTTTCTTCTTTGGGTAAACTGCAAAACAGAATGAGGCTATTCTGAATTTGATTGAAGCTAAATGGGATGACCTGGTGGGTTACATGCCCCTTAAGATATGTTACCCGGCTTTGGAGTTTGAAGAATGGCGTATAATCACTGGTAGTGACCCAAAGAACACGTGAGTTTTTTCCCCATGTATGGTAATTCACTCTCAACCTATAAGTAGGCCTTTTATATCTAGGTGATTGTCTGATCTTTACGAGATTGATGTTTGCAGACCTTGGTCTTATCACAATGGTGGATCATGGCCTACACTTCTGTGGCAGGTATTTGTTTGATTGGATTGTTATAATATACATTCTGGTGGTGTCTTCTTCTTTTTCTTCATTTATCAGTATTACTTTTAGCTACATTATGTGGGAATTAGGCCATTTCCTCATTAAATGTATAGAACTTGAGCATAGAATATCGTAGAGGGTCAGTCTGGTCTCAGTTCAGTGTTGCACTTTATCAATTGGTCTATGTGAGAGTAAGAATTCCCCATTCTAGATCCATGCCTTCAATTGAAAATAAATTAATTGGATCAATAATTGTGTTTCCTTTTGCAACTGGATACCAAACAAGAAAATAGATAAGGTTGACTGGATATTACTTCATAGGAAGTGATGCAGTCATATAGCTAGTTGACTATTTTGTGTTTGCTGTCATGTTAAGTGTTCTAGATAAAAAGGATGAATTGGTTATTGAAGATGAACTATAGGGCTTATTTTATTTTGATGAGTTTCTTAATTTTTTTTACAAGGTTTTATTACCTTTCTCAAGTTAAAATTTTGTTCAACTGTACTTGTTGCTTGAGTGCCAATTTACATTGCCCAATTGTTCTCCGGTATCATTCTTTTCTTTTTTCCTCTTTCAGTTTACACTAGCGTGCATGAAGATGGGGAGGACGGAGCTGGCCAGGAAGGCAGTTGATTTAGCAGAAAGAAGGCTTCCAGTGGATCACTGGCCTGAATACTATGACACGAAAAATGGGAAATTTCGTTGGAAAGCAAGCCCGACTGTACCAGACCTGGACAATGGCCGGATACTTGACATCGAAAATGCTTTTGAAAAATCCTGAGATGGCTTCATTGTTATTCTGGGATGAAGACTACGACCTTCTTGAAATTTGTGTTTGTGCTCTTAGCAAATCTGGACGTAAGAAGTGTTCCCGCGGAGCTGCAAAGTCTCAGATTATTGTGTGAGGAGATCTTTTTCAAGATGAAAGAACTCTCCCCTGTACAGTTGCTAGTGTGTAGGTTACAACAAGCAGAATTTTGAAGGGTATTTTTTAGCTCCACAATTCCCACAACTAGATTTTCTCACAAATCATTGTAACGGTGTAATGTTTCATTTGTAGTCTTGAGTAATAGAAAGACTGTTAGTCCATAGGATTCGAGGCAACTGTACCGTTGTGGTTCCTTTTATTTGTAATTTTTTTGTCAAACGTTAGTGTAAACAAAAATTAATGGCATGTAACATCAGTGTACTACTGCGACCATAGTGAAGTCCAAGTATGTAGGTGACCTTGTTTGAGAATTGAGAGCTTCCTATCCTCTTTTATTTTTAAAATTTATTTATTTATTTATATATTTTTTGGGTATGTGTGTGAATTTTGAATAGAATTAATCTCAAAAAAGAGATAATTTAAAAATAATATATAAATAGTCATGTAATAGTATTTAAGTAATAATAATCTCAAAAAAAAGATAATTAAAAAATAATACATAAATAGTCATGCAATAGTATTCATACACATGATATATAATAAATAATTCATGAAGAATATTAACTTGTTAAGGTAGATATTTGTCTTCCGTAGATAAACGACGGAGTTGAAACCCTTATCATCCTTAGTCAATATTGTATATACAGAGGTTCACTCATTTAACTCATCATATCTCTACTGTCCCTATCCACTTTTAACTCTCCTCACTTGCACTCCCCTAAATCTTCTACTGAGTGGATCCATCTAGTTCCTCTCCTCCGCGTAAAGACACATTTTGTTCCCGATAAATGCACAAGAATCTGCTGATTGTATGATGTTGAGCTAGCTAAGGGAAGTTACGGCTCATATCAACTTCGCTAATATAATTGTACTGTAATAGCCAGTTAGCATAATGCAGACAAAATGAGTTCTAGAAAACTAGTGTCCACCATTTACGACCATCAAATCCCCCAAACAATCAGGAGCTCGCTTCATTGGGCGCAAACCAAATCGACCCATTTGAGCCCACCATTTTTACCAAAACCCCCTTCATTTTTAGCCACCAACATCATCAAATCATACTTTGAAAAGTGGCAAATTAAAGAAGCACAGCTAGTGTTCGATGAAATGCCCAACAGAGACGTAGTTGCATGGACATCCATGATTTCTGGTTACACTTCGTGTAACTTCCACAAGCGTGCATGGACAGTGTTCTGTGAGATGACGAGGGACACTATAAACGTGGTACCTAATGAATATACATTCTCTAGTGCTGCTGAAGGCGTGTAAAGGCATGAAATCGCACTTTTGTGGCTCTTTGGTTCATAGTTTAGTGATTAAATATGCCATGCCTGGGTGCATTTATGTAGAGAATGTACTCTTGGACATGTATTCAACTTGTTGTGAGAGTATGGATGAGGCAAGCATGTTATTTGAGGAAATTAGCTCGAAGAATGCTGTATCATGGACGACATTGATTACCGGGTACACTCATCAGGGTGATGGTTATGGTGCCCTTCGAGTTTTCAGGAAAATGCTACTGGTAGTATGTTCTCTATGTCTCTATCCCTGTTTATTTTCTCTTTATCTGGAAAGACATGGTCAGAATATAAAATGGGAAAGAGGGTATGTACAATTGTCCTCACTAAATAGAACAAACATATTATTGATAGAAAGGTGGCTACAATCTCGGTTGTTTATAAGAAGATCAATGTACTTGCTGTTGGAAATTACAATGCACAATTGGACCAATGATGCATTCCCTATATTTGACCTGTTCAATAGAGTGGACAAATAAGAAAAGCAGAAGACAATCAAGTTTTGAATGTGATTATGGATCAAAATATTGTACTTTTCTTTGTATCCTGTGCTATAAAATTGTATAATTGGAAACATTACATGTTATTAGAATAACTGCATTTGTCAGGTGAATGTGAGGCTCTTCTTAATGTTGTCATTTTAAGCTCTAGAAAGGAAGTTCAAACAGTTCGATTGTTTGTGATTCAGTAACTTGTATATTCCTTTGCATGATTAGGCACCAATAGATGCAATTGATTGTTGCATTCTGTTTGATTAATCACCTGAAAATGACGATTACATATTTTTTTTTGTCTACAGTAACACAGCAAGTTTAAGTTTGCACATTTTTCTTGTTATTTTGGTGGACAGGAGGAAGCCGAGATGAATCCATTTTGCATTTCAATTGCGGTTAGGGCTTGTGCCTCAATTGGCTCGTATATGTATGGCAAGCAAATCCATGCAGCAGTGGTCAAGCATGGGGCTTCCAAACCAATATTCCTGTAATGAATTCCATGCTAGACATGTATTGTAGATGTAGTAGTTTAGGTGAGGCAGATGACTGTTTCTATGGGATGGCTGAGAAAGATTTGATAACTTGGAATACTTTAATATCTGGATATGAAAAGACTTATCCAAATGAGTCACTCAACATATACTCCCGAATGGAATCAGAAGGTATTGCTCCTAACTGCTTCACATTTACGAGCATTTTGGCAGCTGTAGCTAATTTGGCAGTTTTGAGCTTTGGAGAACAGGTTCATGGAGCAATTATACAAAGAGGCTTTGGAGGGAATTTAGAACTGGATAACGCTCTAATAGACATGTATGCAAAATGTGGCAACATTATGGATTCTCGCAAAACTTTTGATCAAATGTCTTCTAAAAATCTTGTTTCTTGGACTTCCATGATAATTGGATATGGGAGCCATGGGTATGGAAAGGAGGCTGTTGAATTGTTTGATGAGATGGTGGAGTCTGGTGCTAAGATATGCCTGATCAGATTGTTTTCATGGCAGTTTTGAGTGCTTGTAGTCATGCTGGACTTGTAGAGGAAGGTTTAAGGTATTTTAGATCAATGGCTGGTGACTATAAGATTAAGCCAGAACAGCAGATCTATGGGTGTGTGGTAGATTTGCTAGGACGTGCTGGGAGGGTTGAGGAGGCTTATGAGCTAATTAGAAGTATGCCTGTTATGCCAGATGAGACAGTTTGGGCTGTATTTCTTGGAGCTTGCAAAATGCATAAACGTCCAAACTTGGGCAAATTAGCAGTAAGTAGGGTCTTGGAACTGAGGCCAGGTATTGCAGGGACTTATATCACGTTATCAAACTTGTATGCGGCTGATGGTAACTGGGTAGAGTTTGCAGCTGCCAGGAAACTAATGAGAAGACTGGGGAATAAGAAAGAGACTGGGAGAAGTTGGGTTGAACTGCAGAATCAGATATATTGTTTTGTTTCTGGAGATAAAGTGGGTACTCATATAGAGTTATGGGTTTATGCTGTTCTAGACAAACTGGTCCAGCATATAAAAGATGTAGGTTTTGTTCCTGATATAGATGACTTTCTACATGATTTAGATATGGATGACTTAGTACATGATTTAGAAGTTGGGACTTGATTGGAGAAAGTTTTGGGAAGTTTTTGCTAACCTTGTTATTGTGGCTATAAATTTTGACAGAGATTATGAAAATTCTTTAATTCTTTTGGTGGGATGAGATACAAGAACATCCCAAGGAAACACCTTTATATTTAAGGGAGAGAATATAATCAGCAGGAAGAAGTTTTAGGAAATGGAAGATGTTTTCTACAAGAAGTTCGAAAAAAGAAGAAGAGAAATACCTACAGATGGTTAGATTAATGAGCTAATGTTGTATTTTCACCTTTAGCATATTTATTTCTTATCCAACTTGTATCATAGTTAATATAAAAATAAATGATCATAAACCACTTCCTTCTGTTTAGTTTGGAAGTTGGTTTACATTGTGGAGATATAGAATTTTCGTACCTTCTTTCCATTTCTCTCTTTAAGATAGCTGCTTCTAGTTGTATGATACCTGATTTTAATATGCTAGAGAAAAAAAAGAACTGATAATTCTAGTGTTCAGGAATATGATAATTCCTTGGAGTTACCCTGAGATGATTCAGAGTGTTTGGAAGCATGCTAGCTTTTAATGAATTGTTTTATTGAACAAAGAAAGTCTAAACTTGATGAGTTAAATTTTAACTGGCAATAACACTGCATACTCACAGGAGCTAAGAGAAGTAAATGTGTAAGTTGACAAAAATGACATTCAAGGTTCCTGTAATTGCAGGTCAGTACCTATTAGAGAGACTACATTATTCTTCTTCTGTTTTTGACACACAGCAGGGTTCAAAGGCTCTAGATCACCTAACAAATTCCCTTCCAACCACATTAGCTACTGACCAGGAGTTTGAGCAAGCTGGACTTCGCAAAAGAACCAAAGCTTCTTCACTCTGATTGCCTACCCTCACGGTGGGCTGTATGCTGCATCTGTACTTACCCCCAGCTTAATTATAATAGCCCCTTTTTGCTGATAAAAATTTGAAATTTCCTAGTAATGATGGCTTAGATGATAGTTTAAAAATTGCTACTCCCATAGTATAAAGAATTTTAGGTTGGGAAATAGCCTGAGCAATATGATCAGTGCCTTCACAAAAGAACAATATCCCTCTGCATTCGACCTCAGTCTTCCTTCTTACTAGTTTAGGCAACAGGAATTCAAAGGAGACTGTCCACTCACCAGTACAAAACTCAATTCTTCGAGGCAGCAGTAGAGTGATAATTATGATGATTCCTAAGTCTCCTGCAATTTGAGCATCAAGCAAAATCAGAATAAGAAGCAGCTAAAAAAACATATGCTTGTTTTACAGCTCTCCATCTCTTTGAATTGACAAGAAGTTTGATTTCTCATATAGGTCCACAAATTACTAATAAGAAGATGCTTTTATTCTGTACTGCTTTATATTGACGCTTAGAAATAAATCACTTCATAAACCAGACGCGAAGTTCTTTGAAACCTGAAAAACCACGGACAACAATAAATAGAAATATTCAAGGACATGACAGTGCTTGAATAACTGCTCGCATTTTCTCCCAGATGATATTCATCAAAACTCAGAGTCGAGAAAACTTCCCAAGTTAAAGTTTACATATCAACAATGCAAGAAGAAAGCAGGAGGTTCTGACCCAAGGGAAAGCAAAGTTCTATATAAATTGTACCATGGACACACTCAAACTGTGGCCATCAGATCACACACTTCAAATGAATATACACAAATGCTCATAGGCATACATACAACCACGCAATTTTTAGCTGTGTATTCACAGGATGTGCGTGAGGGGACATGAAAATCAATTGCAGGCTTAAGCTCTTGAGGGGAAGGATAAGATCATATGCTTGCAGAACTAAAACTGACTGGAGACAAACATACTTGTGGGAATAAATGTGGCTACTTTTTATTCTTTTTTCCATCCTGAGTAATTATAGCTTAAAGTCTACAGTCTACAGAGTGTAAGTGTTTAAAATACTTGCCCCAAAAAAAGAGTAGTGGTTATAATGGATCAATTTTGTGGTTGGAAATAACTGAAGCAGAGTGTTCTATAAAGGAAATGCAAACTCACAGAAGGCTATTCTAGTCTTCTATCTTTCTTCAGTTTTATTTCATCACTTTTGAAGTCTGTAGAGTCTACTACATTACATAATGTTAGAAAAAATTAAAATGAAAAAGAAGATACTGTGGTTAGAGAAGTATAGGCTTCCAGACCAACATTAACATCTCTTTTCAGTTCAACACTAGATTTAGCTTGTATTTGAAGGGGTCCTCTTGCTGGGCCAATGAAGGAGATGGCTAATCAACATGCAAGTACACTTGCCATAACTTCATCACGCTTCTTGGTAATGCTCACAGTTATGAGGCTGCAAAATGTGGTGTAATATTTTCTACCTAAATCTGATTAAAGAAAAATCCACTATCCATCGAATTTTCATTTTTTGTTCATTCACATAACAAGCCAAATTTCTGCCTGTTTTGTATTCAGGTGTAGTCTGAAATAACAGATTTCATATATAAGTACTATACACTTTCTCTGTTATATGTACTTTGAACATCAAATCAATGTCATCTTTGACTCTTTTGGTATATGATTGAACTAATTTTCAGAGACAAAGGTACTTAATGTTGTTGCTAAAATTACCATTTAGAAAAGGGCTTTTAATCTCCAGTTTACATTCTGTCCGTCTCTCTCAGCCATGCCATCTATTATTAATTATGCCTTAAAAAGTATAACAAGATTCCAACTACTGAATCACCCCACTGTTTATTGCCTAACAATCAAAAGTGGCAGCTGAAAAGCAAAGGGCAAACAGTTGCAGATTTCCATACCTACGGCAAGGGTCTGACCAGAATTCTTTATATTCTTCTGCAAGCTCCTTGAAGGAAACTCCTCGTCATAGAGGTTCAATGCAAACCTGCATCAGATAATGTAGGTACAAAGTCATGAGCCATAAGACTGAAACGAAGAACCCTTATGGAGGGTGAAGAAAACATAGAAGGTAAAATTTAAGCCAAAGAAAGTCATAGACGTACTTTATTTTATGCGTTTAAAAAATCTACAAAGTGTACAATATCAGGATCAGAAATGAAAAGATTTAAAGGCAGACTCAAAAGGTATATCTGAGTAATTTATAACCAGGCCCTTCTAGTTTCCCTAGTGAAATTATATCCATGAACAATTATGTCAATAACTGCTAACCTCACCTGCAAGGAAGATGACGCCATTCAGTAACATACACACTTTTTTCAGGCCTACACATGATATGGCAGATTCTGCGCATCCCTTCATATTTCACTACCAATATTCCATACAAGAACAAGAACCATCTCTGAAGTGGTGAAAGAGATGTCGATCCCTCACCACAATTTCACGATTAAAGGCTCTAGAAATTAGCTTTGCAGCTTCATGACAATCACCACAGATCCGCAAGTTTTTCATTATCCTTGTCGGTGTCGGATATACTGGATTAATTGCAATTAGCCCAAAGGCAATAGCAAGCTTCTCGCTATGTCTAAACAGAGCAGTTTCCTTCTCCTCTTCATCAATGTCAAAGAAAACCTCATTTATACCTGGTGCATAACCCAGCATCTTCAGTCTTTTAGCCATTTCATCTAACATTACCTCAACGTCTTTCATTTGAGGGTGTGACTTATCTCCTGCCAGGAACTCATGAACAACACCATTG
This sequence comes from Cinchona pubescens, assembly GCA_025175665.1. Taxonomy (NCBI): domain Eukaryota; kingdom Viridiplantae; phylum Streptophyta; class Magnoliopsida; order Gentianales; family Rubiaceae; genus Cinchona; species Cinchona pubescens. The sequence continues at coordinate 2,765,799 of JANKKI010000055.1, read as the reverse complement.
GCATCAATCATACTGCAACCAGGTATTTTAACCACACCTTGCTGCATCATTGTCCCTCTGATCTCCATAACATCATTCCAATCACCTTTTGAAGCATATATATTGGACAATAATACACGAAACCCATCATGGTCTGGATGAAGCTCAATGAGCTTCCTCCCCACCCTCTCACCTATTTCATTGTCACCATATTTTTTGCAAGCTCCAAGCAAGGCACCCCAAGTGGCAACATCTGGGATAATAGGCATACTATAAACAAGCTTCTCAGCTTCTTTCAGGCACATAGGCCTGCACGTCCAAGTAGATCAACCATGCATCCGTAGTGCTTAACATTGGGCTCAATATTGTATATTTTGGTCATTGAATCAAAGTGATTGCGTCCCTCATCTACTAGGCCCAATTGTCGGCAAGCCCCAAGAACCGCCACAAAGGTTATCTCATTAGGTACTATTTCACTTGTTCTCATCTTTTCAAACATATTAAGGGACCTTTCCACCTGCCCATTCATTGCTAAGCCAAGAATCAGAGCATTCCAGGTAGAAACCCCCTTCACTTCCATGCCACAAAAGACTTCCATTGCATTTTGGGCACATCCACATTTCATGTACATGTCAATAAGGGTAGTACCAAGAACGACATTTATATTAAGTCCATCCTTCCTTATGTAAGCATGTAACCATTTTCCCTGGTCAAGGGCAGCTAAACGGGAACAAGCTGAAATCACACTAACGAGAGTGGTTTCATCAGGCCTTACATCCTCCAGCAGCATCTCTTGAAATAGTTCTTTCCAAAGCCTCTGAAAATCCACCAAGTTGGACATACCCAGAGATCATTGCACTCCATGAAACAACATCCTTCTCAGGCATGGCATCAAATATTTCTCTAGCCTTTCCCACTGTGCCACATCTCAAATAGCCCGAGAGCATGGAGTTCCAAGAATACTGATCCAAATACCTACTGGTATCAAACAACTTTTTTGCAGCCCTTACATCTCCACAAGAGGAGTACATGTGAATCAAAGCATTTTGGAGATTCACATAAGATTCAAAACCAATTCTGACAACCAACCCATGCGCCAATTCCCCAGTTTTAACAACCAACAGATGTGCACAAGCAGAGAGCACACTGACCATCACAACTTCATCCACAGCTGTTCCATTAGAACACATCTGCACAAACAACTTCAAAGCCTCTTTGTAAATTCCATTTTGTACATAACAAGAGATCAAAGCAGTCCATGAAACCAAATCTTTCTCATCCATTTCCCTAAACAGTTCAAGAGCATCACTCTGTCACCCTACCGCACCTACCCAGCAAGACAATCATAGAATTGGAAGCAATCACATTCCTTTGAGGCATCTGATCATATATCAACTTTGCTTCCTCAACATTCCCCGTCTGAACATACCCCGCCAAGATGGAATTCCACGAAACCAAGTCCGATACAGGACTTTCATCAAACACCTGCCGTGCATCCCTCGTGTTCCCACACACTGCATACAAATTAATCAAAGTATTTTGCACATAAATATCATTCTCAAAACCCATTTTAATCACATGGTCATGAAACTCTCTGCCCTCTAATTCTGCCAATCTAAAGGCACAAGCTTGGATCATTAAGGGATAAGTATAATTATCTACACAGACATTATTCTTCAACATTAATTTATACAACAAAATTGCTTCTTTCTGCTTATTTCTTTGAATGTAGGCCCTCATGATGGTATTCCAAATGAACCCGTTTGAGTTCTCAACTTGGTTAAAGATTCTGTGAGAATAATCAATACCAACAAATTTCCGTGAAGAGTCAGTGGAAAACTTGATGATTCTGCTTGCTGCATATGTATCTTGGAGGAACCCAGTTGAGATCATCTGTGATAGAATCTGGTTGAACTGTTTTAAATTGAAGCAATTAAGCAAAATGGTATCCAAGATTGATACATTTAAGGTAGTTTTTGAAGAGGGTTTTCTCTGAAAAGTTGATTTGATGACATTTAGCTTTGCAAAATTCATATATAGTTGTGTAAGTGTATAATTTTGAGGAGAATTTTGATATCTTTTTAAGTCTTAAAAAGAGGTGAAACGATTGAAAAGATGAGTTCAATTGATGTATGAACTGAGGTAACATAGGCAGTTAAGGCAGATATTTGATTAGTTTCATGAAATATAATCAGTTTGAATTGGCGCATTGATTCAAGATTTATGCAGCGAACTCCTTTAGGCGGAAATTGCAGCAGTAGTCCCTCTCAATTCTCAGCTATGTCTACAACCATCGTCTATACTTACTATATATATATATCTGTCAAAAAAGGTTTATAGTAGTCATTGAGTAATTAGTGGTATGTTACTCAATAATTAATCTAGAAAAAATTAAGAGACAGACTGAATAATCCAATTTACTATAAATAAAGAGATCATATTTTGTTTAAATAATTTCCTCTTATTAATTTTTAAGTAACTTTTAAAATATTAAATAATTACTCAATAACCATAATAAATTTTATCCCATACATAAGAAGTTGACAACTCCCCACACTTGTCATGTGGCATTGGCAACTGACGTACCAGTTGATGTAGAATGTATAATTTTGTTTTGTTTTGTTTTTTTTATTAAAATTGTCTACAAAATGACTGCACTTGTCCCTCATATGTATTGTATATGCTTTATATGTTAGAGGATATATTTATCAATTGACCCTTTTTTTTTTGCTATGTTATACAACAGAAATTGCCTCTCATATATATAATTACAAAAATACCTTTTTCACACCAACGGTGTCAAACTGTTGAGGGATATTATAGGTATTCCATGCCCTTTAGATCATGACTTGAAAAGAATAATTTGCTTTTTTTACTTCTCACTATTTTTTTTGCTGAATTCTCTCATGGCCATACGATTTTTTAGTTGGTGTACTTTGATCAAATCTTAGCCGCCCAATGATACCAATTTTGTCAATACCAAATCTTTTGTTGGAGATATTTTCTTCCATTCTCCTTGATTTCTCTTTCAAAGAAAACCCTAACCCATTCTCTTTTTTCTCTCTCCCCTCCTCCAGTAACCGCTCTATCCCCTCGGTCTTCCGTCGCCTCTCTCAACTCGCTTAGAAATCTCCACACAAAAACTACCCGAAAATTAGATAGAGTAGAAATTAAAGGAATATATGAAGTGTAATCTTTCTTTTTGGAGGAATTGAAGGAATATAGGAGGGATATTTTGCCCTAAAAGAAATTTTAGCTGTGGTTTTAGGTATTGTTAGGCTTTGATTTTTTTTCTTTTATCAAAAATGTTTTTTCTTGTGAATTTTTTTTTACTTTAATTTAGGCACGTTGATGCTACACCTGCAAGAACTCCAGGAGAACAAAAAAGAAATGTCTAATTTTTCTTGCATTTTTTTCCACTTTATGGGTTATTTATTGAGTATCTTTTGTTTATAAACTCATGTGATATCTTCATTTTTCGCCAAATCTCTGGCAAAAATTTAATTATCTTTCACATTTTCACTTTTTCTTGTAGATGATTTGGGTCTTCACTGTGGATCTCTGTAAGTCTGCTAATTTCTTTGTCATTTTTACAACTGCAAAGAGATAACATGGAGGCTGGTGTTTAGGATTTTTCAGTAAATTTAAAATTTTCTAATTTTTTTGAATGAACATCTTTTGTTGTTACTTTTGATGTTTTTGATTACAAAATTCTATTATTTCACTATTTTGTACGTTATGGATGCTGTTCTCAGTTTGACCTCATAAAGGCACAACTCCCTAATATTTTCTTGAGATTTTGTTTATGGAACTAGGGTGTGGATAAAACTTTAGGGTCAACATGAACATGAACTCTTTTTGTTGGGGTTTACAACAGATGAAATCATACATATCCATTTTTTTCTAGGTTGTAATTGCAGTAGGTATTCTTTAAAATAAGATCTATTTTTTTTTTTTTTGGATTAGAAAGGTTAAACAATTGATTTGGTTATAATAAGAGAAGAAGAATTATGACAAAGATCCTGATTTGGCTGGAACCTGGGTAAAGCTATGCCTAAAGTAATTTTTTTTTTTTGGGGAAAATCTTACTATTTTTTTGGGGAAAGAGTTTGGCTTTGTTTCTTGCTTTCCTTTAATTGTTTCTCAGAAGTCCATAACCTTTTACCTTATTTATTTGTGTATTCATGTGTAAAGAAGATAAAGAAAAAATGGGATTACTTTTGTTGATTTATGTAGTTAACTTCTATCTTAGATGGAGGAGAGATTGGGAAAGGAAAGAAATCAAATATTTAATACAAAAACTTGATGATCAGCCTCAATTTTTAACCAACTAAGATCAAATGCATGTTATCAAATATTATCACTCTGTTTTTAAACTAAGTATTATGGTCTTTCTCTGCAAGCAGTAAAATCCTCTATACTTGTACCCATATAGCTAATAACATTGATCTACTATATGTAAACATGGAATTTTATGATGTATTATTGTGGCTTAATCTGCTACAAATTGAATTTTTTGTTGTAGATCATGTAACTTCTCGTCTTTAATTTCAATGAAACTGTTAAGATAAATTTTACAAAGTAGTCTATTGAGATTTTGATTATTTTCTGTGAATTGAGTCATGAAGGTATATTTAAAAAAGTATTTTAATTAAAAGAAGGTATAACTTTATGCATGAGAAATTGTGCAAATCCCTTTCTCTCTTTTCCCAATAATTCATACTCTTCTATTGATGCTACGATGTGGGAAACTGATTTTCAAATAATAAGATCAAATTAAAAATAAAAAAATTAGTAGATAACTAATCTTTAATTTTAATACTTTGTGGCAGGTAGAACTTGTAATTCATTACCGATTATCTCCAGGTTATGAGACTCCAAAGTTCAAGGTATGAGACTTTTAGAACCTTGCCCCTAAAGGTAAGCCTCAATGATGTGAGTTTGTTTTTTCTTAATTTTTAGAACATCCATTTGAATGATTTCTTACTTTTTGAATGATTTCGATAATTGGTATTTGTCTCTAAAGGTAATAATGGATCTTTCTTACTCTATTGTTATTTCGCTTGATATTTTTACTGCATTAATTCCATTAGTTAACTAGTAATAATAAAACTAAAAGCCACAAGAGGTACTTCTTTTTTTGGGTTAAACTATGATAGTAGTATGAGTTTGTTTGGATATTGAGATGCTTTTGTAGTGAAAAAAAAATAGTTCTTATTTTGTGTGTTTTTGGTTGATCTTGATTCAATGATCATGTTTTTACTACTTCTCATGAAATGTGTATGAAGTGTTTGTTAATAAGGTTAAACAACTAATTTGAGTTGTACTTGAATTATTTGATAAATGAAAATTTTTCTTCTCATCTAATATTTATTCTTTCTAAAAAAAAATATATTTATTCTTTCTTTGTTCTTATTGTTTCTTTTATTTTCATAGTGAAATTAACATTGTGTAAATGGCAATTTTGCAAGTGATGGCTGGGATTTTAGTTGTCATTGTAATTGCTTGCAATTTTTTTGATTCTGGATCAAAATTTTTAGTTTTAAAAAGAGCTGGTTATTATGTAAGACCATTTTTCCTTTTTACCTTTCTTGGTTTCTTTGATTTTTTGTTACCAATTTAAACTTGACAAAATTTACAGATGTATAATATGGAATGTGTACTTAATCTTTTTGATTGGTCTTTGTTTTTTTGTACTCAATGGCATGTGTATTAGGGACTTCTGAAATTGTTAAGGAAAAATTCTTTGATCCAGTTACAACATTAGTGTACAAAATAAAAATGTTGCTAAAAGGATTGTGACACTTTCTCCTTTTCTTATAGATGAAGAGGAAAAAAATGTCTTCAAATGATAGGACCTTTGAAAAAGGTTTGACAGTTTTTTTATTGAAATATATTTAGGACTAGGTACATAATGTTAGGGGTTGTCAATGAAGTAATTTAGTCTTATTTGTCATGAATCATATGGTTTATTTTTTCTTTTCTTGGGTGTATGTTCTTACTTTTTTACTAAGTTCTTTTTCTTTGTTAGTGTACTAAATACAGATTAAACACACCTATGTTTAGATGTGTTTCTTAACTTTGATGTTAATTTTCTACTGAGTAATGGAAGCTTGAATTGTTCCGCCTGCAAACTTGAGATGTATAAACCTATGGTCTAATTTTTTGGTGGTTTTTACTCAGATTCAAATTAGCTTCAACAGTCCATGTTCAGCACTTGCTTTGGCAATATGGTTGTTGGATAATGAGCGAAGTCATCATTGGCTCTTTAATTAGTAGTATCTGTACTCTTATCTACTTCTTATGGAAGGAAAGAAATCAAAGGCTACTTAGTAAGAAATTAGTGTCTGCATAATTGCAAATTATAGTACTGTTTTATATGATTTTTTGGGTTAACTTTAGGTTATTTAAAATACTTAAAAGGGTATAAAATTTTCTACGCATTCCCTTTTATTTTTATCTCAAGACTATAAATATTATTTTTGAAGTATTTTTATTCCTAATTTTCTCAATCCAGAAACATGTATTGTGATAATACTTCAAAGCAAATCCAAAGATATACATTGAAACTTTTTAAGGGAGGAGGGATTTAGAATTTGTACATTCTAATTACATAACTTTACCTGTGAACTTGAATATGAATAGGAGGTTGGAAAATCTTATGATTACTACTCGATCAAGGATAGCGAATGAAGTCATCCTTGCAAGCACATTGTTTTTCCCCCCATATATGATCTTTATTTTCCAGTTTGGTAAGAAGTAGGATTTTGAGGAAAGATAAGAGCAATTAAATTGAATGAATGGTATAAACCTATGAGCATAAACCTTTACCAGTTTAACTAATGAGCTGTAACTTTCTTATTCACATAGTATAGTTTTTATGTGCATGTGGTTCTACGTTTTTTTTAGTCAAGATTGTATTTTCATGAATTTTTGTGTTTACATTGCTTGCATGAACCTCTTAGTTGTCGTACATGTTAATTTTTGGACTTCTCAACATATGAAATTTGCAATTGTTCAGGATGGAATAGGTTGTTTTTAGTCTCTATTAAATGACCAAAGACTGTAAGATTGTAAGTCTGTCTGTGAGTGTTTTTGTATTACTCATTGCTTTTATTTTCTAACTTTGATTTGTCAATGAATAGAAAAATCAATATGGTGCAGATATTAAAGAAGAGAAAAATGAGGAAGTTACTGAAAAAAGCCATCAACTGAGGTCCAAATTTTTGTGTATATAAAGACGATTCCCTTTTGTATATGTATATCAATAGATCATGTATTGCACGCTTTTGTTGTACGCATTCAATTTTTTCTATTGACAAAGAATTACAAATTTTCAAGTATATATTCTTTTTAGAAAAAATAGTAGGCATTGGCTGTGCAAGGGTCTACTAGTGTGTGTGTATATATATATATATAGGAGTTTGAATTGTGTGATGTTATTTTATATATTATCAAATTTATCCTTATTTACATAATTAATTTCAATTAATATCTTTAATCACTAACTATCCACTAATCACTTCTAACTCTCTTATTTCTACTTTCTATTTTTTTTTTATAATTTTTTAAAATTGCACGCCTATTGGGCATGTCTTTTTCACTAATATATATAAAGGTCAACGATAATGCCACATCATAAATCTTATTGCCATAGCAAACTTGCAGTAAAATTATAAAAATAACCTATAATGAAGAGACATTTGGCACAGGGATAGTTTAGTGATTTCACATCAAGTTTTGGTACTGCAATAAGATTTTTGCTGTGGCATTATCCTTTTCCATATATAAAAGTGTGAGGAGGGTTTTTGGTGTCCGTCATTTTGTGATTTGTCAAATTTTCCCTTTTCACACTCCATTCCCTTTATTCCCTCTTCATTAACTACCCATGACTTTATTTTCTTAACTCCCTTCTACTTTTCACTCTCTACTTATATAGAGGGGTTTTTCTTTTAATTTTTTGCAAGATTTTAATTACCTATTATTTTCCCCCTCTAAATTACATATCCACAGTGTGTGTGTTTCCTACTAGTATATATAAAGCATGAGGGAGAGTTTAGTGTAATGTCATTTTATATGTTCCTATTGTACCCTTCTTGAGTTAGTTTTAAAACCATCCTATAAAATTTCTTCATATTTGTTAGTTAATTATTTTTAAAATTACACACATAGTGCGTCTTTCTTACTAGTATAAACAAATACAAGTTGTTTCCTTCTATTTTTGTCTCCCTTTATATGATTCCACTAGGAAATAAGAATACATAATTAAATAAACTCTCTTCTATTATAAAATTGATGGATTTACAATAGGGGCACTGGGGCACGTGCCTCCACCAACGGTAAACAAATGTACTACTACATGTATATACCGTTCTTGAGTTTCACTCTAATCCTTTCAAAAAGTTATCTTTATTTCTAACTTTGTCTTTCTCATCCATTGGCCAACTCATAAACATTATTTTCGTGTAATTCTAATCATCATTTTTCTTACAAAAGATATTGTCAACTTCTCTCTTATACAGCAAAATTTCTATCTAAAATTGTCCCAAAAGTCAAATTCAACCAACTCTATATTCATCTTTCCATCAAAAAATAAAAGTTTAACTTTTTATTTAATTCCAATATTTCAAATCTACACCATTTCACTTGCCTCACCATCCAAAATGATACAACTTCTTATATTTTTGTGGAATTCACACAACTTATAGTATTTGTGCCCCTATTGAAAATTAATTCGGGTTCCTCCACTGATTCTAACCACCTATTATTAAGATATTACCACATATTTTTTAATCTTACTTATTTATTTTTTGTTTTTGTGTCATGCCTAATACCCTTAATTAAATATTTTCATACCAACATGTCCTTAATGAAACATTATTGTCTTAACTAAAATATCTCCATTTAATCTAATAAGACTGTCTAATTTCTAAAATTCCACTATATATTTATTACTAATGTCCTACACATTGCAAACTACTATAGCGATATACCTTAGATTCATATGAAATTTTTGTATAAACACAATATAATGATAGAAATTGTTAATTATATAAAAAATAATTTATATTTGAACAAAAATAAAACAATAGTAGTATTTACAACTATTAGTTACTAAATATATATATTCAAATTGTTTCTTCCCTAAGTTATTAGGAAAGTTTTGGGCTAAATACTTAAGACCATGGAAATTTTTAATTGTAAAAATCATTTATACTTGAGCAAAAAATAAAACAAATTAATTATTTTTTATTACTATTATATATGTTCAAAATTGTTTCTCCTTTTTTTTTTTTGTTCCGAACTTTTTCACCTTTTTTATGCTAATATACCCTTAATTAAATAATTTCATGCCTAATATGTGCTTAATGAAATATAATTAATAGATCTAAAATACTCCCTATTTAATCTAATAACACTATCTATTTTTATTTTAGAATACTACTATATATTTATTATATATATTCCAAAACCATAATAACAAAATTCCTGACTATTCAAAAATAAAATAAAATAATTTGTATCTAAATTCATTGTATAGAAATAATTTATATTTGAGAAAAAGTAAAATAAAAGTAGCATTTATAACTATTACATATATGCTTAAATTGTTTTTCCTTAAGTTATTAATTTATTTTTTTTACATAAATGCACAAAAAGAAGGTAGAAATTTTAATTGTAGAAAAATCATTTATACTTGATCAAGAAATGAAATAAAACATTCTTTTATAATTGGTATATGTTCAAATTATTTATTCTTTTTTATTACTTATAAAAATATATGTTATTTCTATTATATATTTATAGTTTCACTAAAATTATTTTTTTTGCTCCAATTAAGATTCAAGTACTTTTTTGTATTTTAGATAATTAAACTTATTTCTTATAATTTGTAGTTTTATAAATTTTCATATGCTAAATCTTTTGGATCATGTATTTATTTTTATCATAAAATGAGATCAGTTGTGCTTTAAGCACCAATGTATAATAATTAAATTTGTGATTAATAATTAAATAGTTGTTCATTGTAAAAGATGTGTTAAGTTAATAATCTTTCAAATCATTAGTGTTAATGGTTATTGTCTCTCATGAAATTAAATTTACCTTTACTTATAGTATTCAAATCTAACTAACATTTAACATAAAAGAAATAGAAGAAAAAAAATGAATTTGTTCGAATTCAATAACAAAGTTGATATATATTGTTCGAATTCATATTCTTTTAATATCAAAGTTTTTCTCCAACTTAAAAATCGTAAAAGTAATAATCAATACAAATACAAAGCATAAAATTTATAAAGTGAAAAAATAGTAGATAATACTGTTTACTTATCTCATTTAAAATTGTCTTACGATTAATTTAGATTTATTTTATCCTATCCTACATGAAGAAATAGAAAATTAACCAAGCAACTAAAGTAAAACTTGAGAACAAAATTAAAAACTCATAATCTTTACTTGAGATAACAGTATTGTGTATTTTGGATTATATATATATATATATATATATATATATATATATATATATAATAATAGTACATTCAATTACTAAATCGTTATCTTTAATAACATCATTATATATATATATATTTAATAGTACATTCAATTACTAAATCGTTATCTTTAATAACATCATTATATAGAATATTGATATATATATATATATATATATATATATATATATATTTAATAGTACATTCAATTACTAAATCGTTATCTTTAATAACATCATTATATAGAATATTGATTTAGACTAACTATTGATGAGGTAGAAAAAAAATACAACCTATTATATGATCCATACCCAAAAAATATAGAATAATCTTTGTAACACATATGAATTCTATGTGTAAATTGTAAACGTGACAATATAGAAGAAATACTTAGGTAAAAAATATAAAATAACATAAATTATGCAAATAAAATTATAGTATTAAATATTCTAAATAATTTCATGTATATATTGAGTTTACATGTTTGACAACTTTAGAAACCATAATGCAATTGTTATATTGTTTGATAAAACAATAAAGACATATTCGTTTTGAATACCTATTGATCAGGTAAAAACAGTTTAACCTAGGGTATGGAGCATTGCTCAAAATATTCTAGAATAATTATTGTAACACATATGGGAATTCTATTTACAAATTGTAGGAATGACAATATAGAAAAAATAAGCACGTAAGTAACATAAAATACAACACAGATTAATTATGCATATAAAATCACACTATTAAATACTTTATATAGTTGTAGGTATATATTAAGTTTATATTTCAATTTGGAAACCACAATACAATTGTTATATTATTTAACAAACAACAATACATAGACTGAATGTCTGATTAATTAATACAAGGAATCACTTGAAAAACTATGTACAAAAATCAAAAAATAAAATTCATATATTTTCATTAGATATAATTTTTGTTTATATATATAGCAAATGCAAACATAGTTCTTCAAGGAAGCTATGCAAAAAAGAATGTGTGAATTTAACATAGTAAAATACTATATCAAAAAAAAAAAAAAACTATTTTGGATCGATGTTAACATATTTGATGATGCTCAGGATAAATGGAAGAGTTCAAAACATCAATTGAGTACTGAAATTAATGTTATCATAAGTTTAACAAATATGAAAAAATACTGATATAGTCTTTGTGTACATACGCATTTTACACAATGTGTTAACAAAAATTAATAACGATAAAAATTTATATAGAATTTCACTTATAATAATAATATGTAAATTTGGATTACATTTTTTTCATTACAATTGTATGTATTCTAAAGTAAGATAACTTTTTTTTTTTTTTTCATTTGGTGTATTTCAGAGCAAGATAAAAGAGTAGTTTTTATTTTCATTTTTTCATAATTATTTTGATATACTGTGCGATATTTGTCCTTAATATGGAGAACATATTAGTTTAATGCGTTTAACTTTCTTATACAGAAGATGCATATAAATTTTTAATGATATTTTCTTCTTTACTATAAAATATCAATTTTAATTAGCACAACTGATGCAACTCTGTACCGACCCTCACTACTAAATTAACGACTTAGCTTTCAATTTTTTCTTATTTTTTAAATTTTTAACTAATCATTTTTATAAATATTATCCATATATTATTTGATTTTCTGTAAATTACTTTTCCAAAATAAATGAATTTCAACATACTTCGTTAATCAAATGTTGTTTAATACTTGATAGTGAATTTATTTAGCAATGATAAAGGATATATTGTTCTATTTAAAACAGTTCAATATTACGGAAAAGTCTTTATCATTAACTGATCAAGTCATTAGTGGTATCATTAGGAAATTATAATTTAGACACTAATAAGATGAAATTCAAATATTGTTCTCATAAAAGAGAAATATTGTTTCATTCTTTGAGAAGAAAAAGAAGTTTTACATATAGTGTTTTAAAATTTAACAGATAATAAAGCAAAAAATTTAAAAAAATATAGAAGTGACTATAATGAAAAGAGAAAAGATATTAAATATCAGATATTTCAATTATATTGACTTTTGCATCAAGAAATGCAAGAAGTAAAATTTTATACTTTGTACTCTATGTTATCATTTAGTGAATAATTTATTATTTTTTAAATATCAAAATTTCTAATAAATAGAAATATTACACGTGCAACACATGTACTTTTTTCTAGTAGAATCTAAAGGTGATCTTCATATTTTGATGTTAATATTCTAGTCTTCTTTGTATGACTTTGTACCAATTTAGTACCATGGAGTATTTTATTTTCCCTACCATGGTAAACTGCATGGATAATGGATAGTCACTAAATTATTAAAATATTTAGATTTTGGTCTCTTGATCTTTGTTTACAAAGATTATGACTCAACAAATTTTTTGATGGGCAATTTCAACTGTTAGATTCAGTGAAAAATTGTACACATAAAATTATGAGTATATTTTGAAGGGTAAAATTGTACGATGACATTAGTGCATCTTTATCATCACTTTACTAAATCTTAGAAATACTTAGCAACCACTGGAACAACTAGGGCTGCCATCATAAAGCCATCCCAACTTCCATCACAGACCACCACATTCGTTGAGTTATTTTAATAAAATTTCATCCCTAAACTCCATTTTTCATGTTGATCTAAGATTTACCACTAGACTTGTCAAAATTCAACAACTCATTGGATTAAGAAAATCCCCTCTCTAATGAATAGGTGGTTTTTCTCTCTACTTTAAGGGCTCATATCTTCTTGGTCAGAGTTTCAAATTTCAAAAAAGGTTCTTTTTCTCAGTTTCAAAAGCCATATCTAATAAAATTTATTAACCTTTCAAGCTCGGACAACGTCATTTAATCCCTAAACCTTGTCTGAATCCTTGGAGTGAGCACGATCCATTGTATTCAAATTTGAAGTGAAAGCAATCGGGCATTTATAAGGATTTGCCTATGATTTTTCCCTCATTTCCAGAATTAGATCCACAAAATTTTAGCCTTTAATTCTTACAACCTCTTTCATATCCTTAATCCTTGTGGTAGCTATCCTTGGAGTGACACAATTTTGTCAGATCCAAATGGGAAATTAGATCTACAAAATTTTAGCCTTTAATTCTTACAACCTCTTTCATATCCTTAATCCTTGTGGGAATCCTTGGAGTGATCACAATTTCGTCAGATCCAAATTGGAAGCCGTGATTGTTGACCATTAAAGAGGTAACTATACCTTTGTCTTTGATTTACAGCTATAAATGGTTTTAACTTGTCTTTTATGTTTCCTCAATGTCTGGTTCTATTAGGTTTTGCTATTGGTTTCCTTTGTGCATTCATTTTTTTTGTTTTCTCTTCTGTTGCTTTAAGTTAAAAATTGCATCGATTTTAGTCCAATTCCTATTAAACTTTGGTCTAAGCTCCTTTCAACTCTAGATGAATTTCTTGGTGTCCCTTCGAAGTTCTCAACGGCTGAGAATTTGGAGGAGGTAATAAAAAGATTTTCTTTATTAAGATAGAACTTTGTGGTGCAGATCTTTTTTTGGAGGGTGTTCATAGAATGTAGGATCATGGATTGTAAACAAATATTAATTGGGCAAAATAATAGGGATAAATAGTTTAATTAAGTTTGGGGTTTCTCAAAAAAAATTTAGGTTACATCTTTATCAGTTTAGTTTTGGGAGTCTAAAGGATTTGGATAGTCTTAAATGGCTGGCCTTGGATTTTTGATAATAAACTCGTGATATTGTAAAAATGGAGAGAGGATATTGAACTAGAAGAAGAAGCCTTTTAGAGCTCACCATTCTGGATAAAAGTTTGGAATATACCTATATATTGGATCTCCAAAGAAGCTTGTATCAAGATTGGTATAAGATTTTCGGGGTCATGGATGTAGTTGTTTCTCAAATTGGAGGCAAAGTGGGTAAACATTTAAAATTTTGGTTGAAATGGACATTTCTCAAACCTTGTTAAGAGGCATGATGGTAAAACCAAATGGAACACTTAGGTGGGTCAACTTTCAAATTTGAAAGTGCCTTGATTTCTGCAATGGGTGTGGAATCATAATTGGTCAATGTTGAAAAAGTGTGTCACAACAAAAATATTGATAATTCACTAAATCATGAATCTCCATTTGGGAATTGGCTAAGAGCTAATGGAGGGAATAATCGGTATCTGTAATCCAAGAAAAAAATAGTGAGAAAAGTTTACAAAAATTGGGGAAAAGTTTGAGAATGAATCCAATAACAAAACTAATTATTTGGACAATAAATTGATGGTAGTTGTAGGAGAAGAGGGAATATTGGTTCCTTTAAAATTGCAGAAGTCAGGAGGAAAGACAATCTACGGAATTTTGGACTTCAATCATCCAAAAGTATCAGGCCAATCCTCCAAAACTTTTGTTCCAAACTTAATCCCAAATTATAAAAATGAGGAAGTCATTTCTGAAGCATAGAATTCCTTGGATCACAACCCTAAAAGATTAAAAAGAATAACTTGAAGGAAGTAATAGCTAAGGTTCCTGAAGAATGACTTGATCTAAAGGAAAAAATTTATGGGAAGGAAGCGCGAGATTACAGAATAGCCCAAAAAGTTTCAAGAATTCCCAGTCATAAAAAAAGAGGAGGTATCTATGGTAATGGATTCATATGACAATGAAAATCTGAATGGCTACCAAAACAAAATAAGGAAATTCCAGAGAAGATTGAAGAAATTGTCAAGTCCTATAAGAATCCCTTAATTAGGTATATCAATTTCTCAGTAGGAATTGGTTTCTCATGGGAAAAGAAAATTCCAAATAAGAGATGAGGAAGAAAATATGTCATTGGAGGATGAATATTCTACCAATAAACTAAAAAATTTTGAAGAGTTGGAAAGTATCGATTATTCTACATGGTTAGAGGGTGCCAACCCACTGGGCTCCAAACACCTCAATGAGTTTTGGTGTGGAATTGTTAAGGTGTTGGAAGCCCTTGACAGTTACCTAACTCAAGGAGTCCATAAGGATCCACTACCCATATATAGTTTTTCTAAGGGAAACTAAAAATAAATTTTTTTTGTGGATAAAGTTAAAAAGAGGAGGATAAAGTATGATGAATGTTTTGTGGTTGATTCTCTAAGAAAGCCAAGATGTCTAATTTTTTTTTTTGGAATAAAAACATCAAGGTGGTAGAAATTCTTAGCACTACCTTCACTATTGAGGTAAAAATTCAAGCCTAAGGATGGTAGGACTTGGCCTTGGATTGGGATATTTTCTAGCGCTTCTTTGACAATACGAGAAAAGAGTAATGGATGGTGTCATAGAAGAAGTGTTCTGTGGGGAGCTAATTGGAAAATATTAGGTGACTTTATTGATCTTGTGTCCAATGAAGAAAAATGGGAAAACAGGAGGAAGGATTGGTCCTTCATAGATTTTCACATTCATCTCAAAAAATCAGTTAATACTAAAGAAGGCCTAGACGTGGTGCAATGATTGGGAAGAGAAAGATTGGTTAGGCAAAGATTGGATAGAGGTCTCAACAATGGTCATCAGAGTCTTCAATTTGACAAGGCTCATATCCAAACCATTTAGACAGAAGTTTCAAACCATAGTCTGTATTTTGCTTTTGGACACAAGAAAAAGGAATAGAAAGAAATAGAACTTTCATTTTGACAAAACATGGCTGCAGTTCAAAGAAGTGGAGCAAATTATTAGGGAAGCTTGGAGAAAAGAGCTTCAATGTTTTACAATGTTTAGAGTATGCAACAAAATCAAGTCTTGCAGTATAGCTCTAATTAAATGGAATAAAGTAGTTCATATTAATGCTAAGAAGATGATTGCTGGGATCAAGATCAAATCCAAAATTTGGAAAACTCTCAGCAACAAGGCATCATAGGAAGAAGATATTTAGTTAAGCAAAGCATACAAGGATGAATAATTGTTTAAAGCTAGAAAACAAGGAACAAATGGTTGAAAGAAGAGCATAGAAAAACTAGCTTCTTCCATACAAGTGTCACAACTAGAATGAGGAAACTACAAAAATCATGTTGTTGTTCATGTTGGCAACTAAAATCATGTTGGAAACTACAACTAGAATGAGGAAAATCATGTTCACAAAATCCACAAAAATGAAAAGAGAATGGTGTGAAACTACAAAAGAGATGAAGAGGAAGTTGTTCAGTTCTATGAGAAGCTTTTTACTACTTCAAATCCAAATAGCTGTGGCCAAATCTTGAAGGGATACCATACCATATACCAAGGCAGATGAATGAACAAGAATCAAATTTTTGAGGAGAAAAGAATAAAAGTTGCAATTTTTTCCACACATCCAACAAAGCACCTAGTTGTGATGGTATGATTCCCTTATTCCCCTAAAAAACAACTTTACGTGTATCTCTAACGGTTGTAATAGATGGCATGACTTCAAATCAACATTTTGTATAGTTTAATGATTATTTTTACAAAAAAAATAAAAAATTAAGTGATTTCATTTGCTACAAACCAATAGTATTTTAGAGACTATTGGTGCAATTTTCTCTAATGTCTGTAAATATAAATAGGCATTTTCATACTTTAGGAAAAGCCTCTTTTTTCCTCCTCGTCTTCTTTCATACTAGAATATCCTTTCCTACTCGTTTCTCATCCATATAGGTCGTTATCTCTCATATCTTCTCCTTATCCCTATATATCTCTTTCTGTATTTGCAACTTCAATGAGATTCTCACATTTATATTGCCAATTGACCAATAAGATGAAATTTATTAGGCTATTTATATTCGTTGTATTTGTAATCATCATTCAAATATACGTAAATTGTGCTTACATGCTCTTGATATAAATTTCTTTCATTAACTATTTTCTTTTCTTGGAAGAAGTATTAGTCCATTTCAAGAAATAATAATACACTAAAACACCAAACAATTTCTTCTCTTTGAAACTAAAATGTTTTATGTCTTTAGTTAATGATTTTATTGAGAGTGAAAAATGAGAAAGTCTTGATTTTGTAAATTATCCCAACTTTAAAACTCTTAAAGTGAATCTAACACACAGGTATAAATGTGTGTGTTTTTGTGTGAATTAGAAATTTGAATTTAAGGGTGTCAACATAAGGCTTACGTGGATTCACCATTGTGTATGTGTTCGTGCATATTTTGTAAAATTATTTATGAAAGACTACAAAATTATTTCTAAGAAATTTTTTTTAAATGAGACTACAAGAACAAAATCATACTAGGGGAAGAACCCATATAAAAGTAGACAAAATTACACATTTTTCAAGAATATATAAATTTCAAGTTATAACCACAAGTAAAGAGAACTCATAATCATATCCGTAGTATACCTATGGAAAAACCACTTTTCGTGAGAAATGCAACCTAATTAAATATAATATATGTACCAAAAAATAGTAACTACTATGTTATAAAAAGCTAACAAAATATTAAAATTAATTTATCCTTTGTACGTTCTTCTAACTTTATGTTTACTGATAATTAATATTTAAATGTCGATGATTGTTCTCTTAACTAGTGTTAGTCTATGTTCTTAACCAAACAATATATCAATTTCTCTCTTTGATTTCTCTTTCCTATATGGATCAACTCTCCTAATCTATTACTACCACTTATCATATAGTAGATTATCACCTATCCTCTTCATCTTCTTATTAAATGTCTTTTTTTCTCTTTCTTTTATCTTTCCAAGTTATTGGTGACTTATCCCAAATCATATCTACAAAATCAAATCATAAAACCATACATTCCTCTATAAACACTACGAATTCAAAACAACCATTCCTTCATCTTTTTCTTTGCTATGAAGATTACTTTCATTCTCAAAAATTATTCTATTTTGTTTACTTTTCTATGTGTTTTTCTTTTGTGTACTTTTTGTTGGCCCCAAACAGCAACCTAAAAGGGAGTGAATTAGGTTGTTTCTAAAACAAACCTTATGATGTGCTTAATAAGAAATGCAAACTTTATGCACCAAATAAAAACTTAAAGTACAAATGAATACAATAGATATTCAACAATTTAAGCTTAAAGAACAAATAAGAAGATTGAGATTAAGAGTATCAAACCAAACTCCCAAGCTTCTCAAGCTTGGAGCTTACAACCACAAAGAGCTTCTTTCAAGGCAACCTACCAATTTCTCAACTTGAAGTTTAGCCACTAAAAGTCTCTTCAAAGTAGGTGAGACAATAACCTCTTGTACACAAATGAGAATCACTCTTGCTCACACTAATTTCCTTTAGTTGAGCCCAAATTTTTACACTCACAACCTCTCTTTGTTACAATTGTTACTCTCCACTCTTACACTTGAAGAACTCTTACACTTCTAAACTCTTTTCACAAAACTACCTACACTATTACAATATTTGTACCCACTATTTCTCCCAAATAACTCAAGTATTATTTGTAATCAATGTAGAAGTCTCTTCCTATTTAATTTAGGCTGAGGGATATTTATAGTTGCCCAAAATCTGCTTCCAACAACTTTCCAACGGCTATTTTCTGTTTATTGGAAAACTAGCCGTTGAACCTTTCGGACGGCCGATGCAGCAAGTGTACATCCGAACGAACTAGCCGTTGGACTGTTCGGACGGCCGCTGTCCGTTCTCTAAGGATATTCGTTCGGACGTCCGAAACAGAAAGCGTCCAAACATGCGTCCGATCGAAGCAAAGTCTTCCGAAAATATGATCAGACGTTGTTCTTCGTCCGAGACTTGCTTCAAATTCTTTGTGTCGGATGATTACCATCGTCCGAAACTCTGTCTTTCGGACAGTCATTTGCATCCGAATCTACCTATTTTTCTGCATACTTGTTTTCAAACCATTAGTGCGATTTGGTCATCATCAAAACATGATTATCATAACTGGGGTTCAACACTTTTTTCCATAAAAAATTGTTAATTATCAAATTATACAATACTTTGTCGATGTAATTTTATTTATTCCAAAAGAATTATAAAAATGAAAATGTATTATAAATTATCATGTAATTATTAATTATTAACAATAAGTTAATTAGGAAATTAAATTTGTTAATTTGAAAAATATTTGATTTATAATATTTAAAGGGTTATTCCTAATAACTTTCATAACATTAGGAAGAGATTTTTTCCAGCTAATATCATTATTCCAACCTAATTACATGTGAGCTAGTAATATTTTATCAAGAATAATCTAAGAGAAAAGTATTAAAATCCACTTCTTTGAATATTTTCCAACTTTGTATTTATTGATAATAAAAATTTCAATGTCTTTGGATGCTTTTTTAGTGATGATTTAATCCATTGCATTAAAAATCATTATTTTTTTTCTACTTTTTGGCATTTTTTTAGTACCATTATATTTAAAACTATGCTTTATAAGTTGAGGCATAAAATCAATTGCTGTAAGTGTTTATTTTTTTTTTTTAAATCTATAGAATAGCTCTCACTTTTATTTTATATTCTATAGTGGTATGGCTTTTTTATTATGCAACAAATAAAATAAAAAACTTATTGACATTTTTTCTTCATAGCCTCATTATTTTTTTATAAATAATTTTATAATGTTGAAGAAATAATTTTATAAACAACATGAGTTTTGAAAATTTTATTATCCCATGCGTAGCACGTGCTTTGATTGCTAGTACTATATAGTAATCATTTACCAATAGTAATTTTCAGACAGAGAATGTGTTCGATTTGTGGTTGTAGTTAACTATTATCATGGTAAATCTATTTAGTCTAGTATATAAGAAAACATACCAAGTTATTGTAGTTGCCTATCTGCCTACCATGTGGCTGCTTCAATCGAGAAGTATTGACGAGGCTTTGCCTAATGTTTATTTTTGCCCTTTTGCATCCCTTCCCACGGGCTTCATTAAGGCATTAATTGACCCAATAAAATACACATTTTTTGTAGGCTTAAGTTGAATTTTTTTTAACCTAAAAATGTTTGAATTCCTTATAAATGTTAGGAATATACAATTTGTCTATTATATCCTTTTGCCACAATAAATTTTAAATTGAAACTCTTTAACAATCTCATAGGTATACCACTTTGGTTTATAATAATTTATGATATTATCATGAATTTAATCCTTTTTAATTTTGTAAATTACTCATCGGTTATTTGCAAGCAGTAAAAAATGGCACAACTTAAGGGCAAATGTTATTGCCACAACCATTTCTTTGAATGCAACAATACCTTTTTAGCAAAATGGAAACAATACCCCTATCTCAATTAAATCTTAGTTTTGCCAAACCTTTCTCCCCCTTCTCCCTAGAGTCGCCCCCATTCCCGCCTTCCTGCAGGCTTCCTATCCTATCTCAGTAGCCTTATTTTGCACTCTCTTATTTCCTTCATCTCCTGTCCATGGTCTTTTTGGTATGCGGTCATTGAATGTTTTTAAGGAAACAAGAAAGCCCACATATCCATCTTGTACGGTATCGTGCTTTGTATTGTTGTTGCAATTGTATGTTCATTCTTCATGTTTACTTTGTTTTTTGCTGCAAATTGAACCATAAAAGGCCTATTTCATTGTGTCCTATGTGGTTTTGTTGTAATTTCTCAGTTTAGATTAGTGTTTATTTAGTTTACTTTTGCCCCAATTTGGTTTCCTCTTGCTTTAAATTCTAATATTTTCCAGATTATCCTCAGATTTTTGGTAATATTACTACAATTTTTTTTGGGTAGTCTATCGGTATGTAAATCTTGGAGATCTTAACACCTTGTAGGTTTATTTTAACTTTGCTTTAGAAAAGTATGCATTAATCCCATAGTTGGCTTATTTATTACCTCAATAATTTCACACTAAAACTCGTTGAGCTTTTTGGAGCCCAATGGGGTTGGCTTCCTCTAACCATGCTGAATAATCAATGCTTTCCAACTCTTCAAAATTTTTTAGTTTGTTGGTAGAATATTCCTTCTCTGCTGACATATTTGCTTCCTTATCTCTTATTTGGAATTTTCTTTTCCCATGATAAACTATTTCCTACTAAGAATTTGATATTTCAGATAAGGGGATTTTTAATCGGACTTGCCAATTTCTTCAATATTCTTTGGAATTTCTTACCTTGTTTTGAGCCATTTAGATTTTCATTGTCATAGGAATCCACTACCATAGGTACCCCTTCTTGTTCTATGACTGAGAGTTCCTGAATCTTTTTGGGCTATTCTGGATTTTGCTCTTCCTTCTCATAAATTATTTGCTTTGGATCAATTGGTCCTTCATGAATCTTATTACCTGTTCCTTCCTTCAAGTTATTCTTTTTAATATTATGGGGTTGTGATCCCAAGGAATTCTGTGCTTTAGAGATGGCTTCTTCATTTTTATATTTTGGGAGTAATTTTGGGACAAAAGTTTTGGAGCATTAGCCATTGGTGCTTTTGGATGATTGATGTCCAAAACTCATCAAGTAATCTTTCCTCAACTTTTACAGTTTTAGAGGAACCAGTACTCCTTCTTCTCCTGAACTACTAGCAATTTATTGTCCAAATAAGTAGTTTTGTTGTTGGATTCAGTCTCAAACTTTTCCCCAGTTTTTGTGAACTTTTCTCACTATTTGTCTTAGATTCCAGATGCTAATTATTCCCTCCATTAGCTCTTAGCCAATTCCCAAATTGAGGTTCATGATTTAGTGAATTATCAATGTTTTTGTTGTGGCACACTTTTTCAACATTGACTTATGATTCTACACCCGTAGCAGAAGTGGTCAAGGCACTTTCATATTTGAAGTTGACCCACCTAGGTGTTCCATTCAGTTTTACCATCATGCCTCTTAACAAGGGTTGAGAAAAGTTCATTTCAACGAAAATCTTTAAATATTTATCCTTTTTGCCTCTAGTTTCAGGAACGACTACATCCTTAACCCCTAAAAATCTCTTACCAATCTTGAGACCAGCTTCTTTGGAGATCAATATATAGGTAGATTCTAGACTTGTATCCAGATTAGTGAACTTTGAAAGGATTTTTAATCTAGTTCAATATCCTCTCTCCATTTTTTGCAATATCATGAGTTTATTATCTGAAATCCAAGGCCAGCCATTTAAAACTCTATCCATGTCCTTTAGATTTCCAAAACTAAACTAATAAAGATTTTCTTTTAGTTTTGTAACCTATAAAATTTTTGAGAAACCCCAAACTCAACTAGCAAAATTCCTTATCACTATATATTAAACTGTTTATCCTCAATTAGTTTGCCGATTAATATCTGTTAATATAGTCCATGATCCCTTTATGAACATCCTTCACAAAAGATCTACTGTACCAAGTTCTATCTTAGATAAAGAAAATCTCTTTATTACCTCCTCCAAATCCTCGGCCATTGAGATCTTTGAAGGGACACTAGGAAATTCATCTAGGGTTGAAAGGAGCTTAAACCAAACTTTAACAGGAAATTGGACTAAAATCAATGCAATTTTTAAGTTAAAGCAAGAGAAGAGCAAAAAAGATGAATGCACAAAGGAACCAATAGCAAAACCTAATAGAATCAGACATTGAGAAAATATAAAAGGTAAGGTAAAACCATTTATAGCTGAAAAGCAAAGAGAAAGGTATAGTTACCTTTTTAATGGTCGACAATTGCAACTGCCAATTTAGATTTGATGGAAGTGTGATCACTCCAAGGGTTCCCACAGGGTTTAAGAATATGAAAAAGGCTGTGGGAATTAAAGGCTAATAATATTGTAGATTAGATTTTGGAAATGAGGGAAAAATCAGGATGGCAAAGCCTCATAAATGGCCGAAAGCTTTCACTTCAAATTTGTATATGGTGGATCATGATCACTCCAAGGATTTAGAAAAAGGTTTAGGGATTAATTGAGATTGGGGGAGCTTGAAAGGTTGATAAATTTTCTTAGATCTGGCTTTTGAAAATTGAGAAAAAGCCATTTTTTTGAAATTTGAAACTGTCACCAAGATGATATGAGCTCTCAAAGTAGAGAAAGAAATCACCCATATGTAATTTACTTTAATTATACTATATAGTACACACACACACACACATATATATATATATGAATTTATACATGTATTTATCTGTGTATGTGTATAATATATGTGTATGTAAGTATGTATGTGCCTTTGTATATTTATGTATATATGTTATCCAAATGCAAAAACATTAATGGACTAACAAATAGTTATCGCTAATTACATACTGACTATTGTTAGTAATTTTTTAAGTTATGCATAGACAAATAAGGTAGTTTTTGTGATATTTCCTAGAAAAGGTGTTAGATTCTTAACGCATAATTTTTAAACATACTATCCAAATTGTTTTTACACATTATGTCCTTTAAACCAACAATAGATAATTTTTTTCCTATCTAGTACTTCACTTTTATTTTCAATAACACTTTTCTTTCATGTACTGAAATTACTATAGAAAAAAATATGTTTATTATATAGCAATGCTGATTGTGAGATGCTTACAATGTTGAAAGAGAGGTTCTAGGATAATAAAATGTAATGTAATTTTTTATAACAATGTCTAATTTATTAAAAAGACCAACACATAATGTTTGCACACACTATGCCCATGTATACATCTAATTATGAGTTTTTTTTTTTATTATTAATAATGAATTTTGACCATTGGACCATACTCAAATGTAGGATTTATAAAACCTTTATTATACTAAGAATTTTTCTTATGCAAGTGTGAATTATCTTATGCCCCACCCATTACACTGTCTTTTCTTCTCACCAAAGAAAACATCTTATATAAAGGCTTTTCTCATGGTGGTACATCTATTTTCTCCACACTGATCCTTTACTGATCATAAAACCCCACATATAATCTACTATCGCAAAATATTGCAAATCTCTTAGACTGATTTGTGTTTCATTAATTATGTTTTGATGGATATTGTCAGATGGGCTTGGAGGATTTAAATAGTTTCAAGAAAGGTTACCCCCTTAGGATATTGGTTTAGACTCTTCAAGGTAATGTTTATAATCTTTCTTTCTTTGCAATTTGTAATTTGAAGACTGTTAATGGAAAAACATAAACTAGGAATAGAAATTCCAATAATTTAAGTAATTACGTAAATATCCAATTGTATTTGCTTTGATGATGAAAAACATGATCACAACTCTGGTTTTTTTTTTTTTTGTATTCTTTGTAAGAGTTCTTGATGGCTATCATGAGTACCATCACCCATTTATCTCTTCATTGGTCACATAAAGTTTGAAACTTATTTGCCCTTTAATGTCTAAATTACTTAGCATCTCTTAATTTTTAAAATCGGATAATTTTTAGTAGGATCAATTTGATGTTGACATAATTGAACCATAGAACCATATGATAGGATCGTAAAATTGAAGTTTTAAATATCTGATTAATAACTTGTATGTTCAAAACTTTCATGACGAAAATTATAATGTATGTGAATTAAGTTTGAAAAGTATAGTATTTTGACCTATCTTATTATATGCAAACCTGTAAATGGTATTAAATAATAAAAAAATGAGATCCATTCAGTGTACACTAGAAATTAATTAAATAGTAAGCAATACAACATTTCAAGAAATTTTTCTAGCAACCTACCCCAAAACAAAATTGGTGTTTAGTCCTTAACAAATTAATTAATTGGGGTTTATTATGTAATAACCTAGAATTTAAGGGCAAATTCTTTTTCCCTCAATTGTTGATTTGTTTAAGAGGGAGAGAGATATGGGATAGGGAGAATTGAGAAATCAAGGAGAGAGAGCGAAAGAAAAAAAAATTGAAAATGTGATGAAAAGGGGAAGGAGAAGAAGGAGAAGGAAAAAAAAGGAAAAGAAGAATATTTTGGTTGTTTTGATTTGAATTTTGGTAATATATCTTGTAAGTTTTGGCTTGGGTTGACCTTGGAAAATGTGACATTGATTTCATGAGTATAAGGGTTTATTTAGGGTTGATTTCAAGAGGATTGTAAGGACTTTATTGGCATAATTTTTATTGATTTGGTTAGAAATCTAGGAAGTTAAGGAATGCGGCTGAATGGAAATGTTTAAATTTAGAAAAATTTACTTAGTTTTAGAATAACTAATGTTATATTTGGAGTATATGTGAAAAATGAGTTTGGGGATTTGTTTTCACTGAAATTGGAGTTTTGAAAGATGGTGATCAATCATCAGTTAATTGCAGTCAACAATGGTCACTCCCAATAAAGCCTAAGGATTCCTTTGGTTCATGGGATGAAATATGATTGAATAATTAATTCAATATCATCCTGTGTTTGGTTGGTATTTTTACATTGTTCAGTGATAAGTCATCCTACCTAACCGAATTAGCCCACTACATAAAGGATGAATCATCCTATGAGGTACATGGTATTAATTATCCTCCAAGAGGGATAATTTGGAAAAATTTACCCTTAATACTTACTCTAACCCATCCTTATTCTAATGAAATCGTCTGCAATTTTTCAGATCCTTCTTGGCAACTCTCTTCTATTCTTCGATTGAAGTAGGTACCACTTCGGTCTGTCATGATTTTTTGCCTTCTTTCTCTGTCTTTTGTTTTTGGTTGTTCTTTTTAGTTCAACCATCCACATCTTGCCATCATGGTTTTTTCCCTTCTTCCTTTGTCTTTTTTTGGATTTTCTCTTTTTGATCATCCTTCTATGTATTTTTTCCGTTTTACTTCCTACTGGAGTTGATATGAAATGAATAACTCATTTAAGAGGGTTGCATGCGTCATATAGTAGTTTGACAATAATTCAACAGCCTATTAATTTATATTAATTCCTTACACTTTAGGTAATTTTTTATCAAAAGATAATCTACTATAACACAAAAATGTAATAAACTATTTTATTCATTGATTGTTCTTCCAATTTTATATTTATTGATAATTAAAAATTCAATGTCTATGTGTGCTATTTTAAGTGATGAGGTAATCTATTACCCAAAAAGTAATTTTATTATTATGTCTTTCGACTTTTTAGATTTTTTTTCCTGATCCATTACATTTACAACTATGCTTTCTAAGTTGAGGCATAAAATCATTTGCTACAAGTGTTTTACACCTTCTGAAATCTAGAAAATAACTCTCATTTTCTTTTTATATTCCATAGAGATACGACATTTTTATTATGTAATACACAAAATTAACAACTGACAATGAAGTACAACTTAGATGGTAAGACGCTTTCCCTATGACTTATTGATCATGGTTTAAAGTCACTAAAGGGTGATATTTTTTTTAAAAAAAATAAATAAATAAAGTAAAAAACTGATGACGAAGTATAACTCAAATAGTTAAGATTACGGTTTCCCTATGACCTGGGTCTTGGGTTCAATCATAGTCTCATTTTTTTCTTATAAATAATTTTATAATCTTGTTAAAATAATATTATAAAACAACATGAGTTTGAAAATAATTTTATTATTTGGTGCAAAGCACGAGCTCTGAATGCTAGTATATGCAGTACATATTTACTTGTAGTCATTTTTCAATAATGTGTGTGAGTATGTGCACACATATATGTCTGTGTATATTATATGCATGTATGAAGTATATATGTTTATATGTTATCAAAATGCGAAAAATTAACATTTTTAAACTTAGATTAAATGATGAACTGGAAGAATAATCAGTTCGTGGTTTAACTCGTTCAACTGATCCAACCATCCTATTCACACAGTTTAATGATTTTTCTTTCAACTTTTTTAAATTATAAAAAACAATAAATACACGTTAACAATAGCAAAACAAGAATGGTCTTGTGGTAAGGTCTGAAGCTTATTTGTTTTATAAGCCTCATTGTAGGCGTGGGTTTGAATCCTGCCTTCAACCATTTTTGCTACTTGACTAATCTAAAATCATTAATTAGTTTCTCAACAATAATTTTCTAATTTTGTAAAAGAAAACCGTACTCATCCCTCGCATTTCCTTTTCTCCTTTGCCATCCCCTCCTTCTTTATTCATCCTTTGCATTTTATCCCCCATCATGTACCTTCATTAGACTTCTCAACCCTACAGCTCCTACCTCCCTTTCCCGTTAACCTTTCTCCTCATTCTCCTTCTCCACATTGTTGGCCCCAAAAGCAACCTAAGAGGGGGGGGGGTGAATTAGGTTGTCTCTAAACAAACCTTTTTATGTGCTTAATAGAAATTCAAACTTTATGCACCAAATGAAAACTTAAGCACAAATGAATACAATAGATATTCAACAATTTGAGCTTAAAGAACAAATAAGAATATTGAGATTAAGAGAATCAAACCAAACTCCCTAGCTTCTCAAGCTTGGAGCTTGCAATAATCTACAAAGAGCTTCTTACAAGGTTAACTACCAAGTTCACAACTTGAAGTTCAACCACTAAAAGTCTCTTCAAAGTAGGTGAGACAATAACCTCTTGTACACAAATGAGGATCACTCTTGCTTACACAAATTTCCTTTAGTTGAGCCAAGAGTTTTACACTCACAACCTCCCTTTGTTACAATTCTTGTTCTTATTACACATCTTACACTTCTAAAGGCTTTTCACACTACCTATACTATTACAACACTTGTACCCACTATTTCTCCCAAATAGCTCAAGAATTATTTGTAATCAATGTAGAAGTCCCTTCTGAATTAATTCAGACCTAGGGATATTTATAGTTGCCAAATATCTGCTTCCAACAACTTCCCAACGGCTATTTTCTGTTTACTGGAAAACTAGCCGTTGGACCTTTCGGACGGCCGATGCAGCAAGAGTGCGTCCGAACAAACTAGCCGTTGGACCGTTCGGACGGCCGTTGCTAAACCCTGCGTCCGACTATCCACTGCGTCCGTGCTCTTAGGGTATTCGTTCGAACGTCCGAGGATGCGTCCGATAGAAGTAAAGTCTTCTGGAAATATGATCGGAAGCTGTTCTTCGTCCTAGACTTGCTTCAATTTCTTTGTGTCGGACGATTACCATCGTCCGAAACTCTGTCTTTCGGACAGTCATTTGCGTCCATGGAGTCTTCTGGTTGTTTTGTTTTTCTGCACACTTTTCAAACTATTAGTGCGATTTGGTCATCATCAAAACATGATTATCATAACTGGGGTTCAACACACATACCCTAGTCCCACCACCCACGTCCCGGTCACCACCACCAAAGGTTCCCATGCCCATCCCAACTTCTTTTCCCGTACCATCACCGCAACCTCTATCTGTTCCTTGTTTTCTACCTCCCTTTCCTTTAATAGGGAAATTGCATTGCTTTAGATCCTCTAACGGTTTAGCTATAACTGATTGACGATTTTGTTAATTTTAATGATATAATTTTTTAGAAATGAGTATATTATGGAGTCAATTTGGAGTTGTTGGTTAAGGATGTAGATAGTGAAAATGGATAATTTGGTGAGAAGAGGCCAAAACCTAGTCATTCCCGACTCATTTGTTTTTACTGGTTCGCTAGGTTTGAAGGGGTGTTACTAATTTTTCTCACTTGCCAAATATAGCATACACTTGGAGTGAAACCCTTGTCAATTCTCAATTAAACCAGTTAATAGTCGGTCTGATCCAAGTTCCAAACCACTGCTAAAAACTTTTAATAGACTAATAAATATTTATCACTAAAATACATACTAACAGTTATGATTAATATTTTAACTTGTGCATCTGTAAATAAGGTAATTTTGTAGTATTATATAAAAAATTAGTGGTATATTCTTAATGTATATTGTTTAAACATATTATCCAAATTGTTTTATACATTATGTCTTTTAAATTGACAATAGATAATATTTTTTCCTATCTAGAACTTTACTTTTATTTTCTGTCATAGTTTTCTTTTCACATGTACTAAAATTACTATAAAAAAAAAATCTTTGTTCTATAGAAATATTGACTGTGCGATACTTTTAATGCTAAAAAAATTGTTCCAGGATAATAAATGTAATGTAATTCCTTATAAAAATGTCTATTTTAATAATACACCAATTTATAATATTCACACGTACAATGCACATGTGTACATCTGGTTACACGTGTTTTTATTATATTAACAGTGAATCTTGACTATTGGATCAAACTCACATTTAAGGTTTCTAAAACCTTCCCTATACTATGAATTGTTCTTCTGGGGGTGTGGGTTATCTTAGGCCCTATACAGTACCCTATATCTCTTTTTCACCAAAGAAAACATTTTATAGACTTTTCTTAGAGTGCTACGTCTATTTTCCCAATGCAGTATCCTATATCTATTTTTCAACAAAGGAAACATTTTATAGACTTTTCTTAGAGTGCTACGTCTATTTTCTCCACAGTGAACCTTTTTCGATCGTGAAAATCCATATATAAATCTACAATCGCAAAAGATTGCAAATTTCTTTTATTGATTCAAGTTTTGTTAATTTTTTGGTGAATAATTTCAAAGTGTTTTGAAGGATTTCAACAATTTCAAGAAAGATTACCCACTTAAGTTGTGAGTTTAGACTCTTTAAGGTAATGTTTATAATTTTTCTTGCTTTGCGGCTTATAGTTTGGAGAAGATTAGTGGTAAAGCATGAACTAGGATTAGAAATTGCAAGAATTTAAGTAATTATGTAAATATCCAATTGTATTCACTCTGACGATGAAAAGCATGATCACTACTTTGTTTACGTTGTTTTTTTTTTCATATTCTTTCTAAGAGTTCATGATAGCTGTCACGAGCACTATCACCCATTTATCTCTTCATTGGGCACATGAAGTTTAGAACTTATTTTTCCTATAATGTATTAATTACTTAGCATAATAATTTTTAAAATCAAAGAATTCTTAGTATGATTGATTTGATGTTGACATTATCAAATCATAGGATCAGAGATGATAGGAAATCAAGATCCTAGTTTAAAATATTTAATTAATAATTTGTAAGTTCAAAACTTTTATGATAAAAATTATAAAATATGTAAATTAAATTTGAAAAGTATAGTAGTTTGACCTATTTCATTATATGCAAACCTGTAAATGGTTGAATAATAAAAAATTTGATATTCATCAGTGTACATGAAAAAGATAATTAAGTAGTAAGCAATACAATATTCCAAGCAATTTGGCTACTATCCAACCCCAAAGTGAAATTGTTATTTAGTCCTTAACAAATGAATTGGGGTTTATTATGTAATAATACAAAACTTAAAGGGTTATAGAAAATTACATGTTAAAAACAAATTCCTTTGTTCCTCAATTGTTGATTTATTAAAGAGAGGGAGAGATGTGGGATAACAAGAATTGGGAAATCAAGAAGTGTGGGGAGAGAAAGAAATAAAAATTGTGGAAGGAGAAGCTCAAGAAGGTTAATAGAAAAAGAAGAATATTTTGGCTTATGGTTTTGATTTGAGTTTTGCTAATACATATTGTAAGTTTTGCTTAGGTTGATCTTGAAAAAGTATGAATTTGATGTCGTGAGAATAAACGTTTATTTTGGATTGATTTCAAGAGGATTGTGATTGTAGGGTGTGAGCAGATTTGATTGGTATACGTTCTATTGATTTGGTTGAAAATCTAGGAAGTTCGAAAGGTGACTAAATGGAAAGTTTAGATTTAGAAAAATCTAGCCAGTTTTAAAAAACCTAATGTTATATTTCGAATTCATGTGAAAAATTAGTTTGAGTGTTTATTTTCATTGAAATCAGGATTTTGAAGGATGGTGGTCAATTGTCGGTTAACTGCAGTCAACAATGATCAACTCCCAATCAATAGCAGTCAGGGGATAATAAAGTCTAATGGTTTGTTTGACTCATGGGATGACATATGATTAGATAATTAATCCCATGTCAATCTATGTTTGGTTGATATTTTTGCATATAATAAATCATCCTACCTAACAATATGAATTAGTCCACTAAAAAAGGAATGAATCATCGCATGAGGTAAGTGGTATTAATTATCCTCCCGGATGTAATTTTGAGATGTGTAATACTTATCTTAAATCATCCTTATTTTAAAGAAATCTATGGTTTTTCAAGTACTCATTGCCAAATTCTATGACTAAAGCAGGTGTCACATCTTTCCATCATGATTGTTTGCCTTTTTTCTCTAACTTTTTTGGGTTGTTCTCTTTTTTGTTCATCCATCAACATCTTTCCGTCATGATTTTTTGCCTTCTTTCTCTACCTTTTTTTGGCTGTTCACAAATTGATCATTCGTTTGTGTAATTTTTTTCTTCCTACCGGAGTTGACAAGAATGAATAACCTATTTGAGAAGGGTGCATGCTTTCTGTATTAGTTTAACAATAGTTTGATAGCCGATCAAAAAATTTTCCCCAATCCAAATTTCATCATTTGCCACAATTAATTTTTTTTAGCATATTCGAATAATAGAATATCATTTTTCAACATAACATTAAATTGTTGGATTACCAAAAATTAACATCATAACATTAGGGGTATTTTGATCAGAAAAATAATTAATCTGATCAAACCTCCCATGAAATTCAGTATCAACCAAGTCTTGGATAATAGGTACTTTGAATCTGAGGATGAATAATCCTGAGACTAATAGTTTGAGGATGAGACATCAAATTTCATCCCGTTTGCGTATCAAACGGACCCTAAATGTAGGATCTACAATTGTCCACAATTCCTACCAATTTTACTCGATTTTCAGTCATAAGTGAAATCTTAGTTATTTTGGTCTCCTAGGATAGTGATTTTAACAATATTGATTTGTATTTTGACTAAAATACTATTTTTGCTATCTTTGCTCAAGATAAATAGGTTGGCTTGTTAGTTTAGTGTCGAGAAGGCACGATTGTTTAACCAACTTAGAAGACTCAAAGGAATGCGTATTTTCTTACTTTAAGTTTTAGACCTCTTTTTTAGCGTGTGCGAGCTTTCCATCAATTTGACACTTTTTGGCAGTTATCATCAAATGTTATGGTGTCAATTGGGTATTTTTGTGAGTTGGGTTTTGGTAAATTCAAATTTAATGATATAAGTTTAGAATATACATACATACATATATACATGTGTATATATATAGACACGTATCTGTGTATGTGTGTATTATTTAGACAGATTTAGATTGTGATGAATTTAATAAAGTCCAAACTCAACCCACATTAAAATTAGAAAAAGTTAGGTCAAAACTCTGTTCAAGTCATTCTCGTTTAGGTTGGTTCTAAAGTTCGGGTTTTGGTCCATCATTGTTCCTAAAATTCAGTCTAAACCCATTTTTAATCCTCAAACTTTTGAATTTCTATCAATCTAAGACAAATTTGATAATTTTGTCAAATACAAATAGAAAAAGTCATGTGCAATACACGTGAGTGTTAAATCTCAAGATACAATATTCAAAGAATGGAAAAATATAATTTTAGTCCTTAAAGTTTGGATTGTGGTCCATCTTAGCTCCCTAAACCTCCAAACAAAACGCATTTAACCTGCACACTTTTTAATTCCTACCAATTTAGGAAAATTTTAAAAATTTTATCAAATAGTGACTGTTAATCTAACCTAGGTGAGTGTAGTTTGTAGTCAATAGAAAATAGTTGTTGAAGGTGGGAAATTTTAACCTTACTTTTTTCCCATTGCATTTCATGATATTTTGATATATGCTAGAGTACTTAGTTATTATCTCCTGATTTTATGAGATTGTTATATTAAGGCGTGCATCTTAAGCAATTAGTTGGAAGAAGTTCAAGTAGGTGGGCTTCACAAGAGTCCAACTTTCAATAAATTTTAATCATAATTAAAACTTGGGAGGTCTCTTTTCATGACATAATGATTTAGAAGTTAGATTACGATCCCTTAGAAAATCCATATAATAGGAAAACTAGTTTCGAAGATAGTAGTGATGGTTCTGAAAATGAGAGTGTCATTCTTAACATGGGAGTGGTGGGTCCGATAATGGTTGTAGTAGTGGGAGTGACGATGCCACAAATAACAATAGTAAATGGGTTACAATAGGTTAGACCGTGTTATAAAATAACACATGTTAGATTTAACAGTCCCGTGCATTGTACGAGACATTTTCCATTATAAATGAAATTAAGCAACATTTAGGTTAAATCTCCATTAGCCATTGGGTTATTAAAAGGCCCAACGAAAATGTATTAAGCTATTTATCTAGCTTACTTAGAAATTAGATGCATTGTAATTGTTAATAAATTAAAATCCTTCCATTAAGTTAAGTTGCCAAGGCCCGAATTAAAGCCTGAAAATGCTTGGATTGCTTTTAAACAATATGTAGAACTATTTTTTTTTTTTTTTTAAAGTTGGGAAATAAAATTTCCATACACATCTAATTAACACTCTTAATTTGTTTACTTTGTTCAGTCTTTTGAAATTGTGATAGTGAAAGGGACATTTTTGGGACATATTTTTCACTTCCTTCACTAATAATAACTTTTAATGAATATGCATGACACAACTGGGGAAGTTTTATAAGATCCAAAAAATAAATAAAAAAATAAAAAATATCTATTACATCCATTCCCCTTTCCTTGAAAGATTTTTTCTTTCGATACCCTAATGATATAGAATTCTCGGAAAAATAGTAATCCTTGTGACCAATTTTCCAGTACCCATTTCAGAACAAGCACTTGGTGAAAAATATTGACAGACAAAGATCTTTCAAGTGAGTGAACCTTGTGAAAGGTGAAGGAATGGGTTAACCATCAATAAAATTATACCTAGGCCTAGGTATGAATCATTTAGTATCTCAAGCTTAATTTAGATTTCGTATAGCATGCAGAAATTTGGATGATGTTTTATTTCTTTCAATTTTAGGGCTAGACTTGAAAAATATAATTGGTCGTTTGTCATTTGTACTTATTGGTTAATAATAATAAAAAAAATAAGTTTTAGAAATGAGAAAAACAATCATAAATAGCCACTAAAATGCTTACCTTAAAGTTTTCTCCATCATATATGTGTTTGGTTATATATAATCCTCCCAAATTTGAATATAAAAAATATTTATTATATATATATTTTTTATTTGGAATGCAAAATTTGTCTTTAAACATCCCAGACTAAATTTAATCTACAAAGTATTTTTTTTTTAAAACTCGCCTCTCCCCCTAACCTCTAGTGACTCGAACCCATGACCAATAGATAATAAGGGAATGTCTCACAACCTAAACTGCACTTCGTTGTCATCCAGAAAACATTATTAATACATCAAATATAATTAAAGTTTAATACAATATTAATAAATTTCTATGTGTTAATAAATTATATATGTATAAAATTCTTTTTTTCCCGCTATCTAATTAAATGAATTTTGATACAAAAGTAACTAGTTAGTAAAAAGGGTAAATTTGAAATTAACTTAGCTTCTCCCTTATAAACATAATTGTTTAATTTTTTTTTTCAAATTAGGATGACATGTTACAATAAAGAGAAAGTTAGGGAAAGTTTATAAAATTTTTAAAGTTTAATTTTAGGGATGCCAAGTGATATTAGCATAAAGTTAAAGAGATGTTTATGAAATTATCCCTTTAATTAAAGGGGCATTAGGAGTGATACAAACAAGAGAAAAAGTAATAATTCTTGTTTGGATATTATTGTAAACCAAATAATAGGTGGTAATATGCTTAGAAATAGGTAGCCTTATTAGAATAGATGAGGATTAATTTAATATGTCTCCATATGGAAAATTATTTTCTATTGATTACATGTTAATTTAATTAAGGGTATTTTATGTATCATAAAAAGGGGAGAAATAACTCACATATATATAATGATTATACTATAGATATGTTATAGATTAATAGTATAAAACATGTTTAATTTATTTATTTATTTATTTTTTGTCTTTAGGGACTTGTTTTGCATATTTTGTCAAACGTCCGGGATTAATTTTGCATAATTCCATTATATCATACAATTTTTTTTTGAATTTTTTTAACCGGCACGTGATCCGGACATGAACATTTTTTGTTAAAATGTCTCAATTTTCCGTTATTTCCCCTATTTTGACTAAAATTGAAACATGGGGGATAAAATTTGTTTTGCTCAAAACTTTGGAGACTAATTTATTGAATATTCCAAACATTGAGGACCAAAAATACATTTTACTCTAACTTATAATGAACACGTGACGCAATTAGGGATGTTTTATTAGGTCCAAAAAAAGGAAAATAAATAAAAATATATTTATTACTTCCATTTCCCTTTCTTTTAATGATTTTTTCTTACGACACCCTAATGAAATAGGATTCTCAAAAAAACAGTAATCCGTGCGGCCAATTTTTTAATACCCATTTTGAAGCAAGCTCTTGGTGAAAAAGATTGGCAGACAATGGTATTTCGAGTGAGTGAACCGTGGGAAAGGTGAACGAACAGGTTGACCATCAACAAAATTATACCCAAGCGTAGTTATGAATCATTCGGCATCTCAACATTAATTTAGATTTTCTGTAGCATGTAGAAGTTTGGATGATGTTTGTTTCTTGATTAGTTTTAGGGCTAGAATTGAAAATTTTAGTTGGTGGTTTGTTATTTCTGCTAATTAATTGGTTAATAATAATTAAAAAAATTTAGAAATGAGAAAAGGATTCACAAATAGCCGCTAAAACACTTAACCTTAAAGTATTCTCCATCAATAGGTTTTTAGTTATGGATAGTCCATGAACTTTTGAAACTATACACCTTTCATTTTTTTTTTCAGTATATGTTTGTGTTAATTACCTTTTCTGGTTAAATTTAGGGATCTCAATGTCTAATCATTATAAATCCATAAAGAATAAGTTAACAAGTATATCAAGACAATTACTATGTATGTGTGTGTATATATATATATATAGACACGGACACAGTATTCCTTAACCTATTTTACAAAACTCAATGATCCTTATTTATAGCTTTTATAGTGACCTATTACAACCCAAGTACGAGGTTGGTAGATGCAGCTAAGGACAAAAGGAGAGGTAAAAGGTAAAGGCAATGAGTAAAGGCTTAAAAATATAAAGAAGTATTAGGGTTGTTGGGACTCTATTAGGTCAATGAGTTGGTGAAACTATAGGATTCTAAAAATTGTCTAAAAGTAGGAAGAATATCTACCAATAGGTCATTAGGAAGCAGTTAACACCTGAGTTGTACTTTGTTGTCAACTACTTTCATCTAGCTAATTGTATTTTAATATTTTTTTTTGCTTGGAAATAATTGCGGCCTGAATTTTGAGGCGTTCATCGGAACAAATTTTGAGGCGTTTCATCGAAACAAATTGAGGGTGCTCCTTCCCGACCGAGACCCACCAGTTGGACATATGGATGGAGAAAACCGGTCTCTTTGACCGGAGTATTGAATAAAGAGTTTTATATACTCTTAAAAGTGAACTGGACAACTAAGGTGGATTAATAACATACGACTATGAAATAATGGCCTTTAATTTTGCTTGTTTCTATCATGGAATTTTGATATATACATAAAAGTTGTATATTCATAAGTTCTATCAGTTATTTGTGACTCGAAATAGTTCACGTAGTTTCAAAAGTCTACTATACTAATAGATTGTCTAATGGCCTTCTAAAATTTTCACTCTTTTAAGAAACACACTTTATATGTGCTTAATTATGATGAGGTGATTAATCTATATTTTTGAAGTTTATACAATATTGTGTTATCATTTGGCATCTCAAAAGTAATCTCACCACATATGCTATTCTTTTATGTGATGACAAATTAGGTGTTTAGAGGGCAGTAATATTCCTAATGCTTTTCTCTTTTATTCACATTTATAAGCAATTAGTTTCCTCTTCTGTGGTGTCAATCTAGTTGTATATATACCAAAGTCAAAAAATGTAAAAATTGGTCAAAACTAGAGAACTGGTAAGAACCATTGAACCGATTAAAATCAAGTTTGACCATCATTACAAATCTCAACCAAATTCAAATCCCAATTTAATTTATTTTCAAATCCAACTTGTACGAAAAAATGCAATCCATATTGAGCCCGAATCCAAATCTATTGGAGGGATGCAGGAGTTGAACTATCATAAACAAGGAAGAGGGGAATGAGAAGGTGGCAATGGGAAAAGTGAAGAAAGAGAGGAACGGTAGGAGAAGAAACAAGTGAAAGAGAGGGATGAAGAGGAAATGATAGTGATTGGAAAGCAGGAAGAGGAAAGAGAGGAGGTGGTGACTGTGATGAAGGATGAGGAAGAGAGAAAAGGTAGGTGGAGGAAGACAGGAGGAAGACGGGAGGAAAAAGGACGAAGGGCGAGTGGAATAAAGAGTTGGATAAAAAATAAGACAGAAGAGATTAGGGTTTAATGGAAATGTCAAAATATTGTATAATATCATGGGTAAAAATCCCACAAGGCCAAAAATTTAATATGGCACCTGGACCACTTGACCATCGATCCATTCTTATGTTGCTATTTTGCGTGTTGTAAAATATTAATGAAAATAAAAATAATTGAACCTAAAAAAATGACATGGACGGTTCTACTAGTTGAATTGATAAAACTATGAGTCAAATCATTCAATTGGTTACACTTCAGTTTGATTTAAAAACATTAAGGAAAGAGTTGTAGAGTTTGATAAATCAATGTTTGTTGTACCATCACACGAAAATTTGAGTATTTGAAAAAAAAGAAAAAGAAATTAACCCAACATGTATTTGTGTTTCTTATTC
The DNA here is from genome assembly GCA_025175665.1 of Cinchona pubescens. Taxonomy (NCBI): domain Eukaryota; kingdom Viridiplantae; phylum Streptophyta; class Magnoliopsida; order Gentianales; family Rubiaceae; genus Cinchona; species Cinchona pubescens. The sequence goes on along the minus strand of JANKKI010000055.1, from coordinate 2,727,839 downwards.
AGGTAGACTTTATTGTGCTAAATTTACCAAAATCCAAACTTGACTGATATTGAAATTTGGAAAATTTAGGTCAAAATTCTGCAAAACCCATTATTGTTCAGCTTGGCTCTAAGCTTAACCAATCGATGGGACCAAGCCTTAACTGGCCTGATCCACAGATAGTTCTAATTAAACTAAATGGGAAAAATGCTATTTTAACTCCTATAGTTTGGATCGTGGTCTTTTTTGTTCTCAAAATTTTAGTCAAAAAGCATTTAATCCTCAAAATTTTTAATTTTTATTAATTTAGGATAAATTTAAAAATTCCATCAATTACAAGTTTAAAAAGTCATTTGCAAGGCACATTATTGTCAAATCTTAAGATCCAAATGTTCATAATGGATCTTAAGAATGGAAAAGTGCAATTAGCCCCTAAAGTTTTAATCATAGTCCATCTTGGTTCCAAAGTTACAGACAAAATGTATTTAATTCTCAAACTTTTAAATTCTTACTAATTTTGAATAAATATTAAAATTTTGTTAATTAGTGACTGTTAAATCGAACTTGGGTTAGAGTAGTTTATAGACAATAAAAAATAATTTTGGAGTTGGGAGAAATTTTAACCTTAATTTTTTTCTCATTATATTATGTGATATTATGATATATCTAGTGTAGTTATGTCGTGATTATCTCCTAATTTTGTGTGGTTGTTATATTCATGAGTGCATCTTAAGCAATTATTGAATTAGGGCAGGCGGATGAGATCCACAGGAGTACCACTTACAAATAAAATTTTAATTATAATTAATAAATGGAAGGAGTCTTTTCATGACATTAGCGTTCAAGAGTTAGATATGATGGATTATGATACCTTAGAAAATCTATTTAATAGGAGTGCTGGTGTTCTTCTGAAGATAGTAGTGGTGACTCTAAAAATGAGAGTGTTAATTTTGAATATGGAAGTGGTGGGTCTAATAATGGAGGCAGTAATAGGGATGATAGTGCCACAAATAGCAATATTAACAATAAATCCAATGGTCCTATGGAATGGTCTTCCCTAGTGACTTTGATTATGATATGAATGATGATGAGGATGATGAAGTATTTCTTGATAATATAGACAAGAATGTTGAATGGTTAGGTATTGATAGTCAAAGGGTAAAGTGAAAATATGGTTAAATGGATTCAAATTGGCTGGCAGGTATTATAACCCATGTTAGATTAATAGTCACATGCATTGCACTTGACTTTTTTTGTCTGTAAATGAAAAAAATTTCAAATTTGTCCTAAATTGATAGCATTGAAAAGTTTGAGCATTAAATGCGTTATGTCTTGAACATCGTGGTTGAAATTCGGCCATTGGATCCTGAGATTTAACAGTGACGTGCCTTGCATGTGATTTTTTTTCAGTTTGCATGTATTCGATTAACGTAATTTTTAAATTTGCCTTTAAGTGGTATAAATTGAAATACATGAGGATTAAATTAATACGTTATGTCTGTATCATTAGGGATCAAGATGTATCAAAACTTACATTTTGAGGGATAAAATCACAATTTTCCCTAAACTGAAATTCTCGAACACTTTCATGTGAGCCAAAGTTCTTTACACATTGTTATTTTTACTATAGATTCCATTTGAATGGCATTGTGGCTAATAACTTAAGTTGCCCAATTAAAGTAGGCAACATTTAGATGAAAGTTCTATTAGCCATTGGGTTATTAAAATGCCCAACGAAAATGTTTTAAGCAATTCATCTAGCTTACTTAGAAATTAGTTACATTTTAATTGTCAAGAAATTAAAGTCTTTCCATTAGTAAAGAAATTACTTAACAATATAAAAAGATTTGGGCTCAAAATTAAAATAATCTTTGTATTACTTTTATTAATTTAATAATAATGAGTTGAAAGTATAATCCTTCCGAACAATATGTATATAAAAAAGATATATTATTTATATATTTTTAATTTGGAATGAAAAATTTGTCTTTAAATATCCCAAATTAAATTTAATCAACTAAGTATTTTTTTTTATTTTTAAATCCCACCTCTTCCCGTCAACTCTAGTGGCTCGAACCCATGACCAATAGGTCTTGAGGGAATGTCTTACTACCTAAACTGTACTTTGTTATCATACAGAAAGCATTATTAATACATCGAAGTGTATAATTAAAATTTAATATTAATAAATTTCTATTCGTTAGTAAATTAGATTAGTGTAGAATTTCTTTTTTCCAACTATCTAATTAAATAAATTTTGATACTAAAATAACTTGTTGGTAAAAAGGGTAAATTTGACATTAACTTAGCTTCTCCTCATAAATTGAATTATTTAATATTTCTTTTTTCAAATTAGGCTGACATTTACAATAAAGTGAAAGTTAGGAGAGGTTTATGATATTTTTGAAAGTTCAGGGATGCTGAGTGATATTGGTGAGCATAAAGCTAAGGGGAGATTTCCAAAATTATCCCTTTAATTAATGGGGCATTAGGTTTGATAAAATCAAGAGAAAAAGTAATAATTCTTATTTGTGTATTATTGTAAACTAAAAATTAGGTGGTAATATCTTAGTAATAGGTAGTCTCAATAGAATAGATGAGGACTATTTTAATATGTATTTATATGAAAAATTATATCATATTAAGGACATGTGAATTTAATTAAGGGTATTTTAAGTATCACGAAAGTGGAGAAATAACTCACACACATATATATATATATATAATGGGTTATGCTATAAATATATTGTTGATTAACACTATAAAACATGCTTGATTTATTCCTCTTTGTCATTAGGGACTTGTTTTGCATATTTTGTCAAACTTTTGGGACTAATTTGGCACAATTCTAGTATAACATACAATTTTGTTTTGATTTTTTTTTGTTTAAAAGCCACTTGTTCTGCATGTGACCATTTTTCGTTAAAATTCTCAATCTTTTTCATTATTTTTCCCTATTTTGACTAAAAATTGAAACATTGGGGACTAAATTTGTTTGGTTCAAAACTTTGGGGATCAAAAATACATTTTACTCCAACTTTTAATGAATACGTGATGCAATTAGGGAAGTTTTATTTGATCCATAAAAAGGAAAATAAATAAAAATAGATTTATTACTTCCATTTCCCTTTCTTTTAATGATTTTTTTTCTTACAACAATTAATGAAATAGTATTCTTGGAAAAATAGTAATCTTTGCAGCCAATATTCCAATACCATTTCGGGGCAAGCTCTTGGTACAAAAGATTGGAAGACAAAGGTATTTCGAATGAGTGAACCCTGGGAAGGGTGAACGAACAGGTTGACCATCAACAAAATCACTTCCAGGCCTAGGTATGAATCATGTGGCATCTCAACATTATTTTAGATTTTCTATGGCATGCTGAAATTTGGATGATGTTTGTAATTTTTAATTTGTGGGCTAGAATTGAAAAATCTATATGTTGGTGGTTTGTTATTTCTAGTAATTAATTGGTTAATAGTAATACTAAAAAAAAGTTTTAGAAATGAGAAATGGAATCACAAATAGCCACTAAAATACTTACCTTAAAGTGCTCTCTATCAATACTTTTTTGGTTATAGATAGTTCATGAGCTTTTGAAACTGTCAATTTTTCTTTTTTCTTTTTCAATATATACTTGTGTTAATGGCCTTTTTTTGGGGTAAATTTGGGGATCTTAATGTCCAACCAATACAAATCGATAAAAGAGTAAGTTAAGAAGTATATTAAGACAATTATTATGTATAAGTGTGAGGGGTATGTGTGTGTATATATATGAGCGCGCGTGCATGTCTATATATATATATACATATATATATACATATATATATATACTTGGGTTGTAATAGGTCATAATAAAAGATGTAAAAAAGATCAGTGAGTTTTGTAAAATAGGTTAAGGAAAACCAAAGAGGTAAGAGGTAAGGGCAATGAATAGAGGCTTAAACACAGTCAGATTAGGGTGGTTGGGACTCTATTAGTGCAATGAGTTGGTGATACTATGCATTCTAAAATTTGTCTAGAGGTAGGAAGAATGACTATCAATAGGTCATTGGGAAGTGGCAAACTCTTGAGTTGTACTTTGTAATCAACTTCTTTCATCTAGCTAATTGTATATTTTGTTCTTTTTTTTTGGGATAGAAATAATTGCCTTTTATTTTTCTTGTTTCAATCATGGAATTTTGATATATACTTAAAATCTATATATCCATAAGTTTGATGAGTTATTTGAGACTCGAAATAGTTAGGTAGCAAATATCTACAATAGCAATAGATTATCTAATAGCCTTCTAAAATTTTCACTCTTTTAACAAAAACACTTCATATATGCTTAATTATGATGTGGTAATTAATTTATATTTTTTTAAGTACATGCAATATTGTGTTACCATTTGGTATTTCAAAAGTAATATTCACCATATATGTTGTTTTTTTTGTGATGACAAAATAGGTATTTATATAAGAGACAGGTTGAGGGAAGTAATATTCGTAGTTGTGTTTCTCTTTTATGCATCTTATTAGGAAAGTAGTTTTCCTGTTTTATGGTATCAATATGGTTGTATATATACAAAAGTAAAAAAGTGTAAAAATTGGTCGAAACTGGAGAACTGGTAAGGACTGCTAAACTGGTTAAAATCGGGTTTGACCATCGTCAAAAATTCAACCAAATCCAAATCCCAACCTAATTTAGATTTCAAATCCAACTTGTATGAAAAAAAATTCAATCCATATTGAGCCCAAATCTAGATGTACTGAAGAGGGTGAGGGATCATAATAGAGAAGGAAAGTGAATGAGGGGATGGTGTCAGTGACAAAATGGTAAGAGAAAAGGAAAAGTATGAGGAAACACAACAGAAAGAGAGGCATGAAGAGGAGATGATAGCGGTTAGAAAGGGGGAAGATGAAAGAGAGGAGGTGGTGACTATGATGAAGGGTGAGGAAAAGAGGAAGGGTGGGAGGAGGAGGAGGAGGAGGAGGAGGAGGAGAGGAAAAAGGGTGAAGAGCAAGTGGAATAAAAAGTTTGGATGAAAAATAAGAAAGAATCTGTTAGGATTTAATGGAAATGTAAAAATATTGTATAATATCATGGGTAAAATTCCAACAAGGCCAAAACTTTAGCATGACACCTGGACCACTCGACCATCGATCCTTTCTTATGTTGCAATTTTGCGTGTTGTAAAATTTAATAAAAATAAAAATAATCGAACCTAAAAAAATGACTTGGATGACTTAGCTAGTTGAATCGATAGAAATGTGAATCAACTGGTCAGACTTTGGTCAAAGTTTAAAAATATTAAGAAAAGAAGTGTAGAGTAACATCGATGTTTGTTGTACCATCACATTAAAATTTGAGTTGCTTTGAAGAACGGTAAAGAGAAATTAACCCAAAATATGTGTATCTTATTTAGGCAAAGTTTATTGTGCTGAATTTTGCAAAACCCAAACTTGACAGTATAAAACATGCTTAATTTATTCCTTTTTGTCTGTATTAGGGAGTTGTTTGGCATATTTTATCAAACTTTGGGGCCTAATTTTACACAATTCTAGTATAACCTACAATTTTGTTTTGAATTTCTTTTCTTAAAAGCACATGATCTGCACGTAACTATTTTTTGTTAAAATTCTCAATTTTTTTGTCATTTGTCCCTATTTTGACTAAAAATTGAAACATTGGACACTAAACTTGTTTTGTTCAAAACTCTGGGGACTAGTTTATTGAATAATTAGAACATTGGGGACCCAAAATACATTTTCCTCTAACTTTTAATGAATACGTGATGCAGTTAGGGAAGTTTTATTAGATCCATAATAAAGGAAAATAAATAAAATAAAATTTATTACTTCCATTTGCCTTTCTTTTAATGATTTTTTCTTACGACACCCTAATGAAATAGGATTCTTGGAGAAACAGTAGTCTTTGCAGCCAATTTTCCAGTACCAATTTCAAAGCAAGCTCTTGGTGAAAAAGATTGTAAAACAAAGGTATTTCGAATGAGTAACCTTGGGAAGGATGAACGAATGGGTTAACCATCAACAAAATCACTCCCTGGGCTAGGTATGAATCATTTGGCATCTCAACATTATTTTAGATTTTCTATAGCATGTAGAAATTTGGGTGATATTTGTTATTTTTAATTTGAGGGATAGAATTGAAAAATCTAGTTGGTGATTTGTTATTTCTACTAATTAATTGGTTAATAATAATAATAGTTTTAGAAATGATAAAAGGAATAACAAATAGTCACTAAAATACTTAAAGTGTTCTTTATTATTATGTTTTTGGTTATGCAAAATCCATGACCTTTTGAAACTATAAATTTTTCATTTTTTTTTCATTATATGTTTGTGTTAATGACCTTTTATGGGTAAATTTAGGGATCTTAATGTCCAATCAATACAAATCCACAAAATAATAAGTTAAGAAGTATATTACAATAATTATTATGTATATGTGTGGGGTGTGTGTATAAGAGGTTAGGGCAATGAGTAGAGGCTCAAATTTAAACACACAGAGATTAGAGTGGTTGGGACTCTATTAGTGCAATGAGTTGGTAATGCTATGGCATTCTAAAAATTGTCTAGAGGTAGGAGAATGACTACCAATAGATCATAGGAAAGTGGCAAACTCTTGAGTTGTAGTGGCAAGCTCTTGAGTTGTACTATATCTAATTGTATTTTTAATTCTTTTTTTTTTTTTTGCATGGAAATAACTGCATTGAATTTTGCTGATTTCAATCATGGAATTTTGACATATACTTAAAATCTGTATACCCATAAGTTTGATGAGTTATTTGTGACTCGAAATAATTAGGTAGCAAAACTCTACAATAGCAATAGATTATCTAATGGCCTTCTAGAATTTTCACTCTTTTAAGAAACACACTTCATACGTGCTTAATGATGATGTGGAAATTAACTTATATTTTTGAAGTATATGTAATACTGTGTTATCATTTGGTATTTCAAAAGTAATCTTCACCATATATGTTGTTCTTTTTTGTGATTATATGACAAACTAGGTATTTAGAGGGAAGTAATATTCCTAGTTGTTTTTCTCTTTTATGCACCTTCATAAGAAAGTAGTTTTCCACTTTTATGGTATCAATCTGGTTGTATACATACAAAAGTCAAAAAATGTAAAAATTGGTCGAATCTAGAGAACTGGTAAGGACCGCTGAACTGATAGAAATCGGGTTTGACCATCATTAAAAATTTAGCCAAATTCAAATCCCAACCCAATTTAGATTTCAAATCCAGCTTGTATGAAAACAAAAATCTAATCCATATTGAGCCTGAATCCATATCTACTAGAGGGATGAGAGATCATAATAGAGGAGGAAAGTGAATGAGGAGATGGTGGCGATGAGAAAAAGGTAGGACGAGAGGAAGGGTAGGAAGAGAAACAAGTGAAAGAGAGGCATGAAGAGGAGATGATAGAGGTTGGAAAGGGGGAAGAGTAAAGAGAGGAGGTGATGGCTGTGATGAAGGGTGAGGAAGAGAGGAAGGACGGTAGGACTGGAGGAGAGGAAGAAGGACGAAGAGCAAGTGGAATAAAAAGTTTGGATGAAAAATAAGAAAGAAGAGATTAGTGTTTAATGGAGAAGTAGAAATATTGTATAATATCATGGGTAAAAATTCCACAAGGCCAAAACTTTAGCATGACACCTAGACTAGTCAACCATCGATCATTTCTTATGTTGCAATTTTTCTTGTTGTAAAATATTAATAAAAATAAAAATAATTGAACCTAAAAAAAATGATTGGGACGACTCAGCTGGTTGACGATAAAACTGTGAGTTAGTTATTCGACTGGTCACACTTCTGTTCGAGTTTAAAAATATTATGGAAAGAAGTGTAGAGTAACATCAATGTTTGTTGTACCATCACATTAAACTTTGAGTTGCTTTGAAAACTAGAAAAAGAGAAATTAACCCAAAATGTGTATATATCTTGTTCAGGTAGAGTTTATTATACTGAATTTAGCAAAACCCAAACTCAACTAATATTGAAATTTGAAAGTTTTGCTGGTCAAAATTCTGCTCAACCCATTATTATTTAGCTTGGCTCTAAGTTTGATTAATTGATGGGACCAAGCCCTATCTAACCTAACCCACTGACAGTCCTAATTAAACTAAAAGGGAAAAATGCAATTTTAACCCCAATAGTTTGGGTCGCGGTCTTTTTTTGTTCTCAAAATTTTAGACAACATGCATTTAATCCTTAGAATTTTCAATTTTAACTAATTTAGGATAAATTTAAAATTTTTATCAATTACAAATAGAAAAAGTCACATGCAAGGCACATTACTATCATATCTCAAGATTATTCAAAGAATGGGAAAATGCAATTAGCCCCTAAAGTTTGGATCATGATCTTTCTTGGTCCCAAGGTTCCAGACAAAATGTATTTAATTTTCAAACTTTTCAATTCCAATTAATTTCGGACAAATATAAAAATTTTGTCAATTTGTGACTGTTAAATCTAACTTGGGTTAGAGTAATTTTTAGACAATAAAAAATGGTTATTGTAGGTGAGAGAAATTCAACCTTAATTTTTCCCATTATATTATGTGATATTTTGATATATTTAGGGTAGTTATGTAGTTATTATCTCCTGATTTTGTGAGGTTGTTATATTTATGAGTGCATCTTAAGAAATTATTCAACTAGTGCAAGTGGATGGGATCCACAAGAGTATCATGTACAAGTAAATTTTTAATTATAATTAATAAATGGAAGGATTATTTTCATGACATTAGTGTTCAAGAGTTAGATTATCATAGATTATGATCCCTTTGAAAATCTATATAATACGAGTATTGCTGTTCTGAAGATAGTAGTGGTGGTTTTGAAAATTAGAATGTTAATTCTTAACGAGCGGTGGGTCCGATAATAAAGGTAGTAGGGGGAATGATGATACCACAAATAGAAATAGTAATAATAAATCTAATGTTTCTACAAAATGGTTTTCCCTAGTGACTCTGATTATGATATGAATGATGCTGAGGATAATGAAGTATTTCTTGATAATGTAGGCATAAGAATATTGAATGGTTAGGTATTGATAGTCAGAGAGGGATGTGAAAATATTGTTAAATAAAATAAAATCCGTTGGGAGGTATTATAACTCATGTTAGATTAATAGTCATGTTCATTGCACTAGATTTTTTCCATCTATAAATGAATTTTTTTTTAAATTTGTCCTAAATTGATAGAAATTGAAAAGTTTAAGGATTAAATGTATTTTTTCTGAAACTTTGGAGACCAAATTAGATTATGACTCAAACTTTAGGGGATATATGATGACAAACTAGGTATTTAGAGGAAGTAATATTCCCAATCATTTTTCTCTTGTAGTGTATTTAAAATTGAACTAGACAGGTTGAATCAGGAACTGACTATGGTGCCGGCTTGGTTATATATAGACAAAAGTCAGAAAGTGTAAAAACTGGTTAAAAATGGAGAACTTGTAAGTACCACTAAATCGGTTAAAATCGGGTTTGACCACCATTACAAAATCCAACCAAATCCAAATGCCAACCTAATTTAGAAGTTAATCGATTAGATTTCAAATCCAATTTATCCAAAAAAATGCAATCCATATTGTCCCCGAATCTAAATCTACTGGGGGATGAGGGAACAAAATAGTGGAGGAGATGGAGTGAGGAGATAGTGGCAATGAGGAAAAGGAAGGATGAAAGGAAGGGTAGGAAAAGGAACAAGTGAAAGAGGGGGATGAAGAGGAGATGATAGCGGTTGGAAAGAAAGAGGAGGAAAGGGAGAAGGTGGTAGCTGTGATGAAGGGTGAGGAAGAATGTTCCTATAACTCATTACTCTTCTCTTACATACTGTCTCACATACACAGGAGTGAAAAAAAAAAGTTTGGATGAAAAATAAGAAAAGAGATATTAGGGTTTCATGGAAAATGTCAAAATAATGTATAATATCATGGATAAAAAATCCCACAAGGCCAAAACTTTAGATACTCAACTGTGCTTTCTTATTTTTTGTGTGTTCTACAATATATTAATAAAAATAAAAATAATCGAACCTAAAAAAATGATTTGGATGATTCAGTTTTAGTTGAATCGATAAAATTCTAAGTCAGTCATCCAACTGGGTCACACTTTGGTCTGAGTTTAAAAACATTTAAGAAAGCAGTGTATGGTAATATCAATATTTGTTGAACCATCGTGTTAAAATTTGAGTTGCTTGACAAATGGAAATACAGAAATTACCCAAAATGTAGGAAAGAAAAAATTGGTATTCTTTAGTTTGAACTAAATTATGATGGTCACTTGCTCACAGGAGAAAGCCAAGAATACCTATCGACCTCAGATATAGAACATTCAGTTGGATTAAACTAAGATAACATTAGCTTTGCATGTCTAGTTTTTCTAAAACTCAAATAGGAATGGCTGATTGACTGGTTCAAATAGGTTTTCATTAGTTTGGCAATCTGGGTCACTAAAAGATTCAGGCAAGATAGAAAATGTGAAAATCTGAATTTTTGAGCTATTTATTTATTTAATTATTTAAAATATAAAATAATTATAAGAGTCATAGTCAAGGAAATAGATTACGACTCACTGATTGGTAGTTTAACTTGATCACTGTTGATTAGCAGTATATATCCCATAGGTAATTGGATTTAACACTTTATATAAACATACATAGTAGGTATCTGATATATTTTCCTCAAGTTATACAAACTTTGAGAAGTGAGCAAATCGTCTGCACACACAAAAGGTTAGCTTTAGTTATTTTTTTATTAAGCTTTAATTTATTTAAATTCATTTTAATTATTTATTAGATTATTTCTGGTGTTGAATTTTGGGTGATTAGTTTAGATATTTGAATTTGGGAGGATTAGTATTTTGAATTGGTAATTAGTTTCATGGATTAATTAATTATTGTGTTAAGAAATTTGGGAACAATTTTTATACTTTAAAAAAAAAATAAAAAATGACGATGGCTGGAGAAGTTCGGACGGGGAATTGCAGAGATCGAAGATCGAAGGAGAAGGTGAAAGAAATTTAGGATGTTTGCATATATTACAAGATTAATCCCTTAGTTATAGGAAATGTAGTAGGATATATGTAGAGTAAGCCCTAAAATGCTTTAAATTAGAGTCGAATTAAGTCCTTTTCATCTTCTGGAAATTATAAATTACCCTTAATGATTTTATAAAGACATTAGTAGTCCTTGATGGTTGCTGGGAATTATAGTATGAACCTTACACTTTAGAGATATTTTACCAAGACCCATAAAAGTTTCGATAATTGACAAATTGACACCTATAACTTAAATAAAGTTAACAAATGACTCTCAAAAGTTTTCTAAGGTACCCAAAGGTTTCCAAATGACTTTTTAAAGTTACTAAAGTACCCTCATATGTTTTACAAGTTATCCAAGAGTCCTAAATAATTTTCAAAAGTGACTAAAATACCCTAAGTGAATTTCTAAAAGTATAGAATAGTTCTAATACCTTCTAAATTGATAGTAAAGACTAAAAGGCTTTTCAAAGATTATTGTAAGGCCTTATGAGTTTCTGAAAGTTGTAATAAAGCCTATAAGTTTTGAAAATTCATAATAAAGATATGAACCTTTCGACTCAATTTAAACTTAAGTGATTAGATTATTTCGACTAAACTAACATATGATAAATATTATTTTTGAACTATCTTGAGCTCAATTGTTTCTAAAAGTTATCAATTAATACAAGCATTATTTTGAAATAAAGATTAGGAAAATATTCGTCTAGACGATGAATAATCGAAGTTATTAAACTTTAAATAAGAAGGAAACAAATATTTAGAGAAATTTCTTTAGGATTTAACAAGAAAATATTTATTTTGAATTATTAGTAATAGAGTATTGTGATTTTTTTTAGGATTTTCTACGAGGAACAAAAGGCGAATAAAGACACGATTATTCGACTGTCTGAGATAGGTGGTGCTTACTTCTGTACTTTCAAAATTATTTTATGACTGTTCATAATTTTCAAAAGTCGTTTGTGAAAATGTGTTTTTCTTAAGAATTATTTTTGTTATAAAATTCTGAATCATGTATGGTTATGTGACTGTTTGGTTTTAATAGTATACAGAGATACAATATATGTCATTTATAGTCTAGATTATGCATGACATGCATTTGTTGTATGGGTATAACAAGATATTATGGCTCTAAACGAACATGAAATAGTCGGTAGAAGTTATCCTAAGGACTAGAAGAGGAAATGGAATAAATTAAAAGGACATGGTTTCATGTAATTCGAGAAATAATAACACTTAGGGTATCTCTAACATACATCACACTTTGAAAAGAATCACCACTATGTAATCCTAATTTGTCTCGCTAAGTAAATGTAAGGGTGAATAGGTAAACAGAAAAGTATTCGTATTTATACACAATTATGGATAGGGAGGAAGACTATTTAAGTATTAAACCATGATATTTCTAACTTTGACATAGTGGATCTTATTGATTTATAGAGAATAAGATATTAGAAAGGAATCTCTTGTGATTTAAGAACATAAATGACTTGGTTTATAAAGTTATAAGCATTGTAACTTAAAAAGAATTCATGTTATCGCATTCACACCATTTTGTTGATGGAATTTTAACCTGCTATTTGGACACCACTGATTTAAATATCACTAAGTGGTTATTTAGTTATACTGATTCAACAATGAATATATTAATTAGAGATTTATACTTATGACGTTTAGATATGATTTCTTATGGTACTGGTAAGTTTGGAAAAGATATTCTTATTATACTTGACTTGAATATTTGATGAGCGTTGGACTAAATACTAAGCTAGTAATTCTAATATGGAAAATGAAAATCTTGAATGATTAAAATGATCGGTAATACCTCTTAAGAGGAAAAGTTGGTGATAAAAGTTTGGTTTTAAATTATTAAGTGATATATCAGATGATTCTATTAGGACATGTATTTGTGTATTTCGAAGTCAAGAATTAAGATAGTCACAAAACTTGTAATAAATTATTTGGAAACAAGGTCATATGCTATTATAAGTGAATTTAGTCCCATAGACAAAGTAACGCTTGTCTAAGGACAAGGAATCGATAAGGGACAAGTAATCACACGTGTTTGATACCATTGAATATGAGGGTGTTAGTCAACAACTACAAGAGAATTATTAGACTTACCGATACAAGGATATTAATGTTAGAGTTTTCAATAAATAAATAAAAAATTGTTCCATGAAGTTTCAAGGACGAAACTTTTGTAAGGAGGGTAGAAAGTGAAATCCTGAATTTTTGAGTAATTTATTTATTTAATTATTTAAAATATAAAATAATTATAAGAGTCATAGTCAAGGAAATAGATTACAATTGGTAGTTTAATTTGATCACTATTGATTAGTAGTATATATCATATAGGTAATTGGATTTAACACTTTATATAAACATACATAGTAGGTATCTGATATATTTTCCTCACGTTACACAAACTTTGAGAAGTGAGCAAATCGTCTGCACACATAAAAGGTTAGCCTTAGTTAAACTTTAATTTATTTAAATTATTTTTAATTATTTATTAGATTATTTTTCGTGTTGAGTTTTGGGTGATTAGTTTAGATATTATGAATTTGGGAGGATTAGAACATTTTGAATTGGTAATTAGTTTCATGGATTAATTAATTATTGGGTTAAGAAATTTGGGAACGATTTTTATACTTTAAAAAAAAAAAAATGATGATGGCTGGAGAAGTTTGGACGGGGATTTGCAGAGATCGGAGGAGAAGGTGAAAGAAATTTAGGATTTTTGCATATATTACAAGATTAATCCCTTAGTTTTAGGATGTATAGTATGTAGAGTAAGACCTAAAATGCTTTAAATTAGAGTTGAATTAAGTCCTTTTCATCTTCTGGAATTTATAGATTACCCCTCATAATTTTATAAAGACATTAGTAGTCCTTGATGGTAGCTGGGAATTATAGTATGAACCTTACACTTTAGAGATATTCTACTAAGACCCATAAAAGTTTCGATAATTGACAAATTGACACCTATAACTTAAATAAAGTTAACAAATGACTCTCAAAAGTTTTCTAAGGTACCCAAAGGTTTCCAAATGACTTTTTAAAGTTACTAAAGTACCCTCTTACTTATATGTTTTACAAGTTATCTAAGAGTCCTAAATAATTTTCAAAAGTGACTAAAATAACCTAAGTGAATTTCTAAAAGTATAGAATAGCTCTAATACCTTCTAAATTGATAGTAAAGACTGAAAGGCTTTTCAAAGATTATGGTAAGGCCTTATGAGTTTTTGAAAGTTGTAATAAAGCCTATAAATTTTGAAAATTCATAATAAAGATATTTTCGACTCAATTTAAACTTAAGTGATTAGATTATTTTGACTAAACTAACATATGATAAATATTATTTTTGAACTATCTTGAGCTCAATTGTTTCTAAAAGTTATCGATTAATAAAAGGATTATTTTGAAATAAAGATTAGGAAAATATTCGTCTAGACGATGAATAATCGAAGTTATTAGACTTTAAATACGAGGGAACAATATTTAGAGAAATTGCTTTAGGATTTAACAAGAAAATATTTATTTTGAATTATTAGTAATAGAGTATTGTGATTTTTTTAAGGATTTTCTATAACGAGGAACAAAATACGAATAAAGACACGATTATTCGACCGTCTGAGGTAGGTGGTGCTTACTTCTATACTTTCGAAATTATATTTCTAAACTATGTATTTTAGAAATTATTTTATGACTGTGCATAATTTTCAAAAGTCGTTTGTGAAAATGTGTTTTGCTTAAGAATTTTTTTTGTTATGAAATTCTAAATCATGTATGGTTATATGACTGTTTGGTTTTAAAAGTATACAGAGATACATTATACGTATAATCTGGATTATGTGTGACATGCATGTGTTGTATGGGTATAACAAGATATTATGACTCTAAACGAACATGAAATAGTCGGTAGAGGTTATAATCTTAAATTAGAGTCAAGAAAGACTTGGCGACACAGAGTCAAGAAAGACTTGATAATAGAGCCAAGAAAGACTAGGCAACACAAGAAGAAGGTCGAGAGAAACTTTTTGACAGCCTGTTCTAGTGAGGTTAATCACTACGTTGAATACTCAGAAGCCGATGACATCATGCCTGTTAGTTTTGGATGCATGTTTTATGATATGAAAGTATGTATGTTATTTGAAAGTATAAGTCATGAAGAAATGTTACATGAGATATGAAGAATGCCACGTATATGTGACTTTATTTCGTTATGTGTTTTACAAGAATGATTTGGATAAAAGTATGAGCATGTGATAGTATGATATGTATGCATGAGCTGTATATGTATGTAACAGCGTGATCCAGCAGGAGTAAGTTCTGTCTACTGGGCGACTTGTCGCTTATCCCATGTTTCTTATATTTTTGTACAGAAGACGAATGCAAGTATGTATTAGTTGAAGATAAGGACTAAGTGTTCGAGTGTAAGGAAGGAACTTAAGGTGGTCACTACCTTAGGGATTTGTTTATTGATTTATTCTAGTAAGTTAAACCTGCGTGCTACTAATGATTATCCATGTTTAACAGTTGTACATTTGTTTATGATTTGGTAAAAGCCGCACTATTTCAAGTTAAAATATTTTTAGAGAAGTCTTATCTGCTATTATAGTTAGATGTTTAAAGTAAATAGTAATGCTATGATGCCTTGTATTCTTGGGATTTGTTCTTGAGGATACGGCGAATGACACGTTCCTGGTAAGTGTGGGTCAAGGGCGTAACAGAAAGTCAACCACATTCAGTAAAAACTAATGAACTAGTTGGCTCGGTTTTTCTGACTTTTTTCTTTCCTAGTGAAATTTGATTTTCTTTATTCTTTTTGTGGTTTTACAACTTAGTTTTGCATGAACGAGAAAACCAAATTTGAAAACATCTTGTTACATTTTCATTTGAGTTAGTTATATGTTTTCATGTTTTCGAATAAAATTTTCTTTGTTCTAACAAAGAAGTAATTTATTTTAAAAATTGATGATTATTACAAATACCGTTAAAACCAATTCTTTAAAGTTAATCTTTAATAACTGTCGGTGTAGAAAATTTTCGATATCATTGGGTGTGGATACATGTCATGTGTACAAAAATGACATTTGAAATTTAAATAATACATAGGTATGTCATGCATTTACTCCCAATAGTGTAAAAAAAATTTCTATACTGATCATTTATGAATGATTATCTCTTTTTTTTCAAAAAAAAAAAGAAAAAAAAAAGTGAGATTTCTTTTTCTTTTATCATGTGGAAATTTGCGTACATAAACTCGATTTTTTTAGACTGGATAAAAAAACTTGAGACCCAATTTAACCGACTAGGTCTATTCAAGTATTTTTCAACCTTAATTACTTTTATGAATCCAATAATCTCTCTTTTCAAAACTCTAACTAATTTTTTTTAAAAAAAATCCCAAAATCTCCTAAAAATCTCCCAAAATTTCAACTTTTCTCAACCTGTCCTTTTCAGTTACTCCCTCTTCTCATTTTCATCAACCATATAATATAATAGAACAATACTTAAAAAAAAAAAAAAAAATCAAACGTATTTATAGTGGAAAAACACAAAAAATTCCTCATTTATGCAAACATAACACGTACGTATCTCCCGCCATACTAAACCCTAAAACCTAACTATACTAACTCCCTCTTTTAAACAGCACCAATAGCTTCCAGAAATAACAAAGACCCGATCATGGATTACTTCAAGAAAGGTGCAGAAGTGGAAATCAGCAGCAACGACAATGGCTTTCGTGGGTCGTGGTACACCGGCACCGTGGTCCGGAAGACGAGGAATGGTAAGGCGTTGGTGGAGTACGAAACTTTGATGGAGGATGAGTCTGGAAAGCGGAAGTTGAGGGAGGAGTTGGATATCGTGCAGCTGAGGCCTCCGGCACCACGGGAGAGCTACCGGGAGTTTAAGTTTAGTGAAGAGGTTGATGTTTATCATAATGATGGATGGTGGGAGGGTGTAATAACGGAGGTGTTGAAGGATGGGAAGTTTTCAGTGTATTTCAGGGCTTCTAGAGAACAGTTGGAGTTTCCAGCATCTGTGCTCCGGCTCCACCGGGAGTGGGTGTACGGTAAGTGGGAGCCACCGTTGGAGATGGAAGCAAAAGATAAGGTACGAAACTGTGCACACCTAAACATGTGACTTTGTTAACTCCATGATGTGGTGTACATTTGTGTGCGTGTGGGTGTGGGTGTGTGTATGTGTTCATCTGTGTGTGCGAAGTTGGAAGTTGATAGCATTAAGGCTTTCTAATGCATTTTGTGCATAATGCATTTTACGCCAACTTTGCTAAATATTAGGCAGTTAAGTATTAAGGGTTTATGGCTTTATGCCTGCTGAATGCTTTATGCCTATATATCTAAATGATAACTAAATAAAGCTTGAGTTACTTCACTAGACAAATTTATCTAGATGGCTGTTACTTTTGCGCGCACAACCAGTTCTTGCCATTTGTGTTTTTTTTTAAAAAAAAAAAAAAAAATCAGGATTGATAGGAATTTCTCCTATTAATAAAGAAACAGGAAAATCAAGAAAGCAGTCTATAAAAATATTTTGATAAGATTAGGTAAGAAAACTTCGAAGAAACTGCACAATCATGCCTGTATTTTTAATGATGATATGTTACAACCTTGGTTCTAAAATATAGTTTCTAGTATAATTTTGTTAGGCTTTCAACTATCTATGCCTTTTCTCTTGAAATTTTTGTTCCTCAAAATCTATCTGTGAATGTATATGCAGTGTGCATCCAATCTAATTGATTATGAATTTTTTTTTGACTTAATTTACATAGAGATATGCATGGTTCCAACAGTATATTATGGGCGATTGTATGTGGGAAGTGATTTACTTGTGGTTATAATAATGTGAATTATGGATATCCGGACTGAAGTAAAACCCATGCTTCAATGTTTTCCAAAGGCAAATTATTTCTACAACTTGTTGCACCTGGATAAGGATTGAGAATCAAATATTAATCTTAAGTAGCTAATGTGGACTGAAATAGAATAGAAGTATGGGGAAGAAAAGATCCAGGTGCAGGGTGTAAAAGATCTTCAGTGAAAGGTCCTCTATTTCGAAGATAAATATAAGTTCTCTTTGAATGTAGCTATTATAGCTGCTTGAGTAAATATAGTAGTAGTTCTTTTGAGGTTCCATTTAATTGTCAGTGATGTTCATAATATGAGCCGAATAATTAGATCAACAAGGAACAGCTTTTGTCCTCCTGTATTCCTTCTAAATCATTTGGTCCATGACTATAGGAACAATTTCAAACACATGCTTTGATTGAACAAAGCTTGTTATCTTTGAATATAGTCCTATGATTAGCACATCTCTCTGTTTGACTGCTCAATCGTGCATGGAGGGGAAAAACTCTGAAATAGACTGGGCGTTCAGAATAAGTCACGTCACCAGGTCCACCCAAGAATCTTCCTGCACTGAGGGTGCAAAACCTTGAATGAATGACTAGTTTTTAAATTGGAACATTCTTGTATGTGCTTCTACCTAGCAATATCACTTTTGTGGCCTTCACCAATTCCTTACAATTAATTGTTCGGAATGCAGGAAGTGTCATTACTAGTCAAAGAGAAGCCTAGCAAAGAGACATTTCAGGAGAATTTCAGCCAAGGGGCACATATTGAAGTAAGAACAGATGCTATTAAGAAGAAGGTTTCGAAGGTGCTTGGCTTCCTGCAATTATCATGGAACAATTAGACAAGGATAAATACTTGGTTCAGTATAAGAGCCTGAAAAACGATGAAGACGCAGATTTCTTGATAGAAGAGGCTGATAGTCTAAGTATTCGACCTCATCCACCAGATACTGTATTTGGAGACTCTTTCAAAGTGCACGAAAAGGTTGATACTGTATTTGGAGACTCTTTCAAAGTGCACGAAAAGGTTGATGCTCTATTCAATGATTGTTGGTGGGAGGGAGTTATATCCAAAGTTCTTAAGGGTAACAAGTATATAGTCTATTTTGAAAAGACTAAAGATGAAATGGAATTCAAGCACTCTGACTTGAGGCAGCATCAGGATTGGATTGATGGCCAGTGGATCATTCCTTCCCAGGTACTTTCTTTCTTTCATCAAGTTCAGCTTTTAATTTCCTGGCCTTCCATATGGATTAATCTGTGAATTGCGTGGAAGTAAGACACTCCAAATTCAGGGTCAAAGGAGTTATATAGAACATTCTTGGTGTTAAAAAAAAAATATGAATGAAAAATCCCGTTGAATTGAATTGGGTTCATGAATCTAAAAAATAATGAGAATTCTTGATCTGTCTCAACTCAAAAATCCAGGATTCGAATTGATCCTTTCATTGATTCTTTATCCTAAATATTTCAAGAATCAAATTCCATTTATCGTTCGTTATAATTTCTCTGATAATTAATGTCGTATCTACTTCTTGTTGCATATGCCTTTCATTACAATTTCCACTAACTTACTGATCAATTGGATGATTTTACCAGGCTATGGAGCTTTGATTATCTTGGCGATGAAAAAACAAGACCGTTGCAGCTGACTTGTGTAGTGTTATCTTTGCACAAGTGTATATTTACATATTTCAGTTAAAATGTTGTACCATTTTGAGACCTAATATATGAAGAACATATGTAAGCTTCCCCGCACATATTTCAGCTGACTATCTTTTTAAGCATTATTTCATTTTTCAGTTTATAACCCAAAAACTAAACATACTTTAAGAGATTGCTGATTTTGGATATTGAAGTTTCTTTCAGAAATTTTTACTATTGCGTATGGTTAAGAACTAGTCTACTAATTCAATTGACAGGCACTCGGGGAAGGAGCTAGCTATTTGCTCGTCTCTTCTTTAATATATTACCTTATTATATGGTTTAATTAATTAAGCAGGAAATTCCAATTTAAAATACAATTTGTAAATTATCTTACAAATGGAATCATCATGTAGTTTTTGCTCATCTTTCACTCATAAAATATATTGAAGTTTGGAGTAATGATGTGGGAACTATATTGCGTGTGGAGTATTATATAGTTCGATTAGGCAGTATGCATATGTGTTCCGGTGATAGTTTAGATTTCAGAATTTAAAGATGTTTTGTATTTAAACCAAGAAAGTAGCATGAAAGTAAGAGTCACTTTCTTCTCGATGCAGTAGGTGTTACTAACGGGACTAGGTGATTAAGAAGAATGGTGATGTCTTGTTTGCATTCCATAAATGGAATTTTCTCGAATAGAAATGAAAATCATAATTTTAGTGTTGGTGTGAATTTGTAATTTTGTGTCATTCTATTTTATTTGTTTAGTTTGCACCAGTTTGCACCAAAAGTTTTTTTATATTAATTAGTTCTATTTGCATACTTTATGTGTATGCACAATTATAAAAAAAGAATAAAAATAAAATTTAAATTGAATGGAAGGTTATAAGAAGTTATTGAATTATTGAAGCATTGTGAAAGTTATGAGCATATGTTATTTTTTTATATATATAAGAAAATCACACAAAAAATACATATTACAACAAAAATAGCTCTTCCATTATATAAAATAGTAATAATGAAACCAAGACACAAGTAAAAAAATGAAAGAAAGCATTTTCTAGTACTTTCATTCTTATAATGTTCAAACAAACAATATCCACGGTATCATTAATCTTGATTCTCATTATTTCTCCTCATACCTATAAAACAAACATCCTCAAGCTGAGAAATAATTTGTAATTTGTATATATTAAGCATTAAGCCGTATACATTAGTTCCAAAATTTTGATTTTAGATCTGATTGATCAATTAGGATTCAGGATATGGATTTTGAGTAATTTTGCTCCATGCATGCACTTCAGCTCTTGCGTTGAGTGCGATCTTGGCTAAAGCTTCAAATTAAAGATTCAAAGCATAGCACATCATAATTGACATCATATATTAACTAAAGCTTTCGAATTACCAAGTTACATGACGGATTTATACTTAGTAATATGTCTAATATGCGGGTTTGATTTCCTGGTTGATCTTTAGGAACAGTTTTGTAGCTTCGAGTAACCTGCTTTTCATGTAACTATGGATCTTGATACTGGATGATTTTGCTTCTCTTAATAACCATAAAAATAGAAAAGAGATTTTATTTCTTATCAATATATTGGCTACCAAACCATAATTACATAAAATAACCTATATAAAGAGCTAGAAGTCTTTAAAAGTATGAATTCATTCAATTAATAATGTAATTTAATACACACGATATTAACTCTGTTTAATATGATACATCGGCCATCGTCTAATACGATATTAACTCAATTTTTTAAAGGGAGAATCCATCATGGTAGCTTAATACCGTGCTTCTCCCACGTAGCCTTGGCGTTGTAGTACTACCTCGGCCTGGCCCACCCCTCAAAGGAAAGAGAAAAAGAGAAATCTAGTGCACACTTACATGAAGTTAATTTCGCTTCATAGATGGACAGCATTTGATTACTCTTTGTTTCCCTTGATCTCTTCATCAAGTTCGACTACCTCAAAAGCCGATATCGGGAAAACTCTAGACATCCCTGTGGGAGTCTTGAAAATGAGCTTTCCAATTGATGGAACATCAACATTCACCTCAGTGACAATGATCCAAATGAAGAGCTCCTTAGTCTTGATTCCAGTCGCTTTAACTTCTTTGGCTCAACATAGGCAGTGATTTCAGCTGCATAATAGTCAGTCTTGCCAATCTTGTTAAGATACTACAAACTTATGCATGGTTTTCTGCTTTTGTTTGAGCCAGATAAAGCCACTGTTTTTCACAATTCCACATTCTAAATTGTCTTCAAGGGGTAGAGACCTGTTGGCAACCCCATTTCTTTGAGAAACTGTTTTGATTTCTCTTGGCATATCTCTTTTCCAATGTAGATTTCTGTTGCATTATATCTCTTTTCTCTTCCGTGACTAAAGACAAATTTTAATCAACTTGATTTGCTTGCTTACTAGATGAGCTTGTTATCTTGCTAGAGGTGA
The DNA here is from genome assembly GCA_025175665.1 of Cinchona pubescens. Classification (NCBI taxonomy): domain Eukaryota; kingdom Viridiplantae; phylum Streptophyta; class Magnoliopsida; order Gentianales; family Rubiaceae; genus Cinchona; species Cinchona pubescens. Next base: position 2,705,826 of record JANKKI010000055.1, on the reverse strand, counting down.
AATGAAATGGATTGAGCTATTGCTTATATACTGGATGGTTTAACAATATAACCTTGTTGTTTCCATGAAACTTCAAAATTACCTTTATGAATAAGGATATAGTAATAAGAAAACAGGGAAAAACAACTCAATGGTCACTTATATTTTATGTTTGTATTTTCTTTTTAATTTTCTCACAGTTAAATGTGAAATATATTATTTTTATTTCTTGACACAATTTTGATCATATTAATTAGACTAAAATAGTCAATATTCACACCACGAATTCTAATTTTAATGGATAAAATCGTCAATTTTTAATTCTAAATACTGACAACCCACCACTCCAAAATCTCATTTTCTTCAACATCATTACCACCACTATCATCCAAGACCATAACCACTATCACAACGAAAAACCCAAGTCAAATCCACCACTCCACAACCATCACCCTTACCTCCATCCCCAAAACCATAATTAACCATTACAGCAACTCGAAAATCTAAATGAAAGTCTAATACATGAAAACCATCACCACTAGCACAACCTAAAATAAATCAAAATGAAACACCCAAAAACTATCATTATCACCACCTCAAATCATAACCACCACCACAACCATATGAAACCCAAATCAAAATTCACTTCTCTAAAATCATCACCTTTATCCCCATCTGAAATCATAACCATTACGGAGATGGGTCGGGTTGTTGGGGAAAGGGATCATGGAGGTTGTTTTAGGATGGTGGCTGGTGTATTCAATTTGAACCTTTTGGGTAAGAGTGGCTGTGGTACCCAAAATATCTTTGTCATACTTTAGTCATGTTAATATTGAGGATTAGAAATTTTTTGAGGTCAATTTATAATTAGAGCAAAGGTTGGGGGCCAAATCTAAATAATTAAACTAGTTTATATATTACTAAACAATTTTCTCATTCTATTTTCCCAATTCTTCCACATAGAACAAGGGTTTCACTTCCAAGAGCTTGAGGGAGGAGGAGAAACAACAAATTCAACCACAAATTTCCAGAATTGAGGTAAGAAATTCCTTCTTTCTTGAGTGCAATTAGCTAATTTGATAGATTAAGATATGGGGTTTAGGAATTTCTCAAGAATATTATGAGTTTCAAAATCTTAGCTTGTGGTGATGATTTAATGGTTAGAATTGGTGTAATTGGATTTATTTTCTTGCTCTTTGTTGTTAAAGTGAAACCCATGGATGTATGTGTTGAATTTTAAGGATTTGGATGGTTTAATAACCAACAAGAAAAAAGCAAGAAATTTGCTAAATTCGTAGCTGAAAATTCGTAGACAGCACTGCGTAATTTTAGAAAATTGGTCATATCTCAGCTTAGGAATATTGAAATTGCACACTATTTGTTGCGTTGGAAACTAGACTCGCAGAACTTCGAAAGGTATAAAGATGTTGTTCTGTTTCTCAGTATATTAACAGCAGTTCGTCCATAAAATGGACTGAAAATCTGGCTCTGCAGCAGAGTATTTTCTGAATTGCGAGCCGTTTTTGAGCAAGTTGTGTTTTGAACTGGGAAATGTTGTCTTCTTGAAACATCTAGTAAATTGAGTCTAGTTTCTATCGGAATCAGTTTTGTGGCTTTTGGACGAATATAACTTGAGTTATGGTCATTTTTGTTCAGCACTGTCAATGCTGAAAATATCATAGCTAGCATTATTATGCTATAGGTCATGCTTTATTAGAATTCAATGAGGCTAATATTATGTAGATTACCTTTTAGGTTATGAGGAGTCATGGTTTATGTTCTGATTTTATTATTTTGGAAGGATTAACGGGAGTTCAAGTAACTTGAATTTTGAATTGGAAACATTTTGATTACTTGGTAAGTGGCTTTTTCATATTTCTATTGTTTTTAAAACCGATTTCTTAAGTACTTTTGTACTAAATGATTGTTAATGCTTTGAAAATCTATTTGTGTATTAAATTGGATTGAGCATATGGATAATTTGTTTGGTGATTATATGTCTGTGAATGATTGTTTATTATGCTATCTTTGGTATCATTGGACTCATTAAATTAATAAAGGAATGGGAAAGACTATTGAATTGCTATGTTAAAATGTCGGTATGGCCCTTCCATTGGATACAATAGTGGACAACGGTCCTGTCACGGGTTATAATAGTGACCGTAGTATGATATCCGGAACTACGTTTAATCGACATATGGCCCTGCCACGGGTAAGAATATTGGGTTACGGCCCTGTCACGGGTTATAATAGTGACCATAGCATATTCTGGATATTAGTTCAAGGAAAATAAAAAAGAAATAGATTGTAAGAATTAAATAAAACAAAATATGAGAAAATGTGTCTATTATAGTTATGTATGCCATGCATATATGATGCTTGATTCGTAGTTGGAATGTTATGAAATGATTTTCATGAAATGTAATATATACTTTTAACGTGCTCAATCCAGTGGAGATATGAGTGAGTTATTTACTGAGCAAATGAAAGCTCATCCCACTTACCTTATGCCCTTGCAGGTGATCACGTTCAGATTACTTTCTGACGGAGTTTTGATATTCTGCCGAGAAGAATTAGTTTTAATATTTCACCTTGTATAGAAAGTTTGGTGTAGTTGTATATATACAAGGCTATGGGGATTCTAGTGTGATGTTGTAGTTATGCTTTCCTTCTAGGTTGAAAACTTGTAATGTTCATGGTTTGAACTTATGTAAATATTTGGGTTTGTGTTTATATAGGTTGTGTATATATGTTTTGGCAATTGTTACTTATAAACGTGACTAGACGACTTTGTATTCTCTTGGGAGGGTATGCCGGTGCCACACTCTAAATTACAGGTTGTTTTAATTATGCCGAGTTTGGGGTGTGACAGTGGTGGTAGGCTAGGGATGGCTGTGTTTAAGTATTTTTTTTTTTTGACAATTTAGTATTAAGAATTTTTATCTTTAGAAAATGTGGCATGTGAGGCATATGTTATATTTTAGACCAAAAAATGGATGAAATTATGTCGAAAAATGAAAATGACACGTTTGGCATTTATAAGAAACAAAAATGTATCATTTTAAATGTAAAAAATTAAAAACATACAAATAAAATATGAGAATCATTTTCACTAGAAACAATAACGAAAATGTATGTTTTGAGGCATGCATGAATGAATTTTCTTAAGAGAAATAAAAACTAATTAATCTCCTACAAAGATACAAGAAAGTGTTTTTCACAATCTCTCAATCCCAAAATGAACTGAGATTTGGTAAAAAGAATTTAAATAGTTTTCTAGCTAATAGAAGAAATGTTTCTCAACCCCAAAAGTTAACGTTTTTTTAATTTGTTCAAATGACTTCAAGAAAAGTTTTCGGCAGATGTTATTGCCAAGGCAACCAATACTAATGACACCACAAAAGGGAAAGGAAATGACCTAATTGCCCTTATTCTTTTAGCCTCCTTCACAATGAGAAGGCATTTCAATTATTTCATTGACATTTTACGATGGTGTTAACAATTGTTGTCGTAACAATAACATTTGTTAAAATTTTCATTTCAAAAATAAAACCGTAAAGTAGATGACATTTCTCTACTGATTTAGACCTTCGGATGTCCAATAAATACCAATACTTGCTTTCTTTCATCTTTCTGAAAATTTTCCTTCTACACAAATTACAAATTACCAACAGATAATGGGAAAATCCCATTGAGAATTGAAACATACCATAACCTTGAATTATTAGATTAGTTGATGGTGAAATGGGTATTTACAACACTGGTGGCTTAAATTGCTCTTTGATAATTAATTTTTTTAAAATTTTTTTGGTGTACATAATAATTATCCCCATCCAACCATATGATGTATAACTTTGCTACTTTTCTACATATTTATTTACTTGGTAAATGTACCTATATTACTCAATTTATATAGCCATTCCAGCTAGTTTTTGGTTGACCTTAATCCATGTGACATGTACCTCATATAAAAGGTTTTGGTGTTTCCATGTTTTCCTATACAACTATTGAGTTCGACGCCACTCTACGTTCACACGGTCATTTGTCGCTTACTATGAAAGTCGCTTACTATGAAAAATTTACACCAAAAAAAATAAATATATGCCTAATTCCCATTTACATACCTAACTTGAATTTAATTTTTATTTTATATCTATAATTTTAATTTGGAATACGTTCAATTCAACTCACAGATTCGTCTCACTTAATTTACACCAAACATCCTTTAATTCATTAGATCAGAAAGATTTTTTTTTCTTTTTTGGTAATAAAGAGTTATGTGGTTTAGACGCCGATTTCCACCCGGGTCAAAAGACAGATTCCCGGATTCTAAAGAATCATCCCACTTTATACTAAACATCTCACACAACAGCAAAACTCTTATGTTGACAGATGAAATCGAACTTGTGACCTTTGTAAGGAAGTGACCTATTCCTTACCAACTACGCCAACATCTGTTGGCAATAGATCAGAAAGATAAACATCTGTTGGCATTAGATCAGAAAGATAAAAAAAAATTATGTATTGATAAATAAAGCAGTTGCTTAATCACTTGGCCTCTTCGTCCTGAGAAAATAAAATGACTTCGGTGGAAGAAGCTCGGGAAATTACTAAGAAGTATATGAATTTTTTTATTATGTTAGTTCCTGTTATTGTAATATAACATAAATGGAGTTCTTTTCATATCTAATTGATTCTAGACACTCTCTTTGAATAAAATGTCGAAGAATATCTGAAATTTGAAATAACTATTTCCGAAATTTGTATATTCAGTTTTAATAAAAGTCCAAAAATATAAGTTGGAAGTAAATGTCTCAATACACTTTACTACCAAGTTATGTTAGTGAAAATTTGTTTGTGTGATCCCCATCCAGGATTGGAAAAAGTGCTTTATAAGAATTTCGAGATCAACATTAATATTACGGACATTATTTTATTTCCTAACACTTACCGTCAGACCACAAAAAATAAATAAAAAAGATTATCAAAAATAAAAAATAAAAAGCATATCTAATAGAAGGCATACCTCTTTTGGATACAATAACTATTTCATGATCATTCTTCGTTCCAAAAATATTTTATCCTTAATAATTGAGTATTGAAAATTTCTATGGGAATTTGCTGTTTCTTGGATGAATAAAAATATTTCTTATTCTTGAGGGCCGACGCTGGTTTATTTTTCTGGGCCCTGCATATTTCATTCTATATGCTATGGATTTCCAAAGCCACAAAGCTCCTGGGCTTTAACTCATGAGTTATACACGGCTTCCCAACCGGCCCGCAAATATACATGACGACTGCTCCAGCTCCCAAGAACAAAAAGGCAAAAAGAAAAAGATTACTGAAAGGTTGAATGCAATAATAATAATAATAAAAAAATGGAAATCAGAAGGTTTTTAATTATCTTCATTCAGTTTGTTAGAAAAAATAAAAAAATGCCAAAAGGTGGATTTTTTTTTGTCGCCATGGCCACCTTGATTTGTTCACAATTACAAGTTCTTGACTTATTTTTCATTACAACTAGCAAATTTATGGGGGAATTCTGGCAATTATTGGACAGGTTTCGAATTTTTAAAATCGCCTCATATATTAGGCTAAAATACAAAATACACATATGGAACTTGATATTGATTATCCTCATTTTAAACATGAAAAATTACCTTCTCATTACCAAAACCCTAACTAGCCTTTACTTTTTAATAGAGCTTGTTGTACTGCATGTGAAAAGGGTGGATAAAAGGAAAATTGCTGAAAAGGACATATCTACTGAGTTTTTGTGGAGGGTGGTATTTTGTATTTACCTTCCTATTCATTTTCTCATTAAGAAATTAATGTTTCTTTTCTAAATAAAGTCGGGAAAAAGTCCTATGTAGACAATCCATGACTGATGAACAAGAAGTCGTTTAGAGGGTAATAAATGTAAGAGTATAGAGAGAAAGTGTAATAAATGTGCAGAAATATTATTAATCGCTGATAATTGAACTGAATGAAGTTGGTTACAAATTTTGGGGGCTAAGCCCCTATATATAGGTAAAGATGTAGGAGTTAGATCCTTACTCTCATGCCTAATTACAGTTTTACCCTTAATGAGATTAATTGTATTACAAGCAATCTATTATGCTCATCAATAGCCCCTTCGACTGGTCTTTCAGGCGTAGACCGATAGAATAGCAAAACTAAACAACCGAACCAGATTACTATTGACCTCTTGCAGCTATGATTTGCCCTAGAAGTCGAACAACAGGTATAAAGAATTAGGTTGTTCAAACACAACTCTTTCCTTTGACTTTTGAGAGAGACTAGCTGGAATATTCAGACTTTAACGAATATATTCAAGCCCCAGTAGATGTTCGAACCTAGTATGGAAATTTAGTAATGCTCAGCCTGAATAGTACTCGAACCCCAACTCCTGCAAGGCTAATATTTGACTTCTCGATCCTTAGCCAATCTTCCAAATTTTTATTTTCCCAACTCATCAAAATTTTTAAGTTCAAAATTAAGATCACTATTTTCCATACTCGCCATGTGTCACTTGGAACTGTTTGCAACTCCTTAAGCCCTTCTCTTAAAAACTTCTCGAACCAATCTTCTCGCATTCCTTCTTGATTCCTCCTCTCATTTTCTTCCATATTATGTACCTTTATAAAACACTTATCTTTTCACTTTCCTACCTTTTTTGCCATTTTCATCATATTTGTCCTCTTTTATTTTCCGTTGCCAAAGTTACGAAAGACCCCCCCTTTGTAATTTCTTTAAAATTTACCAAAGGTTTATTATGATCCTCAGCAGTAGCTTTTGTAGAACCAAGATGTCAGGATTATGGCATCTCAGAGCAACTCCAATAACCAATCAGGAACCTCTTGCCAACTTGCATAGTCTTGTTGGTCCTCTTCTGCCCATTCAATCGATCTCATTTCTTAACCCTAATTCATATTTCCGGTTGAAATAGAAATTCCTAGAATCACTTCTACTAATATCCCAAGCATTCGTGGTACTTATAACATTCCTCTTTTAGTAATGATGTTGTTTCCAATCGTTCAAGACCGAGCACACCAATCCCTCCGAAGATTTCTTTTCTGTTTATAAAGAATAGTTAATTGTTGGCCTTCGTCATCCCCTTTCTCCTATTTTTACAAATTTAGCTAATAACTTGGATATTAGTCCATCCTAATTTAGCTTGAATGCTATTCGCTTAGTCGTATGGTATGCTACTTGTGCAAGCATCTTGAGTCGAGAAGTGGCTATTACTACTTCTTAACTAGGTCCGATCATAGAGGTCTGATAGAAGATTATCCAACTTTCATCCATAAATGGAAGAACACCTTTTCCTTTGTAAATCAATTAGATATGAATATGATCCAACCCTCATGGAATTTTGACCTCAAAAAACCCCTAACAATAGTATTTCCACTATGTCCGACACCATCCTCTTGGAGGTCAAACTTTTGAACATCCCTGACCTTGTAGTTAACTATTCCAAGAAGAAATTTATTTTGAAGAGGATTTTCTTACATAGGCTAAGCTCATGGTGTCCTCGGATCCTCTCGAAAACTATGACCTATATAAAAATTCAAAAACACTTGTTTATTTATTTTTTATTACTTTTCCCAATTTATACTCATACTTCTTCCTTTCAGGTCCAGTGCTCGGACAGCTAATCGACCTCAGAAAATAAAGTTGTCCAAGAAGAAAACTATTGTCTTCTAACAAGGCACCCCCCAACTCTACACCAAGCTCTGCTACTGTTTTTGATCCGATCGGTAACTAACCTTCCATTGACAGTGTTACCATTTCTACTCTCGAAATTCCTATAACAGAGGCCATCGGTGCCCCAGTTACGAGTTTGACTATTGAAGAGCTCATGGGATCGGCTCCTCAAGAACCCATTTGATCAAGTATTCAAGGAAGATGTAGTACCAATACAACCATCTTCAGCTTAACCTAGTCCGATTCCAAGACCAACTCTCAAGAGAAAATCTACTTCTCCTGCCTTGGCAAGGAAGCAAGCCAAATCTGTTGCCCCAAGTCTGACTTCTCAAGAATAATAAGCAACACTTTTGAGGCTGGACGACCTACCATAATTTCTGCGCCTAGTAAGAAGACCCCTCAACACCCCTTAACCATTAGTCTATCATAATTTCCTCAAATAAGATCTCCTTCTTCCATCTTGCAAGCTCCAGGTAGATCCTTATACCCTTGGTTTTACCAACCAAGAGCTTGCTATATTTCTAATAATGATAAAATTCTTGAATGGCATGTAGCTATAGATGCTTGGACTTGGACTTCAGAAAAGCAAGCCGCAACAAGTGGGTACTAGAGCCTTCCTTGGACTAGAGAGTCCATCGGCCAAGTAGAAGGCCTAGAAGGTCAAAACAAGTTTATTCTTGGGTGGACAATTACAGGTTGTTGCGTTTAATAATAATGCCCAAGGCTATAAATAATGACACCCGTGTAGACACCTATTTTTGTCCCTTAAGTTGTCCCCTATTTTCCTCTTAATTTGACTCTTAATTTTCTTTTTAATTCACCTTTTAATTTCTTCTTAACCTGCTCTTTGATTTCCTTTCAATTTACCCTTTAATTCCTTTTTAATTGGTCTTATGGTGTTTAATTATTATGTGTTTTATGCATTTGAAATACTAAGAATGAGTTTTAATATTATTAAGTTTTTAGAATTAAAAAAAAAATTAAATTTATTAAAAAAAATTCAGCACGTGAATAGTACTACGCTTACTGTTCACGCGCCACATTTTTCTCTGCATTTTTTCACCCACGCTCACCAAATATCAGATGCTCCATACTTTCAACATGACAAGGAATGGTCTTTGATCATTTTTACACTCAATCCACCTCTTTAAAGAGCAAAAAACTCAGCCTAAAAGGGAGGGACGAAAATTTCTGCAGGAAGAAAAGAAAGAAATTTAACTTTTCTAAGTTTAAAAATCTTCCAAACAGCTAAATTTGAGCCAAAATTCCAAACGATTGAAAAGGAATTAGACTAAACTCAAAGAAGAAAAGTTGTAGAGGGTACAACTTCTCTTTGTAAAGATCAAGAAAAATCATTCATTTGGAGGGCCAAAAACGTGGTAGAAGAAGGCTGGTGGCCCAGAAAATCTGCAGAAAAAAGAGAAATTTTTTAAAGTCTGAAAAATTTTCCAAACTGCCAACTTTGAGCCAATATTCCAAGCGATCGAAGAGGAATTAGACTGTCTCTCAAAGAAGAAAATTGTAGAGGGTACCTGGAAATACAACTTATCTTTGTAAAGATCAAGAATAATCATCTATTTGGAGAGTCAAAAACATGGTAGAAGAAACTGGTGGCCAAGAAAATCTGAAGATCTTTAGAAATTTTGTTAGCAGTGGAAAATACACCAGACATCCAACTTTGAGCCAAGATTCCAAGCGATAGAAGAGGAATTAGACTAAATTCAACAGCTCCACAGAAGAAAAGTTGTAGAGGGTACCTTGGACTACAACTTATATTTGTAAAGATCAAGAAAAATCATTCATCTGGTGGGTGAAAAATGTGGTGGAAGAAGGCCAGTTCATCAACCGGAAGCTTGGAGGTGCCGAAAGCAAATTCGGCTCAAACGCACTCCAAGCCAAGTATAACCAATTCCACCACATTCCTGAGGTTGAGGTGAGTTAAATGGGCTTTTGAATCGATTGTTTTGGTGACAAAATGCTTATCTTACTATTTTTACATTATTTATGACTTAATTTTTGAATTTAATTTTATAGTTCATAATGTTTAAATTTAATGTTTTTATTGGCTTTAGAATATTTTTTGGAGTGTCTCTAAAGGTTTACACGAAAATTTTGTGGATGTTTTATGCAAGTTTGTGTTTGGTTCATATGCCTACTTTCACCCTTTGATTTATGTTTATGTAGTTGTTTATGTTAATTAATTGTTATATCTCCATATTCTATGTAAAAATTAGAAACATTTTATACCTATTTTCTTAGAATTTTTGGGTTAAGGTTTGAAGGTTTCACTTTTTGGGGTGGTTATGGAGTTGGGAGAATTTTGAATGGTTCTTTACAGTTGGGAAAGAAGAGGAAGAAGTTGGGGGAATGTAGAGAAACTTTCAAATGTATAAATAAAAATAAACTGAAAGTAACCCAAAAATGGCTTTGGGCCAGTGATTCAGCAGCAAGTATTACTCCAAAGGGGCTTGGGTTCGAATCTCCTTGCCCCCCATTTTCCTTTTTTAGTTTTTCCCCCTTGGGTCCATAGGGCTGCCACGTCAAAAAAGAGAGAAAAGCTTGCTGACAGAGCCCATTTGATGCCACGTCATCGATGAGCACACAAAATTTTTTTTAAAAAAAAGTTCAGAAAAATTTTTATTTGCGTTTTAACCCTCCAGATTTCAGATAACATTTTAGCCCTCAAATAATTTTCTAAATTACATTTAGGCCCTTAAGAAATTTTCTTTAATATTACTATTTTTTTCTTTTCAAAATTTCTTCTAAGTTACATTTTTAATGACAATAACCACCAAGCTTTAATTTGATTTTTGTTTGACATTTTAATATGTTTAATTACCCTTTGATTGGGTAAATTACCGTTGTGCCCTTATGAGTATTAAATTGTAAATAGGCTCTGATTTTGCACATATTTTTTGATTAGTTTCTTTTGTGATGATTGGTGCTTTATTTTCTATGTTTGTTGGTCTCGATATAATATTTATGTTTTTTCTTACTTGTTAAATGATGTGAATCTACTTTTCTGTCCTCAAATTTTGTTTAGTTGCACGACTAGACATTAAATATTTGAATCAAACTCAATTTAGTCAATGACTTAATAACTGTATCAATAAAATAAAATCGGGCTAGAAGTAAACTCTAGCATGCATGACAAACGACTGTTTTGCCCCTTGGGAGTTAAAAGGCACTACAAGCTAAATGTGTGCGACTTTAAATTGGACCCCGGGCTAAATTTACCTATCAATGTTATTATTTACCATTTAGATGTTTTCATTTCCTCATTAATATGTACATATTTTATTACTTTTAAACTATCTCAAGCACACGTACGATACAAAGTCGGCAATAATGAATACTAAAATTAAAAAGATAAACGCGATAAAATCATGCAACCGGTCCAACGCCGGGTAAAGTGGGTGCCGAGAGAAATTCAAATCTATCCCAAACCTTCCCATTTTACAACAGGATTCCCGAATTCATGTTTTTTTTCTTTGAATTACGTGGACCAGGAGTCAATCTAGACTAGTGTTTATTTTCTCTTTAAATTTTGATGTATTTTCGTGTCCCAGCGCACCAACACACCGGGTGGCGACTCCAATCCTGTGTTTCCTAGCTTAGATTATTTTTGTACAATTCATAGTCACATTTAAAGCCCCGTTATGTAATAGTAAATAGGTGATTCATTTAAATTTGTAATAGTAAGTAGGTAATTTATGTTTGTAAATAGTCAATAGGATTTTTGCATTTAATCACCTATTTCACGAGCAGCACATGGCCGACGGTGCCGGTCCCAAAAGGTGCTGGCCAGACCGCGGGTTGAGGGGGGGTGCGACAACCCGAGGTCACTTTTTAGATGTGGCCCATCAGCTGATAAACTTCAGATTTCCTCCCAGAGATATAACATATGTGGAGAGATACTCAGTAGAAGAGAGTTTAAATGAAGTAGATCAATCATTCATAACCGTGAGCATCTAAGCTCTCATATACTTGTAGTTTTTTACATTCTTTTATATTCTTTTATATTACTAAAGTTGACTTTTACAATATTTAGCTTGGCCCCCATTTGCATAACATCAAACATATTGCTCAAGAATTGGCTATTAAGAATGCTCAACTAGAAGCTGAACGACTTCAATTTGAAAAGAACAAAATAGAGGCTTTCGCTGATCTTGAAAAGGAACTGGAGGCCAAAAAGAACGAGGCCCTTGCTGAACTTCAAACAAGATTAGAAAATGAAGCCAAGAGTTTAGTTGACCTCAAGAGAAAACACTTGACCGAAGTTAAGTAACACATTTTAAATAAAAAAATAGCCAATCAGGGTGACAATTTGAACTCTTGTAAGGTTGAACTTGCCTCGGTTCTTACTGAAATTGATTGGCTGAAGAATGAAACTTCTTCAAATCAAATTTTTGGCATCAATGTTTTCTTAAACACTAAAGGATGTCAATATGATCTAAGCATCTTCAACACCATTTCTATAAAGATGGGATACACTACCTTGATATGAATGAAAATCCATATTAGAATAAAGATGCCACTACATAATTAATTAAAAAGATTAGTCAACTTTTCACACATCAAGGTTTGCCTTAATGCTTCTTGAACCGAATAGGATCCTTGGCTCAAAAAAATTTCAAACAATTGTTGTCATGCCTCAAGTATCTACTAAAGAAGAAGTTGATTCCATTCCAATTGATCAAGCTCAGGTTGAACAACTGGCCCATCCTCAACTCAAGTTGATCCTACCCAAGCTAATCAAACAGAACCAACTACCCATGCTTAGTATAGAAAGTATTTCTAGGTTCCATGTAATATGTTGATTCAGCCTTTCTAATCCTCTTTTGTACTTAAAAACATTTTAATGAAAATTCTATATTTTCTCATTATCATGTCTTACTTTATATTTATAATTATGCAGAAATTTATGAAACAATCCATGATTTTAGCCATTCCTTAATCCATAACCACTATCTTGCATGACCAATGATCTCAATTGTTGTACCATTTTCATCTGATCCGTATAAGAGACCTCGGTAGGTTTTAGATACTTTCGAGCAACTGAACGCATTGCGTAAGGTTTCATGCCTTTGACCATCATCAATCTAAAGCCCTTGAGCAACCTTGTGGGTAACAAATTCCTTTAGATAACAAATGCATCGTGTAAGGTGTTATGCCCAAATGATGAACATTTATTCTTTCATAGCTATTATTGTTCTTCATTTGATACTAAAAAGTTTAGCATTTTATTCATATAATCATGCCTATACCACTTATAAGATTAACCTAAGTAATACGCGATGGAGAAGCATTTGGTTATATAAAGGAATTTGTTACCCGCAAGGTTGCTCAAGGGCTTTAGATTGATGATGATCAAAGGCATGAAACCTTACGCAATGCGTTCAGTTGCTCGAAATTATCTAAAACGTACCGAGGAGCTCAGTGGTTCGAATCAACAGAAAATGGTACAACAATTGAGATCATTGGTCATGCAAGATAGTGGTTATGGATTAAGGAATGGCTAAAATCATGGATTGTTTCATAAATATTCTGTATAATTATAAATATAAAGTAAGACATGATATTATGCCCCATGTTGTTTCATAAATATCATCATAAGGTGTTATGCCCCAAATGATGAACATTTATTCTTTCATAACTATTCTTGTTCTTCATTTGATACAAAAATTTTAGCATTTTATTCATATAATCATGCCTATACCACTTATAAGATTAACCTAAGTAATATTTCCTTAGGTTTATAATGTTCCACATTTGTGGTACTTCTCAGTCGTGTTGATCGGCTAATCTCTTGTAATATCCTGATTGGTAAGCCTCAATGACCATATACGACCCTTCCCAATTGGGATCTAACTTGATTAATCCTTCAACTCGACTAATTGCATTCCTTCTTAGAACCAAATTCCCTGGCTTGAAATGCCTTTGCCGAACCTTAGCATTATAATTTGTTGTCATTTGCTATTAATATTTGGCCTTCCTGATTAAATCCACTAACCTTCGTTCCTCCAACAAATCTAAATCAGTCATTAATTCTTCATCATTATTAACAAAGTCGTGTTGTTGTGTTCGGGTAGTTGGCATTCCAATCTCAACTAGTATAATAGCCTCACATCCATATACCAAACTGAAGGATGTGAATCCATTGCTGTTCTAAGAGTAGTTCTATAAGATCACAATACACTGGGCAACTCTTCTACCCATCAGCTCTTTTCTTGAACTAATCTTTCCTTTAGCCCTACAATAATTGTTCTGTTAGTCACCTCAGTTTGCCTATTTTCTTGAGGATTTCTAACCAAGAACAGTAGTTTATAAATTGATGCTTAAGTTTTCACAGAAGCTTTTAAATGGCTCTCTTACAAACTGAGTACCATTGTTCGAAATAAGTATAAGGGATTCCAAACCTACAGATGATATTATTCCAAAAGAACTTTTGTACTACTGTTCCTGTCATGGATATCAGTGGTTCGGCCTCCACCCACTTGGAAAAATAGTCAATGGCAAGCACCAAATATTTAAAATTTCTCCGTGCTTGAGGGAATGGCCCGACCATATCTTTTGTTCAAATGGCCATGGACCAAGAATGGCTGTCAGATTAGTTGTAGGGTTGCTTAAAATAGGAGTATTGATTTGACAATTATGACATTGCCTAAGTAAGTTATTAGCATCTATGTGCATGGTCAGCCAGTAATAATCCATTATCATGGCTTTTCGTGCTAAACTCCAAGACCCAATATGACTTCTACAAATTCTTTCATGAATTTCTCTCAAAACATATTCTACTTCACTCAAACCAACACACTGAAGCAAAGTGTGGTCACAAATAAGAATTTTTATATAATGTGCCCTCTATGAACTCATATTTTTCTGCTCGATTCAAAACTTTCTGAGCTTCCTTCTAATACTCTGGAAATATGCCTGAAGACAAAAGTCCATGATCAGTTTTATCTATCCTAGGTCATTATCAATTTCCGTGATTTCCTTTTCATCAATAGTGCATTTTTCTTATATTTTGATGAATATGTCTTTAGTAAGATGAGAATAAATGGTGGATGCTAGCTTGGCAAGTGCACCGGCATGCATATTCTTTGCCCAAGGAATTGTTACGAATTCTGCCTCTTTGAAATTTTGTTTATATTGTTTTACCTTTTGAAGTTATTTTTGCAATATGACTTCTTAGGTTTTAAAATTTTTGCTGACCACCAACAAAGAATCACATATGATTTTAAGAGCTTGTTTACCCATTGTCTTGTTAATTTTATTCCTGTTAGCAAGGTTTCGTATTCTGCCTCATTATTCATGGTCTTAAATCCAAACCAAAGATTTGCATATACGAATTGATTTTTCTATTAGTTGTTTTAATAATAATACCAACTCCTGATCCTAATTCACAACAAGTCTCATCTACGTGTAGTTCCTATATTTTATAATCACATTTGGCTTCTTTACCTTCTTTTAGGAGCATCACCCTTTTGACCATTGGAAGTTTGAGTTCCTGTTCTGTAAGGAAATCGGCCAAAGCTTGTGCTTTTATTGTATTCCGAGATCGGAACTCAAAATCAAATTCAAGCAATTTGACCGATCATTTCAACATTCAACTTCAAACATTAGGTTTTTCCAAAAAAAAATTTTAAGGGTGAAATTGTATAAAAAATGGTTTTGTGACCCTGAAAGTATGGTCGAAGTTTTCTAGCTACAATGATCAAAGAGAAAGCCACCTTTCAATTGGACTATAATTGCATTTAGGCCTTATAAGACTTTACTTGCAAAGTAAATAAGGCATTGAACACCTTCCTATTTGGCAACAAGAACAGAACTAATAGTTTTATCACAAAGATCAAATGGTATAAATAAATTTTCCCCCTCTTTAGGTGTTGGATGCCGGGACAAGGTTCCCAAATATTTCTTGAGTTAATCAAAGGCTTGCTGACATTGTTCAGTCTACTCAAAATGTTTTCCTTTCCTAAGTTGTTCAAAAGAAAGGTAAGCTTTGCTCGGTTGATTTTGATAGGAATCTATTCAAGTCAGCTAACGAACCAGTTAATTTTTGACTTCCTTGACTGAAGAAAGTGGCTTCATATTTATGATTGCTGGAACTTTGTTTGGATTTGCATCTATCCCTCTTTGTGAGATTATGAAGCCCAAAATTTTTTGCGAGGGCACTCCAAAGGTTCATTGGAATGGATTATCTCATCTAAATACTTCGGAGCACCTCAAAGGTTTCTCGCTGATCATCTATTACTTCCGTTTCTCACAGAACATCTTTACGACTATATCATCCACATATACTTCCATGTTTCAGTTGTTTTGATTGTTGAAGATCTTATTTACCAACCTTTGTACGTTGCTCCGGTATTTTTTAAGTCGAACGGCATTGTTCGATAACAATACATCCCTTTTGGCCTTCTGAACGTTGTTTTTTCTTCATTCTCTTTATTAAAGAATATTTGATGGTAACCTTTATAAGTATCTAAGAAACTGCTGAACATAAATGCCACCAAACAATCTATAACTATATCAATACAAGACAAAGGGTAACTGTCCTTGAACAGACTTTATTAAGATCGGTAAAATCCACACATATTTGCCAGTTTTCTTTTGGTTCTTTAGCTACATTAGGCTTCTTTACAAGAACAGGGTTACTAAGCCTCTTTGGGTACAAAACTTATGATAATCAGAGAGAGCAACAACTTATCTGCTTCAGTTTCTATGATAGAACTATGTTTGGGTCCGATCAACCTTTTTCTTTGTTTTACTGGCTTGTAACTATGCACGATGCTTAATCTATGCTCGACAAATTTCCTTGTTATTCCTGGCATATCAGCAGTCGATCAAGCAAAGATGTCTTTATACTCAATCATAAAGCACCCTTATCAAATTAGCTTTTAACTCAGCAGGCAAGAGAGTAAAAATGTGAAGTTTTCACTCAAGATGTTTGGGATCAAAAGAGATCTCTTTGATTGGTACACCCAATGCTGATTTTGCCTTTGCTTTGATCTTTTAAGGGTTCTGGGGTTTTGCTTCTTGAAGGTACATGAGTCTCTTCAAGTAGTTCTTTAATCTTTAGCATTCGGCTTTTGCTCTTCAGAGACATAAGATATTAGTCTCGAGCTTCTTGTTGATTCCCCTAGACCACTCCTTCTTAACCGTCCCTTAAGGAAAGCTTTACGCCTAGCTGGAATACAGAAGGAAGAATGATAAAGGCATACTAGGAGGGCTATCCCAGGATCATATTGTAGGAGTTAGGTTGCTTAACAATCACAAAGTTGATCATCTCAGTTCGGTTCTTTGGTGGCTCCCTAAGAGTCAAGGAAAGCAAGATAATCCTTTTGGACATCATTGAACTCCCATCAAAGCCGACTCAAGAGAGTTTTGACCGGTTGTATCTGATTATTACTTATACCCATTTGTTCCTATCGATGCCAAAAGATCACATCAACTGAACTCCCATTGTCCACGAACATCTTATGAACTCTGTAGTTCCCTACTTAACATTGATTGTACCGGGATCAGTATGAGGAAACCGATCAGGTAGTGCATCATTATCCGAGAAAGAGATGTGCAAATTCAACTTGGATTTTTTCTGAAAATTTTCCACCTCGAGGTAGTATCTAGCATATCTTTTCCAAACCTGATGTGAATCTCCTTCAATTGGACCTCTTGCTATCACATTAATTACTCTAGTTACATCATCATTATTAGCTGGAGGGCCTCTATAATGATTATTATTATTATTGCTCGGCCTTTGGTATGGGTACCGATTTTTATTTGGTCGAGGAGGACGTATAACTTGATTTCTCATGTTATTGAATATTCGAAAGATATATTCCTAAAGATAACCATCTCGAATTGCCTTTTCTATTTCAATATAAGAGAAGATAGATTTTAGATCATTGCAATCTTCAGTATCGTGCCCATGATCAAAATGATGAACACAATAGCTAGATTTATTTTGCTTGTGTTGTTCAGTTCTCATAGGCAGGGGTGGTTCCAAGATTCTTGTACTTTTTATTTCAAAGAGTATGTCTCTTCCTGATGTATTAAGTTGGTTAAAATCTTCATCAGGCAAAATACGGGTCTTGGTTGGCTTAAAATTATTTGAGCCGGGGGTGAACCACTCGCCCATTCCAATAATCTCGGATTTCTAGTTTGTCTAGCCAAGGTTTCACCTCTCTTTCTAGAGTTTGGTGTTCAAACTTCCTCTGTTCAAAGTCCTTTGTTTTTGTCTTCTTATCAAATTTTCTCTTAGATTCTTCGATTGTTTCTTCCATTGGCCTTTTCCTTTGGACTTAAAGTCCATAAGTTCTCTCTTGATACTGTTAGACTTTTCACTTCTCATATGACTTTCAGCTCCTCTCATTAGTTCAGTGAAGGTCTTCGCCATATCGATGGAGTGTAGCTCATGATTGAATAATTCAGACTTCAATCCATTCCAAAATGCAGTGATCATTAATGTCTTGGGCTTGTACAGCTTCATCATTGAAACGCCCTATGTATTGAGTTAAGGTCTCTTCATTTTTCTGTTGAACATTTATTAAATGTGAGACCTCCTGTTGAATGAGTTGCTTGCTCATGAAATGCCTTAAAAATTTCTCTATCAAGTCATTATAAGAAGACACCTACTCCAATGGAAGTTCTTTAAACCATTTATGTGTTGATCCTCCTAATGTTGTTGCAAACAATTTACAGTTGATTGCGTTTAAATAACCATATATCCAAGCGATAGTAGACACGTGAGAACATGATCAGTCGGGTCTGTAGCTATTTTATACTGATCCAGATCAAGCTATCTAAAATTAGGTGGAATCTGTTCTAGCCTAATAATTGGTATGAAGGGATCCTGATCGACATCAGACATTATTTGCTGGCCTACTTTATTCTTCAAAAGTACATTGCTGATGTTGAAGCTCAACTCTTGCCATTATATCTGCATCAGGTGTTTGAGGTGAAGGCTTAGGAGTTTCCTCTCGTGGATTGTCATTCACCCTCGGATATAGCCAATCGTGTACGGGCCAAGATCTCTGTTCACTAACAGTTTAGGTGACCTGAGGTTCTAGATGAATAAGATGACGACTACTACTAGCCGTATTCTCGTTTCTAGTCTCTGCCCCCAAATTTTCTAGGGATTTAACTAGAATAGATTTCAAGGGTTGTTTGTTCAGTTCCACGAACTGCTGTATAGCTACCAAATTTTCCTGAATTGCACTTGTGATTGGCTTTCCATAGCTTGACACATTTCGGGTTCATCCTGAGATTCTCTAGAGAGAGGTGTTCGTTGTTACTATTTCCCCTTCATTTGGTTCTCATATCTAATGAGGAGGGGCCAGATTATAATAAGATTTTTTTTTTTTTTTTTGTATTTATTGGTGAATCGAAGACTGGACCAAAGAACACCAAGTTTGGCTTTTTATTCGAGTCCCACAAACGATGTCAATTGATAATAAATGTAAGAGTGTAGAGAAAAAGTGTAATATATGTGAAGAAATATTATTAATACTAATAATTGAACTGAATGAAGTTAATTACAAATTTTGGGGAGTGAGCCTTTATTTATAGGTAAACATGTATGAGTTAAACTCCTTAGTCTCATGCCTAATTATAATTTTACTTTTAATCAAGTTACTTGCATTACAAACAATCTATTTATGCATCATCATTCACAAAAAATAATCATGCTATTACTATTCTTTTGAAGGCAATAGTGATTTTTTGACGGTTGGATATGTTCTTTTCCACTTCAATTTCAAGTGAAAAACATTTCTCAAAGTACTAGTACTATCGATGGTGATATATATATATATATATATGTACATATATATATCTATGTATATATGTGTATATATATATATATGTACATATATATATCTATACATATACATATATACACGTATATATATATATATATATATATGTGTGTGTGTGTGTGTGTGTGTGTTTCTATTTATATGTACATATATATACTTATGTGTATATGTAGATATATGTATATATACACATATATATATGTATGTATGTGTGTATGTATGTATATGTATATATATATATGTATGTATATATACACACATATATATAAATTCTGAGTTGATATTGACAGAATCGATAGTGATATTGAATAGCTGCTTGTTGAGCAAATTAAATAATAGTTGTGCTTCAATTAGTCAATTTGGCATAAGTTTTCGTGAAGCTTGTAAGTCGTTTAAATATCAACTGGTAATCTGTTCTTGTCATGGAGAAAAAGGGTAATTTTTCCTCCTAAATTTTTATCTACCAGGAAATAAAAATCCTTGGGCCATTTGGATTTATAATTTTCTATAATGCATATAAGAATCATAGCCTCATATATACATAGTTCTTCAGCATTTACGAGGAAGATAAATCACTTTCGGTTTTTTCTTTTTAATAGAGTTGTGATAATCAAGCAATTCATATGGTAGAGGGGTAAATTGCAACCAAGCACACGAGGAATTACTAATAAGGGAAAAACTGTTAAGAATTCACGCCGGAATATATTTTTATTTACCTATGTCACAATCTTCAATGTAAACTGGCAACTTCACTCTTAATTAATTTACCAGTAATTGTAGACCTAAAGGCGAATAAAAGTTTAGCAAATCCATGTCCACTTTGAAAATATAGGACAACGGTGCATTTTCGGATTAGTACACACAGAAACTTGTAAGGTTTCACCACAAATTTGTTCAAAGAAATAGAAATCTTTAAAAGTTAAATTAAATGATACTAGAAAAATGTTAGTGGGCTTTTCACTAAAAAAAGAAAATAAAAAGACAAGATAAGACATAATTCATTTAGCAGAACCCAATCCCACTGGAGGATAATATGTTGCTTCGAGTAAATATCCTTAATATGGCTAAAAAAGTACGGAGTACTTAAATTCTCAATGTGGATCATTTACGATATAGTATCATTTAATCAATATGTGTCAAGTTATTGTCCGATACATAACCATGTTTCACACTTTAAAAAAAAAAAAAAAAAAAATTTGCACACGAAGCATTTTGACAACAAAATACAGTTCAGATAGTAAGCTATTTTTCGTATCACTTATTGATTATGAATTCATGTCATCAAGAGATAATTAGAGTTTCACTATATATTCTCTTTTTTCTTTTTAAAAAAGTAACATATTTCACACTAATTTAATTATTTGATAATCCTACATCTCAACCAGTTCTCATGCAATATTACTTCATCAATTTATAATTTATAGATCTTAGAAAATTTAATTTTATTACCAGCAAACTCTATTAGAAACAGACAAAACATGAGGAACATTTTTTTTTTTTCAAAAAAAAAGTCACCCTCTCCTACTTTTTATTGACTCAAACCTATGACTAATAGATCATAAGAAAAACGTCCCACTAATTAAATTACACTTCGTTATCAAACATGAGCATCAGTCAGATCAAGATACATTAAAATGGTCATAATTAATTAATCTAACTCAACAGTTAGAACATGAAACTTCTCTGACTGATATAATATGATAATTTGATCAACAGCAGCTACGCCTCCTGTTCTACACTTGTTCCATTACATCACCTCGTTTGATATTATATGGATCTTTACCATATAATATCTGTTTTTGATGTAGAAATTCGTTGGTGAATTGAATGGCTCTCCCCTAAAACTTGTTGATGCCATGTTTGTGCAGAAATGTTGTTTATTACCTTAACATTGGCTACAACTTGTTTTGTCTATTACTGCCTCTCTTGTTAGTTTACAAACCAGTTTGTTTCCTCTCTTTGCTTTTAAAATGTCTTCCAATAGTAGAAGAGCCGTTGTAATTGTAACAGTCAAATGAAACACTTTTGCAGTTTTTAACCCACAATTGCTCATTCAACCCTTCAACTTTATCTTTCTTTTTCTTCCATTCATCCTACTGAATTATATTGGTCAACAATCGAACTAGAAATAAAATACCTTCTCTCTTCTTTACTAATACTTTTTGAAGTTCGGCTGATATTGTTATTTAAACATTGAAATTAAAGGTAGTAAGTGTTAGTTTTAAAAGTTGAGGGAAGCAAGTGAAATTAGGGCAAATCTTAAAGAAAATTCCTGAAATTATCCCTAACAACATATAAACACCACTGCATAATCACAAACACAAGATACTAAAAGTCATCCAATCTGAGAAACTTACAAAGTCAAATTAACTTAGTGCGCAATTTGGCATACAAGCCATTATTACAATATCAACCTACTAACTAATGCACAAAATATTTTTTTAGAAGTCCAATAAACATGTATAGATTAGACATAAAACTAGTTATTTCTAATCGGATAACAATATCACCAGCCCAACGACCAACACTAGGGTCAAATTCAAAATCAGAATCGTGAAATACAAAATATTTTCAGTCATGCTCACCTGCGAAACATGAGGTAAAACTCCAATAAATATATATATAAACATCCCTTTCGTACACATAAAGCTACCTCCGCAGGATAACAAGTTTACCAGCCCTGACGAGTAGCACTATGGTCAAATTCCAAATCAGGTTGGTCAACATCCAAATATTCTTGTTCATACTCCCCTGAAAAATATAAGTGGTAAAAGGGATGAGCATATACTGTAATGCTCAGATTCGGAACCAAAATCAACAAAGAATAACGAAGAGTCATACCTACCTGAACGTTAGACCCAATATTCACACATGCATAATTTATTAGAGAATTTTACAGTTCGAGAGATTATTCAATTACTTTTAAGAATTTGTACAATACAAAATTTTAAAATATATAGTGTTATATTATACAAGTATTTAAAGTACAACAGAACTATATAATTTTTCTAATTTATTATCTTGATATTTCAAAGTACCATTTTACACTAATTTCATATAGCCAAACAAGCTAGGAAAATACATGCTCAATCCGTATTATACAATTAAGGTAGGTGTTAAAGTTCAAATATCCCACATCAATAGTTGACTAGCCAAGAGATCCTGGACTAATTAATAAGATTCATGAGCCACCCCACTTATCACCAATTGGTTTTAAAATGGAAGTCTATATTTTTTAACATGGCATCGGAGCCATATCTTGGTGTTTGAATCTTTTTTTTTTCGGTGGTCTTCTTCCAATACCCAGTTGGCATTCCAACCCTTTCTGGGCTTTGTTTTTTCAATCTGTTTTCTCCAAATTCCTTGAGATACTGTTTTTTTATAATTTTTTGTATCCTAGTACTCTAGTTTTCTTCATTATTGTTAATCACATGACTTCTTCTAGTTCTATAGTCGATCATCTATCTCCTCACACTCCAATCACTCCAGATAATATCTATCTGCCCATCAAACAGGTACTCTCTAAACTCCTTCCATCTTATGGTAATGCAAATTCTGTTATACCAAATTCTAGTTGGTATCTTGATTCTGCATGTTCCAATCACATGACATCAGACTCTACTATTTTTCTTCCAAACAACCCTCACATGCACCAAATGATATATTCAAACAGTTGATGGATCTCTCATGTTTGTTAATCACATGGGTACTGTATCTACATCTTCTCTCTCTCTACCAGAATCCTTTCATGTTCCAAAATTGACTTTAAATCTTGTTTCTATTGGGCAATTAGTTGAACTTGGCATTGATGTTTCTTTCTCTATTACTGGTTGTCATTTACAGGATCGTCAGACTGGACAACTCCTTGGAACCGGCCGTAAAGTTGGGCGTCTTTTTGAGTTAACCGACCTCAAACTTTCATTATTTTCTCAGGTGCACTCTACCGCTTTTACATCTCATATTCCTTCTTTAAGTCTCTAGCAATCCCGTCTAGGTCATGCCTCTTTAGGTCGTGTTAAATCATTAGTTTCCAGTGGTCAATTAGGATCTGTGCAAAATGATTCGATTGATTGTATGTCTTGTCAACTTGCTAAAATCATGCCCTTCCATTTTCTATCAGTGAGTCTGTATCAACTGCACCATTTGATTTAGTACACTCAAATGTGTCTAGAGGGGGGGTCCTTCTCCAACATATACTATGGTTGGTTCTAAATATTTTGTTATCTTTGTAGATGATTTTACTCGATTTACGTGGATTTTTCTCATGAAAAATAAATATGAATTACCTCAAATTTATCGCGATTTTGCTACAATGGTAAAAACTCAGTTTTTATACCCTATCAAAATTTTTCGGACTGATAATGCCATGGAATACAAATAAACATTTTTTCTTAATTTTCTTCACACAAATGGTACCATTTTTCATCGTTCATGTTTAGGTACTTCCCAACAAAATAGTCGTGCTGAGAGTAAACACCGACATATTTTTGACACAACTCGTGCTCTCTTACTTTCTTCTTCTTGCCCAGAGCGTTTTTGGATGTATATATGTCTAGATTCATTGTATATGTCTAAATTCATTAGTGCCTAAATTTATGTACAGTTACCTTATTAGTTAGTGTCTAGATTCATTGTACAGTCTAAATTCATTGTACCTATAAGCCTATAAATATAGGCTTACTATTATTGTATCATTCATCAATACACACAAATTTTCTCTTTACAATTCTTAACATGGTATCAGAGTTAGCCTCAAGTGTTTTACCCATCCACATATGACTCAGACTCTTATGTGCATTGGGCTTGGCTTTGTGGGTTTCTGCCAAGGCAATGCTTCTCTTGGTTATGGTATTGGGCTTGAGTTCATGTGTATCGGATATGTAAATATCTCTGTCCTTGTTTTAACCCGAATCTTATGTGAGAGGGGGTGTTAAAGTTCAAATATCCCACATCGACTAGTCAAAAGATCCTGGACTAATTAATAAGGTTCATGGGCCACCTCACTTATCACTAATTGGTTTTAAGATGGAAGGCCATGTTCTTTAACAATAGGAGTACCATTTGTCAAACATAAATTTTGCCCCCTTCCCGACCCCCGGCCCCCACTCCCCCCAAGATGAATTCTATTAACTAATTAATTAAAGTACTCAAAGTCCAAAATGTCTTACCTAGTGCATACATGAACATTAATTACCTCAAAACCACATAAACATAATCCGAACAATTTCCTAAAATTCTATTCAACTAATTAATTCTCAAACAAAAATTTCAGAATAAATACTTGAGCAAAATATCCCCATTCCCCATACGTCGCGGCGCACCTCTAAAGGCCTAAAGTTTGCGCCACGGTGTAAACATCTAAAAATTTTGAATTTCTCTATAAGGAAACGGTGCACAAAAAAAGTTCAAAAACTTTGTGCCTCAGTGCGAACCTCTGCATTTTGCTATCAGGCTGCGACGCTCATAAATTACAACTAGGTGTTTGGTTTATGGGTATGAAGGGAAGTAATAGAAATTAAGATTAATGATACCTATAAATGTTATTTAGTTAATCACTATGGGAATTATTCTATGAGAATAAAAGTGACTTTTATTCCCCACTTGCAACATGGGTTTCAATTAAATTTATTAAATTATATATTCTTTATTCAATCCAAATAAGTAAAGAAAAATGACATAAACTCATACCGATAGTGGAGTTTATGATTCTCATTCCGATTCTCGAATACAAACTAAACACCTCCTTAAATTCATCAACATATTATGAACCCTAAATTCAAGCAAATTACATAGTGATTCCACTCAAGATGTGTATACACACACATATATATACACAATGATATGATTCCGTTACAGACCTTAGAATTCTCCACACACATATATTTATAAATATATACACAATGAGATGATTTTATTACAGAATATATATATATATACACGAAGATATGCACCAGAAAAAATTAACATCCTAGCGAGGAGAGGAAATGACCTCCATGAATGATACTTGAGAATGTCCTGTTGTACCTTGATGATGCTCAGAATTAGCACGTGATACATTCCCCAAGAAATGTTTTGGAGGTGCTTATGTGGTGACCTCATTAAGGGCAAATACGTAATTTCTTTGTGGGGTGTATTCATCTAGTAATTTAGAGCCTCAACCCCCCTCATGTAAATCTATAAATAAGAGGGTTGGGTGTAAGGATATCTATCTAAAATTCATTTGTAAATCCCCTCATAATACAAAAACTTAATCCCTCTAGACTCTTTAACTCCTTTACAAAATTCTCGGTTTGTCATACCTCTTCACCAATCTCTGTTTAATATCGTAAACTGGAAAAGAAGTGCTATGAGATACTATTAACCTCCAAATAATAGTTACTAATCCTTTATTTGCAACACAAATCACTTTTCTTTTTCTTCTTATACTGTACTCATAACCCTAAAATATTATCTCTGTTTAATACCGTAAACTGGAAAAGAAGTGCTATGAAATACTATTAACCTCCAACTAACAGTTACTAATCCGTTATTTGAAACACAAATCACTTTTCTTTCTCTTCTTATACTGTACTTATAACCCTAAAATATTACCATATAAATTATCCTTCCTAATTCAAAATTTAATGGTTAAGGAATATAAATATGCAGAAAATGACATATTCTGAGTTTCTATAGAGGAGTTTTGTATTTGCCTTTTTTTTTTTTAATTACTTAAACTCACCTTTCTCCTACCTCTTAGAGATTTGAACTGATAATCAATAATTAATAAAAAAAGCTAGACATGACAGGGGACCATTATGGGCTAAAAGCTCAAAGTGTTAGGCCTTGTAATGGAGCGAGTAGTGCCGGACTACTTTCCCAGATGGGGCATCCCGAGCTAGGTCAGAAATAGAAATACTTAGTCTACCTTGGCCCTATGCCAGGCCCTTCACGGGGCGGGACATGTCGGGCTCGAATTTGCC
Organism: Cinchona pubescens; assembly: GCA_025175665.1. NCBI lineage: Eukaryota > Viridiplantae > Streptophyta > Magnoliopsida > Gentianales > Rubiaceae > Cinchona > Cinchona pubescens. Next base: position 2,679,359 of record JANKKI010000055.1, on the reverse strand, counting down.
CACCCCATGGCTGGACCTCGGATCGGACCACTTTTGTTTCGTTGAAATTATACTAAATTATTATTTATTTTATTTCAAATTAATATTTAATAATCTAAATCATTACTTATTAATCAAAGAAATTATTTAATAATCCAAATTATTTTAAGTTATTATTAATTAATACATCATTCATCAATCCCGCGGGGTATAGTGTTTTCCTTCTAGTTAATATCCTCAATTTGGCATAAAAAATAGCAGTTCAACTCTCTATTGGATGACAAAGAACTACCTTTATCACATAAGTATCATTTAATCATTTTTTCATTCTATTGTCTAATACATAACCATATTTCACAATAATTTAAAGTACTTGATAGTATATCTTGATGACACGTGCAAGGAAAACAATGGTAGCTACATACTGAACTGAATGGAAAATTGTGGTCTTTCCTATTACAAAATCTTGACTTTCATTCTTACTTCACTTCAATAGGCCAAGAACTCTTATTACATAATTTCTTCATGAACACTCACTTTATTTCTCCGATACACAAGGAAGGACGCACTGGGAAGGAAGCAGCCCTAGCCACTGTCCGGCCGATCATTCGGCTGTCATCTCGCATTCACGCCCCCGTTTGATTGCCGCTCGAGGATGTAGTTGTAGATAGGTTTAAGCTTGACTAAAAGAATAGGGGTATGCGCGAGAAAGTCCATTCGTTAGTGGAAATTGTAAAAAGTCTCGATTCCGAGGAAGGTGTAGTCCCTCTGATTGGGAAAAAGCAGATAAAAGTTGGGAAGAAGCAGATAAAAGGCCAATAGCCTGACGTCAGCTTCTATGGCATAAGCTTTAAAGAAGAGAGCCATCATAATAAAGATTTCATGAGAAATTTTTTTTGTTTAAATCTCAAAGGTATAGGTGAAATTTTTAATCCAATTGGAGAAGCTTGTTGCTCTTTGTCACCCCATTTCCCTAGACCAAGAGCAAGCTTCAAAGAAGGACTTATTGCAATCTCAAGTACAAGTACCATTTCTCATTGCAATATTCTTCCGATTATAGAAAACAAGATAATTTAATTTTATTACTAGCAAAATCTATCATGAGAAACAGCTAGAGAGAACACATGAGCATCATCAAGATACATCAAAATGGTCATAACTAATTAATCCAACTTAATAATTAGAACATGAAACTTCTCTCTGAGTGATTACTATTCGATCATTTGATCAGCAGCAGCTACACCTCCTTAACTTCTACAGCTGATCCATTACTTACTCTTTTCTTTTCTTCTTCAACTTTCTTAGCTGCTCCATCAACTTCATGATGATGATTATTGACAGCTTCTTTGACATCATCTTCTCTCTGAGGTTCCTCAACCACAAATGCATCAAGTGGAAAAGTCCTTGACAATCCAGCAGGAGTCTTGAAATGAATGAGCCCAGTTGAGGGCTCATCCACATAAATCTCACTGATTGTTACCCACATCAAGAGCTCCTTAGTCTTCACTCCAGTTAGTTTCTTGATCCTGTTTTGCTCAACATATGCTGTGACTTCAGGTGCATACTGAACAAGCTTACTAATCTTCTGAAACTTGTGCTCAGTTTTCTTCTTTGATTTCAGCCAAACAAAGCCTGTTTCTTTCTCATGTCCACATTCTTTCATGTCTTTCATGGGCAGAAGACCATTTGGTAAGCCCACATCTTTCAGTAAGAATCTCATGATTTCTCTTGGCTGATTTCATTTCCAGTGTACATCTCTGATGCACTTGCTTTGATCTCATCAGTCACTAGAGACATGTTGGTTTTCTCTCTTAAATTTTCTGGCTAGCTAGCTAGCTAGCTAGCTAGAGCTTGTTTCTTTGCTTCTTACTATTTGTTAGCTATACTAATTTTGATTTTGACTCGGAGAAAAAGATGGAATGAGAAATCTGCATATGATCAGCTGGGCTAAATATAGAACTAAGACTCTAGCAGTTTACCCTTGGAGTTGTCTACAACTGCCAAAATACCATTTCAAGAAAATGTTATAAATGATTTATTCTGATCTTTGAAGTCTTTCCCTCTACCCTATTTTTGTTAGCAATTTCATTAACTTCAAGGGGTTACTGAACTAAGCTCATTAACTAAATCATTATAACAACCATGGAGGGAAAAGAATGACAAAAATAATGAAACGGTGAAAATTTTTGCTAGTCACTAACTACCGTATTCTTTTCTTTGAAAAAAAGAATACTAGTCTCAATTTCCTTGATTTGCGAATTTTGTTACTTGTATCTTTTACATGTCAATTAAAGGAGAAAGAGGATTATTAGTTGAGTAATATTAATGTAAAAGAATAATTTAATCATTTAAAATTATCTTCGTGTAAAATTAATTCAACTAAATTTGTTTTAATTCGTATGTACCAGCCTAACATGATAGTAAGTAAAATAGAATGAATAGAGTATTATTTATGCCAGAGCAGAATTGAGACGATCACCAAATAATGGGAGTTTGAATTTCAATTTATTTGAAGAAGTGTCGAGATAAAATAATGATTTGAAAAATATTTAGATAGATTTGATTTTTTGTCTAATTTATAGATTTACGGGTGAATTAAATATTATAAAATTTATGACATCAACTGATGTAAACAAAATCTTATAAAATTTAATTTTAACTACAAAATATACAAGTGAAAGTCAAAAATAAGTCTACATTAGTATTTTCCTTATTATTCTGCTACAAAAATTTATTAGGATTATATAGGTGGAAACTATAAAGTTAAGACGGAATTAGGAGGGATGGATGTGGCTGGAAGGACCAACAACCAATAATTTGATGTTCCATTTGTAATGCAGTTGGGAGGGTTAACACAACTTTCTAGGAGGCCTGTAATTCTCATTTAGTTGAATGCATAGTTTATCTTTTTTTTTTTTCCCAACTAAAAGTCCAATTCAACATGTTTGTATCTCGTGTATATCTTAGTTTTTTTATTTTGATTTTTTTCTAAATTATTTGTCACTTTTAAAAGACAAATAAATAAAAGTTAATTTATTTATTTTACCTTTCATAATCCTAAAAAAGAGCATTAAAATTATATTTCAAAATTATAATTATTATCACAGACCATTTTAAGATTTGAAACTATAAAATTAACTAACAAATTTTAAATTTAAATTGAGAGACAATTATATAAATTGTGTTTTATTTGTTGATCAAGTTTCAACTTTTGCAATGTGGATCATATTCTTTCTTTTTAAGTTAACATTATATAATGGTGCTTTATAAAAATAAAAAAAACATATTCTAATATTCATTAAAGAACTGCTATTGCATTGCCTGTTAAAGGATGAAGTACAGAACACACCCCCCCCCCCCCCCCCCCCCAAAAAAAAAAAAATCTGGAAAGAATTCTAGGCTGGTTTTAGTATTTTGTAAATAAAAATAAGAAGAAAATCCTTGAGATTTTATGCAACTTTTGGAAGAAAAAAAAGGATAAAATTAGATAATCACATGCATCAATATCCCCCATCAAATCTCAACTTCATGAGAGTCACCCTTTCAATGTCCTAAGGTCAACAAATATTGAATAAGAAGAAAAATAATTAGAATTGCATGTGAATGAAGATTATAGAATAGCAGTCTAGTGCTTTTTAATGCTAGGTTTCTGAATGAAGTCATCAGCTCCACGTCTCCTCTAATGGTTATGTTGTGTGATGTCTCCGTCAAACTGGAAACTGTGTCCATTCGTTATTTATCTCAATATTGATTTCTTGTACTTTTCATTTATCTAATAATATTCTTGGTTAACAAGAATTGGAAAACAAGGGGGGAAAAAGAATACATGGAAAAAAAAAATCTATAATTAAAGCCTGGTAATAGAAAGCATTCAATTTTAAATATTACCATCATTTAAATTGTAACTTTTCTTTAAAAAAATACTTCGAAAGGTACATAGTTACTAGAAAATTCTGACCTCTTATAATAGTGAATTAATATATAAAGTTCCCAAATCAATTCAAGTATATCGTCCATGTATCAATATGTGTATATTCATATATAAAAAAAACTTTTTGCTACTCACTTTATAATAAAAAATAAATATCTTAGTCAGATTATTTAATAATTTTTTACATTGATCAAATTTCTTGTTTTGTCTCTTAACTACTACAAGTAGGAAACCAAAAATAGATGTTTGTTAGGGAAAAATATTTTACAGTCCATTTATAAAATTATTCCGCAGCTTCACTGTTGTTTTTTTTAATGCTTTTTTCAGTAAAATATATTATGATTTAAAAACTTTCTAATAGTACTGGACAATAGGACTTCATAGTGACTCTTTAGCTGACACACAAGCATCTTCTACACATTTCAGAAGTAAAACGAATAATAATAATAATAAAAAGAAATTATAGGGACTATATTAGTAGATAAAGTATCAATTGTAACATTTCTTTTTTATTTTTGAATTATTAAGTTTTTTGATAAACGACAACTCTTTATTGACAGGGATAAGATAAATTATTTGAATTGTGATTGACCTACATATCCAACCTGTGTAAGAAAAATCTTAATTTATTTTGTTGGTTGTCCTATCCTTCCTTAATTTACAGTTCTAGGTACAAAGAAAATAAATTAAGCCTCGCTGACAAAACAGTACAAATTGAATTGAATGAATAATTTGATTGAAGTTACCAAATACAAATCAACATAATAAATGTCGTTGTAATAATGGTGAAACCAAGTTCTATCACATTTAGGTCTTGTATCTCAACTACCATTGCCGACCTTATAATGTGAAACACAGTAAGACTGTGCATTTGTGTTGGACCAACTAACAATTTTATTTGTGTGTGACTTTGCTAGCTAGGTATGTACGTCCAGCGGTAGAGTCACAAAATACTTTATATTCTTGCTGACCGTCAAAATTAAAGTTGTTAACCAATCTTGATTAAGATTTCAAAACACACCCTCCCCCTCTCTCTTTTTTTTTCTTTCTTATTTTCTTCTTTTAAACGAAGGATTTGATACGATCTGATCTTAATTTATTTCTCGATAACTTGAACCCATAATCAAATTAGGTCATAAGCGAAAGAATCTTATTATTCGAATTACACTTCATTGTCTTAGACAATTCTTCAAATCGTGACTACTTAGTTTAAAATTTTGATGTTAGACAGTAAATTTTCACCTTTTTTTTTGTATGCTTTAAATAAAAATGTTATTATTTGGCACACAAATATATTGTGAAGGTGCTACTTTGAATACGAATATGTTTCATGGACGTCCTTCCTTCACTAGAACTTTCCATCTAATTTTCAAATAACCTTCTTATTGATTCTTATTAATTTATATAAATGTTTTTGAATATAGAGTTAATATATCATTATGTAAAAGAGTGAACGGCCTAAATGGTTTCTCAACTATGTTTTGGTTGCGAAAATAGTCACCAAATTATTTTAGTAGCCTAGAAAGTCACTCAACTTTTATTTTAGACGTTAATTCTTATGAAAATTAGTTTTTTGAGCGTTAAAATTATAGTGAATTAACATTATTAAAAAAAATATAGAGGTCAAAATTAAATGATAAAAACTAATTAAATTATAAGAGAGATCATACTAAAAGATATGAAAAATTTTGAGTTAAAAAATAATTAATTTAATTTATTAAATTTATAATTTGAAGTCCCTAACTACCCAACAACCCTCTTTCCCAGCCAGCCCACTATACATGGCACCACCACCCTCCCTTCTCCCTTCAGGTTCCAGGTTTATAGTTCCAGTATCTCACCCTCAAGGCTTATGACATCATGCATTCCCCTATATAGCAGAATTTTATGAACTTTCAAAAGTCACAGAATCCTTTGAAACATTCATCCTAGCATATGATTCTAATGTTTGAGGTTTAATATATGCAACAAAATCTTCTCCCGCTTTGGTCATTGAACCACCACCTTTGGAGAAAATTTTGACATGGTGTTATTTGAGAAAATCGTTCCTAACTAGTGTTGATTTTAAATGTTGTTTCAGCCAAGGTGGAGTTCGCATTCTCTAAATGTGAACTCAGTAAAAAAAAATTTATTCACAAAAACGTATTAGTCTAACCTCACATTCACTAAATGCGAGATCTTTGAAAATCTAATTTTCGTGGATGACAAAAATGAACAACCTACCAAGGGCTAAATTAAATTTATAGTTACCTCACATTCAGTGAATGCAAGATCATACCAATAATTTTTTTTTTTTTATAAAAACAATCATTTTGATTGATCACATTGAACAATGCGAGTTCAGTGACCTCACATTCATCGAATGCAAACTTCACACTGGTTAAGATTAACAATATTCAAAATCAACACTGATTAAGAATTATTTCTCAAATGGTACCATGTCAGAATTTTCTCTCACCTTCAGCTTTGTCACAAAAAGCAATTTCAGTCAAAAACTTTGATACTAGTAATGTTGTGGGCATAATTTTTATGTAGATTCATCTTGCTAGTTGGAGCCCCAGCTTACAACTTCTTCCCTGCCCACCAATCCCCTACCTTCTCCGCAGCCTTCTTCCTCACTCTTCCCTTTTTCCTAATAGTGGCATCCTCGAATAGATGAGAAGTACTTCGATGCTTAGCTTGTCTCAGCTTCAAAGCACGCTCACAAATATCATCATCTATACATTCACTGCAAAATCAAAAGAACGACTTAAATCTAAGGCAAAAGTAATACTTAAGTCATATGCAAAGAAGATGAGACATATCTGGACATGCTAAGTGAAAATGTGGGCATGTCAAACTAAATGTAATGTAGGATAAAATTTAGCGGGACTCAATCTCTCCTATACTAAAACTAACAATGCTCATTAATCACTGCTTGTCATGGGAGTTTTTCAACTATCATAAACTTATAAAGATCATTACTCGCATACTCTCTAAGAGGGACAAGTTTGTTAGTTTTGAAACTTTCAAGTCATAATTCCATGTGGGAAAGATCCAATCAGGTCGCCTTTGGACAAGAAATATTTACCCCTCCAGTTACCAACCTTGGAATGTACATCTTCAACTAGTCTCAAATTAGTTTTCCAACTAATAGTAATATCGTCGCCTTTTGTTACAATATGGAGGATCTTCTTAAAAGCAGCGATTGAAGATTTCACTTGAAAAGTTGCATAAATAATAAGATAATAATTGACATTTTCGGATGGATTTAGCATGTAGTTGTCTGAGACCAATGTCATATGTTCCAACACCTCTTGAAAGAAAATGAGTAATGGGAATCTCAACCCCGCCTCTAATGGTACCAAATACATAGAAATGTATCCAGAGAAATTCACACAAGGTCGATGGTAAATGGGTGGAACACCTTTACTTTAAAACAATTAGGAATATACTTCTCCACCCATTTTCTAATCAAATCCATGTCAAAAATTGAGGAGGGCAACTGGGAATAGACGTACTCAAAGTCCTTGGTAGAACTCTTAGTTTTTCTCTTTTCTATCTCCTGAGGAAGCACTAAAGTTTCTTTCCCATTCTTTTGAAATGGAAGAGTAACAAGTTTATCACTAGTAGTATCCTTTTTCGCATTTTGAACTAAGAAGACTTCACTAGTTTCTTCTTGCTCCAGTTAAGAGGCAACTCCTTCAATAGAGTCATCTTGCTCATGCTCACCCTTGGTGTCTTCACTAAAATCATCTTGCTCACTTTCATTGGTGGCTTCTTTGCTAGAGTTCATTGGATCGGGTTTACTCACATACTCAGCTTGAAAAATGCAATTACCCTCGGGTGCGATCATAGAATGGTGTTGTTTAACCTGATGCAAATAGGAATATTTGGGATACATCCCTGCAAATGGAGTGTTAGTGTGAAATTTTACGCAAATTCACCCATATCTTGGAAGATGAAAAATCCCAAACAAAGATCTATCCATGGATAAGTTTCGGTGAAACTTGGTCTAGACCTCTTGATTAAGTAATCTATTTCCTCTTCGTGAGATGAATTATCAACATCATTCAATACTATAACCAACTCATCAACACATGGGTCTCATGCACAAATATTTTCATGGACAACATAGAAAAGTTTGACTCAAGTGTTTTGTGCAAAGGATTAGTTTCGACCAATACTTTGGTAAATTTTGAGCAAACATCTTCCTTTTGGATAGAAGGTGTAAAGGAGTCACCATCAACCAAGGATTCAATGGGGCATAGTTATTGAATTAAGTTTAGTGCCTTAGAAATTTTCCCTTGCCATGTGCGATTGCCTTCTTACTTTGCTCAACCACATTTTCCCCCTCTTTGGCTTGAACTAGTAAGCTTAGAACAGGACTAATAGTTGAGATATGAGATCTTCCAATGTCCAGCATCAATAGCATCTATTGTATGCTGTCTCCCTAGATGGTGTACACAGTGGTGAATTGAACTTGTACGACACGGGTTTTCTCTCATGAGCACGGTTGCAGTCAATTCATCCGCTCGGCCAAGCGACAAGGTATCCTCGACTCCTCTTTGATGGAAAATGGAGGAAAAGTTTAGAGTTGAATCTTCTTTGTCTTGAGCTTTGAGAAGTTCTCTTCCATGAACATCATTGACCGGTCGAGAAGTAGTAGCAAAATTGGTGTCTGTAGCCAAGTTTTGGACTTTTTCAGCAATATTTGCTATGATTTTCTACTCCGCACACACGGTTGAAAATTTGTGGAATGTAGTGGCATTGATATCAATAGCTCTGATGATGGCATCGGTTGCTCTAGTGACCTTTATGATGGCTTCGACCAGTTCGCCATTTAGTCCAGCAGCAAGCATGGCAACTCCAATAGTAGGGGTATTAATGGGATGTGCAGTCACATTTTTAGGCCCTATCCCTTTCCTCTGTCTCCAATTTTTTCAATCCTCTCTTTTCCTTTCATCTTTCTTCTTCTTGTTCTCTTTCTTTCTTTCTTTCTTTCTTTCTCTTCCTCTTCTCATCTCTCTCTCTCACCTTATCCATATTACCTCCAACACAAAGAGGTCTTTCTCAAGTCTAGAATCAAAGAGTTCAAGGCTAAATCAAAAACATATGAGCTTATGAGATGAATAGAATTATTGTTCTAAAGTGCCCACCATGTGTTTGATAAAATACCAAAGAGAAAATAAAGAAGAATTAAGGAAAGAGAATAAAGTGTGCTTACTTAGAGTTGGGTGTTGTATTGGAGTAAGGAGTTATAGTAAGAATGTTATAGTGGGGTACGGGTGTAGTAGTGGAGTATGAGTGTTGTAGTGGAGTAAAGTGTTGTAGTGGAATAAGGTGTTGTAGTAGATTAGGGTGTTGTAGTGGGGTATGGGTGTTATAGTAAATTGTTATAGTGGAGTAGGGTGTTGTAGTAGAGTAAGATGTTATAGTGGGGTATGTGATATTGTAATAGAGTAAAGTGTTACATTGGAGTAGGGCGTTGTAGTAGAGTAAGATGCTATAGTGGGTATGAGAGTTGTAGTGGAGTGAAGTGTTGTAGTGGAGTAGGGTGTTCTAGTAGAGTAAGATGTTGTAGTAAAGTATGGGTATTGTAATAGAGTAAAGTGTTGTAGTAGAGTAGGGTGTTGTAGTAGAGTAAGGTGTTGTAATAGAGTAAGGTGCTGTAGTAGGGTTGGGTGTTGTAATGGTGGAAAAAGTTATAGTAACGTCTTGTAGTGGAGAAAAATTATAGGAGGGAAGTACTCCTTATGCTTTTAGCCTCCCAACAAAACTCTTGAAAGAGTTTTTTGGCTAGCCTACTCAACCAAACGTTTTAAGAAAATAGTGAAAAATTGGATTTTGAAAATTATCCCTCTAGGGAACACTTCAAAATTTATAATGACTCTGATCAAAATCTTATCGTCTTTGGCCAAGACACAAGTCAAAAACCATCACGCTACTGCATCAACCCGATAAACTCGACTTGAGAGTAGGGAACAAATGATGATACAAAAATATATTATCCCAATGACTAGTGAACACGTGACAAGTTGGTCAAGGCGATCAAATACTCATGAGGCCAAATTGGTCATTTCACATAAGCTTAAAGTTAAGGGTCAATATAAGATATTAAAGGCCTCTAAGGGTCAATCGTTTGGTTTATGGCCCATTAAAGTTTCTTAGGGACAACTAATTATATATAAAACCATGAATTATCCAAACCCACAAATTACTGGTATAAATAAAAAATGTGCAAAGTAAGATCTCATAACTCAACTTTTATTACAAAAATTTCTGCCTTTCTTAACTTTCACTTTGTTTTCTAATTTCTTCTTGTTGATAATTTCTGATTTAAGCATTGGAGTCTACCCTGGGGAACAAAGCTCTGTCGCTCTTGTTTTCTGTCTCAAGTGTTCATTTCATAAGTAAGGAGCGCGTCATTACCTTTGCGTTGGAGAATTTTTACCTGCTTCTTCAACGTCTTCGAACTTGGACTTTTGACTTTAATTTTTATACCTTGATGCTAAAAATTATTATGCATCAACACCACTCATTGACTTGGAGATTATATAATCTCACATTATTTCAATTCTCTAGTGACTCACAAGTCACATGAGCACAATTTTAGAACTGCAAAATTTATGGTTTGTGCAAATATTATACTACCATTCCGAGCTGTTCATCCATATAAATCCATTTAGCGACATTGTCTCCCAACAATATAAGATCTTATTTGATCCCACCATATTAATAAAACAGCAAAAAACGGTGAAGACTCAGTTCAATCCATTATTGTAACTTTTGGGAAATTTGAAATTGGCCTTATAAATTTCTAATTATTTTTCATAAATTTCCTTCTTGTCTCCTTGAAATTTTACTAGATAAATTTCCTTCTTGTCTTCTTAAAATTTTACTAGATTCTAACTATTTTACCCTCAAAGTTTTGCTCCAAAATTAATTTTCTTAAGTGTCACTGTTAGACAAGCATCAAAGTCAAAATCGAGATTGAAATTGAAGTAGACATCAAAGTCAAAATCAAGATTGAAATTGAAGTAGAGTGTAGAGTGTAGAGTGCGCACGTGCATGAGGAAAGGCTGCGCATATGAGCGAGCCAAGAGTAAAAAGAACTTTTGCTATTGTAATTTGTGCATATGCGCAAGAAAAGGCTGTGCATGTGCGCACGTCGGGTGGCTGGTGACATGAATTGCTTGTTTTGAAAGTTTTCTCCACCCGATTGGATTCCTTATCACATTTTAACATATTTTTATCATCTTGAGGGACTAAAATCCTGATGTATCCTCTATAAATAATTATTATGAGAGGATTTGAGCATAACGTAGCAACCATTTGTTAGATTAGACATTAGAATAGAAATTCATTAGATTAGCGCAAGGGTTTTATTTTCTTGTTCAAGACTACAAGTTCCATCAACTTTTCATTCTGACTACGTTACTGAGTTTGATTTCTTGATCTATATTCAATTAAATTTCAGTTCTTATCTCAATTCCGTAGTTGTAAATTAATTTTCATGTGATTTACTTTTCTATTTCATTAGTTTAAGTTTGTTTACGATAAATTTTATTACTTTTGCTAGTTCTAATAAGTTTTGGTATTTGTTCTTCATTTCTAGTAGTTAAAGGTAGAAAAAAATTCTTACAATTAATTTGTCCAACTAGTTTGTAGGTTTGTGAACCCTAGTACTTCACTAATAGCTTTCGTGAGAACGATCCTAACTCACCGGACCACAAACTCACCTCGTATCCTTGCGAGCGTGTATAAGTATTGATTAGGGTTAATAAGGATTAACTATTATTTGTTTGTGAATTGAATTACCCAATCAATATTACACCGAACAAGTTTTTGGTGCCATTGTCGAGGACTATTTTTGGCGCAATATTAGGTTTAGAGAACCTTACTAGATTAGACTTTTTATTTTCTTTTAATTATTTACAATTATTTTTGTTCTTTTCAATTTTTCTTTTGAATTTCTGCTTTAATATTTGAGATCTACTTTGGTTTTTTTTTTTTCTTGTAGTTTATGGGAAATACTCATTTATCCAACCAACTACTACTTCCAGGTGATTGGAAAATTGAACGAACTATATCCAAAAACTGCAGAAAACTATAGGAATCTAACCAAGGGAAAAATTTAATGGAGAATTCAAATCGAAATATTGGGGATCAAGAAGAGGTAACCGGTAACAATAGGCAATGGAGGCAATGCTAATCACCAAATCATTAGAGATTATGTTGTACCAAATTTTGAAGGGGCGACTTCTACCATTGCCCGAATACCCGTACAATCTAACAACTTACAAAATCAAACCAGTCTTGATTCAGATGCCCCAAACTCACGCCATGGTTGGAGGTGGGCCAAAAGAGGATCCTTTTGCTCATCTAATGAATTTTGAAGAAGTTATTGATACCTTCAAATACAGCAGTGTACACCCTGATTGTATTTGAATGAGACGTTTTTCATTTTCTCTGCAGGATAGGGCGAAGGCTTGGTTGCAATCATTCCAGCAAGGTACTTTAATTCACGACATGGAATTAGCTAGCTAAGAATTTTTAGTCAAGTACTTTCCACCATCAAGAACTACAAAGCTTCGCAAGGACATCACGTCATTCTATTAAATCACTGGGGAAAGTCTAAGTGAAGCATGGGAACATTTCAAAGAACTACTCAGAAAGTGTCCGCATCATGCCATTCCATTAGGGCTACAAGTACAGACATTATAATGGACTATTTTTGAAGACGAGATTGATTTTCGATGCAAGCGATGGAAGCTCTTTCCATCTTAAAACTCCAAAAGAGGCACAAGAGCTGTTGGAGAAAATGGAATCAATGCATTACTATCATGGCACAATCACTTTTTTGGTTGGCAACAACAGCAAGTACAAAAAGTCAGTGCTTAACAAGAAGGTACGATTAATTTTAATGATGCCTTCTTAGCTCAACAAGGCATGATGTTGAATATGATGACCAATGCGACAAAGTCCTTAGAGAATTTGCGGAGAAGTCTGGTGAAATTCATAGACAAATTCAACACCTCAAGAAATTCTAACTTGTGATTTTTGTGAAGGAAACCATCAAAATGGCCTTTGTGAAACACCCATGCCCTAAGGTAAGCAAATTCAATTCATGACCAATCAAAATTCAATGCCGAGGAATCAAACCTAATTCCTTTGGCAATACCTATAACCCATCTTGGCAAAACCATCCAAATCTCTCATGGCGCAATCAAAACAATGTCCAAAATCCATATTTTCAATCAAACTAGCCACAACAAAAATTTTCCAATCAAAGTTCATTTTCTAAACCATATCAACCACCACACCAAAGGAATTTCCAAAACTTTCGGCCTCAACCAAATACCTTATACCAACCTCCACCACCAAGACCCTCACCTCAAAATTTTAGTTATCCTCTATATGTAAACCATATTCAATCCACTAAGGATAATTTGAGGAGGGACTTTGAAGCTTTGATGAGAAAGTATGAGAATTTACAAGTTACTACAAGGAATATGAACTTCAATTGAAATAGCAGTTAGCTTGCCAAAATAATGAATGACCTATGGGAGCATTTCCAAGCGACACAATTCCAAATCTAAAGGAGCAATACAATGTTATTTCACTGAGGAGTGAGAAGGAATTGGTTGTACAAAATGACAAGACAAAGGTTGATACTGAAGTTGCAAAGCCAAAATCCAAAACAATTGAAGAAAAACTTGAAATTGATGGTAACAATGAGAAAATGACCAAGGAGAATGCAATGAAGGAGTCGAGGAAGAAGAAAGTGAATGATTATTTTAAATTGGATCCTACAGTAAAAGTGTCATTTCCTCAACAACTCATTGATCCAAGAAAGAAGGAAAAAGAGAAACAATGCCCTAAGTTCCTTGATGTGCTCAAAGAGTTGAATGTAAACATATATTTGGTTGATGTTCTCAACAAGATGCCCAATTATGCGCGGTTTATGAAGGTTCTCTTGGCTCACATGCGGCGGTGCGATGATGATGAGATAGTTTGCTTCAATGCTAAGTGCACAATGCTATTGTTCAATGGAGGTTACCCCTTAAACTCAAGGATCTCGGTAATTTCTCTATATCGGTGAATATTGGAGAACACATGTTGCATCGTTCATTTTGTGATTTGGGGGCGAGCATCAATATTATGCTGAAGGTCATCTATGATAAATTAGGGATCACGAATGCAAAATCAACCGACATTACACTCCAATTAGCATATTGGTCCAAAATAAAACCATATAGCTTGTTGCAGGATGTGCTTGTTCAAGCGGAAGAAGTTGGTGTTTCTTTTGGATTTCCTGGTATTGGACACTAGCGAGGATAATGAAATTTTGTTGATTTTAGGGACGACACTTTTATCAACCGCACATGCTTTAATTGACATTAATAAAGGAAAGTTGATTTTGCAAGTTGATATTGAATCTGTGGATATTGATGTTTTTAATTATGATGATAATGTTTCAATATTTGACGAAAAATGTGTTAATTATTCCTTTGGTTCATTTATTGATAGGTTTAAACAGACGAGGTACCGAAGGTGAGCCAAGGCAATGCACTCAAAAAGGTTATTGAAACAAATGAAGACTCCAAAATTGACTTGGAGAACAAACCACTGGATGATGAAGTTGAGACGAGAAAGACTCATGGATCAGTTTCACAAGCGCAGAAAGGTAAGGGTTTGAGCAAAGTGACCTTGAGCGAGAAGCAGAAAAAGTGGTTCAAAGAGCAATTTGATGCGATAATTTGTGCACTATCTTTGACCAATGTATGGAGTAAAGGGCAAGTTCACGTTCAAGTTCAAGTTGGGAATCAAACTTCAAGAATGCCGAAAAATGGGGTCAAACTTTTCCCGTTTAAGCCAAAAAGAAAAGGATGGTTGACCATCCTTAAGTGCTTAATCTGATCTCAAGTGCCAAAGTCAAGTCCAACACTATAAATGAGGGCATTTCTTGGGAGGCAATCCAATATTTTATTGCTTTCTTATTACTCTTTACATGTAGTTACTTAAATATGTTAGGTTGTGTTAGGGATATTTTCCTTTTCTTAATTTCTTAATGGGTTTATCGTTTTGTTTTTTTTTTAGTGCTATGACGTGTTTCAACTTCTCTCATGGATATTTGTGACGGTATACACTACACCAACCATTTTACATTGCCAAAGAAGCTTTCTTTTTCTCTCTTTATGCTTTTATTTTCTTTAACATTAGGTACAATATTTATTTTTAAGTGGCGGGTAGGGAGTTATCTGGATTTATAGTTGTTTGGTGTAGTTTGCTTAATTTTTACTTTAATATTTTAGTTTTTCTTTTGATCTAAGAGCTTGTTAAGATTTTTGAATTTTTTTGTGCTAATTAGTTGAATTTTTGAAATTTTCAAAAATTTTGCAATCGCTTAGCAAGGTTTTTTTTTTTTTTTTTTCTTTCTGTATGATAATTTTTGAACTGAATCGTCATTAGTGAGTAGTCAATGTTAATATTTTCCTTTTATGATTTCTGAGAGTTTTTGAACACTAATAGGAATAAATATTTTATTTTTGATACTCGTAGAGATAATTATGTAAATTCACTTATATTGCATCCCAAAACTTGTTTTCTTATATTATTGAAATGAAATGATAGACAGCTTAATTTGACTTAAAGATGAGGGTAGAGCATTTCTTTTGGATGTTTGATCCTTTCAAGACAACCCTTATTGAATTTTATCTCTAGTACCCTATTTGAACCTTGATTTGTAATGAATGGAGAGAAACACCATTCGTTTTTTTTTGGTTAAAACTCATTTACTACCCTAATGGGCTTAATAATTTCTTTGATTTTTCTAACCTAAATGATTATGAACTATATTGCACACATTTGTTTGGGGATATAATAGTGAAAGGTAGTTGAATGAGGGTTAAATTGTATGATTGAATGGTGTACATTTATGGGGCAAAGAGATGGTACTGGAAAAAAAATTTGAATTGAGAAATTTTTTTTTGACAAGTGTAGGTAGTGTCTGTCACTAGTACTTGCCTTATTTTGATACATGTAGTGCCTATCACTGATACCTAACAGTATTTGCAAGTAGTGCCCATAATTGGTACCTACATTGGTGTGTTTGTAGGTACTATCTATCATTGGTACCCGTATTAGGAGCAGACATAAAAAAATGATAAATAACTGTCCGAAGAAAAGGTTGGCATGTTGGGTTAAAATTGAAAAAGGAAGACTTTCTGTTTGCTGTATGAAATTTTTTATGGGTGTTTTTTGATTAAGTCTGGGGTTATTTTTGTGAAGGATTGGTATTTAATGTGTTGGAAAAGTAGTTTTATTTTGATGTGTGGCTAGTATTAATTTAAAGTTCTTTCTTTTGTTTGTGATATCCTTGCCCCTTCTTGATTAGCTAATACCCTAGTCTTCGTTACAAACCAAAAAGTCTTACCTGATTTAAATTAAGTTTGTTGTCTTTACTAGTAGAGATGCGTAAACTAAGTGAACTATGAGATGTTTAGAAAAATTTTAAGGGTTTGCATGATTTGATCTGAATGTCTTGAAAATCAGATTTTTATTAAATGGCTATATCATTCACACGCACACCGAATTTTATGTGTAGGTTTTATTAGCATTTGAACTCATTAGTTCTTAGATTACTTCTAATGAGGGCATGATTCTTGATTATTCATGTAGACAATTTTTGAGATGGGTTAGTTGCATTTTTAATGAGCTTATCTGTTTTAATTCTATTTTTGCTCGAGTACGATCAAAAACTAAGTGTGGGGTATTTGATAAGTTCATAAATGTAGTAGTATATTTCATCTATCGTTTACCTTCATTTTCATGTAATTTGAGCACTAATTGAGTTAATTATGAGTTTAAATGTTTTATTTTTAGTTTGTGTAGGTCTTGGATGAAAAAGGAGCCAAAAAGACCAAAAAGTTAGAAAAAAATCAAAAGGATGCAAAACGCAATGGTAGGAAGCGAATTTGGACACTCTTCGATATTTTGGTCATAAATTTCTTGTCAGGGCTCTAATTGAGATTATTCAAGATGTTTTGGAAAGGTAAGAGAAAGAGGTACAACTTTCACATTTCTGTATGTTTTGAATTTTCCAAATTCTACTAGCATCATGGTCAAAATTGAGATGGAAGTTGAAACAAAGTGTAGAGTGCGCATGTGCGCGAGGAAAGGCTGGGCAAGTGCGTGAGCCAAGATACAAAAAAAAAAAAAAGAACTTTTTCTACTGTAATTTGCACACGTGGACAAGAAAGGGCTGCGCATGTGCGCACGTCAAGTGGTTCGTAACATGAATTGCTTGTTTTGAAAATTTTTCCACCCGATTGGACTTCTTATCAAGTTTTAATGTATTTCTATCATCTTGGGGGTCTAAAATTTCGAGGTATCCTCTATAAATACCCCATTATAAGAGAAGTTGAGCATAACGTAGCAACCATTAGTTAGATTAGACATTAGAATAGAAATTTATTAGATTAGGGTAGGGTCTTATTTTTCTTTTTCAAGACTACAAGTTCATCAACTTTTTGTTCCGGCTACATTACTGAGTTTGATTTCTTGATCTATATTCAATTTAATTTCAGTTCAAAAATTATCTCTACTCCATAGTTCTAATTTAATTTTCCTGAGATTTTCTTTTCTATTTCGTTAGTTTAAATTTGTTTACAGTAAATTTTATTGCTTTTGCTAGTTTTAATTAGTTTTGGTATTTGTTCTTGATTTTTAGTATTTAAAGGTGGAACAAAATTCTTACAATTAATTTGTCTAACTAATTCGTAGGTTTGTAGACCCTAGTACTTCACCAATAGTTCTCGTGAGAATGATCCTTACCCACCTGATCTACAAACTCATATCGTATCCTTGCGAGTGTGTAAGTATTTATTAGGTCTAATAAGGCTTGATTATTACTTGTTTGTGAATTGAATTACCTAATCAATATTACACCGAACAAAAACCAATTGAGGAATTTGAAATTAAGGAGGCTATTTTTTCCATGCATCCAAATAAAGCTGTAGGCCCCGATGGTATGTCTCCAATGGCATACCATCAATTTGGATGTAGTAGATGCTACTAATAGTTTCTTTGTCTCTAGTACCTATGCTAAAGGGGATTAATGATACTGTTATTACTCTAATCCCCAAAATTGAAAATCCTATATCTGTTCATCATCTTAGGCCTATTAGTTTATCCAATATGTTTACAAAAATCATTGCAAAAATTTTGATTTATAGGCTCAAAAAAGTTCTTAGCTTTTGCATTATACACAATCAATCTGCTTTTGTCTCAAGTAGGCAAATCCTTGATAATTTCATAATTGGGCATGAGTACATTCATTATCTTAAAACTATTGGAAGTGGTAAAACTGGTTTAATGGCCCTTAAGTTGGATTTATCTAAAGCTTATGATAGGGTTGGCTAGAATTTCTTAGAAGCAGCCATGAGGAAATTGGGGTTCGGTAATGTGTGGATTAAATGGATTATGGAATGTGTTAAAACTATCTCCTAATCTATCAATGTGAATGGGCAAAGATGTGGGCACATAGTTCCTTCAAGAGGAATAAGACAATGTGATCCATTGTCACCTTATCTCTTTCCTACAAACTTTTTGTGCTGAGGAATTATCCCGTTTGTTGCAAAAATTAGAGATTTCAGAAGTTATACAGGAGTAAGAATTAATAAGGATGGGCCTGCAATTACCCACCTTTTCTTTGTTGATGATAGTCTCATATTCTGTAAAGCAAACAAGGAAGAGGCAAAAAATGTTAAAAACATTTTGGAGAGCTATGAGACCTGAAATGCCAAATGATTAATGTTGACAAGTCTCTTATTTACTTTAGCAGAAACACAAGGGGGATAAGTTAGATGTTATGCAGGAGTTAGGGGATATGAAACAAATTTCTCAAGGTAAATATTTGGGACTTCCACTTGTTATTGGGAGCCAAAGAATCAGGTTTTTTCATATATAAAGGGGAGAGTAGCTACGAAACTGCAACGGTGGAAGAAGAATACCCTAAGCCTGGCTGGGAAGGAGATCCTCATGAAGTCTGTGATCATGGCAATGCTCAATTATACTATGTCTTGATTTAAATTGTCGAAGGGCTTGTGATAAGGAAATCACAAAACTAATGACCAAGTTCGGTGGGGTGGGGATTAAAACATTAGAAAGATGCATTGTGTAAAGTGGAGTGATATGTGTGAAATTAAGGGTAAGATAGGCACTGGATTCAAAGACATTGAAAAGTGCAATATTTCTCTCCTTGCAATGCAGTGTTGGAGGTTTATTACATGTTCTAACCCACTGGTGAGCAAGATTCTGAAGGCCAAATACTACAAGAATGGATCTTTACTTGATACTACACCTCCCAAAAACAGTTCCTGTTTAAGGCAGAGTATAAAAAGTGCAAGGTCCTTTTTAAAGGAAGAACTGAAGAAAAGGGTGGGGGATGGAAGGAATATCGGAATCTTAGAGGATGCTTGGTTATTGGACAATGAAGATAGTAAGATCAGAACAAGGAAACCTGACAATTGTAATGTGCTGATGGTATGTGACCTGATTGAAAATAATAGCTGGAAAGAAGATGTGATTAGGAGTTTGTTTTGTAGCATACATACACACTAGGTTCAAAGTCGCGGTCGCTGTAACGGTCGCGGAACGTATCGTTCCACATCGGTTTGGGTGTATCGGTTGCGTATCGGGCGCCATGCATATTTTGTTATATACAAAATCTAAAAAATTCTAAAAAGAAAATTAAAAAATATACAACACTACAACAAATTAAGTTGTCAAATTAAATTAGCAAAATACAATCACAACTAGATATTAATTGTAGTTGTTTATTATACATAGAGAATGATAAATCGTAGCACCACAAAATACCACAAATATATTAAGATCTCCTTCCACAAGTGTGAGTTCACACCAATGTGTGGCAGATATTCTTAGTTCAGCGCATGAAATCAAGCTCCCTAACAGCCTAAAAAGAAGGAATGAGGAAAGTCTTCTCAACTAGTTTAGATGAAATTCCACTAATCAGGACCAATCTTTTCACCTTCTGATACCTTGGGGCACTATCTTTTCTTCAGCCTGCTGTGTGTTGTGGTGTAATAGGAATCAAAGGTTTTTCCAACCAGGACATCAAATTTCCCCTCCTCTCTCAAACAATCTCACTTTCAGCTGAGCACTTCTTTATTGGACCTTCTCAGCTTAGTAAGAAAGAGTTCAAATTCTTACAAACTGGTTTCCTCCTAGAGCTGGTTTTCTCAAATTGAATACTGATGGTGCTTCAGGGGGAAGAGATGTCCTGGCTGGAGCAGGGGGAGTCATCAGGCATCACTTGGGACACTTTGTGGCCGGATTTAGCATAAGAATTGGAATAGCAAACAACATTCAGGCTGAATTAAGGGGATTAATGGATGGTTTAAGGATTGCCAGGAATCTTAATATCCAGAAGTTGGAAGTGAAACTTGATGCTGCTGCAGTCATTGAATTAGTTAAAAATGCAGATGTAAAGTTTCGTGACTGCAGGTTGTTGATGGAATCCTTCCAGGAAATCAGCAGCAAACATATATTTCGTGAAGCGAATTCTATAGCAGACTATCTGGCACAAAAGACAGTGGAGCATGATGACATTTTTGTGTATTTTGATCATAGGCCTTCTGAATTAGCCCAGCTTCTGGAAAATGATGTAAGGGGAATCTGTTTTCCCAGAATGGTGCCCAGCACCTGAACATTTGTTCTGTCATGTTTTCTGTTTTTTCAATTTAATATAATGCACTTTTAATTACCAAAAAAAAGACATATACTGACCATGGACAACAAGAGGCTAGTTGGGTTTACAGTTGAGGCTTGGCCGAGTCGACTCACCGCGTTCGGCCGAGTCAGCGTCCCACCCAACTGAAGCGTGGAGAATCGGCCGAGTCTTCCCGTTCCGATGCCGATTCCGGCGTCTCCGATATGTCCCAGTTCCCACTGGTACCGGTGGGCTCCGTTCCGGTTCCGACTCGGCTGAGTCTTCGAACCCATGGATGCTACCATTGAGCTATTTCCTTAGGAAGGCCAGTTATGTTTGGCCCCATTCTAAGCAGGGAATTTACTCTGTTAAAACTGGATATGCTAGAGAAAAGGAGAAGGGAATGAAAATAGAGAAGCAAGGAGAGTTTGTGGCACAAACCAGTACCCATATAGGAGCCTCAAAAATCTGGAACTTGCTTTGGCAATTGCAGGTAAAACATAAAATAAAGCACTTCCTGTGGAAGTGCTTGCACCATGCTGTTCTTATGAAATCATTGTAAGGAGGACAGGTAGGGGATAATATTTGCAAATACTGTGGAGAAGATATATAGACCATTGAACATATGATTTTCTTTTGTGAAAAGGCACAGTTGATATGGAAAGCTTCACCAGTTAGATGGGAGGGGCTAAGCGATCTTAGATTGCTTCAGCAGGTAGAGATGGAGGGAAAGACCATGTGGAAATCGCAGATTATTTGGCAGATTCGAAAGGGGATAAACAATGATTTTTTCAATGAGGAGAGGAGTCCCTTTATGCATTCGGTGCAAAGGGCGATGAGTGAATGGCTAGAATTTGTAGAAACACAAGGGGGATGACTATGGAAGCAAGGTGGAAACTGCTGGATCTACAAATCGGCAAGATGGGACAGAATGGAGAACACCACAATCTGTCTTTGTTAAAATTAACACTAATGCAGTAGTGAAGGGAGAAGATAGAAGAGCAGGAAGAGCTGGGATAGCTAGAGATAAGCAGGGAAGAGTACTAAAATGTTGGACAACTACAACACTAAAAGTTGGGAACGCATGGATGGAGGAGGCCCTAGCAATCAGGGAAGCTATGTGCATGGCAGAGGATGCTGGGAAATGCATCATTTTCGAATCAGATAATAAAGGGATTGTGGAAAAATTGACTAAGCAGGAGACACTAGACATACACATTGGGCTGATTTTGGAGGGTATTCTTTGTCTTGCTAAATAGTTTCAATATTGCTTCTATAGTTATGTAAATATAAAAGGCAACAATGTAGCACGTTGTTTAGCTAAATTTGCTAAGAATCTTATAATAGGTGTTGGAGTATTTTATAAAAAAATACGTATAACTTTTCAGTTATAATTTACTAACATTATTGGAAAGTTTACAGACGCTAGAACTTGTGTAATAGTTATTATTAATAAAAATATGGCCGTTATGTAATGAATTTGAATAATAAATTTTGTAACCGAAATATATTTATCATTTGTTAATGCTATTGAATTTGAATAATGAATTATCATTTATCCTACTTTAAATTCACAATAATTTTAAATGCTTTAAATTGCAATTAAAATCTATTTATTTTACTTTAATTCTAAAGGTTTAACTCCTCTTATTTTTTAATTTATAAATAGGGTGATTATAAGAAGAAATCACTAATCCTTTCTCACTATGACCTATTTACAATCTTTCTAACTTCTACTTATGATAATACTATAATACTATGGACAAAGAAAGGTGTGTGGGGAAACTTCTGCTTCTCTTGGTTGTGCAGATCAAAGGGAAGTAACAACCTTGAGTTGGGCTGTTATATTCTGGAGAAGACAGGTTATAATCTTTTGCCTCGGAGTGAAAGAAGCTCCATAGCGGCGTGAATCGTTTTAAAGAGAGCGAATATGTGCTTCATCCCTACTATACTTCTTGGTAGCAACTTGTTCGTGCAAAACGCTACAAAGTTTTTTTCCCTGTTATTGTGGAAAACGAGATAATATTTATATTGTTAACCTTTTGTTTAAATTATTTGTGATATTTATTATAATTAACATGATTTTTTGTGATGACGAATCAATAATTTTATGACGATTAGTCCAAAATTTAAAAGAAAATGTCACAAGTGACACTGGAATAGTTGCTTTTATCATTACAAGAACCTTACATAAATTTTGAAGTTTATCCTACAATATTTGAAAATAACAGTGAAGTCTAGTAGGATTGGTAACTACGAACGAAGCATCAAGATTTTACAGGAAGGAGATTTTATTCCACCGGAGTCAATTATGTTGGATAAACTTTCCAAATATCTCAAATTTACACTACGCATGAGAAGTATTATAGTTTATAACTAATTTCTTTTGTGGACTCATGTTGTTTAGATCCAGTGATTAGTTTTGCCCTCCAAAGTAGTACAATTAAACTCATCATCAAGTTTGTTTAGTGCATCTGAGCTTGCAATTTTTTTAATTGCTGAGATTATGATCAGTTCAGTCTTTCAACTGGAAATGATATGCTAACATATTTTCTGTCGGTTTCTATGAAAAATCGAATTTGGAATGTGGAAAACTTCTTCATGCCTTTAGACAAGGATTGCCAGAGGTTTATGCCAGTTGATAAGAAACAAATCTAGATATAATCTACTAAGAGATTAATAAATTGAAGCTATTATTTGCATCTATTCATTGGTTTGGTGACATGATATGTCAATTTGTATTTGAGGTTTTACCATGAGTTTCTTTGCATGACTTTTTCAATCATTGTGTTCTATCTGTTACTGATTTTCAGTAGTCACATTTTGCTCACACTTTTAAGGAACATAAGTGTCAAAAAAAAAAAAAAAAAAAGTGTTTCGGGAAATTTCGAGGACGAAATTTTTGTAAGGAAGGTAGAATGTGAAATCTCAAATTAGCTTTTAGGTTTTGATATTTATTTATTGTTTAAATATAAAATAATTATAAGAGTCCTAACCAATAAAATAATTTACGATTACTAGTCTACTTTGATCACTATTGATTAGTAGTATATATCCTATAATGAGTAGTATATATTTTTTAGTCTATCATATATCCTACAGGTAATAGATTTAACATTTTATATAAATATACATAGTTGATATCTGATGTAATTTTTTCTCACGTTACGCAAATTTTGGGAAGAGAGCAACTAGTCTACACACAAAAGGTTAGCCTCATTTATTCCAAACTTTATTTATTAAATTTGTTTTATTATTTTGATTTAATTATATAGTTACTTATATTATGTTTTAATTTAATTAATGAGTTCGGGTTAATTGGAATATTAAATCATGATTAGATTGTATAATTTAGGTTCGAGTTTATACTGAAAAGAAGTTAAGGAAATATTTTTTTTTCTATAATTCTTGGAAGAATTAATTATTTCTATTAAAAAAATGAAATGATCTCTTGTTTTTGAAAATTATTTATTTTCTAATATAGCAAAAGTAAATAAATTTTTAAAAAGAATAACAAAAAAAAAAAAGTCGCCGGAGAAGTTGATCGAAGATGATGCAGGAATTCGGGGAAAGAGAAAGTAGAATTAAAAGAATTTTTTAAAAATTATAGGAATAACCCCAAAGTTTTACAATATTTATAGTAAGGCCTAAAATATTTTAAATTAGAGTCGAATTAAGTCCTTATCTTCAACTTCTATTTGTCTATAGATTACCTCTAATGATTTTATAAAGACATTAGTAGTCCTTGATGGTTGCTAGAAATTACAGAATGAACCTCACAGTTTAGAAATATTTTACTAAGACCCATAAAAGTTTCGATAATTGACAAATTGAACCCCATAACTTTAATAAAGTTAATAAATGACCTTCAAAAGTTTTGTAAGGTACACAAAGGTTTCCAAATGACTTTCTAAAGTTAACAAAGTACCCCAGCGTATTTTAAAAGCTATCTAAGGCTGCCCTTAATGGATTTTCAAAGTTACTAAAGCGCCCATGAATGATTTTCTAAGTTTATAGAAAATGCCTTAATATTTTCTAAATTATTAGTAAAGTTCTAAAAAAATAAAAAAGAAAAAAAAAGTTTTAAATGATTGTAATAATGTCCCGAAAAGTTTTTTTGCAAAGTTGTAATAAGGTACCATAAGTTTTGAAAACAAGTAATAAATGTATTTTTGACTTGATATAAACTTATAAGCAAACATGATTTGATTATTTTGGATAAACCAACATATGAAAAATATTATTTTTGAATTAGAACTCAAATGTTTTCTAAAAGTTACCAATTCTAATACAAAAATGATTTTAAGATATTAATAGTAAAATTCTTTGATCTCACATAAATAGTCACGATTATTGAACCTAAGAATGGATTAGTGTATTATGTCTAGGATATTGAAAATAGGGTTTTATAAAAATTTGTTAAGGGGATAATTACTTGAATTATTAGTAATAAGATATTATTAGAGACCTTTTATTATTAAGAAGTATCAACAAGGAACAAAGTCAAGTAAAGGCACAATTAAGGACCATTTGAGGTAGGTGGTGCTTGCTTCTGTACTGTCAAAATTGTATTCCTAAATTATGTTTTTTAGAAATTATTTTATGACTGTGCATAATTCCTAAAAATGGTGAAATGTGTTTTTGCACAAGAATTATTTTGCTATGAAATTTTGGATCATGTATGGTTATGTGACTATTTGGTTTTAAAAGTGTATGGAAATGCATTATATGTATAGTTTTGACTACGCATGACATGTATGTGTTGTATGGGTAATAATAAGATATTGTGGCTCTAAACGAACATGAAATAGTCGGTAGGGGTTATAATCCTAAATTAGAGTCAAGAAAGACTTGACACCAGAGCCATGAGACACTTGGCAACACAGAGTCAAGAAAGACTTGACAATAGAGCCAAGAAAGACTAGGCAATGCAAGAAGAAGGTGAAGAAGAACTGCAGAACTTTTTGACAGCCTTTACTTTTCTAGTGAAGTTAATCACTAGGCTGAGTACTCAGAAGCCGTTGATTGCCTGTTAGTTTTGAGCCATTTAAATGGATGCATGTTTTTTGATATGAAATTATGTATGTTGCATGAAAGTACAAGTCATGAAGAAATGTTACATGATATATGAAGAATGCCACGAGTATGTGACTTTATTTCGTTACATATTTTACAAGAATGGTGTTACATGTTTTACAAGAATAATTTGGATAAAAGCATGAGCATGTGATAATATGATATTTATGCATGAGCTGTATATAAGGAAGTACTATCTACTGGGCGACTTGTCGCTCACCCCATGTTTCTTATATTTTTGTACAGAAGACGAATACGAGTATGTATTAGATGAAGATAAGGACTAAGTGTTCGACAGCAAGGAAGGAATTTAAGGTGGTCACTACCTTAGGGATTTGTTTATAGGTTTATTCTTGTAAGTTAAGCCTACGTGCTCTTAATGATTATTCATGTTTAACGATTGTGTCATTTGTTTATGATTTGGTAAAAGCCGCACTATTTCAAGTTAATACATTTTTAGAGAACTATTATGGTTAGATGTTTAAAGTAAATAGTAATGCTATGATGCCTTGTATTCTTGGAATTTGCTCTTGAAGATACGGCAAATGACACGTGCCTGACAAGTGCGGGTCAGGGGCGTGACATTTTAAATAGTACCAGAACTTAGGTTATGACCTTTGTAGTGTGTCATAGGTTAGACACTTATGATGCCGGAATCTGAGATTTAAACATAGTTAATAAGAATAAGAATTACCAATGACTTAGATGGTAAGTGAAGTGTGGCACAATGGAAGCATGCCCTCCTATGTTTGTCTATTGAAATAAAGGAACCCCACCATTTTTATTGTTATTTCGATGGTGAACTCTGTAGCATGATTTAAGCAAGATGCTTAAATTAATGGCCTCTAGGATTTGGATGCAAGCTAGATAAATAGGAAGTATCAAATATTGGATGTTAAGTTAATTTGGCGCAGTGAAGCATAGTAAGCCCATAACCCTCAAGTCTTAAGGAATTAGGAAATGAAAAAGGGAAATAAAGAATAAGTAAATCCCCATTACATTAGTATTTAATCAAGGAATTTGGAATTTTGGACCATGGAATTTCAAAAGGAGGAAGAAGAATTCCTAAAGGATTACAATAGTCACGTTTTGGAATGATACTAGAATTTCATACTACCTTGTTAGTAAAATTGAATTGTTCACTAAAATTTTATATGTCGAATAGGATATCTCATGCTCTAAATTGTGAGTTATTATATCAATTGACAATTATTTAATTATTAAGAAAGTATTATTTTGGAATAAAATATTGCTTTGGCTTGTATAAAGTATATTTCGAGTTATTATTGTTTTATATTGAAAATTTGCACTACTATCGTAGAAAGGTATATAGTGCTTGAATTAGCTATGCAGATATATGTTCATCTCTATTAGTAATAAGGTAATTGTTAGGACATAAGATTTTTAGACTCTCGTCTATAGGATAATGATTATATGGTAGGAGTTAAAGTCTAAAGAATACTAAAGCAAATCTAGTGCAAATGGGATTTGTTTTTCCAGCTCCAATAAAGAAAGACACTTGTAGCAAGGAAAGTTTTGAGAGCGTGTGAAAAACGAAGAGAGCTCTAGTGCTAATCCTACAAGAACGTGGGATCATTAGTAGATATTGTGTAGTATGCTTGGAGCTTGTAGTTGACGAAAAAAAAATATAGTGAAGTGACGACCTTGGGATTGTTAGCCAAATTTTTACAAGATAGAAATCTAATAAAAAGGGTATATCTGATGACTCTCTAACAGATGAGTAATTGAAGGACAATAAAGTGATGACATTTGGCTGAAATTCCTCCTTAAGGCAACGATTTGACATAGCTGTAAAAGATATTTTTGTAATTATCCTAAGGACTAGAGGAGGAATTGAAGTAAATTGAAAGGACATGGTTTCATAAGAATTCGAGGAATAAATAATGCTTAGGGTAATTTCACTACGACATGTGTCACCCTTTGAGAATAATTACTACTAAGTGTGTAACCCTAATTGACTAATTGATTCGTTAAGTAAATGTAAGGGTGACTATGTGAAAGAAAAAGTATTCGTGTATGCATAGAATTATGGATTGGGAGAAAGATTAAGTATTAGACTATGATATTTCTAACTTTGACATAGTGAATCTTATTGATTTATGGAGAATAAGAAATTAGAAAGGAAGGAATGTGATCTAAGAACATGAATGGCTTAGTTTTTAAAGTTATAAGCCTTATAACTTAAAAAGGATTTGCGTTATAGCATTCGTATCATTTTGTTTGTGGAATTTTAGCCTGCTATTTGGACACCACTGATTTAAATATCACTAAGTGGTTATTTAGTTATGGTGATTCACTAATGAATCTATTAATTACAAATTTATACTTATAACGTTTGGATATGATTTCTCATGATATTAGTAAATTTGAAAAAGATACTCTTGTTAGCACTTGGTTTAGATAAATTTGATGAGCGTTGGACTAAATACTAAGCTAGTTATTCTAATATGGAAAATAGAAATCTTGACTAATTTGAAATGATCGGAAATACCTCTTAAAAGGAAAAGTTGGTGATGAAAGTTTGGTTTTAAATTGTTAAGTGATATATCAAACGATTTTGTTAGAACATGTATTTGTATATTTCGAAGTCAAGAATTAACATAGTTCCAAAACTTGTGATAAATTCATTTGGAAACAAGGTCCTAAGTCTAAATTTAGTCCAATAGACAAAGTAACGCTTGTCTAAGGACAAGGAGTCGATAAGGGACAAGTAATCATACATGTTTGATACTATTGATGAGGGTGTTAGTCAATAACTACAAGAGAATTATTAGACTTACCAATACAAGGATAGTAATGTTAGAGTTTTCAACAACAAAAAAAAAGTGTTTCGGGAAGTTTCGATGACGAAACATTTGTAAGGAGGGTAGAATGCGAAACCCCAAATTTTTAGGTTTTTATATTTATTTTTGTAATGATTGTTTAAATATAAAATAATTATAAGAGTCCTAGCCAATAAAATAATTTACGATTAGTAGTTTAATTTGATCACTATTGAGTAGAAGTATATATCCTATAAGGAGTAGTATATATCCTATAGGTAATAAGATTTAACACTTTATATAAATATACATAGTTGGTATCTGATGTATTTTTTCTCACGTTACACAAATTTTGGGAAGAGAGCAACTAGTCTACACATACAAAAGGTTAGCCTCATTTATTCCAAGCTTTATTTATTAAATTTGTTTTATTATTTTGATTTAATTATATAGTTACTTATATTATGTTTTAATTTAATTAATGAGTTCAAGTTAATTGAAATATTAAATCATGATTAGATTGTATGATTTAGGCTCGAGTCGTACTAAAAAGAAGTTAAGAAAATATATATATTTTTCTATAATTCTTGGAAGAATTAATTATTTCTGTTAAAAAAAATGAAATATTGTTCTTGAAAATTATTTATTTTCTAATATAGCAAAAAGTAAATAAATTTTTGAAAAGAATAATAATAAAAAAAAGTCGCCGGAGAAGTTGATCGAAGATGATACAGGAGTTCGGGGAAAGAGAAAGGAGAATTAAAAGATTTTTTTAAAAATTATAGGATTAACCCCAAAGTTTTAGGATATTTAAAGTAAGGCCTAAAATATTTTAAATTAGAGTCGAATTAAATCCTTTTCAACTTCTGGAAATTATAGATTACCCCTAATGATTTTATAACATTAGTAGTCCTTGATGGTTACTGGAAATTACAGAATGAACCTTACAGTTTAGAGATATTTTACTAAGACTCATAAAAGTTTCGATAATTGACAAATTGACCAAAGGAACTTTAATAAAGTTAATAAATGACCTTCAAAAGTTTTGTAAGGTTTCCAAATGACTTTCTAAAGTTACCAAAGTACCCCTGCGTATTTAAAAAGCTATCTAAGAGCCCTTAATGGATTTTCAAAGTTACTAAAGAGCCCATGAATGATTTTCTAAGTTTTTGTAAAATATCTCTACCGAAAAGGCCTTAATATTTTCTAAATTATTAGTAAAGTTCTACAAAAAAAAAAAGAAAAAAAAGTTTTAAATGATTGTAATAATGATCCGAAAAGTTTTTTTGCAAAGTTGTAATAAGGTAACATAAGTTTTGAAAACAAGTAATAAATGTATTTTTGACTTGATATAAACTAATAAGCAAACATGATTTGATTATTTTGGATAAACCAACATATGAAAATATTATTTTTGAATTAGAACTCAAATGTTTTCTAAAAGTTACCAATTCTAATACAAAAATGATTTTAAGATATTAATAGTAAAATTCTTTGATCTCACATAAATAGTCACGATTATTGAACCTAAGAATGGATTAGAGTATTGTGTCTAGGATATTGAGAATAGGGTTTTATAGGAATTTGTTAAGGGGATAATTATTTGAATTATTAGTAATAAGATATTGTTATTTTATTTTTAAGGAGTATCAACAAGGAACAAAGTCAAGTAAAGGCACAATTAAGGACCATTTGAAACGGTAGGTGGTGCTTGCTTCTGTACTTTCAAAATTGTATTCCTAAATTATGTTTTTTAGAAATTATTTTATGACTGTGCATAATTTCTAAAAATCGTTGCTGAAGAATTATTTTGCTATGAAATTATGGATCATGTATGGTTATGTGACTGTTTGGTTTTAAAAGCGTATGGAAATGTATTATATGTATAGTTTTGACTACGCGTGACATGTATGTGTTGTATGAGTAATAATAAGATATTATGGCTCTAAGCGAACATGAAATAGTCGGTAGGGCTTATAATCCTAAATTAGAGTCAAGAAAGACTTGACACCAGAGCCATGAGAGACTTGGCAACACAGAGTCAAGAAAGACTTGACAATAAAGCCAAGAAAGACTTGGCAATGCAAGAGGAAGGTCAAGAAGAACTACAGAACTTTTTGATAGCCTTTTCTAGTGAAGTTAATCACTTGGCTGAGTACTTAGAAGCCGTTGATTGCCTATTAGTTTTGAGCCATTTAAAATTGGATGCATGTTTTATGATATGAAATTACGTATGTTGCATGAAAGTACAAGTTATTAAGAAATGTTATATGATTTGTGAAGAATGCCACGAGTATGTGACTTTATTTCGTTACATGTTTTACAAGAATAATTTGGATAAAAGCATGAGCATGTGATAGTATGATATTTATGCATGAGCTGTATATATATGTAACAACATGATCTAGCGGGAGTAAGTACTATATATTGGGCGGCTTGTCGTTCACCCTATGTTTCTGATATTTTTGTACAGAAGACGAATACGAGTATGTATTAGTTGAAGATAGGGACTAAGTGTTCGAGAGTAAGGAAGGAATTTAATGTGGTCATTCTATTAGGGATTTGTTTATAGGTTTATTCTTGTAAGTTAAGCCTGCGTGCTCTTAATGATTATTCATGTTTAACGGTTGTACATTTGTTTATGATTTGGTAAAAGCTGCACTATTTGAAATTAATACATTTTTTGAGAATTGCTTCTGCTATTGTCATGGTTAGATGTTTAATGTAAAGAGTAATGCTATGATGCTTTGTATTCTTGGAATTTGCTCTTGAGGATACGGCGAATGACACGTGCCTGACAAGTGCGGGTCAGGGCGTGACACTTTCGATTAGAATGAAATTTGATGCTTAATATTTTGAAATGAATATAGTCATATGGAAATACTACAAAATACTTATACCACTGAATTGCATACTTTGAAATAAGGAAATACTGGGGGTTCCGATTCACTAATTGAATAGGAATTGTGTGGTTAATGGTCGTCAATAAATGTTTTCATCATATTGTTGAGACAAGTTATTATGCAATAAATTAGAATCAATATAATCAGAGCAAATTTGACATTGAATTTGTAACTTGAGATGTTGACTTTTCTGAACCCTTAAAAGATTAAAAGAAAAAAACTGGATATTATTCTCAAATGCCTCAGTTCACAACATGATGCTGGAATGTTGTGCAAAAGATTACAAGTAAACTTACCATCAAATCTGTCTGAATTCAATGCATGTCAGCATATGCGTTGATGTGCTGGTTTGTTGATGCAAATAGAAGCCAACTTGCTTAGCTAATTTGGTAGCTCCAGAATTTTTTTTTGAGTTACGCAGTACATGTGTTCTAGTTTTTTGACTGGAAATCATGTGTCAAATTGGGAAAGGAACTTCAAAACTTTCACACACTGTGTAGTTGTTATATTTCACGATAGACAGTTTGTATCTATTTTATTGTACTTGAGAAGAGATTCAGATCTTAACAATATTGATTAACAAGAAAGATTATATTAATATTGAGATATTTGTAGTTTGTGCATTGATACCCTTATAGGAGGAAAAATTGTGTGATATTATGATTTCGTTTTATCTTGTGAGTATAAATAAATTCTTGATCTTGAAATATAAAAATAAATATTATGTCTTAAATTATTATATTTGAGTATGTGCAGAATGATACTCACAAACAATTGTTGCAGATATCAATATCTTGAAAGTAAATAATGTGTGATTCTTGATACTTTCTTGCAAAAAGAAAATTATGGAGATTTATTAAACTGTCTCCTTATAGGTTATTAGAATACTAGACATTCAAAAAGTGAATAAGACATATGAAAAAAATTAAGTACCTCATAATAGTAGACTATTCATCATCAATGATGATAATTCCTAATAAATAGTCTACTGGTCACTAGAGAATAAAATATTGAGAAAAATGTGACTTCACCTAATGTGAATATATGTACATCTATTTAATGGCTATAATTACATGAGAAATTTTCTCACCAGTATGATGATATCGTGCAACTATTATCTCGAGAAATTTTAAAATATTTTGACTTAAATGTCAAAATCTCATATATTTGTTATTCTAATAATTTGTGAAAAATATAAATGCCAACCTTGCGGCAAAGATATGAGGTATATTGAAGGAATGTGGCTTATGCCTAAAATTTATTAAATTGGAATCATCTATGAGGATCTTCTACCTAGGAACTGGAGATCCCAAGAATTAGGTTGAAGAAAAATGGATCATAGAATGGTTTGGGAGAAAAGCATGCAATTGGTGACTAATTAAATAAGTCCATTCCTATGGAGTAAAGCATGTATGTGATCCTATGACGAGAAGGTTGAGATTCAATATCTTAATGAGTTCTATTAACCTTATGGGTAGGATGTCTTAGTCATGGGAGCATTTTTGATAGACTCACCTAATGAGTGTGGAAGTGGGGCTGCTTTCTATGAGAATTTGGCTAATTCTCTAGAGCACTCATGAATTTGGGATAAAGCACAAGGTCATAATGTGTTGGTTTAAGAAACTTATATTAACACCTTGAATATCATGTGTGTGACATAGTCCTACATACCCTAAAGCAATCTTAATTAGTTTCAAGGATTAGCCACTTTGACTCTAATATGGAGATTATGGAAGCACTAAGTGAAGGTTTCAAGGTATTGCCACTTTCATTATGCATGGTATTCTCACCTTGTACATAAATATATAATAGTATACTTATTTTTTATTAAAATAAGTGGAGGATTGTTGTAGTATTTTAATAAAAAAATACATACAACTTTTCACATTATAATATACTAGCATTATTGGGAAGTTTTATAACATGTGTAATGGTTATTATTAATAAAAATATCACCGTTATATAATGAATTTGAATAATAAATTTTGTAATCGAAATATATTTATCATATGTTAATGCTATTGAATTTGAATAATGAATTATCATTTATCCTACTTTAATTCACAATAATTTTAAATACTTTAAATTGTAATTGAAATCTATTTATTTTACTTTAATTTTTAAGGTTTAACTCCTAATTTTCAATCTATAAATAGGGTGATTTTAAGAAGAAATCACTAACCCTTTCTCACTATCATCTATCTACAATCTTTCTAACTTCTATTTTTTATAATAATACTATGGACATAGAAAGGTGTGTGGGGAAGCTTTTGCTTCTCTTGGTTGTGTAGATCAAAAGGAAGCAACAATCTTGAGTTGGGCTAAATAGTGTTGTATTTTGAAAGCGACGCGTTGTAATCTTCTGCATCAGAGTGAAAGAAACTCCATAGCACTACTGTACTTTTTGGTAGTAGTTTATTTGAGCAAAATGATACAAAGTTTTTTTTTTCTTGTATTGTGAAAAACGATATAATATTTATATTGTTAATTTTTTATTTAAATTATTTGTGTTCTTCATTATGATTAACATGATTTTTTGTGATGACGAACCAACGATAGGTGTTGTGTGAAATGATAACTTCTTGTGGCTAGAAAATCTAGCACAAGCAGATATGAGGGCAGTTGCCCAGTGACTTTTGTATTTTCGTCATTAAATCAATACAATTATCATTTTGACAAAAAAAAACAGTGTATCGATCCTAACAGTTGAAGATTTTACATTTAAAAGATCACATTAATATTAAGCAGCAGCCAATTAAGATTAATGA
This sequence comes from Cinchona pubescens, assembly GCA_025175665.1. Taxonomy (NCBI): domain Eukaryota; kingdom Viridiplantae; phylum Streptophyta; class Magnoliopsida; order Gentianales; family Rubiaceae; genus Cinchona; species Cinchona pubescens. The sequence goes on along the minus strand of JANKKI010000055.1, from coordinate 2,645,202 downwards.
TGAGGTCTTTAGTTCAATCCATTTTGGTCGTGGTTCTCATCGCAATTGCCATTGGTAACTTAGGCCGCTACAAGCTGTCTTTTTCTCCTAAGATTGGGGTGTCTCTCTGTGTGTGTTATACATTAATTTTAACATGAACAATATACATACATGTCTTAATCATATGTTGAAAATCATCATCTTCATTATTATTATTATTCTCTTCCTCGTTATCATTTCCAAAGGTGGGAGCAACAAATGCTGTGAAATCGTTGAAGACAAAAATCCTCTCAAGAAGACTTCAGTAATTTTGTGTAGGTTGTTCTGGAAATGAAGATTGTGTTGCCAAGTATCCTGAAACGCCCACTTGCTAGACTTTAGGCTCGTCCTTGGGCGAGTGAGTGAAGAATGATTATGAATACGCATATTGCCCATGCATGCATTTCTGCTCTCAGTTTTCGACTTGGTGTTTTAATTTCACATCATATTGCTTTTTTATTTTATTGTTTGTTGAGCAGTCTTTTATTTTTTTTATTTTTCTTAAATAAATTCTGACGACAACCTTAGGTTTGGTGATCTACATGAAGACGTGTCCTAGATTTTTTTTTTTTTTTAATTTAGTACACCAAGTCATCAATCGTAGTGTGTGGCACATAATAACTTAATTACTCAATGCAGGGCACACCTTAAATTTATTATGTGCGCACATATTCTGTGAACAACTAATTAGAAAATATTGTGCATTGAAAATGGCGGTAACTTCTGTAGGGATTAATTAGAAAATGGATGAATATAGAACTAGAGTTCTCTATGTAATAACATTTAACACTCATATTTTTCTGTTTCAACGTGAACTCTTTTTTGTCAAAATTAAAAATGAATCCCAATTATTCAAGATTTTATTTGATCAGATTAAGGGTAAACAGCGAAGAAGGTGAAGACCATAGCAGGCTAATTCTCCAAATACCTTACAAATTAGGTACCGATTCGTGTATTCTGAAATTGCATACTATGTACAAGAAATACATAAAAAAAAACATTTAACAAAATTATGTATTAAGTACCAATACTCGTACGACATTGCAAAAGATATTGCGTATTGGTATGAATTCGTTCTATCCATTCTCATCTTGGTTCTCTTTGCCGTTTGCAAGCTATGTGTGTGTAGTTTGTACTCTTTTACATGAACACAATAAGTCAATCATAGATGAAAAAACATTATCGTTTCCAAATATTTAATCAACACTAGTACTCGTGGAAACGTTAAGACAACTTCCACAAAGAAGAAAACTTCTACAAGATTTAGTGGTTGTGACGCATGCATATGCGAACTGTAATACTTGTCCTTCAAATCCGATCGAATTGCTTCACGTGAGCGCTTGTGTACCTGTCCTAACGGAGCCGCAGCAGTTGAACGATGAAGAATGATTACATCTACACATATTAGCCTTACATTTGTGCTCTCAGTTCTAACTATCGGTGTGTTTGGTTGGATTGAAAGTATTTTTTAGAATTATACTTGGTGTCTGAACATTAGGATACGTTTTCCACTATGAAATAATTTCCAATTTTTTTTGGACTGAAAATAACTTACAAATTTATTGAGTTTAAATTATTAGTTTAGCAATAATATTAAAACTTAAAAACATACTTTTATAAGTTCAATTACTAATTTATTTTTGTTTTACATTCTTGTTCTATTTGCTCTAGGTTGGTAAGAGTTTGTGGGTGTCAAACAAGTAGTAAAATTAAACCCTTTCACAATTAATCAACACTTTCACTCTCGCAAGTATATGAGATAAATTTGTAAATTAATAATAAGAGTGTGTCGTTCCCACAAGGATTGGGATGGTGATTGCTAGGCTTTTGTAGTCATTATACTATAGACAAGCAATCAAGGGATTTGTCGCTAACTATCAAAATAATTAACTAGGCAATCTTTAAATAAAATAAGTAATTTAACTATTTTAAGAAAGCAGGTAAAGACTATTACTAATTCGGACTCTAGCAAGTAATGTGTAAGCATAGAAAGCCATAAAAAGTGGTCTAGACTGCAACAAAGCACAAGTCTAACAGAGTAATTAAAAACTAGATTAAGCAAGCAAGCAAGACTATTTCTGATAAACTACATTTAGAACTAAATTAGGAAAGTTATTAAAATTCTAGACTAGGGGGAGATATTTAAAACTTGAAAAACAAGTAAAATTCTTGACTAAGAAAGCTAGTAAATTGTTATATTAGGAGAGCAATTAAGGTAATTAACCAAACAACTAATTAAATGCTAAACTAGGAAAGTAATTAAAAATCTACACTAAGAAATAATGAAAGATGTTAAACTAGGAGGGCAGATTAAAAGACAAAACTAACAAAGTATACTAAATACTAAACTAGTGGTACTTGGAGGTAGTAGGAAGACATTAAGAATAAAGTTACTAAAATAAGCAATTCCTATATTAGAAAGTAGAAGGTTCTTCATTTTTGCCATTTTTGAAAAGTTAGAAAAATGGAAGAAATCTTGATTTAAGTTAATGATTTGGTCTAAAAGCTAGATTTAATAAAAACTCACTACTAATTAAAGCATTAACATTAAGAAAAGCAAGAATTACACCAAGATCTACTAATTAATCTAAAATTTAAACTAAATCTTAAAAATGAGCGAGAATTTGATATAACTAAACTGCAAGTTTTAAAATGAGAAAATAGGTAATCGTGGTATAAAATAAAAGCTAATGAAAAGCCCAATAATTTAAGATTAGAAAGATTAAATCATACAACTAGATTAAAAACTAAAATTAGAGTTTAGAAAAAGAGAAAAATATTAATGACAGGACTACTCCTAAAGGCCGCACTATTCTACCTACTAGTACATCTACAACTATGTGTTCTTGGTGTAGACTCTAGGATATTTTTAAAAATCTGATGGTTAAAGTGCTGTCTGACTCAATTGACTGTGGTCACTATTTCTCTCATACAAATTCAGTGACCACGGTTAATGTCCAGTTTCTTGTAATTGCTTGTTGACAGCGGTTACTGAAATTGCTCCTTGATGTTGTTGACTACAGTTATTGACACTTTGAAGTTGTAGTAGTTGATGACCGCGGATATTGATTTGTCTTCTTGATAATCTTGACCATACAGTTAATGAGAGTTCAGCAGCATTGGACTTTGTCTTCCATTTCCATGTAATGAACTCTTCCATTCTTTCAACTCGCTATCAAATCTCCAAATATTTCATATAAAATACACTAAAATCGCTAAGTCAAAATGCACATAAAATCACTAAGTGTCAATTAAATCCAATTTAGTGCATAATTACTATAAAAAATCTTAATATTACTCTAAAGTCATAAAAAAATACAATTAAGCATAAATATGAACAAATCTGAATGGAACTAACATGACCAAAATTATATAGTACTTAAAGGTAAACTAAATCTATGTAATAGAACTATCACACCCTCAAACTGAGCGTTATGCTAGTTTTGAGCAAAACAAGAATGAAAAGGACTAAGTACACTATCCATTCAAGTGATCGTGAATTGACATTTGGAAAAGTGTAACATGTTCAACCACTTTCACATTTCAAAAAGTGTAACTAATTGCAAGCTTTACTTTGATAATTGAAGAATTAGTAAAAATGGGCAATTTAATTTCAAGTTGTTCAAAGTAAATAAATTGATTTTCTAAAAAATTAGATTCAAGTGTTGGAAGATCACTAAAACTTGTTTTAAGAAGTACTAAAGATGCAAATGAACATGCAATGATATTTGTCAACATTGCAAGATTTAACAAAGAGCATCAATTGAAGCAATATTTTCATCCACAAATCTCTAAAATCTTATAACCTAGATTAAGGATCATATATAACTTTCAATATTTTCAATGTAGGTTAAGGTTATTAGTAGGATAAATATGGAACTTTCAATACTTTCAAAATAGCTATCTTTAAGGAGGCATTTTGAATCTCCTTTGTTACAAACATATATACAAAGCCGTAGAATTTGAAATGAACAATAAAGGATATGTTTTTAGGTAATACAATTACAAGATGAAATGAATTTTATAATAATGAATTACATAAAGGAAATCTAAACAAGATTAAACATTAAACTTCAATTCCTGAACACTTGTGCAAAAATTGTTGTCTCTTCATTCCATCATATAAACTTTAACTTCCAAATAGAGGTGCTAAACGTCTAAACGACTAAGGTGATAGGACGAAAAGAGGGTAAATGAACAACTTAAATGGTTAAGTTGTGTGGTTATCAAAGAATTTAGATTTTAAGGCTCAAAGGAGACACTAGGGATACAAATGATTTATGGTAGTTTTCTTTTGGCTCAAACGGTCCAAGAAAATGCCTAGATCATTTCGAAAATTTAACTATTTGGTGAATGGGGGATTTACTCTACCCTGACTAATGTCTTATGCCAACCTCTTTTTGGCTTCGGCCAAACACTTTTTCTCGTTGTTCGAGCTTTCTACAAAAAAGCAATGCGAGAACGTATTCTCTTATCTAAGCTCTCATGCTAAAGGACAGTCACGGGAGAATCCAGGCTATTCAGGAAGAATCGCTAGCAATTCCCCAATCCCAACGAAGTCGTCTTACAAATCCACGAAATATACTATAATGCAACTCATGCGAAATGACCAAAAGGACATACTTAAATCATTTCTCCCTATATTATCAAGACAATTGTCAAAAACTTAAACATATTTAAGCCCAGTCAACAATTAAGTGAAATTGGTATTGAACTAATACTTATGAACAAAGTAAAATTAACATCAAAACTGGTCAAAAGAAAATGTTTTGTATGAAAGAGGTTGAACAATTGGTAAAGTTTAAGGAATTAAAATCCATTATACACATGAATTGTTTACCAAGTTCAACATCCAGTTCAACTCATCCAAAGATACAAACCATAAAAATAAACATAATAAAGGACACCACCACATTGTTCACATTTTTTAATTGATGAGTACCACTGATGCATCTGCTTACCATAGAGCACAATATTAGCAAAATAAAGAGACATTCTAACTATAGGAAGTAAACAAAGAACCAAAATGGATTCTTGCCAAAATGGTCCAAAGATTCGTCAAACCAAATAAATAAAAATAATAATTTAAAAATCAAAGATGACTTTGCCAAACCGGCCCAATAGTCATCTCTACCAACAAGAAGTACCATCAACATCAAGCGGTAAAAGCTAACCTCTCTAGTCCATAAAATTGATCCCCTTGACCAAAAGCATTATTAAAAGCATAAATTATCCATCTAATAAGTGACCACTACCTATTAGATCATCAATACAAAAATGTAGAAATTAAAGAAAAGAAGTGGAAATATTTCTCAATCTCTCAAGCCAATAAAGTAAAGAGGGGTGATGGTGGTGTAATAATAATATAAGTGAAGAGAAAGAAGGGTCTTCTCAATTGGGGTCATTTGGGGCTGGCGGAACTCAATCATCCTCTTTCTCCTCATTTTCCTCGTATATCTCGTACATTCCATCGCTTGAATCTTCTTGATCCCCCCTCTCGCGCATCATTTTCTCCTTTTTCCTCTCCATTGTCTTGTTGTGGTTCTTGTTGTTCACCTTGTGATTGAAAGAATGCTTGATCATGTGGTGGCCCATAGTGACCTTGTGATTGAAAGAATGCTTGATCATGTGGTGGCCCATAGTGCCATATAGCTGGGGTCTTGGGTAGATCCAAGTGTCAAGAGTGGTCGTTTGAAGGACGTGATCGATGAGTATCAAATTGTTGTGGATGATCATTAGACTATATGTCTAATAAGCTTGCATCTCATCCCACTCATGATCAGTTTGCGGTGGGTTGTAGACGTAGCCACTCGGCATGGTGATAAATGGTGCTTGAGGAGGTTATGTGCTCGGTGCATCATCTGTTTGGTGGTGCCATTTGAATTCCTTCACCGTGTTACGCACATAGGCCCATTAATTTTTCCCCGTGGATGTAGTTCTTCTTTGCTAGGATTGATTTGATACAGAGTTGGGTGACAAAACTAGGAAGTGAAAAAATGGGATTTGTTGATTGTGAGTTTCCTAAGATATCCAAATAGATGTTTTTTCTCAAATTGATGCTCAAATTTTCCAAAATACCAAAAACTAGACACACCTTCTCCCGCTACATATAAGTAAGAGTGGAGTTCTTAAGATACGGCAACACACAAAATACAACCAAATTTTGGGTAACAAGTGAGGGTGCTCTCTAGGTAAACCCAGAACTTTGGTTTGAGCATAGTTAAATGCCCACCGAGGTTCACCCCCATACAAACATGCCCAAATCTTTTTATAATCGAGCCCCCCCAAATTGAGGATTCATCAAGTCCCTGTACCTACTACCGTTGAGATTCGAGACCTTATAGACCGAATTTATTTTTCTTGCACTTGCATCGACCATTTTTTCCCTCACATAAACTTGTTCATCTTTCATTCTGCACAAATCGTAGTGGAATTCCTTTACCAAATTAATATATCCAACAAGAATTTATTCATTGAACACTTCCCAAGTGCGTTCATGCAATTGACGCCCTACCTCCATCCTAAACCCATCAAAGTCACCCTAACTCTTTGAGATATCAAAACTCCTTTCTTGAATGACATTGTGCTTAACCTATTTTTGGTAAATTTCATAGGCTTTTGCACTCACAAAAATATGATCAAAAGGGAGCATTTGTATGCTCCGTTATCACCATCACTTTTAGATTGACTTCCTGGTCCAATTTTTCTTTTCTTACTAGCCGGAGCTATAGCTACTGCCTTCCCCTTACCCTTATCTCTTGTTATTTTATCAACAAATACCAATTTTGGTGACACAAATTCCAATTAAATCAAACCATATATGCCCTCAAAATCAAACCAAAAATAATCAACGAAGATTTTCAATTATAACAACAAGAATTCTGAAAATTTCTTCAAAACTCCAAACAAGGATAAACTTGAAGATTGAGAGCACTTACAGACCCGATTTGAGGAAATTGGAATGATTTTACTTGGTGAAAGCCTGAGTTGAGATGTTTTTTGATGATGTTCTTGACCAATTAATCTTCCAAACTTTGAAGAGAAGTTGATTTGTGGTGCCTTGTGGAAGATTGAGGGGAATTTTAGTAGAAGATGGGAATTTTCGTGTAAAAGGGCAAAGAAGAAGGGTTGGAGGCGGTTGAAAATTGGAGAGAAAATTCGGGTTTTTGAAAATTTTTGTGACCTGAAACATATTTATAGTTGAGCAGGGCAGTACCGCAATTAACAAATTTATAAAGGAAAATTTTTTACCCCAGTCATTGCGTGCAATTGGGGTTTTGAAAATTTCCTATTAATGACTAGGGTCAATAAAAATCCATTTAAAACGGTGACCACAGTCAAAATGACTTAGAAAATTTTTCCAAAAATGAGTTGATGACCGCGGTCAAATTTCCAGTGGCAAAAGTCTACTTGTGACCATGTGAAAACCATGGTCATTAGCACTTAGAAAAAATTTTCATTTCAGAAACCAAAAAGTGATCACGGTCAATAAAAGTAATCCAAAGAATTAATGACCGCGGTCATTGTGACTTCGAAAGAGACAAATATTCAAGTTGATGACCGTGGCTACTAGACCATGATCAAATTCCATTGGCAAAGGTTTGTTGATGATCGTAGTCAATAAAACCAATGATCATGGTCATTAACACTTAGAGAAATTTTCAAAATGTTCAAGAAGTTTTGATGACTGCGATAACTAAAATTCTTCTTTAAAAACTTTGACCGCTGTCAATATTACTTTAAAAAAAATTTCCCAAAGAACCCATTAATAAACGTGGTTAATGGACTGAGGTTAAATATCTAGATAGTTGGTTAGATCATTGATGCAATCAATGAGATCAATGACCGTGATCATTGACACAACCAATGAAACTATTTATCAACTTTTCTCCAACTTACTTCTTTGGCTTCCCCATCACCTACGAACACAGAAACATCACATTATAGGTTGTTTCCACTTGAAATTCCTCTAAAACACTTCAAACTAAGAATAAACCAAATTGACTCCAAAATTAAGCTAATTAAACCTACTTAAACCTAGTTAACCAAAGTATAAATAAGTAAAAGAGAAAAAACTTGGGTGCCTCCCAATAAACATTTTTGTTTATAGTTGTTAGGTCGACTATGATATGGAGGGATCAAGTATCAACATAGATAAAGGTGGCGTGTTCTCTTTCCTCTAGGATCACCATGGAAGAGATTCAAACGATGTCCATTAACCTATAAATTTGATTGTGTGCCTTTCAATGCCGCGGCTCTGTGTGGAAACATCTTGTTCACTTCAAATGGACCCTCCCATCTAGACTTGAGCTTGCCCAAAAACAACTTAAGTCTTGAATTATAGACCAAGACATGATTACTCGGGGTGAATTCCTTCCTCAAAATTATCTTATCATGCCAAGCCTTGGTCTTCTCCTTGTAGGTCAATGAGTTCTGAAATGCTTCCTTTTGAAATTCATTCAAGTCTAGGAGCCGCTTCTCACAAGCTTCTTTCATGTCAAAATTCAAACTCTTTATAGCTCAATATGCCTGGTCTTCAAGTTTTAGTGGTATGTGACAGATTTGCCGTAGATCATGCAGTATAGAGACATCCCAATTGGAGTCTTGAAAGTCATCCAGTATGCCCAAAAAGCATCATCCAACTTCATTGCCTAATCTTTCCTTAAGCTATTCATCGTCTTTTCCAAAATTCTTTTTAGCTCTCTATTTGCAACTTCTACTTGGCCTGAAGTTTGGGGGTTATATGTTAGAGCGCTCTTGTACTTTACCCCATACTTCGATATCAAGCCTTCAAATTGAGTATTTTTGAAGTGGGATTCCCCATCATTAGTGATTGCTCTAGGCACTTCGAAGTATGAGAATATGTTTTCTAAGGAACATGGTAACCACCCACGCATAGATGGTCGGTGTAGCCATGGCTTCTACTCACTTAGACACATAATCGACTAAACGATTTATCGACATAATTACAGATGGAATCCATCCGTTGGAAAATGCCTCTTCAGTAAAATATAACAGTGATTTTATCGATGGAATTTCAGTGGCGTATTTTTCCGTGAGCAAATCAGTTACTAAATTTGATTTTGAGACATTGTAGAAATTTTCAATTCGCGACAATATTTTTTTGCAAAATTTAGCATTCAAAATTTTTTTTTCTGAGAATAACAGTAGCGATAGAAAAATTCGTTAAAATAATAGTGTAAAATATTTAAAAAATATTAGCAATGGAAAAATATGTTGCAAATTCAAAAAAATTATAAAAGAGATTGTTTATAAGTACATGAAATACAACTTTGAAATAATATATTAATCATTTAATATTATTCAATATTTGCAACTAAATATTTACCTTTCATTTACTACACCAAATTCAGCAAACATTCTAAAGACTAACCTAAATAAATGATTCTCATTATATCGTAAAAAGTGAATTATTATTATTTTATTATGCCTCAAATATTAATCTTGAATTAAATTATTTTTTTAATTTTTTGGTAAATTGTTATTGTGTTATTATTATCCTTTCTTTAGGTATAACTTTTTTAACACCAAATCAAATAGGTTGAAATTAGTTGGGAGGTAACAGTCACGTGCATGGAAGTGTATAATGTAGATAAAAATGGTGAATGGTTAGGTGATGATAATAAGAGGAAAAAGTGGAAATATAGTTACATGGATTGAAATCGGTTGAGAAGTGTTATGCAAGTGGATCCCAAGATAAATTTAACACTTATGTGCAATGAACGTGACTTTTCTGTTTGTAATTGACGAAATTTTCAAATTTGCCTTAAATTGGTAGAAATAAAAAAGTTTGAGAATTAAATGCATTTTGTTTGGAACTTAAGAGATCAAAATAGACCATAACCCAAACTTTGAAGGCAAAATTGTACTTTTTACATTTGGAATTTGAGATTTTACACGTGACTTTTTTCGTTTGAAATTGACGGAATTTTTAAATTTGTCCTAAATTGATTGAAATTGAAAAGTTTGAGGACTAAATGTATTTTATTTAAAATTTTAGGGACAAAAATGGACCGCGACCTAGACATTGAGGGATAAAATTGTATTCTTTCTAAAAAAAAAAAAATTGAGCTCTTCTTTTCCTTTTATCTTGTGGAGACTTGCGTACATAAACTTCATTAAAAAAAAAGAAAAAAAGGATAAAAAACTTGGGGCCTAATTTAATCGCAACCTTAATTACTTTCATGAATGCTTATGGAGAATCAGTCACCTCAAAACTATAACTAAAATTTTAAAAAAAAACAAAATCTCTTAAAAATCTCCCAAAATTTCAACTTCTCTCAGCCCCTCCTTATCAGTTCTTCCCTCTTATCATATTCCTCAACCTTATAATATAATACAACAATACTTTAAAAAAAAAAAAATCAAACCTATTTATACTCCAAAAACACAAAAATCCTCACTTATGCAAACATAACACGTACATATCTCCCGCCAAAGTAAACCCTAACTAACTTACTATCTCCGTCTTTTAAACAGCACCAATGGCTTTCGGAATAACGAAGACCCGATCGTGTCTTACTTCAAGAAAGGTGCAGAAGTGGAAATTAGCAGCAACGACTACGGCTTTCGTCGGTCCTGGTACACCGGCACCGTGGTCCAGAAGATGAGGAACGTTAAGGTGTTGGTGGAGTACGAAACTTTGATGAAGGATGAGTCTGGAAAGCGGAAGTTGAGGGAGGAGTTGGATATCGTGTAGCTGAGGCCTCCAACTTGCGTACACCACGGGAGAGCTAACGGGAGTTTAAGTTTAGTGAAATGTGGATGTTTATCGTAATGATGGATAGTGGGAGGGTGTGATAACAGAGGTGTTGAAGGATGGGAAGTTTCAATGTATTTCAGGGCTTCGAGAGAGCAGTCGGAATTTCCGGCATCTGGGCTCCGGCTCCACCGTGAATGGGTGTACGGTAAGTGGGAACCACCATTGGAAATGGAAGCAAATGATAAGCTAAGAAACTGTGCTAAACATGACTCTCTTAACTACATGATGTGGTGTATATTTCTGTGTGTGTGAAGTTGGAAGTTGGTAGGCATTAAGACCTTCTAATGGCTCTTAAACATTTTTTTGCATAATGCATTATAGGGGAATTCTACAATTTCTTTTTGGAACCATTTCCTTAACTTTAAAAGCTTGCCCAGTGCAAGCTTTTATAGCCCATGGTATGGTACTGTACAAGAGAATGGTTCCCTAAAAGAGACCGTAGAATTTTCCTGCATTATAAGCCATTTTCAAGACTCCATTCTGCTGGACTTTACACTACTATTAGGCAGTTAAGTATTGATGGTTTATGCTTGCTGAATGCTTTATACCTATATACCTAGATGGTAACTAAATAAAGCTCGATTTACTTCACTAGACAAATTTATCTAGTCCTGTTACTTTTAGCACAAAACCAGCTCTTGCAAATTGTGTGTGTGTGTGTGTGTGTTTAAAAAAAAAAAAAGGATTGATAGGAATTACTCCTATTAATAAAGAAATAGGAAAATCAAGAAAGAAATTTATAAAAATATTTTGATAAGATTAGGTAAGAAAACTTCAAAGAAACTGCACAACCATGCCTATATTGTTAATGATCATATGTTACAGCCTCGGTTCTTTGCTATAATTTTTTTTGGATTTCAACTATCTATGCCTTTTCTCTTGGAATTTTTGTTTCTAAAAATCTAATCTGTGATTATATATGCAGTATGCATCCAATCCAATTGATTATAATTTTTTTTTTGAATTTAATTTACATAGAGATATGCATGGTAACAACTTGAATTTTTTATGAGTGATTGTATGTGGGAAGTGATTCTTGTGGTTATAATACTGTGATTATGGATATCCGAACTGAATTAAGACCCATGCTTCAATGTTTTCCATATGCAAATTATTGCTAGAACTTGTTGCACTTGGATGATAACTGAGAATCAAATAAATCTTGAGTGGACAGAAGTAGAATAGAAGTATGGGGAAGAAAAGATCCAGGTAGAGGGAGTAAAAGATCTTCAGTGAAAAGGTCCTCTATTTCGAAGATAAATATCAGTTCTCTTTAACATGTAGCTAATATAAGCAGTTTCAGTAAACATTTTATTAGTTCTTTCGAGATTATATTGTCAGTGATTTTTATAATATGAGCAGAGTAATTAGATCAACAAGGAACAGCTTTTGTCCTCCTGTATTCCTTAAAAATCATCTGGTCCGTGACTATAGGAACAATTTCAAACACATGCTTTGCTTGAACAAAGCTTGTTATCTTTGTACTTATGATTTGAATATAGTCCCATGATTAGGTCATCTTTCTGTTTGACTGCTCAATCGTGCATGGAGGGGAAATATTGTAAAGTAGACTGGGCGTTCAAAATCAGTCACGTCACCTGATCCACTCAAGAATCTCCGGCAGTTAGGGTGCAAAACCTTGAATGAATGACTAGTTTTTGAATTGGAACATTCTTGTATGTACTTCTACCTAGCAATCTCATTTTTTTGGCCTTCACCAATTCGTTACTATTTATTATTTGGAATGCAGGAAGTGTCATTACCAGTCAAACAGAAGCCTAGCAAAGAGGCATTTGAGGAGAATTTCGGCCATGGAGCACATATTGAAGTTAGAACTAATGAAGAAGGTTTCGAAGGTGCTCAGCTTTGACAGAAATATTAGAGAAAATTTGTATGTATTGATGAATGATATAACAACCTATATTTATAGGGTTATAGGTACAATGAACCTAAACACTAACTAATAATGTAACTATACATAAATTTAAGTACTAATTAATAATGTAACTATACAATAAATCGAAGACATATATACATTAACATCCCCCCTCAAACTCAAGGCGGCTTGGCACAGATCAACTTGAGTTTTGAGACTAAATGAAGGTAACGCTTAAGAATATGTGCCTTGGTGAAAATGTCAGTAATTTGATCAGAAGATGGAGTTGAAAGAAGTTTTATAATCACTTTTAAAATGTAATAGCGCACAAAATGACAATCAATTTCAATGTGCTTAGTCTCTCATAGAAAACATCATTGTGAGCAATCTGGATAGCACTTTGATTCTCAACGTGAAGAATAGTGGGTGATTCATGTGAAATACCCATATCAGATAGCAACCAATGGAAGAAAATAAGCTCTTGAGTGGCATCAGCAAGAGCACGATATTCGGCCTCAGTACTAGAGCGAGAGACAACAGTTTATTTTTTACTATGCCACGATATAAGAGAGTCATTGAAAAAAAAGTAGACACTTGTGATGGAACGCCAATTAGTAGGATCTCCTGCCCAATCAGTATCAGAATAGGCATGTAGTAGTTGACAAGAAAAGATTGAGAAGAAAACAAGAAGAGATCGTGATGCAAAGTGCCCTTGATATAGCACAGAATACGAAAAACAGCTGCGAAGTGAGAACTCCAGCTACTAGTCATAAACTGACTGATGATATGAAAAGCATAAACAATATCCAAATGAGTAACAGTAAGATATAACAAGTTACCAACCAATTGTCGATAAAGGGCTGGATTAGGAATAAGTGAATCATTAATATGAGTGAGATGAATATTAGCCTCAATAGGAGTAGATGCAATCTTACTATCAGTTAACCCAACACGAAAAAGAAAATCAGATGCATACTTGGCTTGTGTAAGATAATAACTATCATATGTAAAAGATGTTGGACCCCAATTATGATAATCATATTTTGATGATGACCAAATCATACTAACGCCTTGTAAACAAGTGTTCAGAAGAACAAGGAGATTCAGACAATAAAGACCGTCCGAGAGAAAGGAGCTTGGACGCAAGTGACTGTCTGAATGACAGATGATTTTGAACAATTGTAATCGTCCGACACAAAGAATCTAAAGCAGCCTCGGACGAAAAATAGCATCCGATCATATTTCCAGAAGACATTGCATCGACCAAACGCAAGTTCGGACGCATTCTCGGACGTCCGAACGAATACCCTCAGATAACGGACGCAGCGTCCGAATTGTCCAACAGCTAGTTCATTCAGACGCACACTTACTGCATCGGCCGTCCGAAAGATCTAACGGCTAGTTTTTCAGTAAACAAAAAATAGCTATTAGAGAATTATTGGCGACAGTTTTTGGGCATCTATAAATACTCCCAAGTCTGTAAATGTAAAAGAAGGAGAAATATAGATAGAAGAACTACTGCATTCAATACAAACACTTGTAAGAGCTATTTGGGAAGAAATAGGCTAAAATATTGTGTGTTGTATTAGTTTGGGTAGTGTAGTTCTCTTGGCTCAACTAGAGGAAATTAGTGTGAGCAAGAGTAGACTAGTAAGCGATCTTCAACTGTAAGAGAGATTGAGGGATAACAAGTGTACAAAAGTGATGTTGTATTGTAAAACCCTTTGGCTCAACTAGAGGGATTTAGTCGGTGCAAGGGTGAGCCTACTTTATGTAAAAGAAGGTTATTGCCTCACCTTCTTTGAAGAGGCACTATTAGTGGATATACTCCAAACTTGAGAAGTTTGGGAGTTTGGTTTAATACTCTCTATCTCAATCATCTTATATTTGTTCTTTGAGTTTCAATTATTGAATATCTTTTGTATTCATTTGTGTTTAAGTGTTTATTTGTTGCATAAAGTTTGCATTTCTCATTAAGTACACTAAAATGTTTGTTTTTTGAAACAATCTAATTCACCCCCTCTTAGGTTGCTTTTTGGGCTGACAAAAGATACTTCAAGATCTAGGAAGTAGTTAAGAAAACCAAGATCTTTCATCTCTAAATGACAATTCAAATACTGCTTGAGTTCAATAATACCAGTTAGATCATCTCCTGTGATGATCATATCATCAACATATAACTGTGAAGCAGAAGAATGATACCCTGCTCAGAACGGCGAACAAATATAGCAGAATCATTAGAATTGGATTTGAAAACAAACGGTTCAACCATGTAGTTAATTTAGAGAACCAGGATCTTGGAGTCTGTTTAAGACCATAAAGAACCTTACGAAATTTACAAACTTTTCTAGAATCGCTAATATATCCTAGCAGTAGCTGCATATAAATTTCTTCTGAAATATTTCCACTAAGAAAAGTTTTCTTCACATCTATTTGAAACAACTCCTAATGTCGCACAGTAGCAATGGCAAATAAACTTTTAACAAAGGTAAGCCGAGCAAACAGGGCAAAAGTTCCTTCATAGTCAATACCATATTCTTGCATAAAACCCTTAGCAACAAGACGGACTTTATAACGGTCCATACTACCATCTGATCGGCTATTTTGTACACCCATTTGCAACCAACAAAATATTTATTTGGAGGAAGATCAACCAAATCTCATGGGTGACTTTTTTCAAGGGCTTGCAACAGCACATCAGACAGAGCTTGTTGCCATATAGGATTAAGACAAACTTCTTTATAGGATCTAGTCTCATGTAAGAAAAGAACAGTGGAAAAACAATGAAAATCACAAAGACAAGTAGAGGGTTCCCCTACCCTAGTAAACCGATGAGGAAGTAGAGGTGATGCAGTAGAGGACTCAGGAAGAATTGATGACTCAAGAAGAATGCATGTGTTAGGGCCGTCAGCTGAATGTTGATCCTCGAAGGATGTGAGATGGTGGTCATCAGAGATGGATACCTTATAAGCCGAGTTTGGAAAATCTATTACAGGGACAGTATATGAAAAAAGATCTAGTGCGAAGAGGCAAATAGGGGTGATAAGGAGGACGGTGATAGATTCAATTTGGACATTAAAGAGAACATCTTGTTTTCTCAGAAGATAACATGATGGGAAACTCGTAATCATTTAGATTAGGGATCCCAACAATGACAACCTTTGTGCACAATAACCTAGCCAATAAAACAGCATAATCTTCACTAACTCGAGATTCTAATTTAGTATGCTCATGGGGTTGTAGAAGAACAAAACAAACACAACCAAAGACTCTTAGATTCTTATAGTTTGGAGGGAAGTCATATAAACAATCATAGGGAGACTAGTTGTTGGTAATAGGTGAGGGAATTCTATTGATAGTGTAGATAGAAGTAAGAGAAGCTTTACCCCAAAAACACTTTGGGCAAGAATAAGAAAGTAAAAGAGCACCAGTTGTGTCAAAAATGTGTCAGTATTTACGCTCATCATGACTATTTTGTTGGAAAGTACCTCGACATGAACGATGAAAAATAGTGCCCTTTTGGCAAAAAAAAATTGTATTCCATGGCATTATCAATGCAAAGAATTTTGATAGGACATGAAAACTAATTTTTTACCATTTTAGCAAAATCGCGATAACTTTCAGGTAGTTCAGATCTATTTTTCATGAGAAAAATTCAGGTAAATCGAGTAAAATGATCTACAACGATAACAAAATATTTAGAACCACCTATATTATAGATGTTAGAAAATGACCCCACACATCTGAGTGTATTAAATCAAATGATGCAGTTGAGATAGACTCACTGATAGAAAATGTAAAGGCATGATTTTTGGCAAATTGACAAGACACATAATCAACCGAATCATTTTGCACAAATCCCAATTGACCACTGAAAACTAATGATTTAACATGACCTAAAGATGCATGACCCAGATGGAAGTGCCAGAGACTTAAAGAAGGAATATGAGATGTAAAAGCGACAGATTGTACCTGAGAAAATAATGGAATTTTGAGGTTAGTTAACTCAAAAAGACGCCCAACTTTACAACCCATTCCGAGGAGCTGTCCAATTTGACGGTTCTATAAACGATAACTAGTAATAGAGAAATAAACATCAATGCCAAGTTCAACTAATTGCCCAATAGAAATAAGATTTAAAGTCAATTTTGGAATATGAAAGGATTCCGGTAAAGAGAGAGAAGATATAGATATCGTACCCATATGGTTAACAGACATCTAGAGAAATCCATCAACTGTCTGAATATATGGTGTGTGTGAGGGTTGTTTGGAAGAAAAATAGTAGAGTCTGATGTCATGTGATTGGAACATGCAGAATCAAGATACCAAATAGAACTTGATATAACAAAATTTGCATTATCGTAAGATGGAAGGAGCTTAGAGAGTACCTATTTGATGGCTAGATAGAGATTATTTGGAGTTATTGGAGTGTGAGGAGATATATGATTGACTATAGAACTAGAGGAAGCCATGAGATTAATAATATTGAAGAAAACTAAAGTACTAGGATACAAAAAATTATAAAGAAACAGTACCTCAGAGGAATATTTTGAGAAAACAGAGCAACAGTTGAATTCAGAAGGCTGAAAATAGTAGGGACCAAACTAAAATGAGAGAAAATCTGATAAAATCAAACCGAACTGAACGAAAAAGAACGCAGACTAAAAAAACCAAACTAGACAATCCAAAATTGAACCCAAAAGTAAGAACCCAATATAGATGGTGACATCGGCAGATAGGTCCACGTGGCAGACAGCTATTTGATGATGTGGCAGATAATTGATCCTTTCTCACACGTGGCAACTAATGTGGCAACTGATGTGTATTGATTATGAGGACAAATTGTTGCTGACTGGATGATAACGTGTGTACACGTGGCAATGAGGTGGTAGAGAATAAAGGCGTGATTTGTTTTCACACTTTTAGAATTGTTCAGATAAGACTTTTTGAATTGTGGAAAAGAATGGAATTGATCAAATAACTTGAAAAAAAACAAGAAACAAGGGTTGGAATACTAACTAGGTATCGGAAGAAGACCACCAAAAAAAGATTCAAACACCAAGATATGGCTCTGATACCATGTAGAAATATTGAAGAAAATTTGTGTGTATCATTTTTTTGGCCGGCTGAAATTTGAGCCTTGGAGAGAGGAATTTTTTTGCACACTAGAAGTTTTTCATGTACCAAATTCGGTATAATTTTTCAACCAAAATTTTTTATTACTTCATTTTCCTTGTATGAGTATTTATTTTTTTTGTATACGGGATGTCTTGCCTAAATTAATAATTTCTTTCGTTAATTATTATTCGATGAACTGAAGTTGATGAATTTATTTTCATTTTAAAGGTTGGGATTTAATTCAAAGTATAAGAATTTATTTATGTAACTATTTTACAAATATTATTTATTTATTAAAAAGGCTAAAACCAGAAATTTCGAGAAAAACAAAAAGGATAAGCTATTGCAGTGGCTGGCTGCTTCACTACTGTTGCTGGGAATTGCTGGAGGAGTGATGGCGTGAGGTTGCTAAAACTAATAAGGAAGAAAGAGAAAGAGGAAGGAAAAGGAGTAAAAAGACAAAAGGGTAAGAGAGAAAATACTAGTGACTAGGAGAGAGAGAGAGAGTTGACGGACATGGCATAGCTTTTGGCAATAAGTTCCAAAGTTTGGGTTAATTACAGTTTAGGTCCTTTAGGCCTTTGACATGATAGTTTGGGATAAATTGCATAGTAAGTCCCTTAACTTTTTGATATAAGGACCAATTTAAGTTTTGGAATGAAAACTTGAATACTTATTATATAAGTAGTTAGAAGCTATTAAATAACTATTTTTATAATAATTTATTGAATACTTTTGTAGTATTAGTAAATATTTTTGCTGATATACTTTTATATAATTAAGAAGGATATATATATTTCGGTATGAACATGATTAAATATTTTTGGAATTTGAATAATACTTCCGAGGGCATGATAATCTATATATTAATCAAATTATTTTGAAATTAACCTTAGTTAATATTTGATAATTTTGTTAGGAGATTAGTCGAATCCTTGCTATGATTTTTGTGCTACTTCGAGGTAAGTGGTTACTACCCCTTTGTAATTTCGAAAATATTTTTGTCTAAATATTATTTTTGACAACATATTATTTTAGTTATTAAACTTGGACCTTACATAGATATTTGAATTATTTAAATTATGAAATTATATGAGTGGCATTATTTTAAACTTTGTATGGTTAATTTGCATGTGTATATGCAACGTATTAGAATATTTGTTCGGTAATTAATAATGGACCAAGACTCTTAAAATACTCATGAATAGTCGGTACGAACAATAGTTTTGTACTTTCTAAACTTCCAAATAAGATAATTTCTAGCCTCTAAACTCAGAACTCTAGATAAGACGGTTTTCGCAAGACCCCTTAACAACCTTTCCTAGTGCGGTCTCTTAGCACTAGGCTGAGTACTCAGTAAGCCGACGATAGCGTGTTTGTTTTATGTGCCTATAATGAACCATGATATGAATTTTGAATTCCGATTATAGATTTTGACTCTGATATTTTGATTCCAAATTTTTGAACTCTGATTATGAATTGTGATTCTTGCATTCTGATTTCGATTTTGAATTTTTGATAGCTGTGAATTCTGTTCTGCAAATCTTTGATGCAATGCCACTTACTATAAAAGTATGTAAGTATTGTTTTTGAAAAGAAACATTTGCGATTATGTGAAATAAGATTTTGATTTGATAACAAATAAAAAAAAATTAAACTTTTGCTATGACTGAGGGTTAAAACTTTGTAAATATATATGTATATAACTTCTTGGTCCAACAAAGGTGTTAGCTACTTGCTGAACGATTTGTTGCTCACCCTAAAAACTTAATATTTTTTGCAGGTTATAATCATAGATTCGATTAAGAGTTTTGATCTAAGATTAGAAGTTATTATGAGCTTGATGTCCTCGGGGGACGATGAGGGCACGACGGTCACGGGACCCCCGAGAGCGGGGCGTGACAGTATCTACTTCTTGTTGCATAGTCTTTCAGTCCAATTTCTACTCACTTATTGATCAATTAGATGAATTTTGCCAGGCTATGGAGCTTTGATTATCTTGGAGATCTAGCTGAAAAAACAAGAGCTTTGTAGCTGACTTGTGTCGTGTTATCTTCGCACAAGTGTATATGTACATATGTCAGTTAAAATGATCATTGTATACCATCTTGAGACCTAACATTCAAAGCACATACATATAATTATAAGCTTTCCCCGCACAAGGGATTGAAATATAGTATAGTATCCTATGATAGATCTCTTTCCTAACAATTACTAAACATTATACTAGTTTGGTTGTATAACCCAAAAACTAAACCTACTCTAAGAGATTGCCGATTTTGGATCTATTGGATATCGGGCCCAAATTAAATTCTCAAACAGAGAAAATAATCAAATTGATAACACAAATTTCTATTTTAATACAAATGCATTAATATTAAAGTAGTCACTCAGAATAATAACACTCACAAATAATATAACTCTTTATTTAAGCAAACACTGAAATTCTACTAAATACTGAGAATTAAACACTCAACTAAGAAGTCTAAGTAAATAAATTAGAATTTGATTATTCGACTCTCAAACTAGAACTTGAACTTGTGATACATTACAACTGAAACAAACTCCTCTATTTATACTACTAAATCCCCCGACAATTGGTATTCAATTTCCTATTGCATTTAATGCTCCAACCATGCTTGAAATATGAAAATCCATGCATGATCTAATTAGTTGGTGGAATAGATTTTGCCAATGTACTTTCACATGCCTAAGCCATTAATATGCTAGGTTCCGACATAGAAACAAGCCAAAAAATTTGGCTATGAATCATATCTATATCCGTAGCCCACTTTTGAAGAATATTGCACAAGCCAACAAACCCTTCAATAAATGCAAAAAAACATCTCCCAACTTTGTTGACTAAAGGCATGCAGTGTTGCCTGTTTTCTCAATACTCCTCCTTAACAGTGACTTTCCTTGTAGTTATATTGAGCAATTCTCTGAAGTTTATAAATTTGGCGAGAGTCAAACTCTTGATAAATATATCAGCAATTTGATCATCTGTATTGACATATTTCAAATCAATTTCATCCTACAATACTTTTTTACGAACAAAGTGATAATGTACCTCAATGTGCTTCGTTCTTGCATGAAAAACTAGACTTTTCGTTATACGTATCGTTGATTGGTTGTCACAGTATAACTGAACTGAGTCATCAGTTGGTTGATACAAATCTTGCATAAGTTGCACTAACCATGTGCTTACATGTCTTGTGCTGCTGAAGCTATTGCTCTATACTCAGCTTTTGTACTTGACAATGACACAGTTGGTTGTCTCTTACTACACCATGAAACCACTATCGATCTAAGGTTGAACACATAACCTGTAGTTGACCTTCATGTATCATGATCACCGGCATAATCTGCATCACAGCACCCTATCATTTTGCATTCTTTTCCTTTATTGTAAAACAGACCATAGTCAATGGTCCCTTTGACATATCTGAGGATTCGACATATAGCTTCCAAGTGTGGCTTATTGGATTCTGCATGAATCGACTCAAGACCCCAACTGCATATAATATGTTAGGTCTGGTTAAAGTGAGATAGATTAAACTCTTTACCAACTGTCGATACATGGTAGCATCCTTTAGGTCTTTGCCTTCAGCAGAGCAATATTTAGCATTGACATCTATTGGAGTTGAGATTGGCTTACAATCTAGCATGCCAAATTTCTCTAACAAATCTTTAGCATACTTCTTTTGATATAATGAGAACAAACCTTCATCGGTCCTATCAATTTCAAGATCAAGAAAGTGCTTTAACTCTCCAAGTTCATTCATCTAAAACTGTACAGACAAGTTTTCTCTAGTTTAGAGAATCTCATCTTCATCATTACCTGTAATGATGAGATCATCAACATACACAAAAATAATAGCTAACTTTTCTTCGGTGGATTTCACAGACAAGCTAGAATTTTATAGTGCAACAACATATCCACTTTGAAATAAGAATTCAGCTATCTTGTCATACCATGATCTTGGTGCCTACTTTAATCCATATAAAGCTTTTTCACAGACAAGCTAGAATTTTATAGTGCAACAACATATCCACTTTGAAATAAGAATTCAGCTATCTTGCCATACCATGATCTTGGTGCCTACTTTAATCCATATAAAGCTTTTTCCAGCTTACAAATGTAACCTAGTCGGATCATATCTTCAAACCCCTGTGGTTGCTCCGTGTAGATGTCTCGATCAAGCTCTCCATGTAAGAAGATCATTCTTGACATCCATCTACCAGAGCTTTCATGACTTGCTAGCTACAAGTGCTGATAAAATTTGAACAGTGGTCAACTTTGCCACCGAGCTAAACGTTTCATCATAATCTAGCCCATACTTTTGCGAAAATCCACGAGCCACGAGAAGTGCCTTGTATATTTCAACTGAACCATCTGGACGAGTTTTAACCTTGTAGACCCACTTACAAGAGATAGGTTTGACATCTCTTGATTTTGGAATAAGATCCCGAGTTTCATTTTGTCTGAGTGCCTGAATCTCCTCCTCTATGGCCTTCTTCCACTCAGTGCTTTGAGCTGCCTCTTGATAAGTAGATGGCTCAACTACTCCATCACCTTCTATCAAAGTAGCATTAGCATACCTAGGATTTGGCTTTTTCTGTCTCGTTGATCTGCGAAGTTGTTCTGGAGAATTGTCACCAATTTCTATCTCCTTATATTGACTCGATCTTTCATATTCTAAAATTTGAGTAAGCACTCCTGTAAGTGTCTCGCCAAGGACTTCTATTTTTCTCAGGTGAATTAACACTTACCACACCTTATGTTGGTAAGAACTCTACCTCTTCTTGGCTCACTTCATCCATTGTGGTTAGTTGATCATCTGATCTTTCTAGCAACTTTTCCTGCATATCTTTTGAATCTGGTAGGACTGTTGCCTGTGGTGACCACCAAGATGGTGCCTCATCGAATACCATATTTCGCCAGACATAGCACTTCCCACTTGCAGGATCAATGCATCTCCAACCCTTTCGTTAGTTATCATAACCTACGAATATACATCGTACGGCCTTCTTGTTAAACTTGCTCCGAAAGTGATCTAGAATGATTACATAACACATACACCCAAATACTCTAAAGTGAGTAACATTGGGTTTAACATTCCACAACTTCTTGAATGGAGAAATAAATTCAATTTTGGGCTGAGTCAGTCTCTTAGTTACACGGACTGCCGTTTTCATGCACTCTACCCAAAAATGTGGAGGTACATTTTTTGAATGTCATCATACTCCTCCAAATCTCTGCAAGATGTCGATTCTTTCGCTCAGATACCCCATTTTACTGGGGCCACTTGGGCAAGTCAACTGTCACCTTATCTGGTGAATTCATCTGATGTGTATTCATCTCCGTTGTCTGTGCAAAGGCACCTTATCTTTTGGTCTATTTCTTTCTCCACCTTTTCCTTGACTTGTTTGAACTTGTCTAAAGTTTCAGACTTTTCTTTCATGAAGTAAATCCAAAAAAATCTAGAAAAATCATCAATAAACATAATCATATATCTCATACTGCTTATTGATGGTTCCTTTACTCGACCAAACACGTCTGAGTAAACTAGCTGCAGAGGCACCTTGGCTATAAATTTTGACTCCTCGTATGGAAGTTGATGAGCCTTTCCGTACTGGCAACCTGCACAAATAATGTTATCTCAGACACCTAACTGAGGAAGTCCCTTCAGCATCGACTACATCATCATGATCTTCAGCTTGTGGTATCAGTACTGCAACAAAATGCATACTTTTCAACTGCAAAAGATCCTTGCACATCCCAATCTTTATCAGGTCATTAACCTTTTGGAAGGATGTGGCAGCATTACCTTCAGCTGGTTTTGACCTACAAAATTTGGCGTGATGTCCTTTCATACCACATTTGTAACAATTGTCATTGCGCCATCTTTGGTTGCCTTGTGAGCTTTGATGCCTTCTATCTTGGCTATCTGCACCTTGATTTTGGCTAGCTCCTCCTTGATTAGTGCTCGTTCACTACTTCTTTTTCTTGTCTCATTTTCTTTTGGAGAAGAGTGCTTTTTCTTCATCATTAGTTGACACTTTAGATGTAGAACTGTCTAAAAGTTCCTCATTAGCAAGTAAACTTTCCAACTCTACTAGAGTTGGTTCCTTGGCCCATCCTCAGGTAGCAGTGATAAGGTCTTTGTACTCTGACCTTAAACCATGGACAATAATTCTCCTCGTCCTCGTTTCTGTTATACCATTTTGATGATCCAATTTGGATATTTCATCACAAATAAGCCTGATTTAACCTTGGAGAAATATTGACCTACTGTCATATTTTGCTATGAAATAGACAGTAACTCATTCTCAAGCTTTTAGAGCTTTGCATCATTGGTTTTTGAAAACAATGATGAAAGAGTGTCCCACGCCTCCTTCGGTGTCTTGGCGTCTTTGATCCACTGCAACAAGTCATCTTCTATAGCCATTGCCAAAGCATACATAGCTTTGCCGGATTTAGCTTTTCACTTCTTCAGTGGCTCTATTTTCGTCGATGGTGTTGTATCATCTCCATCGACAATAATCCACAAGTCTTGTCCAAGTAGGTAGAATTTCATACGAGTACTCCAGGAACCATAGTTGTTGGAATTGATACTTAATTTATCAATATTTTCAACCGAGATAGAAATCTCTGCCATAATCAACTTTATACAGCTCAAACACAACTAATGTGTGATATAAAAAATTCACAGTATTTACCTACGTTTTTGGAGAACCTCCTCTGGTGTATTTGCAAATAAAGATTCAATAGTAACAAGAACGGGTTCAGGATAAACCCGCTCTGATACCAGTTTGTTGGATATCGGGCTCAAAATTAAATTCTCAATAGAGAAAATAATCAAATTGATAACACAAATTTCTACTTTAATACAAACGTATTAATATTAAAGTAGTCAGTCAGAATGATAACATTCACAAACAATATAACTCTTTATTTAAGCAAACATTAAAATTCTACTAAACACTGAGAATTAAACACTCAACTAAGAACTCTAAGTAAATAACTTAAAATTTGATTATTGAACTCTCAAACTAGAACTTGAACTTGGAATGCATTACAACTGAAACAAACTCCCCTATTTATATTACTAAATCCTCCGACGATTGGTACTCAATTTCCTTTTGCATTTAATACACCAACCATGCTTGAAATATGAAAATCCATGCATGATCTAATCAGTTGGTGCAATAAATTTTGCCAATGTATCTCACATGCCTAAGCCATCAATGTGCTAGGTTCTAACATAGAAACAAGTCAATAGAAAATTGACTATGAATCATATTTATATCCATAGCCTACTGTTGAAGAATATTGCACAAGCCAACAAAGCCTTCAATAAATGCAAGAAAACATCTCCCAACTTTGTTGACTAAAGGCATCCAATGTTGCCTATTTTCTCAATAGAATATTGAAGTTTCTTTCTGAAATTTTTACTTATTTTTACTATTGCTCATGGTTACACGTCTGAGAACTAGTCTACTAATTGAATGAATTGACAGGCACTCGGGGAAGGAGCTAGCTATTTGCACGTCTCTTCTTTAATATAGTACCTTATTACATGTTTTAATTAAGCAGGGAATTCCAAGTTCAAGATGCAATTTCTAAATTATCTTACAAATGGAATCATTATATGTTGTGTTTGCTCATCGTTCACTCAAAAGATTTATTGAAGTTTGTAGTAAGGATGTGTGAACTAAATTGCGTGCGGAGTATTATATAGTTCGACTGCCTAGTATGCATATGAGTTCCCCTGATACTGCGGTACTATATAGTTTAGATTTCTGAATTTAAAGATGTTGGGATTTAAACCAGGAAAGAGGCAAGTTCATAGAAATAAAAGTTACTAAGAGTCACTTTCTTCTCGATGTAGTAGTATTCCTAATGGGACCGGGTAAGTAAGAAGATGTTTATTCTGCATTCGAAAAATTGAATTTTTTTAAATGAAAATGAGAATCATAATTTTATTATCGGAATAGGCTTGTGATTTTGTGGCATTGTACCTTATGTGTTTAGTTTGCACTAGGATAAGTTTCTTTATAAAGTTAATTATTTTGAAATTCATGACACAAGTAGAAAATAAAAATGAACATTTCGTGACATTTTCATTTTCATAGAATAATTCTCATAGTGTTCAAACAACATCTAGGTTTGTGCATTATTAATTTTAATTCCTATATGTGTGTATTAATTTTAAATTTCTAACACTTTTATTTTCATAGAATAATTCTCATAGTATTCAACAACAACATCTATGTGTCTGTATTATTAATTTCATAATTCTTATTTCTTCCTCTCATACTCATAAACCAAACATCTCCAATGTTCTGATAATTGTACCAATGTGGTTTGTCTAAATTTAAAAAATTATATTTTTTTACACTAAAAACATAAATATTAGTAAATAATATATGCTGAACACTTTCGTAGTTCTTATAGACAAAAAATGGGACGTATAACTAATAGCCATTGGAAAGGATTGGACGTTCAGTTGGCAGTGCCTATATTCCTTCTTCCAAGTGGGAAATAGTTTGTAATTTCTATATATTAAGCATTTAACCCTATACGTTAGTTCCAAGATTTTGATTTTAATCTGATTCAAGTAGTTTTACATTGGAATTAGGATTCTGGATATGGAACTGTTTAAGAAAACATATATTGTGCTTTTCTTGTTAATTTGACACCGACAGCAAATATCTTTTCTAGTTTTGAATATTGCCGTCTAGATTATGATTGCCTCCCTAGGATTTTGAGCTATTTTAATTGCTTCAGCACTTGCAATGGTTGCGTGCGATCACGCCTGAAGCTTCAAATTAAAGATTGAAGGCATAGCACATCAATATTGCCATCGTATATATGGAAAAAATATAATTTTAGTTCTCAAAGTTTGAATCATGGTTCATTTTAATTCCCAAAATTCTAATCAAAATACATTTAGTTTTCAAATTTTTTAATTTCTGTCAATTTAAGGTAAATTTAAAGATTTTGTAAATTACAAACGGAAAAAGTTACGTATAATCTCTAGTTTCAAATAGGGGTAAAATGCAATTTTAGCCTGCAAATTTGAATCTTAATCCATCTTCGTTTCCAAAGTTGTCGATGAAACATATTTATTCATCAAACTCTATAATCTCTACCAATTTAGGATAAATTTGAAAATTTTGCTAATTACAGATGGAAAAAATCTTGTACATTGCACATGATTGTTGAATTAACACGAGGTATAACACCTCCTTGGCGATTTCCACCCATCTATATATATATTTGCTTTTTTCTTTGACTATTATAATTAAGTACGTAATCATTCAACATTCTTGTTTATATTATCAAAAATATATTTCATCATTCTCATCTTTATTAATATCATAATCAAAGTCACAAAAAAAAAAAAAAATTTCATAATTAGATTTAGTTAGGGAAGACTTTTCTATAGAACCATCAAATTCCTAATCACCACTAATATTTGTAGCATTATCATTCGAATATACCATCCCCATTATCAAACCCACCACTCCCATATTCAAAACCAGTACTCTCATTTTAAAAATTGTCATTACCTTCTTCAAAACTAACACTTCCATCTTCAGAACCTATTATCTGAATTTTGTAAAGGATTATAACCTAAGTCTTGAATCCTAATCTCATGAAATAGACTCCTCCTTATTGTTAATTATAATTAAAAATTTATTTGTGATTGGGACTCTTGTACAACCCATCCACTTGCACTAGTTGAAAGAAGTCTTCTAACTAATTGTTTAAGAAGCGCTTTTGAATATAACACTTCACAAAATCAGGAGATCCAATAACTACATAACTATGTTAATGTATATTAGAATATCAGGGAATGTAAAAAAAAAAAAATAACATTAAAATTTCTCTCACCTGTAGTAACTATTTTTACACTCTATATTATTACAAACACTATAGTAAGCTACACTCTACTAAATTATATATCCAAGTAATTGACTATAAGAGCAATATAAATTCGTGAGCAGTGTTTTGTTGTATCAAACTTACTTGGAAATCATTGTATCTTACGAAAAGAACGTCATATCAACCTAGTATTGTATGGGACATATAACTCCAAACGAGAACACTAATTAATGTGTCTCATCCATAAGCAGACTTTTCTATACCTTGAATTAGATAATTATTTAATTATTAATAATTAATTACTGTGTTATTATTATATTTTCTTTAGATATAGGTTTCCAATACTAGGTTAAATGGGTTGAAATCGGTTAGGAGGTATTATAACCCAATGTTGGATTTAATAGTTGTGTGCAATGCACATGATTTTTTATCTGACAATTCGGTCTGTAATTAATAAAAATTCGTCCGAAATTTGATAGAAATTAGAAAATTTGAGAACTAAAGGCATTTTATTTGGATTTTGGGGACCAATATGGACCATGACTTAAACTTTGAGAGTTGAAATTATATTTTTCCTATGTTTAAACTTGAGATTTAATAGTCACGTGTTTTTTTAGTTTTTAATTAACAAAATTTTTAAATTTGTCATAAATTGGTAGAAAGTTTAAGAATTAAATGATTAAATGTGTTCCGTCTCAGATTTTAAAGAGGAAAATATCCTACGACCAAATTTTGGGGCTAAAATTACATTTTTCCCTCATATGTATAATAACTAAAGCTTTCCAACTACCAGTTTACACAATGGATTTGTAGTAATATCTAATATGCGGGTTTAATTTCTTGGTTGATCATTAGGAGCAGTCTTGTTGCTTCGACCAACCTGCTTTTCATGTAACTGTGGTTCTTGATACTGGATGATTTTGCTTCATTTAAAAACCATAAGAAAAGTAGAAAAGATATTTTATTTCTTATCAATATATTGGCTACCATACCATAATTACATAAAACAACCCATATCAAAAGGCTGGAAGTCTGTAAAAGCATGAATTATTAATGTAATATTAACTCTATTTAATATGATGGATAGGCCATCATTTTATAAGTTATTAACTCAATTTTTAAGAGGAGAATCTATTATGGTAGCTTGTTACCGGACCTCTCACGTGTCGCTTTGGTGTGGCACTACCATCTTGGTCTGGCGTACCCCTCATAGGAAATAAAAAAAGGGAAATCTAGTGCAGACTTATACGAAGTTAATTTCACTTCATAGATAGAAAGCATTTGATTACTCTTTGTTTCCCTTGACCTCTTCATCATCAGGTTCAGTTACCTCAAAAGCCGACAACGGGAAAACTCTAGACATCCCGGTGGGAGTCTTGAAAGTGAGCTTTCCAGTTGATGGAACATCAACATTCACATCAGTGACAGTGATCCAAATGAAGAGACTGACTCCTTAGTCTTGATTCCAGTCACCTGCTTTAACTTCTTTGGTTCAACGTAGGCAGTTATTTCAGCTGCATAATAGGCAGTCTTGCCAATCTTGTCAAACTTGTGCATGGTTTTCTGCTTTTGCTTAAGCCAGATAAAGCCCGTGTCTTTCACAATTCCACATTCTTCCATGTCTTCAAGGGGTAGGAGACCTGTTGGCAACCCCATTTCTTTAAGAAACTGTTTTGATTTCTCTTGGCATATCTCTTTACCAATGTAGATTTCTGATGCATCGGCTCTCTTCTCTTCTGTGACTAGAGACATTTTTTTCATCAACTTGATTGCTTGCTTGCTTACTAGCTGAGCTTGCAAACTTGCTGGAGGTGAAATGAAATGGAGCTGTCGCTTATATACTGGATAGTTTAGCAATATAACCTTGTTGTTTCCATGAAACTTCAAAAATACCTTTATATATGAATAAGGATATAGTAATAAGATCATGTAGAAATAAGGGAAAATGATCTAATCGTCACTTACATTTCACGTTTGTATTTTTTTTTTTTTAATATTTAAGACAATATATTTTCATCTCTTATAAATGTAAAATATATTATTTTTGTCTCTTTGATATAATTCTGATCATATTTAAACTTGAAATAATCAATGTTCGCACAATAAATTTTAATTTTATTCGCACAATAAATTTTAATTTTAAAGAATAAAATAGTTAATTTTTAATCCTAAACACTGACTGCCTACTGCTACAAAATCTCATTTTCCTTGCCATCATCACCACTACTACCACCCAAGATCATAACCACTACCACAATCTAAGAACCCAAATCAAATCCACCTCTCCGTAACCGTCACCACGTCTACCTCCTTCCCTAAAACCATAATTAACCATTACAACAACTTGGAAATCCAAATAAAAGTGATACATATAAAAACTAATGTTTTATAGCACAACCCAAAATCCAAATCAAAATCAAGAACCCAAAAATATCACTATCACCACCTCAAATCAGACCGTAGCCACCATACAATAATATGAAACCCAAACCGAAGTTCACTACTCCAAAATCATCATCTATACCACCATCGGAAATCATAACCACTACGGAGATGGATATGGTTGTAAGGGAGAGGGCTCATGGAGGTTGTTTCTGGATGGTGGCTGGTGCAGTTAATTGGACCCCTCGGGTAATAGTGGAGGTGGGTTAGGAATGGTTGTGTTTAAGTTTTGTTTTGCTTTTTGTTTTTTTTTTGTTTTTTTTTTTTTTACAATTTAATATTTAAGAATTTTATCCTTATAAAACATGACATGTGATAAGTATGTTATATTTTAAAACAAAATATGGATGAAATTATGTCAAAAAAATCAAAATGATTCGTTTGGTATTTGTAAAGGATATATAAATATAATATCATTTTAAATGTGAATGATAAAAAAATAGAAATAAAAATATGAGACTCGTTTCCTTTAGAAACAATGATGAAAATGTGTGTTTTGAGACTTGATGGATGAGTTTTCTTAAGAGTAATTAAAACAAATTAATATCCAACAAAGATACAAGAAAGTGTTTTTTACAATCTCTCAACCACAAAAGTGACCTGAGATTTGTTAAAAAGAATTTAAATAGTTTTCTAGCTTCTTTTTTTTTATTCTTTATTTTTTTTTATTTTTTTTTGGGTTTCGCTAGGATAGTTTTCTAGCTAATAGATGTTTCTCAACCCCAAAAGTTAACGTATTTTTAATTTGTTCAAATAACTTCCAGAAAAGTTTTCGGCAATTTTTTTTTTTCAGGTGCTTTCGGAAAATGTTATTGTCACAGCAACCATTATTAAACTGCAAAAGGACCTAATTGCCCTTATTCTTTTTAGCCTCCTTCAAAATGATCAGATAGTTTGTTTGGATGCGTGGATTTAATTTCAAATTCTCAATCCAAATTTATTCTACTGTTTGGATAAAATATTAGTTGGCCAAATTTTAAACACATCCAAAATTAAAATAGACTTCAACAACTAAAATTATGAATTTCAAAACAAAGGTCCATTCCAAAAACTAGTCATTTTAAATATTTTCATTTCAAATTCATCCTTAAATCCAAATCCAAATCCACCCATCCAAACACTATGAGAAGGTATTTTAATAATTTCATTGATTTTTTACTGTGACATTAACAATTGTTGTTGTCGCAATAACATTTGCTAAAGTTCTCATTTCCTGTGTAAAACTGTGAAAGTATTGGACATTTCACTACTGGTTAGACCTTCGGATGTCCAATCAATACCAATAGTTGCTTTCCTTCTTCTTTCTGAAATTTTTCCTTTTACACAAATTACGAATTACCCACGGATAATGGGAAAATCCCATTGAGAATGGAAAAATACCATAACCTTAAATTGTTAGATTAGTTGATGGTGAAATGGATTTGTACAACATTGGATGGCTTAAATTGCCCTTGACATGTTTTTTTTTTTTTTTTTTTGGTGTACAAAATAATTATGCCCATCCAACCATATGATGCATGGCTTTCCTACATTTGTACAATATTTATTTACTTGGTAAACGTAGCTATATTACTCGATTGATATATCCAATCCAGCTAGCTTTTGGTTAACCTTAATCCATGTGACATGTACCTCATATGAAAGGTTTTGGTGTTCCTATGTTTTCCTATACAACTATTGAGTTCGACACTAGCCTATGTTCACACGATCATTTGCTGCTTTCTTTGACAAATTTACACAAAAAAAATAACTATATGCCTAATTCTCATTTACATACCTAATTTGTACTCAATTTTTACTTCTTTATATCCATAGTTTTAACTCACTTTACAGTTTACACCAAACATCCATTAATTGATTATATTTCATTAGATCTGAAAGATAAAATTATGCATTAATAAATAAAACGGTTGCTTAATCACTTGGCCTCTTCGTCTTGAGAAAATAAAATGACTTCGGTGAAAGAAGCTCGGAAAATTACTACGAAGTATATGAATTTTTTATTATATTAGTCTCTGTTATTGTAATATAACATAAATGGAGTTCTTTTCATAATTTGTAATATAACATAAATGGAGTATCTAATTGATTCTAGACACTGTCTCTTTGAATAAAATGTCGAAGAATATCTAAAATTTGAAATGAATATTTCCATGATTTGTATATTTAAGTTTTAATAAAAGTTCAAAAATATAAGTTGGAAGTTAAATATCTCAATACCAAGTTATATTAGTGAAAATTTGTTTGTGTGATCCAAAAATACTTTATCCTTATCAATTGAGTATTGAAAATTTCTATGAGAATTTGTTGTTTCTTGTATGAAAAAAGATATTCCTTAATCTTGAAGGCCGACGCGGGTTTATTTTTCTTCAAACACAAAAGACGCTTTTCTTGGCTCCTTCATATCTTTTTTTTAAGAGGGGTATTTCGGTCTTTTAATCAGACTAATCTAACTTGCCCAAAGATGCAGGGCGATATCTCGTGGGACTTTTCCCCTTCATATCTCAATGTGCTACGGATTTGCAAAGCCGCAGATCTCCTGGGCTTTTAACTCATGAGTTATACACAGCTTCCCAACCGGCCAAAAAACATAAGTGACGACACAATTTTGACACGAAAACCATAAATTTGGAGAAATGTTTCCTTTCTTTTTTTTTTTAGTAAATCTTTCACGATGTGTGTACAAAAATTTTTATATTATAGGGTCTAAATGAATGTCACGTGTACAAAAATAATTTTTAAAATTTAAATAATGTACACATGTCGTAATTTAGACCTAATGGTATAAAAAATTTTATACACTAACAGTATAAAAGATTTACCCTCTTTTTTTAGGTAGATAAATGTTTTCTTATATTCATCGCAACTCGTGGATTTGGATGTGAAGTCAAAAGGTTTTTTTTTTTTAATTTAATATGCGCATGAATTAATGTTTCACTTGTCTCACAACATTGAATTTGTTGTATGCACAATTAGCAAAATTTAGCAATTACAGTAAATTTTTTTTCCATCTACTTCAAGAAGCTCTCCAAGAAATTGAACAATGAGTTAATTATTTCCAGTAATTAGCTACTAATTAAGAGACCACTACAATTTGGATGCAAAAATGAAAATATTTTGACTGAGTGAATTGATTGAGTTACATAACTAATTAAATCCATATATAATGATTGTCGAAAATAAAATTATTAAAATTATTATCACCTACTTTGAGTGCGGTTGACCAAAAAAGTTTCAGGTCTATTTGGAAAACGAAGCGAACACACAGTCTTTGATAGTTAATTTCCTGTCACACAATAACCAGAAGATAAATGAAAATCTGAGACAACACCTTTAATTTCTCCAAATTATTATTATTTTTTTAAATTCACCTCCCTCTCTTATCTTCTAGCATAGTTCAAAATGATTACGATCCTATATCAGTCGCGGATCAGTATTCGACATAAATTTATATAAAATCATAAAAACTAGGGTAAAAACATATATAATTGTTTGTAGATTAATTTTAAAGTATTAACTAGCCAAAAATAAGTTTTATACTGTAATTTTAATCTAAATTTCAGAATGTATACAGGATATATCATAACAGCGTATCAATATCATATTGCGAAGGGCTTTTAGCGATTCGAACTCACAACCTAAACTGCAATTCGTTGTTATTTCTCCAAACTAATTAGTTCCTCCGTTAAACTTCATTACTAGTAGGTTTGATTGCCTAATAAATTGTTGATTTAACAGTAAAAGTTGCAATTTTACAAGCTAGCCAAGAGATAAACCAGCTCCAGCTCCTGCTCCAGCTCTAAAGAACAAAAAGGCAAAAAGAAAAAGATAGAAGGTTGGTTGCAATAATAAATAAATAGTTGGAAATTAGAAGGTGTCTTAATTATTTTCATGCAATTTGTTAGAAAAGAGACAAAAAAAAAAAAAAAAAAAAAAACAAAAGGTGGATGGTTTGTCCCCATGAACAACCTTGATTTGTTCACAATTGCAAGTTGTTGAATTATTTTCCATTACAACTAGCAAGTTTATGGGGGAATTCTGGCAATCATTGGACAAGTTTTAGAATTTTAAAATCTTGCCTCATATACTACGCTAAAATACAAAATACACCCTATAGAACTTGATATTGATTATCCCTCTTTGAAATATGCAAAATTACCTTCTCATTAAGAAAACCTAGCTAGCCTTTACTTTTTAATAGAGCTTCTTGTACTGCATGTGAAAAGGGTGGATAAAGGAAAATCGCAGCAAAGGACATATCTACTAAGTTTTTATGGAGGATGGTATTTTGAATTTACCTTCCTATACATTTTCTCATTAAGATATTAATGTGCCTTTTCCAAATGAAGATTAAAAGTCCTGGATAGGAAAAAAAAATTTGTTACTCATTCTATATTATAGATCGTTGGATGATTGAAAGTAATGGGATTTCACTGCTTTTTAGTCATTTCAACGACAATTATATCTACTCCACATATGTAAAGTGAGTAGCCAAAATTTAATCCCTATATAGACAATTCATGACAAACATTAATCATACTACCACTATTCAGTTGAAGTCAAGAGAGATTTTTTGAAGGTTGGTATATGTTCTTTTCCACTTTCATTTCAAGTGAAAAACATTTTCCAGAGTACTAACACTATCGATAGTGACATTGAGTAGCTTCTTGTTGGGCAAATTAAATAATCAATGTGCTTTGAATAGTCAATTAGGCCCTAGTCTTGGATAAAGAGAATAACTTATTCACTTCTTAAATTTTTATCTACAAAAAAAAAAAAACTCATGGGGCCATTTGGATTTATAATTTTCTATATAATGCATATAAGAATCAAAGACACATAGGATACATAGTTCTGTAGCAATTATGAGGAAGATAAATCACTTTCGTATTTTTCTTTTAATAGATTGTTGATAATTAATCAAGCAATTCATATGGTAAAGGGGTAAATAGCTACCAAACACACGACAAATTACTAATAAGGGAAAAACTGTTAGGAATTCATGCCGGAATATGTTTTTATTTACCAATGTCACAATCTTCAAAGTAAACTGGCAATTTCACTCTTAATTGATTTACCAGTAAATAAATTGGAGACCTAAAGGCGAATAAAAATTTAGCAAATCCATGCCCATTTTGAAAATATAGGACAAGGGTGCATTTTAGGATTAGTACATACTCTAACTTGTAAGGTTTCACCACAAATTTGTTCAAAGAAATAGAAATATTTAAAAGTTAAAATAAAATGGTATTAGAAAAATGTTAGTGGGCTTTTCACAAAAAAGAAAAAAGAAAATAAAAGGATAAGATAAGACATAATTCATTTAGCAGAGCCCAATCCCACAGGGGGGATAATATGTTGCTTCTATTAGTATCCTCAATATGCATTAAAAAAGTACTTGTAGTTAAATTCTCAATGTGGATCTTTGCCATATAGTATCAATTTTTTTATATATATATATATAAATAAAAAGGGTAGGTCGGGAGAACCCGATGTAGCTATTCCAATTAAGGGAACCTAATCACCACGGAATGTTTCTTTCGCCATAACTTGCTAGGACAAGCTCAACTTGGTCACCGCAGTCCCACCAATAGCACCAATGGATCAAGCCTCATCCCTGTACTGGACCAGGCATTATAGGCCGGCTACTACCCATAATACCCCCAAATAATTGGCAAGACCTACGTCCTCAGTGAGATTCGAACCTTAAGAATTCAAGTGAGAATGATGAAACTTGACTACTGGACCACCATGTTGGTGGTACCATATAGTATCATTTAATCAATATGTTTCAAGCTATTGTCCGATACAAAATCTTTTTAAACAGTGACCTAAAAAAAAAAAATAAAAGACTATTTTGCCTTGAGATCATTTTGATAACGAAATACAGTTCAAATAGTAAAACGTTTTCCTTATTATCAATTAGTCATAAATTCATGTCATTGAGGGAATAATTGAATTTCTACTGTAGATCTTTTTTTCAAATAAACATATTTCACACTAATTTAATTATTTGACAATCCCATATCTCAACCATTTCTCATGCAATATCAATTCTTCGATTTATACTTTATAGAAAACTAGATAATTTACTTTTATTACCAGCAAAATAGCTCTATTAGAAACAGAGAACATGAGCATCATCAAGATACATTAAAATGGTCATAATTAATTAACCCAACTTAACAATTATAAGAAACTGAGTGATATAGTATGATCAATTGATCAGCAGCAGCTACAACTCCCTCAATTCTACAGCTGATCCATTACTTCACCTCATTTGATATTATATTCATCTTTACCATATAATATCTGTCCTTGATGCTGAAATTCGTTATTGAATTACTCTCTCCCCTAAAGCTTGTAGATGTCACGTTTGTGCTGCTGAAATGTTGTTTATTATCTTAACATTGGCTGCTACCTGTTTTGTCTAGTACTGCAACTCTATTTAATTTACAAACCAGTTTGTTTTCTCTCTTTGCTTTTTAAGCGTCTTCCAGTAGTAGAAGAGTGGTTGTCATTGTAACGGTAAAACGAAACAGTTTTGCAATTTTTTACCTACAATTGCACATTCACCCCTTTATCTTTCTTTTTCTTCCATCCATCCTACTAAATTATATTGGTCAACAAAAGGGCAAAACTGGAAATAAAATATATTCTCTCTTCTTTACAGATTCTTTTACTAATACTTTTTGAAGTCGGGCTGACATTGTTGCTTAAATAATGAAACAAAGGATACCATGTGTTATTTATAAAAATTTGAGAAACCAAATGAAATAAGGGAAAACTTCAGTAAAATTTTCTGAAATTATCCCTTACAAATAACAACATATAAAAACGCCAATACACAATCATAAACACAAGATACTAAAAGTCTTCCACTCTGAGAAACATACAAAGTCAAATTAACTTAGTGCACAATTTGGCATACAAGCATTATTACATACTCAAATTACTAACTAAAGCACAAATTTTTTTTTTTTTAAGTCCAATAAGCATGTATAGATTAGACGTAGAGCTAGATATTTCTAATAGGATAACAAGATCACCAACCCAATGACCAACACTATGGTCAAATTCAAAATCAGAATGGTGAAATACAAAACATTTGCACTCATACTCACAGCCTGCGAAACATAAGTGGTAAAACTCCAACAAATATAGAGTACACAATAGGATAACAAGTTTATCATATTTGAATTATTTTTTTATTTGAACTATCACTAATTAATTTTTATATTAAAAAAAAGAAAGTTAAATGAAAAGTGGTAAAACCCATTAAGAATAGCAATGGGTCGTGTCGGGGTGTGCTAGGTCAAAATCCTGGCGAGTTAGGCTATCTAACAAGGCGGGTCGTGCCAAGCTGCCTTTTCTAGATGGAGCGTACGTGCTGATTTAGGAATTTGAAATACTTGACTCGGGCCAGGCTCGTACCATGCCCACGATAGGACGAAGTGGGGCAGGGTGTGCCAAACTTGGGCTGAACCTTGGGTTGGCCCTCAGGCTGACTCTCCGATTAGCACTCGCTTTCAAGTAATTGAAATTAAACCAAGTTATTATCTATTATTTTAAGTTATTGTTAATTAGTACATCATTTTTCATTACTTATTAATAAAATTTATATAAGTAATAAAAAAAGAAACATTCAGTTGTATTGGTTATTAAATCAAGTTATTACATAAAATTTCAAGTTATTACTTATTCTTTCAAATTACTAGTTATCATTGCAAGTTATTACTCATTTCAAGTTAGTATTTAGTAGTCTAAATTATTACTTTTTTATTCTAAGTTGCTACTAACTAATTCAACTTGTTACTTATTAATAGAAATTATTATTAATTAGTACTTCGTTTTCATTACTTATTTCTAAAAATTATTATATATTAGTCCAAAAAGATATATACATAAATGTTATTGGAAAAAGTCATTTAAAATGCTGTATACTAAAAAGAAAAGTTTGAAAATGAGTGGTCGACGGGGTGATAGACGCGTTAACCAGGACGGGGTAGTGCAATCACGGGTTAGGAAGCAGGGCGCGGGTTGGGAAATTAGATAGGCCATGCCTGTTACGTGTTGAGAAAAATTAGGCCCAAGATTGGCCCTAGGTACTTAGACAGGCTGAAACCAGCCTGCTACAGTACTTAGGCGTGCCAGGGCGTGCCCAAGATCTTTACAAGATAGGTTGGGCGGTCTAGCAGGCCAACCCAGCCCATTGCCATCCTTAAATCTCATATTCTTATGATGCAGTTATTTGGGTCTAGATCTATCCCAATTGTTTTATTTGATGTGATGTCTAAGATGTAGGGCTATTCTCTAAATCCTATTAGATTTAAAGAGACCTTAATAGGAGGTCTAACTATACTATTTGGGCTAGATCTCTCTTATATCCATAATACTACATCATATATATATATATATAGGATATATATATATATAGGATATTAGGGCTAGTTTACCCTATTGAAATAATCATCGCACAAGACTTGGAGAGGGAGAGGAAACGTCTAGTCAAGATACGTAAATCTTCAATGATCAATTGAAGATGTTAGGGTTAGGTCCCTATCTCTAATTACACTATTTGGGTTTGATCCTTCCCTCCCATCCATAATACTACATTGTATATATAAGATGTTATGGTTGATTTGCCCTATTGATTGAATAACCACCATACAGGAATTGGAAAGGAAGAGGGAATGCCTAGTTAAAATACATGAATCTCAACGTGTCGATTACGACTCGATGATTATCTTCAATGCTCAATTGTTACATTGAATGGAACCTAATTTATTTATAATCGTATTCAAATATTTGATATTAATCCACTCAAATTTAACTAGTATCAAAGCCACCCAATATCAATATTTGAATACTTAGACGATGAATATCTCTTAATTTTTGTTGCCGGATAAAGATTTAATGTTGCCGTTTTATTTGCGGTATGCAATTTACGTCGCATCTGCATGTGATCAAATTACGATTATGGATTCTTATTTCTTGTAACTTCCAAGAGTTCAGTGATGACATTAATTAGTTGCAAAAGCCCATCTTTAAGGGTGTGTTCAATTTGGATTGAAAATATTTTCCTTGGAAAATATTTTACATGAAAAAGTCTATTTTTCATACAATTTTCCGACGTTCGGTTGACAAAATAAAAATATTTTGAAATAAAAATTTTTAACAGGTTTATC
The DNA here is from genome assembly GCA_025175665.1 of Cinchona pubescens. Classification (NCBI taxonomy): domain Eukaryota; kingdom Viridiplantae; phylum Streptophyta; class Magnoliopsida; order Gentianales; family Rubiaceae; genus Cinchona; species Cinchona pubescens. Next base: position 2,605,882 of record JANKKI010000055.1, on the reverse strand, counting down.
TATAATTTTATGAATACAAGCTTAACAAAACTTATAACAATGGTAATGTGTATACCTTACAAGTCTCATTGTAATATAACTAAAAAATATGTATATTTTTCAGAATTATAATGATAGTACAATTTAGTAGTAAAATATGCATAATGATAGTTATATTAGTGTGAGACCCATAATTGAGAAAACGAATGAAAAGAATTAAAACGAATGTCACAAGTAAGGTATGAGAGACAGGTTTTGTAACACTTTTATTCATGCATAGGTTTTGCATACAAATTCAAACACTGTCTCAGTCTTGTCTTCTAGATGTGTATAGTACTAGTTTTGAAAATTGTAAAATATTTTCCACCAGAAAATATTTTCCGTGTTTGGCACCAAAAAATTTCTGAAAAATATTTTCAGTCAGAACTTAACATACCCTAAATAGAAGAATCAACTGAAAATAGGATAAATAAAAAAAGGGAAGCAAGAAATAAATAGACCATTAGAGAAATTAATGTAAAGGACTATATACTAGTACTATAAAGACATAGAACAGGAGACAAGACTGGAGATGTTTGATTTGTATGCAAAACCTATGCATGAAGACGGGTACAAAACCAACTGTGATTCGGATTTTTATCAATTTCTTGGAATGATTTTTCAAGGAATGTCTCCTAAATCAGTGAATACTAAAGGTTATGAAACTAATAGTTTGTTTCCTAAGTCCATTATCTGTTTCTCCGTCTTTGCATGTGATATTGAAATCATAAGCTCAACCATGTGATATGATTCAATCCACGCACATCTGGATGTGTATTAGAAAAGCCCTTGGATTCAATAAAGTCAACTTATTTAAGTGGATCTCTTTGAATTTGGATGCTTTATAAATTGGGCTCATGGAATATAAATAAAAGTGAGATTTTATTGTACCGGTGAATAAAATATCGTGCATCTTTAGGGAGTTAATTGAAAAAGTCAAACTGCCGAAATCTAGATTGTAAAATCATAATATGTGATCAGGCGAAACAAAATTCCAGTATTTGGTTTCCTTCCCTTTTGCACTTTTCTGTGGTTAACGGCTTCAAAGCTGGATAAACTTCAAGTTCTTTTTAAATTGTGCATAAGGTCTCTTTAAACTTAACAAATTTTAGTTGGTTCAAAGATCAAGAGAAGATACATGAAACTTTACTTCCTGTGGTAACTAATTGTTTATATACCCATGAATTATATATGAAATGATATTAAAATTTGAAATTCCGTTGTAATAGTTTCATTATTTTGATTGTAAGTGGATTGATTTAATTTGAATGAGGGATGTCAACTGTGTCCTAATTTTATGCATTATCAAGTTGAAAATAATAGATGACACTACATTATATTGAATTGATTAACCTGCTAAACTACGGTTATGCTATTGCAGCAATGGCAATTATAAGTTTTCCAAAGTTTCTTTATAGAATTGATTAGATTCGAAAGGAAAATTTTAAGGCTATTTTAAAGTCAGGTATAGGAGCTAATTATATTGTTTAATGTTAAGTGAATCGTAAAAATATATGAACTTCTAATGTCACAGTTCTTGCGTTAGTTATAAATACTTTCCATGGTATATAATGGTCATTGTGAGTTGATTAGGTGTAAATATTTTTTAATGTGTCCATTCCTAAAGATTAAAGTATGATTAAATTACTTGATCCTACTGTGATTTTAGTTTTTGCATGATCCTGGAGAAAATTAATAATTTGCGTAAGGGAAATTAAGGTAAATTATGGTATATGACTGTGGGCTTATCCTATGCAATTAAAGTTATGGATTTGAGGGTATATATTTATACTTCAATTAAATAATTTATAAATTGTAATAAATAGTGCCACTACTGACCGTTATTATAATTTTGTAAAATTATTTAATAAGGACCCTGAGATGTTTATGTTTGTTAGAGAAATATATTAATTTGGTTTTATTTAAGATTAAGGATATTTTATGTTATATGAATCTATACTGTAATTATACCTACTTATACCCTATTCATTATCAAAGGGTATAGTATTTCTCTAATATGTTCATGCTTTTGAAGTTATGTCGGCTAAGATACAGTTGAATAGATTGAAAAGTTTTGTCATTTGATGTTTTCACATATAGGTTAGTTTGCTAATGTCTTAATTAGATTTAATGTCATGTTTTCGACATAAAATTATTTTATCCCAGTCGAATGGTTTAATGGTTATTACAATTGGTACCACCGAAGTGGCCATTATAGTAATTAATAAAATTATTCGATAAGGAATCTGAGATATTTGTCTTTTTAGATTATTATGCATAGTTGTCTGCCTGAAAGTGATAATTGTGCATATTAATTTTCGAAAGGGTTAAGTGCATTATTATGAAACATTAACAGCATAAAGTATGTTATCTCAATTAAAAAATTATTGGATTATTATAATTAGTACATCAAAGTGGCTATTATCATAATTCACAAATGTATTTAATAAGGATCATGGGATGATTTTCTTTTAAAATTACTATAACATAGTTACTTGCCCAAAGGTGGTAATTATTTATATTAATTTTGAAAGCGTTGAGTGATCTAATACAGTGAGGGTTTAATATATAATTTTAAATGTTTTTATCTACTCGAAGGTGATAAATTCTTATAAAGTTGTCTCACTAATTACTTGTATGGGGTTTATATTGTATGCTATTTATTTTGCTCAAAGGTGAATATCTAATTGTACAACTTAACCTTTCACGAGATTATTACCATTGATTGTTTACTATATTGGATGGTATTATTTGATTATATATTTTCTATATAATTGTTTTAAAATTTGCAATATTTCTATGAACAGTCTCTCTTATATTAAGAATTCAGTGGCAATAATGTTTTGAGGCGTAAAAGTGATTTTGGGTTAACACATGAATTATTTCACTTTGGTATATCTATATTTGATTTTAAATGTCTAAAACTCATTGTGTACAAATTGATAAAATAAAGTATCACTGTAAAATGAGATAATAATAAAAGTTAAGCATTCAAGTTATAATGAAGTCTATCGTTGATCGAGGGGAAGTTTGGTTCAATGTAAGCATATATTATCCCGTACTCATGAAAGGGGAAGATATGCTAAGTTGATAGGTAAACGAGTATTGTTATCTTACATTTATTCGAAAGGACATAAAGAGTGCTTAATATATAGGTATGAGAATAACTTATTTCATGAAATTTATTTTGGCTTCTTGATTTAGTTTTCTGGTATTATTCTCCCTGATAAAATTTTTCAAAATGTTGTGTTAACTCATGCCATTATTGATTGTTTTTGGAATGCAAAGAAAGTAATATCCGAAATTTAAGAAATTACCAAAGTTAGGATTCTAATAGAAAATCAAGCAACATGCATAATTATTGGGGTCATTGAAGATAGAGCATTCATTGAAAAAAATGCTAGTATTAATATCATCTCCTTGACTGTGTTAAAGTTCCTTTTGTTATTAATTTTCTTGTTCAATATGCAATAAAATGGTCTTTCATTTTCTTTTATAATTTAAGGTTTGCTTTAGAGGAAAATTTTGGGTATAAACAAGTATATTGGTATTTGTTTTCTAGAGGAGGTCAAAGGAAACTCAATGTAAAAGGAGTTTTAATATTATTTTTAGTTGCATATGAACAAAGGGGAAATACAAGTTATCTTCACCACTATAAAACGAAAAATTTCAAGTAAGTTAAGACCCTAAACTTAACATTAAAAAGAGGACAATGTTTGATGGTTATGTGGTAATAACACTATGACAATATTAATAGTAGAACATTGGTTCTTTTTAGTATTTTATTAAGTGATTTATCAACAAATGAAAGTCAAATAACGAGGTGGCTTGCTTATTTATGAAAAATTACACTAAAATATATTCATATTCTCAAAATATTATTTTCTTGTTTTAAAACTAACTTTTACACTATTTATGAGTTGAACTTGGCTCGGTAAATTTATTTATGATTTGATAAAGAATGATATAATTCCCAATTTTAGAATTTCAATATTTTATCCTTGTATTAATTGAAATGGAATTAAGCAAGTTTTAAAACATGAAATTTGAAGTGTCAACTATTAGATTTTTCCGATTTTAGTGCATACTGATATTTCTGAAATTTGTTACCTATTTTATGTGGTAAAAGTTTTAGTCACTCTTATGATGAAATTCAGAATATTTAAGAATACATTTGAAGGAAAATTAATCTAAATCTCTTGAACTTAGAACGTTGTATAAAAAAATGTACATATTAAAGAATGTCAAGTAAAGTTATTTCAAAATCTTCCCACGAGATCTAAATTTAAAGAAATTTAGTTTCAAGTACTTAGTATTTGGATTTATTCAAGTTAAGTAAAATCTCTCTATGGAGGGTATTTTGATGATAACACCATTTATTGTTCTATTTTAAATTAGACGCTAAAAAGTCTATAAAGTTGTACAGCTTTAATTTCCATGTATTTGTGCATAAAATTTTTGGCTGCTAGTTAACTACTAACGTTGAATACATTGGATGAAAATTTGTTTTATGTAAAGATGATTCTCGATGCATGTGGGAGTTTTTCTTATTCTCTATATTGTTATTTTTGTCTTATTAGCTGGCTATGATTAAATTATTGAATATTATTAATTGATATTTTCATGATCTTTGGTATAAAAGATTTTGGGATAGTTAGCTTAGTTCAACATAAATAATCTAAAGATATAGATGTTTTTAATAAAGAGATAATATAGAGTTAGAGCAAAATAAATGTTTTTCTTGAAAGAATCCCATGAGTGATATTTGATACAATAATACAGTGGGTACACTTTTATATATATAGATATATATATATATATATATATATATATATATAATATTGTGATTTACCTCATATTACCTAAGCACTAATGATGTATGGAAAATGTTTGGCAAATATCAGCTATGATTATTGGGCAAATGTTAATGACATAATAAGGCATGTAAGAAAATTAAATATTATGTGATTATTTATAACTTGTTAAGGATTTGAAGTGATTAGTTACACAAAGTACTAATCTTCAAGGTTGTTTAATGCTTGTTGTCTGCTAAATGTAGATGTTTTTATTTGAGTACGTTTTAAAGTGAGAGCTCAACTTAATGATTTGAAATATTTATTTTAAGGGTTAGAGATTTTATTTAATCTCTAGGTCAATTGAGTTTTGTTCTAATATTTCTACTGAAATGTTCTCTAAAAGCAATACAGAAATTCAATTGGCATTGATATAGTTATATAAAGCTTTTTTTAAGTTTTTAATATATGAGAATGGGTTGCTAAAGATGATGTGTTGTGTAAACACATTACAATAGTAAAATGTTTACTAATTTATTGGCCAAGATGTTGGAACCTTAAAAGTTTGAGAAGTATGTTTAATTTGGTGTGACAAACTATATTTTATGTACTTGGCCAATGGGAGTTAGTTATAACTCTTATACATACAGTCTACAATTATCTGTAGTGAATAAAGTTTTATTCTCTATTTATGCAGCTATTGATATGATTTATTCATATTATGTGCATATCTAAAGATTTTATAAATTACTTATATTAGCTCGTGCAAGAATAAAGTGAAGGTTGTGACTAGATAGTAATTGTTTAGTTATGAAGTGGCTTCGAGTTAGAGGTAATAAAGTGGACGATTGTGTTTGAATCATCGATGAATTTGGGAAAATATTTGAAATCCATCAATTTTTTTGAAGGGACTTAATATTAAAATGGATGAATTTGAAATCAACCCAAATTAGAGTATGAAATTAAGGATTTTAAATAATTTTCTAAGTTGGGTGGATTTGAAATTCATCCCTTTTAGTTTTACAAATCCCTCCAGCAAATAGGTGGATTTAAAATCATTCCCCTAATCCATTGATCCAAACACAACATAAATCATTACTTACCAATCAAATATATTATTTAGTAGTCCTAGTTATTATCTATTATTTTAAGTTATTACTAATTAGTACATCATTTCTCATTCCTTATTAGTATAAATTATATATAACTAAGAAAAAACAAGTTTTTAGTTATTAACTAAGTTATTAAATAATATCCAAGTTACTACTTATTATTTCAAATTATTACTTATTTTATTTAAAGTTAATATTTAGCAAACCAAGTTATTACTTCTTTATTCTAAGTTACTACTAACTAATCCAAATTATTACTTATTAATTGAAGTTATTATTAAGTAATACTTCATTTTTCATTACATATTGCCACAAATTATTATATATTAGTCGAATATGGAAAATACATAAATATTATTTTAAAAAAAGTCATTTAAAATGCTGCAAATAAAATTAAAAAAAATTGGTCCATAGGTGACCAGGGTGGGGTAGGCTGGTCATGGGTAGGAAAGCAGTTCGGGCCAATTACAAGTTGGGAAAATCAAGCACTAGCTTGACCTTAGGTCCTAAGATAGGTTAGGACCGACTCGTTACAGTACCTAGGTGGTCTGGGGGGTGCAGGGTTTTTTACGGAGTGGGTCGGGCAATCCATTGGGCTAACCAGACCTATTGTCTTGTATAGAAAAAATGTCTTATTTCCTATTAGCGTATGCCTTAAAACCAATTTATTTTGGGGATAAATTACACTTTTATTATTATAGTATATTTATGTATATTTTGTAATATGACATTTTTTAATAAAATATAATTATATGTGAAATCATAAATAGTTATGATGTAATTATATTTTATTCATAAATATCCCTAACCTTAGTGTTTGACACTAATAGATTAGCACACAAGTGATTGTAGATGCTTATTGAGAATAAGTGCATTAGATTGACCCGGTAAGAGTATTTCACACGGATTATTAACCAAATGCCAATGAATTAATCTCTTTGTGATAGTAGTGGAAGGATCCTGTGATTTAACTTTATGAGTTTATCTTGACTGTGAATTACTATACTTGACTCTATTAGTCGTTACTCTTAATGAGTTACACGTACTGTAGAGTTCAAGTATAATATGAATTATGATAAGATAAGATACGACCAATTGAAAATTCACCATTCCTTATAATAGGAAAGTATATCCCAGTATGGCCACTTCTTAAAGTACAATTTGGAAATCTTGCGCAAAATGGAAATAGAATTAAGAGTGTCTTATTAAATTCTATTTCAAGTGAGTTGTATTTTGGAAAGAAGTAAATTGATTAGTTCGATAAGAGTTGACATTAAATAGGTTGGTGAAAGGATAATAATTACACGGGAACTAAATTACAAATAGGTGATGTCAAACCACTTGACATATCTCAATACTTGGGTGGTCATGATACTTTGCTAGAAGTCAATCTTGATCTATAAGTGTAAATTAATTAATTGGATAATTAATGATAATTAAAGGTGTTTAATTTATCTAATCCTTATTAATTTAATATTATAATTTATACTTATTGGCAACGTGATTGGGAACCTAAAGGGTCACATAATTAAGGATAATTAATTCGAGATTAAATTGATTTTGACAAGTATGACATACTTATGGGTTAATTTATGAGATAAATTAATTTTTGGATCTCAATTGTAATAAGTTATAAAATCTTAAGAGCTAATGTACAATATATGTTAAAACTCCTAATAGTTTTATAATTATTAATATATCCATTACCCAAACTAATTAGGATTCTTATAATTCCCTAAAGCCAAAATATTTGGGATACTAGAACTGCTATATAAATATATATAATATGTATATAAGTGATATACATATATTGAAAAGTAGTAGTACTAGCACGGCTTAAGATTTGAGAAAGAAAAGCTGTGAATCAATTCTTTATAAAACGTGAAGTCACGTTTGAATAATTAAGGAGCTAGCACTCCGTAGTTTGGGTCAATCAATCTTGTGAAAATTCTTGATTTAATTATCTGTGTGGATAACATTAGAAGCCAGATACTTGTGCGGCTTGTGGATGACGTCTTAGACATATTTTAACTCAATTTTAAGGTATATCTTTATACTTTTCTTGTACTACGTATAAATCAATCAAGGTGATCCGTGATAGGTATGTAAAATTTTAAATTTCGCTATGTTACTGGTTATTTACTTTCTTACAGTGGTATCAGAGCCATCCTTGATTAATTTATAGTGTACATGTATTTAGTTATCAACAAATTCTATTGAATTGTTTAAACTATATGAATTTTAAATTTTTATTAATGAAAAATATAGGAGAAATTTTTTTTAAAAAAAATGTCATTATTGCCGTGAATTTGATTCACAGCAATATGGCTTGTCCATATTAAATATGGAGAAGCCATGATGACCTGATTGATGATTGTCACTTTTAGTGACATTATTAATGTTTGTCACTAAAAGTCATTAATTAAATAATTTTTAGTGACACTTAATTTAATATTTTCATATAAATGGTATTTCTAAATTTGGTTTTTAAAATATCTAACCAATAATTGACAATTGTTGTTTAAAATTAATTATTAATATTTAGAAACTTTCTTTATTTTAATTTGATTAAAATTTAGAAAGTACAAAACCTTTGAAGATATTTATTTATTCTAATACGATTAGAATTAGATAATTTGTTAAATTTTAGAAATTTATTATTTTCCAATGAGATTGGAATGTCATAAATGTTCAAAAATGTTTTACAAATTGTTTCTGATCACTATAAGTTTTGAAATTCTATTATTTATAGGATTTTATGCTTTTATTTAATTATTGAATTATATAATAGCATGATGGATGATTATGGACTTAAGACCAATGTGATTGTGTTTGGTTCATTTGGTTCAAATTCAATGGTTGTAAAATTTTAAATAGGGCCTGCATGTCCTACCTTTCTCTATTATTCTAAATATAACTCTTTTCTCATCTCAATTTCCTCGAATGTAACTCGAGATTTCTTGACCAATCATATAAATTACATAGATATAGGTTAGGGATAGGATTGAATATCTAAAATGTTTAGATGAAATTACACTTATAATGGAGACATCACAAAGGTGCAACCACGAAACAAATTTTCAAGAGTTGAAGATTATTCTTAAAATTTGACCATCTACTTTCCTTTGTGACTCATGAAAACTAGTCTAGTAAACATGTCCATAATCATCCATAGTTTTATACATATTTTATTTATTATATGTTGATATGATATTATACCATGTTGTTTCCAATTTGATGAGACCTAATAGATAATTGAAAGAAAATCCCTCATTAATATTAAGTCAATAAATAAGTTGCTTTCCATTATTATAACAACAAACGAGAGCTCTTCTTAGATTTAACTTGTTGGGCTAATCCAAGGTTACTATATGTTGAATATGTTTGAACTATAAGATGAGATTTCTGAATAATAGGTATAACTTAACGGAGGCATATAACTTGTTCGGCACACTCAAGGGTATATGTCTTTGAGACAAGGGTTATGAGTCACATATGATATGCTATCAAGAGTTGATACCTAACTATCTAGGAATTACAAAGTATTGTAATTGGTAAGTGTTACCTACCTTTCAAAATTATTTTAATTTGTTGGGTACACCCAAAATCAAAATAACTAGATGGGATCCTAACTCACTAAGGGTTCTGTGAGAGCTCTCGAATCAATATGTGAGGGTTATTGATTTAAATTAAAATAAGAGCAAAGCCAAATTAAATTAAGTCCATATTATCTGATTTAGATATTTTGGTTTTGTTTATGCATAAATGGCAATTCTTACACTATCTTTATTTATATATTATAGAATATGAGTAGTAACGTCAATTTATGTCCTATTTTATATAATAACAAACTCACTGGGCCAAATTTTTTGAACTAGCATCGTAATTGGAGAATTGTTCTCAAGCATCAAAAAATTGGCTATGTCCTTGATCAATCTATTCCTGATGTCACATCAGATGATGTTGATGAAGCAGTTCAGAATGCTTATCGTAAGCACATGGAAGACAATGATGATGTCACTTGTATCATGTTGGCCACTATGAGTGCTGAATTGCAGAAAAACAAGATAACATGGATGCTTATTCTATGACTCTTTATCTCAAGGAGTTGTTTGATGAAGAATCAAGGAATGAGAGGTACGAGACGTCTAAAGAGCTATTCCGTTGTAAAATAGTAGAGGGTATTTCAGTAGCAGTTCATGTACCGAAGATAATCAGACTAATTGAAAATTTAAAACGATTGGGATACTTTAAGCAAAATCATGAGTTAAATGTTGACTTGATCTTACAATCTCTACCTGATAACTTTTCACAGTTCGTTATGAATTATAACTTGAATAAGTTGTCCATAATTCTTTCAAAACTGTTGAATATGCTTAAAACTGCTGAGACAACTATCAAGAAGGAAAGGAAATAAGTGATGGTTGTTGATTCTTCTAATAAGAAGAAAAAGAAATCTAATGTTGGTTTTGTGAAAACCAAGTCTGGGTTGAAACCAACACTTGTGACAAAAAAGGCCAAGACCAAGGGTATTTGTTATCATTGTTGAAAGGAAGGGTACTGGAAAAAGAACTGCAAGACCTATATAGATACCTTGAAGTATAATAGGTTTAATGAACCTTCTACTTCAAGTATGTTTATGATTAAGATCAATATTTCTATTTCTAAGTCAGATTCCTAGGTATTACATACTGGATCAGTATCTCATATTTGTAAAAATATGCAGAGACTAAAGAGAAGTAGAATATTGGTTAAGGGATAAGAGACGAAGTAGTCATGTATGTGGGAAATGGAGCAAATGTTGCTGCATTAGCCGTAGGTCTTGTTTTAGAACTTAAATATTGTTATTATATTCCATCTCTTATTAGAAATATTGTTTCTATTCCGTGTTTAGATACTGATAGTTTTGTCATTATGAAAAAGTATAAATGTTATTTTTTTTTCACGTGATGGCATTGTGTATAGAACTGCTACTTTGAATAATGATTTTTATATTCAAAACATGGAAAATTCAGTTCTTAACATAAATTCTAAAAGGTCTAAAATTGATAATTTGAAGCAATCTTTCCTTTGGCATTGTAGAGTTGGCTATATAAATAAGAAACGTATTACCAAATTATATAACAATGGTTATTTGGGATCATTTAATTATAAGTCATATGATATATGTAAATTTTGTTTATTTGGTAAAATGACGAAATCATTTTTTATTGGAAAAGATGATAGATCTAGTAAACTGGTAGGCCTAATACATACTGATATTTGTGGTCCCGTTGCTTCTATGTCAATTCATGCTAGAGAAAGTTTTTCATACTTCATTACTTTCGTGGATGACCATTCTAAATATGGTTATGTATACTTATTGAAATATAAGTCCGAAATCTTTGAAAAGTTCAAGGAATTCAAGAATGAAGATGAAAACAACTTGGTAAAAGTATTAAAATATTTCGATCTGATTGAGGTGGGAATAATTAAACCAAGAATTTCAAAATTATCTTAAAGAGAATGGAATTCTACCTCAATGGACTCCTCCTTATACACCACAACTAAATGGTGTATCTAAGAGATGTAATCAAACTCTATTAGATATTATTCAGTTAATGATGAGTCTTGCAAATCTCCCAAAATCGTTTTGGGGTTGTGCTCTTAAATACTGTCTCCAATTTACTAAATTGTGTTCCATCAAAAGTTGTTTATTCTACTCTATATGAGTGTGGTTTGGAAAAAAACTAAACTTTCATACTTGAAGGTTTGGGGCTGCCCTACTTATGTGAAGATGGTATGAATCTGATAAAATTGAAACTAAGTCAGATAAATACCTATTTGTAGGGTATCCAAATGAGACTTTTGGATACTATTTCTTAATCCCATTGAGAAAAATGTATTTGTCTCAAAACATGCTGTCTTTCTAGAAAAAAGTTTATTTTTAAAAGGGCAAGTGGGAGCAAAATAGATTTTTAAGAAGTTCAAGAAACACAATATGATATTGATCAATAAGTGGAACAAATGCTTCAATCACATGATGATGTGATAGAGGATGAAACTAATAATACACAAGCTCTTCATAGGACTACTACTATACACCATGCTCCAAAGAGATATGAGTTTCTTATAAGTGGATACAATGATGCATTAGTCATTACGAATCATGAAGCTACATCTTACGAAGAAGCATTATTTGATAAAGACTCTCAAAAGTGGCTATAAGCCATGAAATCTGAAATGAATTCCATATATGACAATAAGGTTTGGATCTTAATCGATCCACCTGAAGAGATTAAACCCATATAGGGTGCAAGTGGATTTTTAAGAGAAAAATTGACATAGTTGGTAATGTGATTACCTATCAGGTGTGAATGGTGGCATCTAGTTATGCATAAAGACAGAAGTTGATTTTGATGAAACTTATTCTTACCAGTTGTATAGTTGAAATTCATTCGAATTTTACTTACTATATTAGCATATTATGATTATGATATTTGGTAAGTGGATGTAAAAGCTGCATTTCTTAATGGAAATTTGCAAAAAGATGTGTATATGATACAACCTGAAGGGTTTATAACCACAAAACCTAACAAAGTATGCAAGCTGCAAAGGTCTATTTATGGACTAAATCTAGGAGTTGGAACATCCATTTTGATGTGACTATCAAAGAGTTTGATTTTATCAAAAATGAGGATAAACCTTGTGTATACAAGAATGTTAGTGGGAGCTCCATTGTTTTCTTAATACTTTATATAGATGACATATTGTTGATAAGAAACAACATACCTATGATTCAAAGTATAAAGATATTCGGTAAATGAGGTGTCTAAAAAATTTTCTATAAAATATTTAGGAGAGGCAACCTATATTCTAGAAATTTAGATCTATAGAAATAGATCTAAGAGGTTTCTTGGTCTTACTCAATCAATATACATAGACAAAATACTAAAGAGATTTAGCATGGATCAATCAAAGAAGGGTTACTTACCAATGTCTCATGGTGTGTACCATTTTAAAGATATGTGTTCTAAGACAGATGTCGAAAGAAGTAGCATGAAAAAGATACCATATGCTTCGGATATAGGTTCTATAATATATGCTATGTTATGTACTAGACCCGATATCTTCTATGCTCTAAGTGTTATGAGCAGGTTTCAATCTAACCCAGAGAGTGGTCATTGGATAGCAATCACAATTTGGTAGCAGTCACAATTTTACAATGATGATAGCAAGTCACAATTTGGATATGTATTTACTCTTAATAGTGATGCAATCAGTTGGAAAAGTTTCAAACTGGACACTACGGCTGAATTTACAATCAGAAACCGAATACATTGCACCTTCAAAAGCAGCAAAAGAGGCAGTTTGGATCAAGAAGTCTGTGGCTGAACTTGGAGTAGTTCCTTCCATTAATGATCCTATATTCTTGTATTGTGATAACAATGGAGCTATTTCACAAGTAAAGGAACCCAGGTCTTATCAACGATATAAACATGTGTTACGACGCTATGATTTGATTAGAGAGATCACTAATAGAAATGAAGTAAATATAGAAAAGATCTCCATGGATAATAACATTGCTGATCCATTTACTAAAGCCTTATTTTAGAAGAAACATGATAGTCATGTTAACTTTTTCGATCTTAAGTACATGAATGATTGGCTTTAGTGTAAGTGGGAGTTTATTAGCGTATACGCTAAAACCAATTTATTTTAGGGATAAATTACACTTTTATATTTATATATATTTTGTAATATGGCATTTTTGAATATATAATTATACGTGAAATCATAAATAGTTATGATGTAATTATATTTTATTTTACGTAAATATCCCTAATCGTAGTGTTTGACACTGGTAAATTAGCACATAATATGAATCATGACAAGATAAGATATGACTAATGGAGAATTCACCACTCCTTATAATAGGAGAGTATATTCTAGTATGGCCACTTCTTAAAGTTCAATTCAAAAATCTTTGCGCAAAGTGCAAATAGAATTAAGAGTATCCTAAATTCTATTTCAAATGAGTTGTATTTGAAAAAAAAAAAGTAATTTGATTAGTTCAATAAGAGTTGGTATTATATTTGTACTATTGAATTAATCAGGATATAAGTTAATGAAAAGATAATAATTACACAAAAACTAAATCACGGATGGGTGATGTCGAACCACTTGACATATCTCAACACTTGGGTAGTCAAGATGCTTTGCTAGAAGCTAATCTTGATCTATAAGTGTAAATTAATTAATTAAAAAATTAATGATAAATTAAATGTGATTAATTTATCTAATCCTAATTAATTTAGGATTATAATTTATACTGTATAAGAATATTGCCAACGTGATTGGGAACATAAAGGGTCACACACTTAAGGATAATTATTCGGGATTAAATTGATTTTGATAAGTATGAGATACTTATAGGTTAATTTATGAGATAAATTAATTTTTTGGGCTCAATTGAAATAAGTTATAAATTTTAGGACCTAATGTATAATATATGTTAGAATTACTAATGGTTTTATAATTATTAATGTGTCCATTACCCAAACTAATAAAAATTATTGTAATTCCCTGAATCCAAATTATTTGGGATACTAGAACTAATATTTATATACATAATATGTATATAAGTGATATTCATAAATTTAAAAGTAGTAGTACTAGTACGGCTTAAGAATTGAGAAAGAAAAGCTGTGAATCAATTCTTTATAAAACGTGAAAGTCATGTTTGAATAATTAAGGATATAGTATTCCGTGGTTTGAATCGATCAATTTTGTGAAAGATTTAATTATCTATGTGGATACCATTAGAGGTCAGGCACTTGTGCAGCTTCTTGTGGATAACGTCCCAAACATATTAGAGATTTTACCCCGATTTTAAGGTATAATTTTTATACTTTTTTTATTCAGCGCATAATTCAATTAAGATAATTCGTGATAGAAAAGTAAAATTTTAAATTCCACTTACATCACCTAACTGACACTTTATTGTCAAAAAAGTATTTACCTTCCTATTAATTTCTTTTACGTACCTTCCTTTTAATCTCTCGTTAAGAAATTAATGTGCCTTTTCGAATTGAGAAGAGAAAAATTCCTATGTAACTCAAACTTATAACACAATTCATGACAAAAATCATAGTACTATTTATATGAAAGCAAGAGAGAATTTTTTTGAAGGTTGGGTATGTTTTTTTTCCACTTCAATTCCGAGTGAAATGCATTTAATTAAAGGGAAATATTTAGGTAGATTTGGTTTTTAATCACACTTGTAAACTCTGTGGTTTAGATTAAATGTTATGGAATTTATGATATAAATTGATGTAAACAAGATTTTATAATATCAACTTTAATCTTAATCGCAGGGTTAACAGGTAGGAACAAAAACCGGGTCTATGATAGTATTTTCCTTAATTAAATACTACCATCGATGGTGACATTGAGTCAGCTGCTCGTTAGAAAATTTAAAGATGTGCTTCGAATAGGCATACAAGTTTTCGTGGGCCATTTGGTTTTACAATTTTCTATAATGCATATAAGAATCATAGCTCGCATAGTTTTGTGGCGATTATGAGAAAGATAAGTCACTTTCGGGAGGATTTTTTTTTTTTTAGAAAAAGATTGTTGATAATTAATCCAGCAATTCATATATGTGTGTGTGTTGGGGGGGGCTAAATTGCTAACCGAATTCGCGAAATATTATAAAGGGAAAAATGTTAGGAATTCATGTCCGAATTTTCATTAATGTTACAAGCTGTATTTTAAATCTAAACTCCATACGGTTGCATCTAGATCACAATATTCAAGCCAAACTGAAATTTACCCTTATTTACCATTAATTGGAGGCCTTAAGGCCCTAAAATATTTTATAAAAAATCCATGCTCACTTTGCATAACTCGTAAGGTTTCGCCAGAAATTTGTTTAAAGAAATTGAATAATTAACAATTAAAAATTTAATGGTAGTAGAAAAGTAGTATAGCATTTTGAACCCCCCCCCCCCAAAAAAAAAAAGGGTAATGTTTAGCTTCTTGTTACTATCCTCAATATTGTGGAAAAATCAAAATTTCAAGCTATTGTCTAAAACATAACCATATTTCACAATAATTTAATTACTTGATAATATACCTCATTACCGTTTCTCATGCAATATTCTTCCAATTATAGAAAACAAGATAATTTAATTTTATTACCAGCAAACTCTGTCATGAGAAACAGCTAGAGAGAACACATAAGCATCATCAAGATACATCAAAATGATCAAAACGGTCAAGATGAAACTTCTCTTAGTGATTACTATGATCATTTGATCAGCAGCAGCTACACCTCCTTAACTTCTACAGCTGATCCATTACTCACTCCTTTCTTTTTTCTTCTGCAACTTTCTTAGCTGCTCCATCAACTACAGCTTCTTTCACAGCATCTTCTTTCTGAGGTTCCTCAACCACAAATGCATCGAGTGGAAAAGCCCTTGACAATCCAGCAGGAGTCTTGAAATGAATGAGCCCAGTTGAGGGCTCATCAACATAAATCTCACTGATTGTTATCCACATCAAGAGCTCCTTAGCCTTCACTCCAGTGAGTTTCTTGATCCTGTTTTGCTCAACGTATGCTGTGACTTCAGGTGCATATTGAACAAGTTTGCTGATCTTCTGAAACTTGTGCTCAGTTTTCTTCTTTGATTTCAGCCAAACAAAGCCTGTTTCTTTCGCATATCCACATTCTTCAATGTCTTTCATGGGTAGAAGACCATTTGGTAAGCTCATTTCTTTCAGCAAGAATCTTGATTTCTCTTGACTGATTTCATTTCCGGTGTACATCTCTGAAGCACTAGCTTTGATCTCATCTGTCACTAGAGACATGTTGGTTCTCTCTTCAATTTTCTAGCTAGCTAGCTTGTTTTTTGCTTCCTTCTAATATTACTATTTGTTAGCTATACCAGTTTTGATTGTGACTTGGAAGAAAAAGATGGAATGGGAAATATGCATATGGTCAGCTGGGCTAAATATAGCTGAGACACTAGTAGTTTACCCTTGGAGTTGTTTACAACTGCCAAAATACCATAGTCAGTCTTGGCAATTTCATTAACTTTGAGGGGTTATCCAACTAAAATCATTGATTAAAGTTCCTTCATCATGACAAATATGGAGGGAAAAGAACGAAAACATAAATAAATAAAAAAACAAATAAAATGATAAAAATCCGTTACTAGTCATTAACTATAACTATATTTTTTTCTTTCAGAAAAAAAAAAAAAAAACTCAACTTCCTTTTACATGCCCATGTAGTGTGTACTCCTTAATGTTTCACTTTATTTGTAACTTTAGATAATTTACTTTATATCAAATTATCTACTATTTTAAGAATTCAAGTAATAAAGTGGGTTTTTCACCTTTATCATTAGTGACATATTAAAGGAGATAGAGGATTATCAGTTAAGTAATATTAATGTAAAAAAATAATTTATTTACTTTGAATTATTTTTTAATATAGTTTATATAATTTAATAATTTTTTAATTTTTATGTACCAAATTAAAATTACAATTAAAATAGAATGAATGGAGTATTATTTATGACAAAGCACCGTGGAGACAATAGCCAAAAATGGGAGGATAGAATTGCAATTTGTTTGAAGAAGTGTCGATACACAATTATGGTTCTGCTACAAAAATTTATTAATATAGGTGGAAAGTTGAGACGGAATTAAGAGGTATGGAGGTAGTTGGAACGACCAACCAATAATTATGTTCCATTTGTAATGCAGTTGGGAGGGTTAACCCAACTTTCTAGGAGTCCTGGAATCAAGAGCCAAGAGTTCCTATTTAGTTGAATGCGTACCAAAGGTTTAACTTCTTTTTTCATTTTCTTTCCAACCAAAAGTTGACCAATTCAACATGGCTGAATTGAATGACAATTATATAATTACAATGTATTTTATTTGTCCATCAAACACCAACTTTTGCAAGGTTGGCCATATGCTTTCGTTTTAAGTCAACATATAGGGAGACTTTCATAACTCTTTCTTGAAATTTAAGTTAATACTATTTAGCATCTTTTAACTTTTAGAAATATTACTTATCTCACTTTTTTTTGTAAGTGCGGCCTAAATTAGTATAAATGATAATTGTGCTCTTTGTTCTTTAGTGAAATAACGAAAAGGTAGTTTCAAAACTTCTCTTGAGTTTTCTAATAATTTTACTTGGTACCATTTAGTCTATTAACAAATTTTTCTGAATTTATTTGCGAAAATATGTGTGAGTTAATGTGCTTATTTGTATATGTTTAAATTTTTTGGATACATACAAACACACAATATTCTATAAAAAATGATATTTTGTATGGCTAATCACAAACTGATAATTAAAAAAATAAAATATAATTTTTTGATCAAAGGATTTTTTTGTCAACTTAAAAAAAAATTAAGAGCACGTTATAATATATTCTATATAGCGATTTTAATAAAATAATAGAATGCTTAGAAATAAACCATATATTATAATAAAAATGTGGTTTGCATTTTGTTTAGAAATCACAAACTCTTAAAGTAAAAAAATAACTGTATTCTCTATTTAATTTTTTTATCAACTTATTATAAAAATGTGTGCGCATTGATGTGTTTGTATTTGCCTGACTGAATAAAAATTTAAAACATATAGAAACATACTATGTATTATAACCGAGGAAGAATATGAAAAATTGCATTGTAATGCTATTTGCTAACAATCTCATTTAAATCCTCCAAATTTTTTTTTCTTTTTTCCAACTGTTACAACAAATTAATTTTTCTTACTAGGGGTAAAGATGGAATAAAAATTACTTCTTTCTCACCTGAAATGATATTTTAATCAGTTGGGTTAAAATTGTTATAACATATATAAAGTGTGAGATTTTTAAAAATACGTCAAGAACACTAAGTGATATTAACTTAAACTTCATAGGAGGATTATGAAATTATCCCATGTATAATGGTGCTTTAAAAAAAAGATATTCTAATTCATTAAAGAACTTCTATTGCATGTTAATGGATCAAATACAGATTTTATTTTCCGTTGAAAACTAAAACATGTCTAAAGTAGTAATATCAAATTAAGAAAAAAATCCTTGAGATTTTACGCAACTTTTGGAAGGGAAAAAAGAGTAAAATTAGATAATCACATGCATCAATATCCCCCTTCAAATCTCAAATTCATGGGAGTCACTTTTCCAATGTAAAAAGATCAACAAATATTAAAGAAGAAAAAATTAGAATTGCATGTGAATGAAGATTATAGTATAGCAGTGTAGCACCATGCTTTTTAAATGCTAGGTTTTAAAATGACGTCATCAGCTGCACGTCTCCTTTGATGGCAATGTTGTGCGATGTCTCTGTGAAACTGGAAACTGTGTCCATCCGTTATTTATTTCAATTTCGTTGATTTCGTGTACTTTTCATTTCATTGTTGATTAATAAGAATCGAAAAGCAAGGGGGGGAAAAGAAAAAATGGGAAAAACCAAGAATTGAAGCCTGGTAATTGAAAGCATTCAATTTTAAATCTTACCAACATTTAAATTGTAGGATTTTTTTTTTTTTTTTTTAATGCTACGGAAAGGACATAGTTACTTGAAAATTCTTGACCTCTTATCATAGTGAATTAAAATATAAAGTTATCAAATAAATTTTAGTATATCCCCATGTATTGATCTGTACTCACTTCTCAATGTGAAATAAATATCTTAGTCAGATTATTTAATTATGTTTACATTGATCAACTTTCTTGTTTTGTCTCTTAACTACTACAAGTAGGAAACCAAAAATAGATGCTTGTTATGGAAAAAATACTCTACAGTCCATTTAGAAAAGGGTTAATAACATTTTGCCTCCTGAACTAGGCGAGTAATTATACTGTCCTTATAAACCAAAAAAAAAAAATTTACTTTGCCTACATCCATTCCTATTGTTCATCATTTAAAAATTTTAAAATATTAAGAAAATTTAGTTAAATGATTGAAATACCTTTAATATTATATTTTGACTTTTCATGTATTTAATTTTGATGTTCAATAGTTATAAAAGAATTACGAAAATAATATAATAATAAATTAATATTTTTGACATTAGGAAGTGAAAATGTGAGAAAATGTTACATTACATTATATCCAGCATTACAATTTGTACAAGTTAAACTAAATATTAAAAGTGTAAAATACTAAAATAAATCAAAAAATCACAAAATTTTATGGAAAATATATTATCACACAATACCTTTAAAGAAAATTTTTAATAGAAAATAATCCTATTTGGAAATTATTCTACCAGTGTAGTTAAACATTCAAATTTAAAATAATATAAAATAAAATTCAAAAATTTTAAAAATTTGATCAAGAAATGTATTGATATGGATTATATTGAAATATTATATATTTTATTTTTTTTCTTATTTTTAAATCTAGTAATTATCACATCATTATCAAAATTTAAATATATAGAAAAATCAAAATATAGCACCAAGGGTAATTTAGTCACTTAACTAAATTATCATGATGATTTTAAAATTGTTAATAGACAAATAGTGTCAATAAGGTATAAAGTGTAATTACTCACTTAATGTAGGAGGGTAAAATATTGTTAACTCTTTAGAAAAGTATCCTTGTGCTTTACTGTTGTGTTTTTAACGCTTATTTAGTACAACATATTGTGATTTAAAAACTTTCTAATTGAACAATAGAACTTCACATTGACTCTTATAATTCCACGTTTTGATCCAATATGCTGACACGGAAGCATCTACTCTATATTTTAAAACTTAAAAAAAAAAAAAAGTTTATGGGACTATATTAGTACATAAAGTACCCTTATAACATTTCTCTCATTTTTTAAGTGGTTATTAAGTTTTATGATGAATGACAAGTCTTTATTCATAGGGCTAGAAGAATTGATTTGAATTAGATTGAAAGACCCACATATCCAACCTGTGTAAGAAAAACATCAATTAGTTTTGTTGGTTGGCCTATTCCTTAATTCACAGCTCTAAGTACAACAAGAAATAAATTATCTATTGAATCAGACATCAGCCCTGCTGTCAAAGCAGTACTCCTACAAAGTAAATTGAAGGAACAATTTGATTGCAGTCATACAAATTAACATAATAAATGTCCTTATAATAATGGTGAAATCAAGTTCTATCACACTTAGGTCTTGAATCTCAACTACCATTGCCGACCTTTTAATGTGGAACACAGTATATGTGTTGGACCAACTAACAATTTTATTTCGGTGTCAGTTGGCTAGCCAGGTATGCACCTTCCTCCCGTTGTCGATACAAAATACTTTATATTCTTGCTGACCCTCGAAGTTAAAGTTGTTAACCAATCTTGATTAAGTTTTCAGACAGCACTTTTTTTTTTTTTTTTTCTTTCATTCATTCTTTTTTTTTTTTCCCTTCTTTTGAAAAGAGAATTTAGTCTTAGCAATAGATCTTCATATACTTTTTAATAATTCGAACTCATGACCAAAATATATTATAGACGAAGTGTCTTTGTTGGTCCCAAAGCAACCTAAGAGGGGGGTGAATTAGGTTTCTAAAAATGCTTTTAGAAATATTAAACTTATTGAGATTTTTCAACTAATAATTAATATAATAGAATCAATGAAACTGTGAAGTAATAAAGAGAGGAAATTAAACAACCAATACTTCCAAACTAACAAGCTTGAAGTATTAATTCACTAGAATGCTTCACACATTTGGTGAGCCAATAATCTTTACAAAGTAGGGAAATTCTTGCTCACACTAAAACTCTTTTAGTTGAGCCAAGAATTTTACTCACAAACTCACTTTCGTACAAGATTATCACTCCACTCAAAATTGAATTGCACTCTAAGCTGCACACTAATACAATATAGCACTATAGCCAATTTGTACTAAAATTGCTCTTTTCTAAGGCTTGTATTCAATGTATTAGATGATCTTTAAAGTCATCACATAATAGTAAAGCAGTTATTTATAGGAGCAATAAATGGTGGTTGCAACAACTTCCTAACGGCTAAATAATTAATGCACAAAAAGTAGCCGTTGAGGTTTCGGACATCCGACGTAAGTATGATGCGTCCGACACAGCGTCCGATCTCCATGCAGTTGGTGAAGAACATTGTTCGGACGGCCGTGCATGCGTCCGTTCCATCGTCCAAATGGAGCTTCAGACAGTTGTGTTCGTCCGAAAGAGATTTTGTTCGAACAGTTGTGTGCGTCCGTAGAGAAGCAGTGAGAACCTTACTTTCTGCCTGTTGGTTCGGACGGTGTACTGCGTCCGAGAAGCTTGACATAGTTCGGACGATGTACTGCGTCCGAACACCCTGTCTCCAGCAGAACAAGTAACAGACCTGCAAAGGTTGTTTACATAATTTAGTGCTTATGTCATCATCAAAATAAAGTCTGAAACATATCAGTCTTAATACTGAGTTACACTTCATTGTCTTTGATAAGAACTATATTTGAAATAAGATTGTATTAATCTTGCGTATGTACAATTGTACAAAGAACACATTTAAATAGACTAGGGTAATATACACATAAGGAGGGTCTTGCTAATCAAGACTCATAATTAAAGGAAATACAATATACACTTAATTAATACAATCACAAAATATACCATATGTCTAATATGTTAACATTCCCCCTCAAAGTCAAGGTAGTTGAGCACAAATCAACTTGAGTTTGGAACATAAGGCAAGAAAGCGACCGAGTAAATGAGCCTTAGTGAAAATATTTGCAAACTCATCCTGTGAGGAGACGAATTGTAATTACAGAGTACCACAAAGAAGATGCTGGCGAATAAAATGACAATTGTTTTCAATGTGTCTAGTACGCTCATGCAATACATCGTTGTGAGCAATTTTGTATAGCACTCTGATTATCACAACAAAATTGAGTGGCAGATGAATGAGAAACTCCCATGTCTTCTAGTTACCAACAAAGCCAAATAAGTTCTTGAGTAGTGTTATCAGCAACTGCTCAATATCCAGCCTCAGTACTAGAACGAGATGACCGACTGCTTCTTGTTTCTCCAAGAGATAAGATAAGTACCAAAAAAGAAACAAAAGGCAGTAATAGATCTCCTAGCTGTGGGATCACCAGACCAATCAGCATCAAAATAGGCATGTAGATCAAGAATGGAATAGGAAGAAAAATGAAGACCATGAAACGGAGTATCCTTGGTATATCACAAAATGCGAAGAACTACTGCAAAATGAGTGGTCCAGGGAGCAGTCATGAACTGACTAACATTATGAATAATTTAAGCGATGTCAGGTCGAGTGACTGTAAGATAGGCTAGACTGCTAACTAACTGACGATATAATGTAGGACTAGAGAGAGGAGAGCCATCTCGAGGAGTAAAACAAGCATTAGTCTTAATCGGCGTGGAGACAATAGTACTATCAGTTAAGCCAATCTGAGCAAGAAGATCAGATATATACTTGGCTTGAGTAAGGAAGTAGCCATCAGAATTGGATTAACTAGAAACCTCAAGACCAAGAAAATAACTCAAGAGACCCAAATCCTTCATTTTGAAATGACGATGAAGATGATGCTTTAATTGAGTGATGCCAACAGTATCATCCATAGTAATAATCATATCATCTACATAAAGTAATAGAAGAATAGTATTACCATTTGATACTCGAGGTAAGAGAGCAGAGTCATAAGGACTAGAGGTAAACCCAACCTACGAGATAATGGAACTAAATTTAGAAAACCAAGCACGAGGAGCTTGTTTGAGTCCATAAAGAGCCTGACAAATCTTACAGACCTTGTCGACTGGATGGTCGTAGCCTGGAGGTTGTTTCATGTAGACATTTTCAGTTAGGTCACCATTAAGAAAAGCATTCTTTACATCCATTTGAAAGAGCTGCCATTTACTAGTAGCAACAATGGAAAGTAAACTACGAAACAAAGTAAGATAAGCAATAGGAGCAAAAGTTTCTTCGTAATCAATGCCATGTTCTTGAGCAAATGCTTTGTACTGTAACTAAACGAGACTTGTATCTTTCAATGGTGCCATCTGAGTGAGTTTTGATCTTGTAAACGCATTTACAACCAACTGTAGACTTCCCAGGAAGAAGATCCATCAGATCCCAAGTATGTATTTTATCAAGGGCATGCAACTCATCTGTCATAGCTTTCTGCCACATAGGATTATAATTCGCCTCTCGATAAGAAATAAGTTCTTGCAAAGATAAGATAGTAGAAAAATAATGAAAATCATGAAGATGGGTAGAGACTTCTCATACACGACTAGATCGACGAAGAGGCGGAGGTGATGAGTAAAGGACTCAAGAAGAGTGGATAACTCAAGAGGACTGCATGTGCTAGGGCCGTCAGCCAGACGTTGATCCTCAGAAAAAGTGAGATAGTGGTCGTTGGAGCTGGATACCTCATAAACTGAATTAGGAAAATATATTATAGGGACAGTATCTGGAACAAAATCGAGTTTGGGAGAGGTAAATAGGTGTGGTGAGGAGGATGGGAATTTACAAATTAAACTTGGACATGGAAAAAAATATCTTGTGCTCAATACCATAGCCGATAAAACATCATAACCTAGCTCGAAATTCTAAATTAGTATGTTCATGGGCTTGTAGAAAAGTAAAACAAGCACAAAAAATACTTTGAGATTCTGATAGTTTGGAGGGGAGCCATATAAACACTCATAAGGAGATTGCTTATTAGTAATAGGGAAGGGAATTCTATTAATAGTGTAGATTGCAGTAACGGCAGCTTCACCCAAAAATGTTTTGAACAGGAAGAAGAAAGTAAGAGAGTACGGGTTGTGTTGAGAATGTGACAGTGTTTACGCACAACACGACCATTTTGTTGAGAAGTACCTAGACAAGAACGATGAAAAATGGTACCCTCTTGGCAAAGAAAATTAAGAAGAGATGTTTCTTTGTATTCTATGGCATTATTAGTTCGAAGAATTTTGATAGGACACGAAAACTAAGTTTTTACCATTGTGGCAAAATTGCGATAAATTTGAGGTAAAATTTAGATTTATTTTTCATGAGAAAAATCCAAGTAAATCGAGTAAAATCATCTACAAAGATAACAAAATATTTTGAACCACCCATAATAAGTATTGGAGAATGACCCTACACACCTGAGTGTATTAAATCACATGGTACAGTTCAAACAGACTCACTGATAGGAAATGGAAAGGCATGTTTTTTTGCAAGTTGACAGGACACACAGTCAACCGAATCATTCTGCATAGATCCCAACCGACCACTGGAAACTAATAATTTAACACAACCTAAAGATGCATAACCTAGATGGGAGTGCAAGGGACTTAAGAAGGAAGATTATTTGTAAAAGCAACAGGATGTACCTACAAATGTGCTAGAAGTTTGAGATCATCTAATTCAAAGAGACGTCCAACTTTATGACCCGTCCCGAGGAGCTTTCCAGTCGATGGTCTTGTAAACGACAACCAGTAATAGAGAAATAGACATCTAATTCCAAAATTCAACTAGTTGTCCAATGGAGATAAGATTGGAATTCATAACGTTAATTTAGGAACATGAAAGGTATCAGGCAAGGGATAAATGATGTGGATAGTGCCTATGTGATTAACTTGCATGAGTGATCCATTAGCAGTTTGAATGGATGATGTGTGCGGGTTTTATTTGGGAAAAAACTAATGGAGTCAGATGTCATGTGATTAGTACAAGCACAATCGAGATACCAACTTGAATGCGAGATTACAAAGTGGGTAGTATGGTGGGATGGAATTAGTTTAGACAATACCTTCTTGATAACTAATTCAAGTTTATCGCGAGTTACAGGAGTCTGAGGAGAAACATCAGCTACTATAGAATTATATTAAGCCATTAGGACAAGAATAAGAGACGAAACAGAACACTAAAGTTAAAAATAAAGGAAAACAGCACCTTAGAAGTTGATTTTCAAAAAATCGAGTTGACAAATGGATTCAAAACGTCAAAAATTATAGGTTACCAAGTTGTACAAGAAAAGAACTAGACTTGATAGAACCGAACTGGAAGAAATGATTTCATTCTAGTTTGTGAACCAGACCAGACCAATAAAGAACTAGGACAAAAAGAACCAAAGATTGATGTGGCAACACGTGGCAGAGATAGTGTGACGTGGCAAATAGCTATCGGACATGTGGTAATGACGTGTCGGTAAACGTGGATTGCTAACTCGAACCAGATGTGGGACCAAATTGACACGTGTCGGTGACGCTGCGGTGACATGGCAGTACACATGGCTTGCTGACTCGAACCAGATGTGGTGCCATGCTAACACGTGGCTGATGATGTGTTGATGACGTGGCAGACATGTGGCTTGCTAACTAGGTTGAAAACGTGATTGGCAAACACAATTTTATAAAAATAACTAAAGGTGTGTTTTCAAAACACGCTTTTGGTCATCTTCTACCTTAAAGATAGACCCGTTTTGTAGATAGGTTAAGAGTCGGGTTTGCCGCACGTGGAGGATCCTCTGCAATGAAATTTACACCAAAACAAAAAAGAAAATCTTGGGAGGAAATTGGTGGGTTTGTGGTGGTGATCAAAAAAAAAAAAGCAAATGGGAATAGGATTATGACCAGAATAATTTCAAACTGGATCAAGAAAACAAGAACTGATAGTTGCTAGAGAATGGAAACAATCCAGGCCCCAAGGCGGGCTCTGATACCATGACAAGAACTATGAAACAAGATTGTATTAATTAAACATAGGCAAAATTAATACAATCTTGTTTCATTTAGAAGCTCTCATCTAAATTTATGTGTCCCCCACACCTCCTTTGCGAGAATTCAAAATAGCAAATTTAAAAGAATGTGTGGTCCAAATTTCCTGTAGTAAAATCGGATTCACATATATGATATACGTACTATTATTAATAGTAAAATGGTACATGATTTGTATACCTTTGTTGAAAAACTTTATAAGCTACTCTTCAACATCACAAATTAATAATTACTTGGCAATATTATGCATGTGTCATTAAATTCGTAAAAAAATAAAATATATTTAAACAACTAAATTAAAAAAAAAAGTTTGATTAGATGCTTTAATAAGAATTTATCACATAAATTAATCTTAACAAGCAATTTTGGACTACGGTCTTGTAAATAATTTTTGTTTGTTGTGATGATTTACAACTTATGGACAAAATGGACATTAGCGATTGGCAGATAACTGTTTAGGGCTGGAATCCCTCCTTCCCACTCGTTCACGGATTACTGATTACCCTATAGCAACAGTCTTGCCCACAACCAAATTGTCCTGGATTAATTCAGCCCCTTCTAACATTGTCAATTTTGGCAACAAAATTCGACATTTTGTATATCTTTTTTCTTTTTGTTTGTTTGGGGTGGAACGAGACCCTTTTGTCTATTTCCAACTTCTTGTGCCCAGAATAGAGAAAATTTATCCCCAAGTGATGCCGTTAATTAATTACTATCAAGTCTTTGCATTTGATTAATAGCAAACCAAAGAAGAAAGGACTTAGCACAAAAAAGCTACACATGTAAAGAACTTGGAAAATTTTGTTAAAAATTTTGACGGGACAAATTCTTAACATCTTAAGGATATATTTGAAATACCAAATTTGCAATTACTCTTCATACTATTCCATCTTATGACTTATGATGCCATAGCAAAATTTGAAATGTGATATTTGTAAGATAAACAGATGTTTACAAAGTGTTAGAAAATGTTGACATATAAATCAAACTTTATAATATAGAAGTTTGTTAAAAACAGGTTTATAATATTTCTTATGATTTATAGTTTACGTAATAATTATTTGTCAGTTTCTAATTCAATTGGATTTTTAATTCCAATTGAGTTTCTTGGTAGTTAAGTTTGTTAGCTTATAAATAAAGAGTCTAGTAGAGTATCCTCTAGAGAAGAGTTCGGTTGAGAGTCTAAGATAGAAAAACATTTAGTGTAAAAATAAAGGCTATTCTGCTGTGAATTTATGTCGGTCTTAAGAATAACGAATGTATTTGCTATCCAATAGAACCAATACTATTTTTTCTTTCTCTTTATGGTTTTGACACTTAATTGTAACTGGATTGCAAAACCATTCTGAATTTTGATTATGTTTTCATTTGAATTCAGAGTTTTGAATTGGAGTATTTTAATAAAAAATTAAAGTGACTATAACTACTATAATTTAATTTAAATTTAAATTTAAATTGTGGGAGTTATAATTCTTTTAAATTCTTTTAATTACTATTTTACTATATAAATACAAAAACATATGCAACGGTTTTACATACATTGGTTATAATGACCATATTAATGTGTTTTGACTATTGTACATTGTATATAAACAATGTGATTTATAAATGAAATAATTATGCAGTGATTCCACTTAACTCTACTATTATAACTCTCCTATTATTTTAACCTATAAATATAGGACTATAAGAGAAAAGAAAAACATATTATTTTCTATATATCTTCCAACTCTTTATAGTTCTATATGGGTAAAAAAAAATATAATGTAGTGTATAATTATAATGTTGTGGACAAAGTAAGGTATGCGGGAAAACTTCTACTTCCCTTGGTTGCTAAGTATATCAAAGGGAAGTATACAACCTTGAGTTAGGTTGTTGTATCCTGGAGGCAACGCACTACAACCTACTGCATTAGAGTGAAAAATCCGTAGAGGGGGTGAATCATCTTAAACAAAGAGAATACGCATCTCAGTCCCACCGTTCTTCTTGGTAGGAGATTGTCCGCACAAAACGATACTAAGTATTTTTCCCTTTTATCGTGAGAAATGAGATAATATTTACATGGTTAATTTTTGGAGTTTAAATTATTTGAGGTATTAATTTTAATTAACATGATATTTTTGGTTTAAGAACCAACATTCTATGTGGGTTGTAATTAATTATGTATGTGATTGCCGAATTAGTCGTTCGAGTGATATATACTAGTTGTCACACGACATGTATTTGACAAGAAACCGACGTACCAAGGCGAAAAAAGAAGCCTGTGATGGCACCAAAATTTGCCCACGAGCTTTGATCAGCCAACCTGTACAACACTCATGTTTAGTTTTCACTCGTTTAGGACAACCTTTGCACACACAAGCATGAAATATAGCCAACCAACAAGAGCAAACAACAGCCAACACAAAAATCAAATAGCACACAAGCAATTATGGCCCAAGGCCAGCTTCACTTTTATTCATCAAAAGCTTACAACAGGAATTTACACAAATAGGTGGTGTGCAGAACACTCTTGGCCGATTTCTCACCATGAATGACTTCCCAAGTCTCTGACTACCACCTTTTTATAGGGGTAATGTGGTTGACAAGCCCAACCACCTAGCTTTGTTGGACTAGTAAAATGCCTACAACTAGGTTGCCTGGCCACGTGACAGCACGCCTGGCATGCACATGCTAAAAAGATGGTAACCGCCCACTGAGCACATCACATCATGCCGGCAGCATTTTCTAGCCATTTTCTCACACATGTTGCCAACCAGCTCAACCAAGTAACCACTCTCAACCCCACGAAGCCAAGTTCCAACTAATTGCCAACTCCTATGCATGTGCACTTGCCCAACGTGCACGCTACCTATTGTAGCCGTTTCCCATAATTGTCTTACACGTAAGCAACTAGGACATCTCATTTTCCAACAAGCCTTGCCACCCATAAGGCTTTCCTTGAGCTCCCAACAATGCCCAAGAATGCCTCAAGCTATGCCCAACTCGTGTATATGTGTGCATGGGTCTATTCGTGCTACTGCCCGTTTGCCAACATTCACTCAATAGCTGATACCATTGTTCTTGCCAACGGGCCATGCCTTGCCCCTTCAAGGCATGAAGGAGGGTCCTAAGCAATGCCCAAGGCATGCCTAAGAGTGCCCAAGTTTAGCCCCACCTAGCCCCAACCAGCCATGTGAGACTACCATACCCCCCTCATATAAGGCTTGGAAAATAAACCCCAAATGTGCACCACAGCTATTTTCAACTTGTGAAAAACCTCCATGCTCACTTGTTTGCCCAAGCCAACACTCAGCAACTTCCCGTTCCCAAGTGCCCACATTTCCACCCATTGGTTGCCCATGCCAGCACGTTGCTTAGCCATGATGGCAACGTGTATGCCTAGTCTACCTGCACCAAGCCCCAAGGTTTTCATGCCAACACCCGACATCCACCATCCGCCCATATATTTGCCCCCAAGTCAAACATCCCCTTGCTACCTAAGTGTGCCAAATGCCTTGTTGATACGTGCAGACCGTGCCAACATCCTATGTGTGAGTCCGGTTGCACATTTTGGTGCCGACCCTTGCCAAATACACAAAACCTTTGGGCCAAGTGTTGTGTGTTGGGGAATGCACACCCATTTTAGCTGATGGAAAGAAGAAGGGCTAACAAACCTCCCCTACTTGAAGAGATTGATGCCCACATCAATGCCAACTACCAACCCTCTAGCATTAGCATTTGCCACTTGAACGGAACGTCCCTATTACTGAAAATTGCATAAGTACATGTTACTATGCAGCACCATTGTCTGTTTTTCCTCACGGTTTCCAACAATTCCAGTTCATTTGGCTAAGTTTATGACCACAAGCATTTGGTTTTGACTTTAAGGCTTTATTTGAGTTACATTTGTTGCCTCAACTTTGAATCCCACATCAAGTTTGTCACATTGTCCTTCAAACTTGCCTTAGTTTTAACAATATACAAGGCAACAAAATGAAGTATGCACACACACTCTGCCAACACTTAGCAACAACATCAGTCACTTGGCACATCCCTATGTCGTAAAATTAAACAAGTAAAAATGAAACTTGAATAATTAAAACAAGGACAGAAGCATTTACCACACACGTTCCACCCTAGGAGCTTCCTGTTGCACGTTTGTGAGACCTCATGGATTAGTTTCTGAGCTTTGGTAATAAACCAACACAACCTACCTCCGTTTCACCAAACGCTGTCAATTTGGCCAACCCACAGCCAAGGCACCATGCACAATGCCCGCCCTTTGTCCCCACAAAAGACTGGCCTTAGTTTTCCCCGAAACCAAGATCAAAATAGCCACATAGCACACTCCCCCACTTGTTTTTCGTCTCCCACAATGAACAACACCCCATGTACCGACTGATTTTGCCTAAGTTTTGTAGTGTTTGTTTGCTACGTTCCCAACTGAGCCAACAAGCATCCTCATGCCCGTTTTGCTTGGCAGCCACCCACTGCCAACACTCTCCTAGCTAAGCAGCCCACCTGTTCTTAGTACCCAACAGCCTACCCACTGCCATGTCCTTCTACCTGAAAGACCTCTATGCTTCCCAACACTTAAAAGAGTTGGTTTTTGTTGGTGTCACACATCAACTGCAAGGAACCCATTCTAGCACAAGACGGATAGTCATCATCGGCTACAACAGAACCAAGCTATTCCCTCTTGAGACATTCCCTTGCCATGTGTGGTCCTTTACAAATAAAACAACCACTAAACTTGTCAGTTTTATCTTTAACGAAAGGAACCTTACCGGTTTGGGTCTGAGTCACCATGGCTTTCTTTTTCATCTTGTACTTGCCATTACCATGCTTTAGGTCCTTACTAAAGTTGTTCCCACCTTTGCCAGTCTCATTGGTGGCCCCTGAAACATATCCACCAACCTATCAATCGAAGTGATGGCCTATTGCAAATTTAGCACACCTTACCTTTGCAACTCCGCTTGAGCCAACTTCTCTAAACCAGCTATGAAGTTGAACAACTTGTCATCCTCAGACATCCCACAAATGTCCAACATCAAGGAACTAAATTCCTTCACAAAGTCATGAAAACTATCCGTGTGTTTCAGCCTTCATAGTGCCTCCCTTGCAAGCCATGAAATGTTGGAAGAAAGGAATTGCCTCTTTAGTTCCGTTCTCAATGCCTCCCACATTGAGATTTGAAGAACGATTTCAGCACCAACCCGTGTCCTCCACCAAAGTTTTACATCACCAACGAGATACATGCTTGTGATGGACACTTTTTCATCTTGAGGCACACCCGCTACCTTGAAGTATTGCTCCATGTCCCAAATGAAGTTTTCCAACTCCTTGGTGCTTCTTGCACCATCAAAGTGTTTTGGGTCTAGAACTTTTACCTTGGCCCTTGAAAAATGGACTTGTGGAACCAACCAGATCCATCCCAACAATTGCCTTCTTCAGCCATCTCGTCTTGCAACCGCGCAAGAGCCTCAAATTTGGCATCCCATGCCTGCTTAACTTGTTGGAAATGAGAACGAACGGCCTCAAGTGTATCACTTGTCTCGTCCAAGAAACTACACAGCACATAGCCTTCTGGAATATCACCCAATTGCACCATCAATTGGTCTACCAGCACTTCAAATCGTTGAACACGTTCTACCGTGTCACCAGTCATGGTAGAATAACCAGAACACCTTTAACCCAGGTGCTCTGATACTACAATTGTCACATGACTTCTACTTGACACAAAATCAATGTGCCAAGGCAAAAGAAAAATCCTGTGATGGCATCAAAATTTGCCCACGAACTTTGATCAGCCAACCCGTACAACACTTATGTCTAGTTTTAACTCGTTTAGGCAACCTTTACACATATAAGTACTCACTCAAACACAAGCTTGAAATATAGGAAACCAACAAGAGCATGCGGAAATATAGCCAACACGAAATGCAAAAAGCACACAAGCAATTACTGCCCAAGGCCAACCTGTGTAACACTTTTATTCTGTCAAAAGTTTACAATAGGAATTTACACAAACGAGTGGTGTACAGAACAATCTTCGCCTATTCCTCACCATGAATGGCTTTCCAAGTCTCAGATTACCACTCTTTTTATAATGCAATGCGGTTGACAAGTGTAATCGCCTAGCTTTGCTGGACAAGTAAAATGTCTACAACTAGGCTGTTGGGCCACCTGGCAGCATGCCTGGCATGCACATGCTAAAAAGGTGGTAACAGCCCGTAACAGCCCATTAAGAACATCACATCGTGCTGCCAACATTTTCTATCCATTTCCTCACACATGTTGCCAACTAGCTCGGCCAAGTAACCACTCTCAACCCCATGAAGCAAACTTCCAACTGATTGCCAACTCCAGTGTGTGTACACTTGACCAACGTGCACGCTGCCTAGCTGTTTCCTGCAACTGTCTAACACGTAAGCAGCAACCCATTGCCTACGTTCCTCGGCCAACTCATTTTACAACAAGCCTTGCCACCCACAAGGCTTTCCTTGAGCTTCCAAAAATGTCCAAGAATGCCACAAGCTATGCCCAACTCGCGTATATGTGTGCACTACCTGTTTGCCAGCGTTCACCCGATAGCCGACGCCATCATTCTTGCCAATGGACCTTCCTTGCCCCTTCAAGACATGAAGAGGGTCCTACGCAATGCCCAAGGCATGGCCAAGAGTGCCTAAACTTAGCCCAACCCGGCCCACAGTCAGCCATGTGAGGCTACCACACCCCTTTTATACAAGGCTTGGAAAATAAACTCCAAGTGACAGCAGTAGACACCATTTTATTCAAAATCAGTAATCCCCTAGGGCACTCCCAAGGCACCTCCAATGCACCTCCAGTGTGCCCCACATGTGCACCAAAGCTATTTTCAACTTGTGAAAACCTACATGCTCACTTGTTTTCCTAACCCAACACTCGGCAACCTCCCGTTCCTAAGTGTGTTACTTATCCACATTTCCACCATCAGCTACCCATGCCAGCACGTTGCCTAGCCAGTGGCAATGTGTATGCCTAGTCTACCTGTACCAAGCCCCAAGGTTTTCATGCCAATACCCGACATCCACCATCCGCCCACACATTTGCCCCCAAGGCAAGCATTCCCTTGCTGCCTAAGTGTGTCGATTGCCTTGCCGATGCATGACAGCCATGCCAACACCTCATGTACGAGCCCGGTTGCACATTTTGGTGCCAACCCTTGTTGAATGAACAAAACCTCTGGCCAGAGTGTTGCGTATTGGGGAATACACACCCGTTTTAACTTATGAAAGAAATAAAGGGCTAACACTAGTATATTATAAATGCCTGGTGCTTGTAGTGTAGGCTATAAGAAGGGTTTGAATATTGTGACCAAGGAACTTGTTTGCAAGCAAGAAAACTTGGACATTACTTTGGTTTGATCAAGTACCCTTTTGAAATTGATGCTTAATTATATTAATTTCCATTGACGGCAAATTCGAACCAACAATGATCTTGCATTGTTCACTTTAATGGTTTAGATGTTTGTTTTAAGTGGCTAGTTGATGATAAGTTTTGATCTTTAATGAGATTAATTTAGCTTTACCTGGTGGACAATTAATATTTCAAAATCGACGTTTGCTATATGGTTTTTAAAATGATTAATATAACACTAAATATGAGATAATTAAATGTAATTTAAGGAGTAACATGTTTCTCAAGAGTGATTTATTGATCATGGGTTCAAGTCACTTGAGGGTACAAGGGAGATGTGTTTTCTTTTTTTTTAAACAACACCAAATTCGAATTCTAAACCATATAAAACTTGCAATGTAAGACTTACCTTATATGTGACCGACATGATAATTGGAACCTAATTGATTGATATCCCACTTTTAATATAATTGAATAATATCTTCAATCAATTAGTCAAAATATTATGTATTAGGAAATATAATATATCATAATATTGCCGGTTATGTAATTATGGTAATTTCCTTGATGGGAAGGAAGCCTTAGAGATTTCTTGTCCTCTAAGTAAAGGTCCCAAACCTAACCTATAAATAAGCCTGTGATATTCCATATTCCACAATTTTTTTCAATTAGGCATAGGTTAGAAAACTCTTACTTTAAATAGATTTTATATAATTATTGTTCGATTGTTGGAGTCGGGCTTACGTTTGTGGGGCCTGCATATGTGGTTTCAATTTATACATGGATTCGATTTTCTTAAACAATTATGGCTAGAGATAATCTTGATTTATGTTTGCGCTATTTGACACGTATTTATGTGTATTATTTGTTTAGATGCAATATCAGATTATCCTCTTGCTATATTGTTTAGCACAATATTTTGTGACTTATTGACATGCTAGCTGATATATCCGAAAATATACAGTCTCATATACCTTTTTACGATTGTATTGTACTTGACAATGGTAGTTGTTGTCACTCTTGGATTATGCAATATTTTCATACTTCCAATATTTGTTTGTTTCCATCAGTAAAGGTAAAACATAAATACAATATCATGATTTGTTTGTTGGATGGTAAAATTTGACTTAGCAAGTCCTTATGGATTCATTATTTTATTTGAAGAACGTTTTGTTTTGGTAAATGGTATTCATCTAAACGTTGCCATGTCCGTTGACTTCTAACCATCTTATCTTGGTAGTTTACATGTAGGCACTGATATGTATCAATAAGGATATCTACTGATCTTTTTCCGGTTGAGTATTACCTTATTTGTGCACTAGCTTTTAAATGTATTCATGATTTGTCTTTGCTTGATTGAACACTACTATTATATGGTATTATTAAAACTTACCATATATGATGTTTGTTATTTTTATGGCATAAAGATTTTTCGAGCCGTTATTAACAAATCATTCAGTTCTTGTAAAAGTATTTTAGTGCATATGTTTTACTATGATTTAATATCATAGTTGCACTACTATATTTATATGCTTTTAACTTGAGTGGAATTATGTTTCTACTCATAAGATTCAACACTAGTTCACAATGTGAATTCTTAAATAGTTGAAATCATCTTTTGTGTTCATACATGTAATAGTATCTTTATGGTTTTAAATCATTTAATGGACCTGTAAGTATATATTTTCATTTCCATAATATTATATTATTGGCTTTGTGCATTTTGGTCCATCAAAGAGCACATACATGTATAATTTTGTTAATATTATTGCTAGTTGACTGTTTAAGAAAGTTCATTTAAATTTCCTTTATGTGTTTTTTTTTTCTTACATCATATATTTGAAAGTAACCGCAACATCTCAAATATTTGTTGCATAGGTTATTCTAATCGCATAAAGTTTAGTGATTTGAATGAATCAAATAAATAAAGAAATAAAGAATTTTGGTCAACATTATGAAACTTGACAATTCAAGAAATTACTAGATGCCGTTACTAAGATTTGTGCATCGCATATTTGAGAATGGTCATAGCATCTCAAATATTTAGTGTACAAATATTTTTCATCACATATGATTTAGATAAGCTTGATTGAAGTTTATTACTTTTAGTCAACATATTAGTTAGTTGACTTATTAAGATAATAAATAGATTTTCTCATAACACTATTTACTTAGGAGTAGCCACAACATCTTAAGTATATTGCATGTAAATGGTTTTCTTTTTTTAATTTATCACATATTGTCGAGTGATAACAAAGAGAAAATGGCATCTAGATTAAGTTTGCAATTATTAAGATAATTATTCGGCCCCACAAGGAGATAATATTTTTGTGAGATTAATTGAAATAAAATAGTAAATGTAGACATTAAGTTGGCAATTTTTCTATGCCCACAGGTACAAAATTATTTCTTCAATTCATTGTTTTAATTTATTAGTCTTATTATAAAGAAAAGTAAATTCAATGAATGATTAGCAGTCTCTACCCACAAAAAGGTTTGAATTTACTATTTGAGTTAACATTGGCCTTAATTCAAAATATATTTTTTAAATCTTAATAGCTTTGGTGTGTCATATTCTTGGTTATTCAATGTATTTTGCTATTTTACTTGATTATTTGCGTTATTCAATATTTGTAATTTATATTAGTTTGGCTATTGAATGCATTCTCTTATTTATTTGGGTGCAAGTTTTAAATTAGCATTTTATGAGAATGAATTATTCATTTCAATATTATTGAGTTATATAATTGCTAATATAATGGTTGATATGAGAAATAAGAGAAATTTAGATTTTTTTCTCATTAGGTCTCGTATTCACATAAAGATAGGGTTTAACCCTATTTATTTTATAGTCAAAACATGTCTGAAAACCATTTCAGAATTATTGTATGCTTTGATAAGCACCCTTAAAAGGTTTTCTTATGTGACACTTCAAGATTAAGAAGTGTGCAAAAACTCATTTAAAAGAATGAGATTTTGTTATATCATGAACTTAATTGAGATTTTGAATTATACTTGGATGATTTCATTATCGATTCTGTATTTAAAACATTTATTAACCATTCAATTCTTCTGCAATACACATAAGGAAACATTATGGTTAATTACTGACTTTAATCATGTGTATTGAAAAAGATAAAGAGGCAAAGAAATAAAGGTAGATTTGCATATGAGACACCTAAAGATTATAACGTGTTTCATGAAAGAAATGCAAATAAAGAAAGTTATGTTCTCAATAAGTCAAACAAAAATATGATAAATGTTGTTTATATGAGAGAGAACTCTAAATGATTTTCTACTTCGATTGAGAGAAATAACTCAAATAAAGATAATATTAATTTTGACGTGTTGTGAATGTTGATACACTTGGTGAATTTGTTTTATTAACAATGCACATTGTCAATGTGTATTAAATTTCTAAAATATAAGAAAATGTACTTCTTTTATAGAAATTACATGTTTTAACATATGGAGAATTGAAGTGTATTGCTCAGGAAAACGTTTTTACTGAAAAACTATTCCTTTTATGTTCCAAAATTTAATATATATATATATATATATATAAAATTAAGTTACTTGTTTTAGAGTTTTGACTATCGCCTTTTTAATTAAGCAAAACCCTTCATTTGATCATACTAAACATATTGGCATTAAGTATGTGT
This sequence comes from Cinchona pubescens, assembly GCA_025175665.1. Taxonomy (NCBI): domain Eukaryota; kingdom Viridiplantae; phylum Streptophyta; class Magnoliopsida; order Gentianales; family Rubiaceae; genus Cinchona; species Cinchona pubescens. The sequence goes on along the minus strand of JANKKI010000055.1, from coordinate 2,568,181 downwards.
ATTATTGATGAACTCTTTAAGTTTCTTTTGGCATTGGAGGTTGAATATATCTCCATAAGAAAAATAAGGAGTTGGTTAATCATAAACTCTTAAAAGTTTAGATTTATCAACTATGACGATTGAGTATACCGCATAAGAAAAATAGAATACTCCAGCACATTACAGATGCCAAAGGGATTTTTGTCATTTGATCATAACACCAAACTTCTGTGAATTATTTTCTACCATTTTGTAATTAGTTAGAAATATTTGTTTATCTCATTATTAGAAAACCAGTCAAAGATATTGCATCTTCTATTCTTGTTTGATAAAGAATTAACACTTTATGCGTTTACAAGTGTTCAAATAACAAGTGAAGAGTTCAAAATTTAAGGTTAGAGAATATGATGAAGAGTATCAGTACGTTAATTTCTCATAATTCCTTAATTACGAGGCATTGACCTAGTGAACAAACAATGCATGGTTGGTTATACTTTAAAAGTATAACTTACGGGATGAGTTGAATAATTACGGACATGATAAAAACATGACTAGCAATTTTAGTAATTTTATTTCTTGGAACTTAAACCTTATGATCGGGGTGTATATCTTCAATATTCTTCCTTCCAATATTGTTTAAACAATATTTGGATCATGAAATAAATGAAAACCAAGTTTAAGATATACACATATATGGATATCTTCGATTGAAGGGGGGGTATACAAACCTACGCATAAAGAAGTTGATAACAAGGTTATACTATTAAGTCCAAAAAATTTATATATTTTTTTGCACATTTTAAGAACCATAGAAACTAGTATTCGTTGTTCTTGAAGAACATAAAGTAAATGGGAGTTATTTAACTTAATGGAGCCTGAAAAGAGTAAAGGAGCCATTTTTGGTTACTTTACATATAGTAGATTGATAGCTTTTTCACAATAATTTTCAAGTTAGTTGAATAAGCAATGCTACAATTGAATAGCTCCATACTAAAGTGATCACATTAAGATAAATCCATATTCATAAAAACCACAAGTCTTGTTATCCCTCAAAACAGCGAGAGTGAAAAAATTCTTAAGAGTAACATGACTTTTAGAATATTATATTGTATACCTACAAAAGTCTAATTATGAGATTAGATATAAAGATTATTAAGTTATGTTTTCACAAAGTCATAAAGGAGAAAATTCCATATTTTGGTAAAATGTCATAAATGAAAAACATTATTACTGCTAAATCTCTGTTAAGTTTTTAGAGATTTTTATGACAATAATAACTTAGTTTGATTGGGAGTTATATTAGTATAAAACATAAATTTGAGGTATATATGTGTCAATTTAAAGATTTATTTTTGAAGAGAATATAGTGTATTTGTTGCAAGATTGAAAAATATATTGAAGGACTAAACATTCCATGAATGGTATATTAGTTTTGTTTCTTTATTTTGATCTTTCAAAAGAATATCAGACAATTATAGAATTAATATACATCAAGGTTAGTGGGAAGAAATTATATTTAGTCCATATGAAATTTTTCTTGCAATAAATATATGAGGTAATGCAATTTGTTACATAGAACTATTAAATGAAGGATATTGGCGAATCCTCATATATGGTTAGCATCAACAGAGATAGAACATGAATGTATTTGGACTATCTCATAAGCCTTCATGAAAAAGTTCTTGAATGATTAAGTATTGCTTACTTTTGCAAACTATTTTTCTTGGAGTGAACAAATCATACATGTTCACGTTATGTATTGGAATTTGCATATGGTTGGGGAAAATATGATGATACTATGAGGTTACATCACAGACATTTTTTGTATGGCTTAAATATTGAGTCGATATTGTTATTTGGCCATTAAGGTTTTATCTCAATCCCGATAGTCTTCATTAAGAATACTAAGAAAAGTGGGATTCGAGACATGCAAATCGACATAGTAATTTAATAGTTAGGAATAATTTTGGAAACAAAATAACCGGCCATGGCTATTGAGTACACAAGTAACAAGTTATGATTGTTGATCTAACAACTAAAATTGCTGGCCAAGTTGTCCATAATCATATAACTCATAAGGGACTCATTAGCTCATTCTAGTTCTGCAATTATTCTCTAGCTACAGTTAAAGTTTAGACTTTCAAGATATTTTATTGTTTACATGACTTTCAGTGCACATTGTTGTCATGTATAAAGTTAGGATCATTTGGTCCATAAAGTTAGATCCTGTGTATATAATAATAAGTCATTCATAAAGCTTTTATAGTACTTGATTGAAAAATATTATACATTATAATACGTGGAAGGAAGTATTTATTTTTAGAGTACAACCGCTATGATTCGTGTATTAATAGTTTCTAATTAAGTATTTGTCACATAACCATTAAGTTAATGGAGTGACAATAAAGATGTTGGCCATTCCTTGTCACTCATGAAATTGTCTGTCTAATACATGTGGGTCAAGTGAGAGAATATAAGACTTGCAATGACAAGATTTGCCTTATATGTCCACATGATAATTGCTAATTTTACCTAATTGATTTATATCCATCTTTTAGTATGATTGAATAAAATCTTCAATAAATTAGTCAAAATATTATGTATTAGGAAATATAATATATTGTAATATTGCCAGTTGTATAATTATGATAATTTCCTTGATTGAAGAAAGCCCTAGGAATTTCTTGTCTTCCAAATAAGGTTCCCTAGCCTAGCCTATAAATAAGCCTGTGATATTCTATCTATTCCATGACTTTTCCCAGTTAGGCATAGGCTAGAAAACTCTTACATTAAATATATTTTATATTATTATTATTTGATTGTTGGGGTCGAGCTTACGTTCATGGCGCATGCATATGTGGTTTCAATTTATACATGGACTCAATTTGCTTAAACAATTATGGCTAGAGGTAATCTTGATTTGCGTTTATGCTATCTAACACATATTTATGTGTACCATTTGTTTACAAACCAAACCTTTTTTTATACTGAATCTTGCATATGCCCACAATTGTGGGATTTAATACAATTGAAGTACTAAGACCCACATACAGTGAGATAAATACTAACATGTCGCATGAACTAAACTCACATATATTGAGATTATAAACTTATACTACCTACCTTAGTCGTAATCTACTATTTGTATGCTTTCTTGATTGGTTTTTTTCCTTGGAGACACATTCTTTGCTGGCTGTTTCTTGACAACTTTTTGATTGCAGGTGCTAGACTTGGATCCCTGGACCTCTATTCCTAAGAGTGACTTATCATGTTCCTGGTGGCCAAAAGTCCAATAGGCTATTGGTTGAATCCAAACCAAACCTTATTGTAGATTTCTATTTTAGGGAAAATTAATATAGGGATGATCCTAAACTTTATTTATGAATAGTGGATTAAGGCGCACACAATGTGTGTGGTAATTATAAGAAAAATATATAAGAAAAAAGAGTGGAAGTTAATAGAAGTTATAATGGGTTATTAATTTTTTAATAGAATAACTTATCTTGAAGGGTACAATAGGAAGAAAATAAAATGACATCACATCAAATAAGGGTTCTTACTTTAAATATAGTATAAATATTTAGCCTCAAGAGAGATATGTCAAATTCTTTTCTCTATTTGTGACGGCCAATGATATTGTCACAGCACTTTTCACGTAAATAACAAAATTGCCCTTGCAGACAATCATTAATTTCTTCTAAATTTTGGTGAGCCCACCCATGTAATCAAAATTCTCCTCAGACATCCCACTACCACTCAAGTCTCAAGTTAGTTGGAATCAATCAAACATATTCCCTACCATCACATGGAGATGGTAGGTATGCTGGTTTTGAAAGGGATATATAGGCAATGGGAGAACCCGAGGTAGTGGGGGTAGGATCTGGTGTTTTATGATAGCAAATAATAGAAAAATCCCTAAATCTATTTCTAGGAATTACAAAAAACAATGGAGAAATAATTCAAGGAAGATAGATGAGTCTATTTATTGATTGATAATACACGAAGATGAAAGAAGGGACTGCTTACAAGAGAAACTCGGCCACAATAATTCATACACATAACCACTCATCCTTCTCTTGCTTGCATTTTAAGCTATTCTCGTAACTAACTTTCCATTCCAACTAATCTGAACTACACAATCAGTTACTAACCTGACCAAATAACATAGCTAATCACAGTTAATACCTTAGCACATCATTTCTAACTATGATTACAAGCAGACCACTAATGCTTTTATTACAACTACAAACACATTACAGCTTGAGTACATTTTCTTCCCTTCATAAACCATGCCTTTAGGTGCCTTTATTTCTTAAGTCATGCTTTTGTAGTTTAGGAACCATGCTTTTCTTCTTTCATAACATTGCCTTTCCCTCTGTATGTTTTTGTCCTCAAGAACAAAAATGTGGGTACTTCTACTGGATGTCATACCAGTATTCCCAACTGGCATCTTTCTCAAATCCATTACTCTATTGAATCAAAACTTGTGTAGCTGTTGTATGTCCTCTTCTTGACCAACCTTTGATCAAGGATAGCCATTAGCTCAATCAGCAAATGTCCCTCAGCAGATAAACCAGATGGTAATAAACTGATTAGTGGTTGTGATCCTTTCTCTTTCTTAGTAAGAAAACATGAAAAAATAGAGTGTATTTTGCAATGGTTGGTGATTGTAGTTTCTAGGTCACAGAACCTATCCTCTCCATGATTTGATAAGGGACAAAATATTTGGAAGCAAGTTTCTGACAACTGTGATATTTGAGAGAGTGCTGCTTATAGGGTTTCAATTTAACATAGACCCAATCTCCCACTTCGAAAGATTTGTCTGATCCATGCTTGTCAGCTGTTTATTTCATCCTATCTAGGCTCTAACAAGATAATGCTTTAGCAAATGTAGTGTTTTCTTTACCATATAAACTTCTATCCATAGTTTTCACCAAAGAAGATCCAGGCACATAAGGTATGAGTAATGATGGAAGCTGACCATACACTATCTCATATGGCGTGATCCTAGTTGCTCCCGAATGAAAATTTGTGATATACCAATATTCTGCCAAGAGTAGTCAAAAGTGCCACTGCTTTGGGGTATCACTGGGCATACACACCTTAGGTAATCTTCCAAATATCGATTCATCACTTCAGTTTGTCCATCAGTTTGTGGGTGATAAGCTGAGTTGTAACTACATTTTGAGGAGCTTAAACTATCCTTGCCAGAAGTTGCTGAGGACAAAAGGGGTCTCTATCACTGACTATAGATTAGGGCAATCCATGCAATCTGCAAATCTAATCCATAAAGGCTTGTGCTAATGATAGAGTGGAATAAGGGTGACTTAATGTCATAAAATGGGTATATTTGCTTAATCTATTCACTACCACCACCATGATCACATCTTTTCCACTAGATTTAGGCAATCCTTCCACAAAGTCTATGAGATATTAGTCCAAACTCTCTAGGAAATAGGTAAAGATTGCAGTAATCCTGAATAGGCCACATGGTCAGTTTTATGCCTCATATAAGTGTCACAGGGGATATGCAACATATTCCTGAAATCCTTGAATATGTGTTTCTAGTAAATTACTGATTTAAGTTTCTTGTAAGTGTCGTGGACTCCTGAATGACCACCAACTGCACTATTGTGCCACAAAGCAATCAACTAAGCTCTAAGGTCTTTGTCCTTCCTTACCACCAATTTACCCTTTCTTCTAAGTTGCTGATCCTTCCAACTATAATTAGACTTTTCAACTAATGCAGGATTTTGTAAATGATGAATCAGATTCAGAAGGTGGGGATCATGTTGCCAGCTAAGTTCAATTTCTATAATGATTTGATTTCTAATTACTAAAATTGCATGACAATTAGCACTTGCATAGGGCATCCTTGAAAGGGCATCAGCAACCACATTATTTGAGCTTTCTTGTATTGCATTTCATAGTCAAACACAAGCAACTTGGCAATCCACTTATGTTGCATGGGTGTTGAAATTCTTTTCTTTATTGGGTACTTTAGGCTTTGGTGGTCTAAAATGTCTACCCTAAGCAAATAAGCCCTTCATTTCTATATTGCTGCTACAACAACCACCATCTCCTTCTCATAAGTTGAAATACCGTAATGTTTGAAAGCCAAAGCTTTGTTGAAATAAGCTATTGGTTTGTTGTTGCGCAAAAGTACTGCCCCAATGCCATTACCTAAAACATTTGCCTCCATTGTAATTTCTTGTTTAAAATCAGGCATAGCTAGGATAGGTGGATTGCTCATAGCTTGCTTAAGCCTTTCAAAAGCTTGTATTGCCTCATCAGTCCAGTTAAAACTATTTTTCTTAAGAAGATTAGCAGGTTATTTGTATTTTTCCATAATCCTTATTGAATCTCCTGTAATAGCCACTAAGCCCCAACAACCTTCTCAGCTGCTTCAAGTTTTTGGGAATACCCCATTGCATGATTGTTAAAATCTGTTGGATGCCTTGTTGTTTTATACCCCTCAAAACCACTCTTCTCTTATCTTTTCAAAACTCCATTTTGAATTCATTAAAATTCCACTTATTAAATATCCCCCAAGGTAGAAAGCCACTATATCCGCAACACTATATCACATATCCCCATAGGTAAAACAAGTAAATCAGCCACAAATTCTTGTCCATGTAATTTCCAAGTGAATTTAGAACATAACTCAGAGGTGGTCAGTTTGTTTCCATTAGCAACTTCAACTAACATTGGGGTGGTTTTATGAGTCTTAAGTCTCAATTTCTTGATTGTTTCAGGATGAATAAAATTGTGCAAACTACCAAAGTCAATAAAAATACTTTAGATTTGTCCTCAATATGTCCATTGACTCTCATGGTTCTGAATCTTGGAGTCGCAGTTGTGGTCATAGCATTTGCATAAATGTAAGCCAGGTTTCCTTCTTCATGCATAAGTTCCTCTTTTACTTCCTCTTCTTGTTTTGCTATTTCTTCCTTTTCCTTCCCATCATTAACCTCAATATGTACAATTGCTTATTCTTATATTTGTGCCCCAATCTATATTTTTCATCACATCAAAAACATTGTGTAAATCCCTTAGTTCTTTTTTCCTCCATCTTAGCAGTTGTCAATTTTGTGTAGTTTTTTTTAAGGAGTACTTTTTGTTTCTCAGGTAAGGTAAGAAAGGGATTTTTGTTAGGAATGGAAGGTTTGAATGACCTATTCCATGAGGGAATAGAATCTTTAGAATTTGAATAGGTATAAGATATATGAACAAAGTTATTAGAAGTTAGCTGAAAATAATGTGAGTGAAAAGATTGAAAAGGCTTGATAGGAGGTTTGGTTTTACCAAATTGGTTCTGAATTTTGGCTTCTTCCATCCTGGCTAATGTCCTAAAATGTTTCAAGCTTCTAGGCATGAACATTCTCACAGATAATTGAATGTCTGATCTTAGTCCACTCAAGAAATAGCTGACAGCATAATCTTCTGGTAATTCTACTCTATTCGAAAGCTCCTCAAATTGTTCTTGATATTGTTGAACTGAACTTATTTTCCTAAAACCCAACAACTTTCCCATGGGGTCAGCATATAAAAGACTCTTATGATACTAAATCTTGAGGATATTTCCTTCACATATTCTTCCCATGAAGGAAATTTCCTTGGCAACCTGGTTCTCATGAAAACTTGATACTATTGGAGAGCTTTTCCTTCCTAGTGCATGGTTGTCAATTTCACCTTCGCTTGACTAGGGGTACAATCCATCTCAAAGAATTGATCACGCCTATACAACTAGCCTCGAAAATCCTCTCCTAAAAACTTAGGAAATTATGCTCTTGAGAAACAAATAGAATATGGATACTGTTCCTACTGTTCATGATGATTTCCAAAACTTGAGGCATGGTTCTCATTCTGATTTCTTGGACCATGAACTTCTAAAACCAAAGCCTTCAGAACACCCATTTCTGTCTCAAACCTCTTTGGCCCGCTCCTTTATGAGGCCTTCCAATTTCTTGATATCCTGGGATCTAGTATTCTCTGCCATTGCTTGAGCTTGATCAACTAAGCTCTAATACCAATAATAGCAAAGAATAGAAAATCCCTAAACCTATTTCTTAGGAATTACAAAAAATAATAGAGAAATAATTCGAGAAAGATAGATAAGTATTATTGATGGAGAATGAAGATGAGAGAAAGGACTGTTTACAAGAGAAACTAAACCAATGATTGATCATGGTTATAAAGAGGAAGGTGGTGCTACTGGACTGGGGAAAACAATTAAAGGAGGAGGGGGAACAAGAGGAAGGATTGTGGTAGTGGGGTCAACAAAAAAAGTGGGATCATGAGAGGTAATTTTGTTATCTAATAAATATGTTCTAACAATAAGATATTTGTTGTGGCAATATCATTGCCCATTTGTGACTGGTTTTTTGGGCCTTTCAGTTCTTGATCTACTACTTCTATATTGGGGAAAGGCTGGAGTTATTGCCAGAGTTAATTATATCCAACCAGAGCAATTTTTCTCAACAGGACAAAAACATCCTTAGTCAAACCTTCCAACTTATATGGGACCCGTCCTCTTCATTTATCCAGTACTTGTCTTGTCTCTTATTGTTCTGTTTTCTTCCGTTTTGACATCCTCCCTCCTCCTTAATATTACGTTGTTGCTCATGATATGCTTCAACAACTAGTTGAAGCCCTAACAACACTAGATCCTGCCTCACCTTTCTCAAACTTCCTTCCCTACTCTTGAGCACCCCCTATTGCGACTAGATAATGGATTTCAATGACATCTGTAGAACTCTCTTCATAGGCTAAAGAAAATTATCCCAATATTATAATATTTATAAAGATCCTCATAGTCATCTTTCCCAAGGAGCACTTATCAACAACTTCCGAGGTCGTTTCATTCCCTGGGGAAGTGGTCGGTGGGATCTCCTCTAAACCCACCACTACCTCCTTGGTTCTTCTCCTCAAGTCTTCCCTTTTCCTAAAAAAAAACTATTGTTAGGGATTTCAAAAAAAAAATGATTTGCATAAATGCATAAACCTTTTGCAAAGATCCAAATGTCTTTCCAAGGAAATAAAATTTCAACCATTATCTATAAAGTTAAAAAATTAAAAAACGAGAAATATTGTTAAGAAATATAACATAAAAAGGATTTTTTTTTCTTTTTTTTTCTTTTTTTTTTTTGAGGATTTACTTGAAGGATTAGAGTGGAGTTCTTGGAAATGGAGAAGATATCACAAATTTGAAAAATTATCCCTACCAAATTGGTAGTTTTCAGCCAATTTTGAGTTTAGATTCATGATATATGCTTAAAAATGAGTCTAGTGATATAACTTGTTTTAGTTTTCACCCAAAAAAATATTATGATAGCCACAGGTGGTGGTATCTGCCATGGTTTCCAATATAAGAACAGAGGTTGGGGAATGTTGAAATGCCAAATTCTTTTGATGTCAAAAGAAAGTGGGAGACAAGGAATAGACAATGAAAAACAAGTGGTCCCCACATCCATTGAAAGCTTTGACTATCTAAGGACATTTTTATCCTATTGAGTAAAATTAATCTAGCATAATATAATTAGCTCTGGCAATAACGCCAGCCTTGGAGAAAACCATTCTTCTCTCAATTGTCAAGAGAATTATTGTGCTCATTCTTTCTAATGTTATTGGCATTCTTTGAAATACTTTTTGAAGTGAAATATTATGGTATAAAAATGACCCTTTGCTGAGGAGTTGTCTGAGGTATCATCCAAGCGATAGAGGCATCTGGAATTGATGAGTGATAAGAAGGTTTCAACTTTATATATATATATATATATATATATATATACACACTCCATTATTTACCTCGGCCATTGGAGTTTTAGTTTCTTCATCAAATATACTTTCACTGTGTAAATAAATTACATATGAGCTGGTTTTCCCATTGCCAATGTTATTGGGAAAGAAAAACAAAGCTTACTATACTAAACTGTTAATGGAGAATTTTAAAGTAACTAGAAAAGTAGAGGACAACATAATTTAAGGAATAAAAAAGATGCTTTATTGGAGTAGTAGTCTTCATACATAAAATCTTTCATATGTGAATCCCTTAAAAAAATTCTTCCAAAAAATAAAAAATCCCAATACTAAATTTTCAAAATCTAATCATTTTAATATGAGAATTTCTAAATAAGCATAGACAAGATGATGCGGCATTATCCACCTCTTTGGTGATAGTTTGGTGATACACATATTGGTAATACATATCATTACTCAATTTTAATAGTGCATCTATATAAGTAACGAAGTGAAAAAATCACTAATATGGTACTAGATCTGGAAAAGAGGAAATGAAATTCGACAAAATATCTAAAATCAGGAATTGGTAATTAATACAATTTTGCCTCGTAGAGTGACTTTAACAAGTGGTAATTAATTTATAGTTTTGTAAATCATTTTCCTAACTTTAAAGATGCTTGACATAGAGGTTTTAGACATGCTTACTATAAACCCCTGTATTTTTGTCCAAAGAAAAAATAAAAATAATATTAGTATTTGATAACATCTAATATACTATGAATTTTATTTGAATTGGAACTACATGTCATTGTTGGATAAAAATTTGTTATGTGATATGTTCACATGAGAAGACTTAATTCTTATTAGACATCTAGGTCTTCTTATTTGTCTTGTGTTATTTGAATTGGACCAGCTTTGTGTCTAAAAGCATTTCTCACGTTAATTACAAATATTTTGCTAATTATCTATTAATTTTTGTAATTAATTTTAGGCTAAATTTTCAGCCAAATTAAGTAACCCAATAATAGTAGGATTCAAGGAAAAATTAGGTAACTTATAGGAATTAAAGTTGGAAACTTTTGGGAGTTAAAATATGTATAAATTGGGAACTTCATAGGGTTATATCAATATATATTTGGCTGATATTTTAGGAGCTTTGGAAAGAGAGTGTTTGTGCATATTAGGAACTTGTCATATATTAAATACGGTATAACTTTACAACCTAAATTTTTCGATAATTCCTTATATATGTTATTCGTAGATGGAATATCATGCCTAGGTTATGTTTTTCTCCTTTCGTACTACTGATTAATCAAATTATTTTGGGTAAATTTTAATTATTTTTTTTAAAATTTGAAATTTGTCTCAAAGTTTAGAAAATCTGTTTTGGAAAATTATTTCATAGGGCTTAAGATTGTAATTTTCTGAATTTTTTTTTTTTAAAAAGAGAATTTTGAAAATATATAAAAAAAAAAAAAAAAAGTAATTTCCAAAGGAATCAAATATGTTTAGGTTTGTTGATGTCGTTAGATTCTGTTTTTGTTTTACTTTAGGTATTTATGTAATTAGTACTTTAGTTAGTTATAATATGGACTAAATATTTATACTCTAGACATAAGTAATTATAGAAAGTTAAAAGCTATTTTTGTAGTAATCAAATAAAATACTATTGGAGTTAAGAATGATACTTTTGAATATATTTTAAGAAAGTTATTCCAATACTTTTACTTTTGAAAAATTATTTTAGTATCACTTTCGTGACTACATATTTTTTGAATAAATAAGTTTGGTAATATTGTAGTAATATTTTATAAAATAAATACGACAAATATTTATATAGTGTAACAATTGATTGGATTTTATATTACTTTGAAAATAATATTGTAACTTTGAAAATAAATGAAATAAAAATAATACTTCCAAATAAAATATTTAAGTCTTGAGTAATTTGCAGATGACAAAATAATCCATATATGAATAAGGTTTCTTTTAGTTTGGACATAAATAATACGTTATTAACTTTCATATAGGAAATTAATTGGATTTTTCTATGGTTATATTTGCTACGTCGAGGTAAGTGGTTACTACTCATTTGTGTTCTCGAAAAATATTTTATCTAAAATATTACTTTTGACAATGTAATATTTTGTTTATTAAACTTGGACCTTACATGGATATTTGAATTGTTTGAGATTATGAATTTTTATAAGTGCCATCGTTTTGAACTTTGTATGATTATTTTGCATGTGTTAGTGTTTGAATTATTTGTTCGGTAATTAATAAAGGACCAAATCTCTTAAAATAATTATGAATAATCAGTAGGGACTATAGTTTTGACTTTCTGTCCAGGTAACCTGACACCTACTACTGTTTGGGTGACCTAAGACCCCACAGACTATTCCATTCTGAGTCAAGGTAAGTTTTGGCCGAACCCCTTAACAACCTTTTCTAGTGGGGTCTCTTAGGACTAGACTAAGCTCAGTAAGCCAATGATAGCGTATTTGTTTTATGAGCCTATAATGAATCATGATATAAACTTTGAACTCCGATTATAGATTTGATTCTGATATTCTAGTTCCGAATTTTCAAACTCTGATTCTTATATCCTAATTCCGATTTTGAACTTTTGATATCTGTGAAATCTGTTTTGCAAATTTTTGATATAATGTCACTTGCTATAAAAGTATGTACGTTTTAGTTTTGAAAAGACATTTTGAAAAGAAACCTTTGCGATTATGTAAAATAAGATTTTACTTTGATGTCGAATAAAAACTTTATGAAAATTTTTTGTATGGTTGTGTGTTAATACTTTGTAAAATATGTATATATGTAACTTGTTTAGTCCAGCAAAAGCAGTATTAGTTGCTTGCTAAGCGACTTGTCACTCACCCCATTATCACATACATTATTGCAGAGTTAGACCTTTATGAGGATAATTAAGCGTTTGGGAAATTTGAGCATGCCGACAATTAGGTTTTGACTTTCAAGGAAAGTTAGAATTATTAGCTAATTAAAAATTGAGATATATTAAGATTATTTTCGATTTTGTTTTGTGTTGCTTTAGGATCATTGAATGGTTTAGTTTACATTTGTTTAGCCGCATACTCAAGTTATTATTGATATGGATTGTTTAGTAATTTAATGAAGTTATTTTAATTATATTTCATTTTGGTGCCTTGTGACCTTGGGGAGGTAACTCTTGAGGATACACAGCTATCACGTACCGACGTATGCAGGTACAGAACGTGACACTTACTGCGTATATTAGTGTACTTTCAAGGAGTAGATTATCATTTTGGGGACTATAAAATTTTTCTATCACTTTATTTAGTTTAATTTGTCGTTGGTTTTTTTTTAGAAATTTTTTGTTTATTCAATAAAATTACGTAATATGCTAAATATTGGAAACTTGTTATTACTTCATATTATAAATATTTTAGTGCAACACCTTTGCTGTTATGTATGGGAAATGTTAATACTAACATTTGAGTAACTTCTCCATCAAATACAATTAAAGAGTAAAATGCATTTTTGGTCCCCAATGTTTGGAGTGTTGAATAAACTAGTTTTCAAAGTATCGGACAAAAATAAATTTAGCCCCCAATGTTTTAATTTTTAGACAGAATAAGAACAATTGAAAAAAAAAATCGAAAATTTTAACGAAAAATGGTTACGAGCGGTCTCGTGACTGTTAAATAAAAAAAGTTTCAAAAAAATTATATGTTCTAACAGAATTGTGCAAAACTAGTCCTCAAAACTTGACAAAATACGCAAAACAAGTCCCTAAAGAAACAAAAAGAATTTTATATCATGTAATCAAGCATTATGTTTACGTGTGCATTGGTCGAGATTGCATCTTAAAACATAATTTCGATCTTCTAAAGTATTTGATTTCTACAAATATATATATATATATATATATATATATATGTAAATTGATATTGTTAAAGAAAAATTATTTTTGACTGGATTTAGAGAAAATAAAAGGAAAAAACATATTAGTGATATAACCTTTCCATTGGCTCTACTCAAGTTTGCATTAGTGTTATTAATTGCTATAAGCAAGAAAAAACAATAAAGACATGCGTTAGTGTATTATTTGAAAATTATGTAACTAAAGTGAATAAAATCCAATTAAATAACTAAATTCAATCTCTAAATAGAGGAAATCATATAATACAACAATGTTGAACCAGAGGTAGAAATTGGCTTGAATGGGCTTGAAATTGTCGAGATATACAGGCACGTATACACACAGGTGAAACAAATTACAATATAAGCTTAGGTGTTAAACTTAGATTAACAGATTTTTTTAAATGAATAAAAAAATTGTTGATTGTATATAAATATTTGTTTAATTATTATATTAGCAATTTAGCATAGTAGAGATGTAATCTTGGAAGTTACAAATACATATTCAATCTTTATAATACACATGTATACCATATGAAATTTTTAATAGCTATGTGAATTTTTTTAAGATTTTTTTTTGTAATAAAAAGTGAAATATAAAAAATAGTTCATAACTCCTTCCCACAAAAAAAAAAAAAAACTAGTTCATAACAGTCCATCGTGGAAATTTAACCTCTCTATTATCATCTACACAAAGATTCCCCACAAAAGTTGGTGCTTCATTGAAAATGACAAAAGTTAGCTGCTATTGTAAATCTTTATGTTTAGCCAAAATGTCTGATACTTGATTAGTTTTTCTGAAAATAGGATCCGATTCCATTGCTGCATTTGCCTAAGCATACATTACAGGAGTAAGAAGATGACTGTTAGGAGGGTTTGGTGTGTGAACGTTTGAATCCAATTTACATAGGGGAAATAGATATTTAGAATTTACATGTCAATTCCTCACTAAGCAGCATTTTGGGATCTTGATCCCTCACCCTCATGGATCCCCAATCTTATAACTCTATAAATAGAAGATAAGATGTTTGGTACCTCATTTGTAAGTCATTTGTTAGTCTAATGAAAGTTGATAATATAAAACATTAGAAAATTTCCTACTATTTCTTTGTCTACTTTTTCCTTGTCTACACTTTTTATATTTCCTATTTTAGTTAATTTTGTAGTCAAGTTTAATAATCTTGACTTAGTTTACAATATGTTGTCAGCACGAGACTCTAACCATGTCTATAAGTACTATAAAAGAGAAATAAAAGATATGGAAATAAATGTTATCGTTATAACATGAAAGACCATTATCACGTACCTGTCGTACACCAAAGTACCTTGTTGAACTTTATCAAGCATTATTGAAAGACAAAGAGAAATATGTATACATAACTTTTCTCTATAATGATCTTGACCATAGTCATTGTACTATTGGTTTCTTCCTTAAAAGAATTATTGACCATTTGATTGACGGTGAAAAGATCTAAGAAAGAAAATATCGTTATATTTTATTTAGCATATCTTCATTATAGTTCTATAATAACTCATGTCTTGTTCTTTTGCATTGATTTTTTATTTTATCTTGCTTTATTATTCTATTTATTTTGTTTAATGAGAAATGTATGGATATACATTTAAATGTATCCGAGATATGAGAATAAATGCCTCTTACAATACAACAATACATTTGATACTCAAAAGTATAAAATATTTTTCCTGCCTGAAGTTGGGAGAAATAAATGTTAACATCATAAGTGGTAGTGCAAAATTAATTGAAGGCTCTGGTAGAGCAAATATATGTTTCTCTGAAGGAACAAAATTGGTTATAAATAATGCACTGTTCTCCACTAAGTTTTGAAAAAATTTATTAAGATTTAAAGATATCTGCCGAAAAGGATAGCATTTTGAGACTATAAAATGAGAAAATTATTAAATATCTATTTAACATTAGGATATAAATATTTTATGAAAAAATTGCATATCTTTCCTTTTTTGTTTGTACTATACATATATTAGCACAATTCAAGCATATGCTATAGTAAATTTGAAATTTACTTCAGATTCAAATATTTTTATTGTTTGACAATGACTAGTTAGACCATCCCGAGTCAGTTATGATGCATAAGAATATTGAGAATTCACATAGATATCCATTGGAGAACTAAAAGATTCTTCAATTCAATGAATTCTCTTGTATTGCTTGTTCTCAAGAAAAATTAATATATTAAAATCATTACCAACTAAAATAAGGATTGAATCCCCTGCATTTCTGGAATGAAATAAGGGTGAAATATATAAACCCACTCACCCTTCATGTGTACCATTTAGATATTTGATGATTTTGATAAATGCATATGTTAAATAGTCACATCTGTATTGACTCGCAATCCGGAGTTTGTAAGATTGCTAACTCAAATAATTAGATTCATTAAGAGCATAATTTTCAGATTTTGGTATCAAGAAAATTTGTTTTGATATTGTTGGTGAATTTAACAATTCTTCTAGACCATTTAGGGTCTGAACATATGCTTCAAGATGTTCAATAGTTATATCTCAGACATACTTGTATGTCAATTGATATAACTATTGAACATCTTGAAGCATATGTTCATACCCTAAATGGTCTAGAAGAATTGTTGATAAAATGCCTCCAATTAATTGCTAGACCATTACTTATGAGAACAAATTGTCTATTTATATATAAGGACATGCAATGCAGCAACACTTATACGCATCAAGCCAACAAAATATTTTAAATTCTCTCCATTATAATTGGCTTTTGGTCAAGAGTCTAATTTTTCTATCTGAGAATTTTCAATTGTGTGGTACATGTTGTAGTTATTCTATCACAACGCACAAAGATAGGTCATTAAATTAAGTTGGGAATATTTGTACGAGCTTCCTTATATGATTAAAAAATATTTTGGAATATTAAAATGGGACTTTATTACAACACGATTTGTCAATTATCATGAAAATATTTTTCCAACATCAGGGGGAGAAAATAAGTAGCCAGACAAAGAAAAATTGAATGAAATGAATTATCACATTTTGATTCTCAAACAAAGTTCTAATATGAACTTGAAGATCAAAAGATAATTCAATTTGCAAAATAGGGTTAAATACATTAAACCCCCTTAAGGTTTTGGCTGTTTTGCACTAAACCCCCTAATGTTATTTTTTGCTCACTTTGCCCCTTCCGTCAGTAATTTGACTATTAAAAAGTCAAAAAAGATATTTTTACCCCTAGGTAGAATAAGAATATATAAAATTAAGCCCTTAAAGTTTATTATATTTGTCATTTTAGTCCCTAATTCAAGTTTTGTATCAATTAACCTACTTTAGTCATTAATCAATCTAAAAATATTGTTAAAACAACTAAAAATATAATGATGTCTACCAACACCAGTGATTCTTTAAAAATACTTGTGGAAAAAATTTAAATATAAAAATTTTCTAGCACTTTCAGTATTTTTCGTCTTCTTATTATATTTTATTTTCATGTAAAAATAAATTTTTAAATATACGAGACTTATAACTATCTATTAAAATTATATCTGTCTATTTTCCTTTTGCATTTATTCTTTATATTTATTTAAAATGATTTTCTTCTTACTTTTTTTCCTTTGTTAATATAATTTAAATAATACCTAAATTATAAAAGGAACTTTATCATATAAATAAAAACTTAAATTAAAATAATTTAGATGAAATATCTTTAATAATTCATCAAAAAATTTAAAATGAATTATTTCATCGTAGTTTTAAATTATAAATATTAAAAAAAAGTATAATTCGAGAATTAGAATACTAGTAATTAAATTTGGAGCATATTTATATTTTTAACAATATTGATAACATTATTGAATTTTATTTTTATTCCAATGTATTAAATGCTACAAAACTTACTTCAAGGTGTAAAGTGAAATTTCGCTTAAACCTTAAGGGGGTTTATTGTAATTGATCTTTAGGGGTAAATTTGTCTTTTTGAAAAAACTAATGGCGGAGTTATATTTGACTGTTAGTCAAAGTGGCAAAGTGAGAAAAAAATAACATTAGGAGATTTAGTGCAAAACAGCCCAAACTTTAAGTAATGAGGTTTAATGTATTTAACCCTACAAAATATTGTGAATCAACTGCCAAATTTATTACTGACCTAAAATGAGTGAAATCTCATATACCAGTTAAAATTCTCCAATTCGAATTATTGTCCCAATAGGACAACCTATTACAAATTATAGTTAACCACGCATAAGGAGTGGTTGACTAATCTATTCCAAAAGATAAGAATTCTCATAAGAGAAAATGAGCAAATATTAAAGATGATTATACAATGGAGGCGGGTGCTACTGAAGAGATCCTAAACCTAACTAATCATAAAACTCCAGAAGCAGATCAGGTAGCTAAATCTAATAAAAAATAAACATATCTCGATAAGTTATGTTACTACTGAAAAAGATGCAACCGAAAAAATATTATTGTCGACAATATATTATAGTTTATAATATCAACTAATATTTTGAATAGAAACAAGGATCTTGAACATAAATTGTTGAAAAATATCGACATAGAAATTATTGAAAGATGCAATATAAGAAAATTCAATACTAATGTCGTTCAAAATGTGAATACTTTGGATTTGTAGTCCAAAATTTTAAAGGTGTGGAGCCGATTGGATACAAATATATCTTTGTACGAAAACAAAATAAGAAAAATAAAATTGTACCATATAAAGCATACCTTGTTGAGCAAAGTTTTCTCAAAGATCCGACATTGATTATGAAGAGATTTATTTTCTTGTGGTGGATAAAATCACCTTTAGTATCTAATTTATACGGCAGTTCATGAAAATTTGAAATACGTCTAATAGATATTGAGCATATTTTGTATGTATCATTCGATATCGATATCTATATAATAATTCATGAAGGATTTAACATGCCTAAAACACGTAAAGTTTTTCGGGAACATTGTTAAATGAGATTACAAAAATCCTTGTGTGAATTAGATTAAAACAATCTAGGCGAATGTGATATGATCATCTCAATAAGTACGTCTTGAATAAGAGTTATAAAAATAACCTAATTTGCCTATGCGGTTTCACAAATGACACAGCTAGATCAGAATTTGTAATAACTATTGTATATATTGATAATATAAATATTATTTGAACTCTTGAAGAACTTCATTAGAACTCTTGAAGAGATTTATTAGAACTCCTGAAGAGGTTTAAAAAATAATAAATTGATATAAAAAATTTGGGCAAAGGTCTACAGTTTAATCACTTATTGAACGAAATTTTTTGAATTGGAGCGATTTATATGGCTAAAATACACCCATTAAATACTCCAATGGTTATAAAATCACTTGATGTCAAGAATAATAATTTTTTGTCCTTATGAGAATGGTGAAAAATCTTAATAATAACATATACTGTAAATTCATTAGTAAGATCTAGTTTTTCTCCGATACGAAAATATTGAAATAATAATTAAGTATATACTTCAATATATCTAAGGCATTATTGATATGAGTCTATTTTACTCAGATGAATTCAAATCAATATTAGTTGACTATGTAGATATTAAATATTTATCTAATCCAATATAAAACTTGATCTCGAAGTTACGAGTTATTTAAGCGTCGGAACCCCAGGAGACAAAGTCCAGTTCTTTTATTTTTAAGTGATTCAAACGTGGGTACTACACATTGTGTGACAAAACCCAACCCTTTTATTTTTAGGTGATCCAAACATAAGTATTAGGCAAAGTGCCTAACACTAACTTTGAACTAGATTACACTTGGACTTTACCCTTAGCAAATTTTAGCATCAACACTTATCATTCAAAGGTTGATAACAAGATGCAAGCATGAAATCTGGGGTGTTGAAGTTTTTGTAGTACAATAGAACTCCACAATTGTTTTCTTCTTCAGAGTCTCTGATTCAGAATGGTGCAGTAATTCGACATTGTTTAAGAATGATGTTAAAACTTTAAGAAACGGTAAATTTTGTTTAGCCGACGAACCAAAATCAAATAAGTTAATACTAAATTGAGCTCATTTTAAAAATCAGATAGAAGTATATTTAAATCATTTGCTCTTTTTTCTTACAAAAAGAAGTGCATAAAGATTATAGAATTATGAAAGTTCTCACTCTTCATTATTTTGAAGGATAATGTGTTCTGTTTAAGTATTACATAGTTGGGTAGAACTTACACTACAGGAAAAAAAGATATTTGTGACTAACAAATCAAGTCACAAAAACCATAATGCTAGTCACAAACCTATTTGTGACCCCTTTGTGACTTGCACAAAGGAGTCACCCTCTAGAAAGTCACAAATCATTTGTGACTTGAAAATAAAAGTCACACCAAAGATTTGTGACTTGAAATAATAGATTTTGTGACTTGTATTTGAGTGTGGAAAAAGATGAAAGAAATTAAGACTTTTTAGGTGACTTGCAAGATATAAGTCACAAATTTATGTGACTTGCAACATACAAGTCATAAAAAAATATTTATGACATGCACGAACAAGTCACAAAAAACCTTTGTTATGACTTTATAAAGTCAACCTTTTAAGACGTCCTAACTATATGTCACAAAAGGATCACTTGTTGGTTTGCCTTTCTAATTTTTTATTTAGCATCATTTTTTACCTAATTACCCTTTTATCTCATCAAACGAACCTGTTTAGCTTAAATAGTCATCATAAATCATGAAGTAATTTACTGTACCAAAATGCTTTTTACATTCGATCAACAAATCAAATTACTAGAATCAAAATCTGAAGGACCTTGCTCCTTTTCACTTTTACACGATAAATCTCCACACAAGACTAGTTTAAGATGATTCAGATAAGTATGAAAGAGATATCCTAATGTTCTTCCTCTGTTCACAAAACAACACTTTTGTACGGTTTTCATTAACGAATCCCAAAAACATTCTAGCTAGGGAGTATTTACTCGCTTTCTCCAAAGAATGAATGAAGCTTTCACAAACATATGATCACCACCATCATTTTTATTCCATATACAATCTTGAAGGTGCTCTTTGAAGTTTAGCCCAGGATGTTCCACTTTTCGCTATTCCATGCTAGATTCATAATAGGCAACTAGTAGTCGTAAGGTTTCAATGACAACTGGAATCTTTACTAAAATATAGAATTTGAAGATCGCTGTATAAAAAAAAGACAATAATTATTGCTATAAAACAATTCATAAATATTTTCTAGATAATTTGGTAGGAGTAGATAGAATGCAGGTATACTAATGAATGAGGTAGTAGCAGAAAGATACTTCTTATTTGTCGTGGTGCAAGAGATACCTATGCATCTGAAACTTTTTTAATGCAGATTTAGGAATTTTCTTCTCTTAATATTCCACAGCACCTGGGATGGAGGAGCCCTTTGAAGACAAATTAACAAACCACTAATAATGTACTGAGAAATTTAAAAAGATAACAATTAATGAATTTCTTGACGTATGCAATGCAAGCTTTCATATCCAACCTGCACATGGAAAGATGACTAGTTCCCTTATCAAGGATCAAAGTAATAGTACAAAACCAAGAAGATCTTGACCAAAATTAAACAAAGTAGAAAACACAAGTAGCCGAAACTAATATACAGAGCTTCAAGTTATATATATCCTTTCAACATGGTAAGAAATTTAAATGGAATATTCATGCTGGGAAAGTCATTTAGATTGAAAAGAGCAAGGTTTGATACCTTTTTTTTGGAACCCAATTAGTGCTTTTAATGGAAAGAGATACCTATTGAAAGGCTCATAAGCAACTCTTCAATGGTTATATTCTGAAATTTTGCAATCAGTACTATTTAAACATGTCTAAAAGGGTGAAGGTTGATATAACTCAAAATATGAGTTTAAATCTCAGATATACCAGTCTTCTGACAATTAACTAAGGCAAAAAGATAAACAATTAGACGATAAGAAGTAAAAAATACTCCTTCATGAAGAATAAAAGAAAGTGAAAATAGCACAAACCAGTTCATCAAAGAATGATACATCCCATTGTAGTGCAGGGTTAAAGAGTGGGACCTGCAATTGCAAAATAGAAGAGTTCATCAATAATGTAAACCAATAATTAATAAAGTGAACACTAAATTCTCTTGTAAGAATCTCAAACTAGCAATCACTAAATTCCTACCATGCTAATGGCAAATGCACCAATAGATCCAAAGTCAACAAGAGTATTCATATTGGGGGATCCCTTCTTAAAATGTTGATGAAGTCATGACCTACTTCTATTGTCAAAGCATAAATTCCATGAGTGCATGACATGCTTACTGTTGTTGAAGAAAAAAAAAAACCTTTTCCCTTTGAGCAACAACAATTTAGTTACAACAAGAAAATTGGAAAAGCAGTGAACAAAAAGCATGAACACAATTAGCTAGCAGATTTTTCTCATGCTTATCTATCAAATCATCATAAGAGACCACAAAAAGGCTTAATGCACTCAAAAGAGATACTGGGCCTAAGGTTTAACATTGATTATATCTTTTACATGTATATGTAGTCAATTGCTACAGGGTAATGCGATCTATGCATATATTGAGCAAAGTGTCAATAAATCCTAAAACAAGGCTACTAGTATTCCCAAACTCAAGGCGTCTCATGAGCCACAAAGCACTCTGAACTCAATCTTTAATCAATAGTAATATACTAAATCTATTAGTAAGATTGAATGAATACCTTTGATTGCTCTCCATACCAAAACCTAGCCATACCACACGACTTGAACCTTGTCCCATGTTATTAAGTAGACAGAATTCTTCATCTCTCAAATATAAATATCTTTTTAACTATTTTTCCAAGCATGATATGTTAGAAATGTGGTATTCACTTCCAACTCCATTCTGAGATTCAGCCCTAGAATTCAATCTGCAGATAAAGGACCAAATATCTTAAGTTAATGCTCAATCTTAAATAATTAGGGAAAAGTATCTAACATTAAATGCTTACCAATTTCAAATGAGTGTAGGCGTTTGAAAAGGAATCTTATATGGGTCTTTTCTTTAGGATTTTAGATTTCTTATACCACAAAATACAAACTTTTCACACGTCAAATACAAAATTAATAGAGCAACACTTACTATATCAAAAGCAAGTAAACGAGTATTCTAAAACTAATTTGCTATTTCATATAGTTTAACGAAAACAGAAGACGGTCAGCCTTTCTTCAAATCGGAACACCATTCTGTATCGATAAAAACATTCAGAACACCTTTTTGCTCAAATTAGAAGCTATCTTCAATAGTCAATAGTATAAGCTGCTTTAAGTAGATATTCAAATGAAAAATTACTTGACACCAATCAGTTTGTTTGCATTAAAAGCCATCTTCAATCCCATTAGCAGCACTAACTACATAATTCATAACACCTCAAAGATTAAACTTATTTTCATAATTGGGACTTCAATAACAGCAAAAAAGAGGATAGAAAACTACCATTATTAGGTGCACTACACAAGTAATGCAAACCAAACTGAAATAGGGGAAATTTTAAGAAGCACACTATATAAATCTAGAAACTTTTCTTGCAGGAAAAGAAGCACAAGTAAATGACAAATATTGTTATCCCTTGAAGCACCTGAATTTAGTATCATTCAGGTGGTCTTTATAAAAGCCATTTACATACCCTCAGAAGATCTGGAATTCTTCCTCAATTATCCTTTGAGTTGACATAACACACCATTACAGTAGCATTTGAACGATCGAGCAAAATATCTCCCAAAAGCTGGGAAAAAGATAAAACAAACATCAAGTTCCAGCCACAAGCATTTCCATCAAAGTCACATATATAGCAGATATTTGCACAGAAGAAGAAGTTTGGCTAGTAAAGAGATTTCAACAATCAAAACTCCAAATATGACAAAGAAACGAGACAATTATAGAGATGCTTGTTCATTTAACCACAGAGACGAGACAAAGATTAAAAACCAAGTTTATCAAAACAGATTATAGAGGTTGAATATGGATTATATTTTCCCTGAATATAGAGTGAGGAAATTACATTTGGTAGAACTAATGGCTTAACAATGGTCATATAAAAATAGATATGAGCATAAATGACCATGAAACTCTAACATAAGATAATAATTTCACATACTTGTGAACTTATGACTGGTAATAAGCTCCTGCAACATTTTGCCAGAATTCATATGACCAAAAATTTAGGCACAAGTTTCTTAAGAGTCAAAGTAGGGAAGAAGCTGGTATCCAGGTGCCATGTATGGATAATTGATTTCAATTAATAAATACATTCATTTGTTAAAAAAAAATGCACTTTTTGAGATAAAAATAAGTAGCTCTGCAACTTAAAATAATGTCATTCAACTCTCACACAAATATAAAGCTGCTCAATAACTCATGATTTACTAATATTAGCAGAAACCATCAAACAGAACTTTGAAAGTGGCTGTGGCATTAGTAGTAACATCAAAATTTGGAAGTGGTATGTAGTTAAAAAAACTTCTTCATGTGTGCTTATTTCAAAGCAGACATGTCCAACATTGTAGCATGCCATAACATAATTAAGCAGTGAGTTAATGAAGCAAATTCTATTAAGGAAAGGAAAGTGTCTCACACATCTCAATCTTTGTGCTTGCCATCTTTCCAGAATAGGCCATAGTGAACCTGTTCCCATTTTACGAAATTCAATTTATTCTTGCTTTCATAGTTACCCGATTTAGGAGCAAAATTACTACAAAGAGAAACTAGAAAGGAGAAGGTTCATAATACCAATATACTAAGCAAATCCACTAAAATAAAGAATTTGAGCTGGTTACCACATTGATTTATCTCTAATAGATAGAGAGTAACAGAGCAAGAGAAGGCTGGTTGCCACCTTCAGGCTCTTAGTGGTTTGATGTTCAACACCTGCACCTTATGGTCGCTTCTTCTCTAGACACATAAGGGATTTGGTAGGTCTTGTAGCTGTTTCATGCCTTAGATAGGTCTATTTGATAAAAACTAGACCTAATACGTGTCCATCTAATAAAATAAAAAAAATTAGAGAAGCACGTTTAATCAACACTTCAAAAGCAAAAAGGAAACTGTAAAGTAATACTGATTGACAAGTTCAACTACAAAAGTCTGTGCTTCAAGGCATTTAGTGTAAATGCTACATTGAATAATATGCCAAAATCATAAGGACCTTCAAATTTTCCCTTTTTATACACATTATATACCTGATTAGATGAGTTCCCCAAAATAACACATTATCATATTTGCACACACTATGATACCTTTAAAGAAGTATACAAATTGAAATTTTATTAGCACATTGGTTTAAAAAACTAAAAAACCAAAATTCTAGTTCTCCAAGTAAAACTAAATCATCCTCTTTAGAAATGAAATGTACACCTATGTTTCACAATGCATGGATCAAATTCATCAATAAACTCAGTGAAGCAAAAAAATTAGCAACAAAATCAGAAAAACTAGGATTTTTCAATCCTTCCCTGAGAAGGAAAACGAACAAAAAAAAAATCGAAAAGAAACTCACGCTGCTATCCTATCGTCACTAATCCACAACGATCTTCTAAAAACACAGCCAAATGGTTAGTGCAGAAGCCCTAATTATTTTTAAACCCTAGGCCTCAAAGAGCAAGGAAAAATCTAAGAATCGTAATGGTATGAGAACTAATGATTAATGAAGTTACCTCATGAATGATGCAATTAGACTTGTGGATGGCTACCTTATGGTTGTCGCCGCCGTCATCTATTCTAATTTTGAGACAACAGCTCCAAAAATATTTCCAAAATAAAAATTGGTACTCACATAATTGAATGGAGGCCTAGGGTTCGTATGAAGGAGAAGTTAGCATAATTAGGAAAACTGGACTGGTAAATGCCATAATCAACCGTGGAAAAGATCAGCGGTAGCGCAAAAGATCATCCGCGGAAACGGCGTCTTCAAAAGAATCGTTTTCCGGCGGCGACTTGTCGGCGGAGAAAGGAGACACTGCAGCTCCGATCGATCGATTACGCTCATAGGATTCTTCAATTCTCATAGCTTTTTCGTGCCACAACAAGAGCAATTTTTTTTATTTACATGTTAACAAAATAATGAATATTCGTAAATTCTATTTATATCAATATAAAAGTAGAGTTTACTAAAGTAGATTCTAGAATTTGGGGATGAAATCCAGAGAAGGACTTTTAGAGTGCGGAAAAAGTGAAGACTTTCCACTCAGCTTTAAGCATTTTCCCAGGAGGGATGGGGGACAAAGGAGTCGAGGAGAATATGGAAAGGCTTCTTTTATTGGCTTTTACTTTTTTTGTTCTTCGTATTGGGTCATTTTTACAAATATATTATTATTAGACACAAATATTAAGTTGTTGATCGTAAATGTCATTCTTTATATGACTCGTAAATTATAGTCATAAAAGATTTATATTTGTGATTATCACTATAATGCAAGTCACAAAAATTATTTTTATGTGACTTGTAAGTTATAGTCATAAAAAAATTATATTTATCATAATCAAAATAATATAAGTCACAAATGTTAAATTTTTTTGTAGTGTTACCTCAATTGATAGACCCAATTTAATAGAGGAAAATTCTATCCTCCATTAAGTATTGTGCCGTTATACTTTCAAAATTTCTACAATATAATATTATATATTTTAAAAACTTATATTATACAGGTTTTTCAAGTTAACGGAATTGTAGAATTTTCCTTTAATAGATCACAAGTAAAATAAAATAAAAAGTCAACATTTTTCTTTTCATGTGGCCTATTAAAGGCTAGGTTCATGTCAAATAATTGGATAGAATTTCTCTGCAATACACCCTACAAAAATATAATTCAAAAATATTTTTTAAAATTCATATCTGTTCATAATGTAATTTATTACATATATTTGTTATACATAAAATTTGAAGATAAATAGATTAATTTTATTCATTTGATTAAATGTTTGAATTTTTGTCCTGATTTAGACCTCATTTTATACCGTCCAAATATTTCGTGTAATTGAGTGATAAAATATTTAGGAATAGATTTGATTTTAAAAAATATTGATGTACTCATCAAAATAAAATTATTGATATAATCTAATAACTTTGATGAATTTTAATTGTTTAAATATAATATATCAAGGAATTAAAGAGAAGTATAATAGAGAGAAAATCTTAACCCGTCTATTAAACCTAGTTTACCTAACTTTTTAACAAAAATTATGTTGAAAGATGCAAGAAAATCAAGTGATTGATATCAATGATATGAATAACAGCGAGAATGTTTAGAGTCCAAATTGAAGCAGGCCAGTCCACAAGAGTTGCCAAATAAAGTGATTGCGGTGAAGTCCAGTCCAGTTGGTGACTGAGTTGTGGAAAAGATTGTAAATGTTGACCTTCGGACTATAAATTCGTGTGGTTGCTTTACATTCGTGCTTAGTTGCTAAATAACTATTGTGTGCTTGTATTTTGGTGGGGGTTTGTGAGCGGGATCAAACACGTATACGCGGTAAACACTAAACACGAGTAAAAGGAAAGGCAAATCAAAATTTTGAAGTGAGTTTTGGTGTCAATAACTTAGGGGATGTTTGTTAATGCTGAATTCTAAATTTTAAAATTTGAATTGTAAGTTCTGAAAGTATTAATTGTTGAATTAATAAATTTATTGCTATTTGATAATCAAATGAATTAAATATGTCACTTCATACATGTATTAATTTATTATAAATAATTGTCATATATATGTGTAGAAAAGAAAATGAATAATTATAGTATAAATGTGTATGAGAGATAATGTATGTGTGTGATAGGGTATGTATGTGTGTGATAGAGAGTCTCTGTGTGTGATAGAGTATGTGTATAAGAGTGAGAGAGAATATGCGTGTGTGTGAATATGAGTATCAAAAAGTACAAGAGAGAATGTGTGTGAGAGATTAAGTGTGTATGTGTGTGAGAGAAAAATAATGTATATATGTAAGGGAGTGTGTGTTTTTGTGTGTGAGACAATATGTGTTTGTGTGAGGGTATGTGTGCAAGTGAGAGAAAGTGTGTGTGAATATGTGTGGGAGAGAGTATGTGTGTGTTAGACTATATGTTTGTACATTTATTTAAAATTCAGTAGATTCAGTGAAAATGTTTTCACTTAAAATTTTGAATACAAATTAAGTAGTGCTTAATATATTAAGTAATAAGAGAATTCTGCTATCAAACATGCTGAATTCAAAAATTTTTCTTAACTAATTAATTTTCAACATTAAATTGAATTATCAAATAGACCCTTAGTTTCTTGTTCCGCCACACACGTTGATTTTGTATTGTGCAGAATTTTTGTGATAGTTTTGGTTTCATCTATTGACTCAAATAAGACCATTTTTAAGTTGGTTGAAAATTGAAATCCTTAAATTCTTGTGCATATCTAACCCTAGTTACCTTGAAATTTAAGAACCAATTCAACGAAGTTTTAGATAGGCATGTAAATGGATTGGCTAGGTTGATCTAGAACCAAATTCGACTCCATAATGTCCAACTGTATTTATAGGAGTAGATCAATATTCAAATTTCTCGAACTTTGTCGAATTCGGATTTTGATGCAACTTTTGATGTTATTTTTATAACTTTGAAACTTTTAATGTAACAATTTCACATTTTTATAGAATTTTCTTTGTACGTAATTCTAATTAAAAAAATACATCACAATTAATATTCATACCCATGTTTTACTTGAGTATAAGCTATATTACCCATTTATACAACATATAAATGTGTACATACAGAATAACTAACATCTATATAATTTTAGCATAAATACATTGAACCCCTTATAATTTGA
The DNA here is from genome assembly GCA_025175665.1 of Cinchona pubescens. Lineage (NCBI taxonomy): Eukaryota > Viridiplantae > Streptophyta > Magnoliopsida > Gentianales > Rubiaceae > Cinchona > Cinchona pubescens. The sequence continues at coordinate 2,539,745 of JANKKI010000055.1, read as the reverse complement.
TTAATATTCAAATTACTCCTATATAGTTTACAAATTTAGAATTAATGGATGAATAGTTAAAAATAGAACAAACGGCCAAAAAAGCTATCATACTTTTGACGTGTATGAGTTTTGTTCATTCAACTAATTTTGTAATAAAAAAGTCATTGAACTAACAAAAATGTTAGTTATTTATTCCGTTAAATTACTCAGTTAACTCATCTATTTGTACGTGTCATTTGCCTCCTCCGTAACTCAAATAGTAATAAAATTATCCAAAAAAAAAGTTATCACTTTTTGGGTTAATTTCAAAATACCCCTCAACTGTGTTCAATTAAAAAGATACACCCTAAACATTCCTTTTTATTAGTGAACATCCTTATCTTTTAAACAAAATACACCAAATTATTTAATTGTTACGTACAAGCTTACGGAGTATTTGTTTTGCAAATCCTTCACACGAATATTCCAGGCCATATCTGCCCCATCGTCCCTCCTCGAACCCCTACTACCTCCACCTCTTTCCCTGCCATGTCCTCTCCCTTCTAACCACGCCTCCGCCTTTATCCCTCCCCTACGCAACCCTTCCCCGTCATCCCCCTCTTTCTCCTTCAGCTCCATCCTTCCTCGTCAACCTACAGCCCCTCTGTCTTTTCCCTTTCTTCTCCTTCTCCGCTATACCGTCAATCTCCCAACCTTAACCTTCCTGCACACTTTTATTGGATTTTTGTTTTTTTTTTGGGTATCAGCCTTCAATTTTCCCATCTATATTGCTGGGAAATTGTTATCAAACTTAATCCTCAAATTGCTCTCCTTTGATTGGATTTGTTGAGGCTGCTTTTCTATTTTAATAATTTATACTAATAATTAGTGTAGTTATATGTTGAATTTGGTAATACTTGCCGTGAATTTGGTGAAATTAGTGGCAAATTCATGCAACATTTGATGGGAAGAAAAGTGATAAGAGAAATTAGACATCTGAAGGGGTTGGGAGATTTTGCAATTGATGGTTGCGAGTGATGAATGAGAAAACACAAGGTCGGAGATTTCAAGAGGGGTTGTGGGTGGTGGGTGGTAGTTGGAGGAGGATAAAGCATAATTGACAACAAAAATGGATGTCTTACGAAACGAATGGGAATTGGTAGTTGATGGCTGGTGGTGGTTGTTGACTTTTGGGGAGGGCGGAAATCGGAAGAACGATGTCTTGAGGAAGAGGAGGGTTTAAGTGGGTAGTACCATGGTAGTGATGCGGTAGGGTAGTAGAGGTGGCATTCGTTTGTTTGGACAATTTTATCCCTATTTGAGTTTTAAGAGAGGTACGTGACACACACAAAGGAAGGAGTTATATGACGGAATGTGCAAAAACATATACTTTTGCCAAGTCTAGTGATATTTTTTGCCACAAAATTAGTTGGATGATTAAACCTATACACATTAAAAGTATGGTGATCTTTTTAACCGTTTAATCTTAAAAATATAATGAACATCATAATTTGTACAAAAAATCAAAATATTCTTAAGTCTAGTACATCTGCATTCCCCAGCAATCCTTTTACGGAGGGTTTAAATTACTAAAATAATATTTTAAAATCAAGAATTTCAACCTTCTAATTTTCATTTAATAAAATATTTAATATTTTCATTTTAGCCCAAGTAAAAGTGATAAATTGTAAATTTAAAAATTATATGAATAACATAAACATAATCCAAACGACAAGAGACCCCTTATAATTTACCCATAATTTTATTGTATATCAAAATTTTAATAGTATTTGGGTCCTAATTGAATGAAAACAATAAAATTTTTATGTAATGCACTTATCCTAATAGTTAAATGAGTTTTTGATGGCGCATAGATCCAGCCAACTAAACATGTCGGAACAAATCATATGTTTATCTAGACCTTAGATTCACGTACCTAGTTCTTAGATAAGGCTAAAATGGAAGCAAATTACTTGATATTCTAATTAAATTCGATTCTATAAAGATTGAGTTTGACTTTAATTTGTAATAATTAAATTAAATCTGATTATGCATTCATCAATTTGGTAAATTCGACCCAATAAAATTTAAAAATTAAATTATATGTAAAAATTCAAATTACTCAAGTAAGCTCATTTACAAATTCGTAAATAATCAAATAATCTTAAACACTAACATAGTTGGCTATTTAAACTCGTTTACACTCGTGAGAGATGATTGGTTCGTATTTGGGAATTAAAATTGAAATAAAAATCATAAACTCTACTATCGATATGTTTTATGTCATTCTTCCTAACATGTTTGATTTAAACAAGTAATGAGTTTTAATCTATTTGAAACTCAAATTACAAGCAATGTTCTGAAAATCGGACTGGACCAGCCAGTTTGATTGGTCAAACCACGAACCGAAAGAGCCACTGGTCCGGCCCAATGTTCGGTCTGTATAAGAAATCGGACAGAATCGGTAAAAAAATTTGAACCGATAAAAAATCGATTGAATCGGTTTTGGTAGTTTTTTAATTATTTCAGATTAAAAAATAATTTATATAAAGAGAAAAATTTTAAAAATCGTGAAATAAACCCCTAAATAGCAAAACATTGAACACACCAAAGTCTAAACTATTAAGTTTTTATTTTTTTTATTTTTTTTACACTTATTTTTGTACAAATTTTATTTTCTTATTAGAAATTCGATCAATATTTTTGGATATTAGAACTATAATTCTTCAAAAATAGTGTTTCTCTTCTATTTTAGATTTTATATAAATATATTTTAAGTCATTTTAAATTATACCACATTTTAGTAAAAAAAAACAAAAAAAAAACCTAAATTAGTGAATCGGTCGAACCGATTGAATCGCAAATTGGGTAGGCCACCGATTCAATACCCGGTCCGGTTTTCAAAACATTGATTACAAGTGAGGAATGAAATTACATATTTTCTAACACTTTTATTCTTATAAAATAATTCTTATGGTAATTAATTGAGCAACATCTATAGGTATCCTTAACCTTAATTTTTATTTCGTCCCCTCTTGTTACCTGTAAACCAAACACATTTATAGTCTTACATGCTCTAAGCAGGTAACTCGTATATACCCTTAACCGAGTTTTATTTCTTTTAATTAAAAAAAAATTCATATTTATCTATCTTTTAATAATTCAAACTCATAACAATAAATTATATATATAAAAAAAAAGTCTTATAGACTAAACTGCCCTTAACCGAAGTTACCTTAAAAGACCAACTATGAAGTTTTCTTAAAAGCAAATAAAAGCAAACTGTAGTCCGGTACTTCTAAATCGCACGTTAGAAAACCTCTCCTGGCAAGGCTAAAACGCGCCCACTCTTCACTCTAGGTGGGTCCCACTCTCCCCCAAAATCCCCGCCCTTATATTCCTCTTCACAGTTCACACCTTTCCTTTTCACTCACCATATCTTCCCCCTTCTTTCTCCCCCAATTCACTCCACCAGAATTCAATTCAATTCAAGAAAATGTCACTGCGGCCGGGAACTCGAACGGAGGCGAGGAAGAAATCGTACAATAAGTAGTGGTGGATGCCGATGAGGCGCGGCGGAGGAGGGAGGATACCATGGTGGAGATCAGGAAAAATAAGCGTGAAGATAATCTTCTCAAAAAGCGTCGTGAGGGTCTCCCGCTTTTAGCCCATCAACAACAGCTCTCCGATGCCTCTCAATCCCCTGCTTCTATTGACAAAAAAGTAGCCCCTCAATTCTATTTGTTGTACAGAAATCTGACTTCTTTATAGTCTTGGAATGATCCCTTTTGGTTAAATTTCTCTTTTTTGTTCTTTGTGTTTGTGTTGAGTTCTTTATGTGGTAATGATATCTGTTTAGGATTTTTTGTGGTGGGATGATCTTGATTTATTTGGGAATATTTTGTATTAGGGATTGAGATTTCAGCAGGGGTTTTGAATTTATGGATTATATAGTAATTTTGGGATGGTCTAGGATTGTAAAATTTGTGATCGAAAAACTATATTGTAGCCGTCGTGCCAAGTAGTTCATTAGGGGGAATTATGAATTGAAATACTCATGATTTTTATTTTAGTTTTTGGTCTTATTTGAAAAGGAAATTGATTTTGGTGATTTAAGTGTAAAATATTGGGAAAAATAGATCAAAAGAGTATTTCTTCATGGGATGAGGAAATTTGATCAAATTTTATCTATTTTGTATTTTTTGTAGTCCGTGATCTCTCAGAAATGGATTCTTGCTCTGCTCTTTTTTCTTTATAAAGATCTTCCTCTGATGTTCTTTTTTTGGTTTTGGATTCCCTGAACTCCAATGCATTTCCTATTCATACTGGGATTTGACCGTAACCTATCAGCCTAGAAATGCTAGTAAATTTTTTTGTCTTTGCTCATGCATTTGGCTAATAGAACACTACAGCATACAAGAATTAGCTGCCCTCACAACTTAAAAAAGAAAAAACGTGGGTTTTGTGTCAAGGAAGCAAAAGATTATGGTTAAAGTTTGTCGGAGTTCAGTATACTAAGATTAAAGTTACAGCTGATTGCAGTACTATATGTTTTCGATAGAAACTGATCTGAGGCTTGGTTTTGTAGCATTGGTTTGAGCTTCTTATGTTTGAAACTATGAAAATACGAAACTTGTTCATATCTGAGAATATCGCAACTGAAGCAAACATCTTAACCTAAAGAAAGAAATAGAGAAAAAAAGAGTATCAGACAGAACTAAACTGAGAACCTTAGATTAATTTGGTATCAAATCGTCTATTTCCTTGTTCAGTTCTTTGTTCTATCTCACAGTTAGTGTATCAGACAGAACTCTATATTTTTCTTGAATCTTAAAGACAACAAAATTTTATGCTTCTCCAATTTTTATTTCACTGTTTTATCTTTGATCTTTTTTCTTTGGTATCAAATTGTCTATTAAGAGACATTCAACTCTTTGTTCTATCTCACAGTTAGAAAGCGTTCCTTTGATGGTGCAAGGAGTATGGTCTGATGATCCTACTGCTCAAGTAGAAGCAACTACCCAATTTAGAAAGCTATTATCAATTGGTAACCGTTGAGCTATACATACCACAATATCTTTTTCATTGAGGGAATATATATTATAGAATTTTAATTCTGCTTTATGTTATCTCAGAGCGCAGTCCTCCAATCGATGAAGTGATTAGATCAGGTGTGGTCCCAAGGTTTGTCGAGTTCCTTGGGAGGAATGACCTACCTCAACTTCAAGTGAGTGTTATCTGCAAACACATGTTCCCTATTTGTAAGCAAAGTAACACACAGGTAGTCTTAACTTAGTCTTTGCTTGCAGTTCGAAGCTGCATGGGCTTTGACAAATGTTGCATCTGGAACATCAGAGCATACACGTGTTGTTATTGAAAATGGTGCTGTCCCTAAGTTTGTCCAGCTTCTCCACTCTGCCAATGATGATGTTCGAGAGCAGGTATTTTCTTTCTCATTGTTCAGAATCCAAATGTCATAACTTTAATATCTGAACAATGTATGACATTGAAGTTCTAGTTTTCCTATTGCTTCGCGTTAGCCATCTCTCAAATAAGCAGTATGTTTTCTGTTGTTTCTTCTTATTGATATTTAAACAGGCAGTTTGGGCTTTGGGTAATATTGCTGGGGACTCTACTAGTTGTAGAGATCTTGTTCTTGGTCATGGTGCACTTTTGCCATTGCTAGCACAGCTTAATGAAAATTCAAAGCTATCCATGCTGAGAAATGCTACATGGACTTTATCCAACTTTTGTCGGGGCAAACCACCAACTTCATTTGAGCAGGTGTGTGCACATAGGATTTCTATCAATTCCAGTAACATAGGCATTAAAAATGTTTTGTTAGTTGGTCTTTACTTGTATTCAGTTGAAGTGGTAATTACCATACACTTCTTTTAGAACAATTTCCACACACTCTTGTACATTTCTGTCAGGTGAAGGCAGCATTACCAGTTCTTCGACAACTCATCCACTTGAATGATGAAGAAGTTTTGACAGATGCTTGTTGGGCACTGTCTTATCTTTCTGATGGCCCAAATGATAAAATTCAAGCGGTGATTGATGCAGGCGTATGCACACGACTTTAGTAGAGCTATTACTGTATGTAACATTTGCTTGCAACTATCAGATCATCTTTCTCTATTTCTTTTACTCTTCAATATATTAATTTTCATACCAAGACGCCCTTCAATAGGCCAAGTATCTTGACAGTTATTTCATCAAATCTCGTGTACTAATGAAAATTTATTTTCTTCTGAAGTCATCCATCACCTACAGTTCTCATACCAGCTCTTCGAACTATAGGAAATATTGTTACCGGTGATGATGCTCAGACACAGGTACTATAATTAATTAATTGGTATGTATGTGCATTACTTTAGGAGTTATTTCGTTCACACATTCAAATTTTATCATCAAAATTGGACATACTTCTATTTTGTTTTGAATGTCAACATAATTATTAGATCGTGACATGAAATTTTCTCTTGCAATGCATCTAAATTGTGGTATTTTATGACTCCATCTGTCCCGAAATTTTTGAGGCATTTAGGGAGTTGTGCTCCTTTTTTTATTTTAATAAACAGTGGCTATGCACATGCTGTGCAATTTACTCTAGTTCCGCTTTTCTCCTTTTGGACACAAAATTTGAATGGCTTATTTGAAGTTGGGCATAGAATGTGGGTTCATTTGATTTGATTGTCTTTGAATTCTCCGCCCCACACACTCACATATTTGCACTGTCAGTTAAAAAACTCAATTCCTTTCACCTTTGCAAGTCACACGCCCAATGGAATTGTCAACTTGATTCACATATAAATACTTATATAGGGGCCCACAACATTGTCATAAATCATTCTGGTGAATTTCATGAGGGTCAAATTGGAAAAGTAAAATAAATCACTTTACTATTTTAAGCAAGTGACAATAATTTTGGGATAGACCAAACAGAAAAGCATGACATGGAGGTACCAGTTTGTTTTGAATATGATGGAAGACAGATAGGCTCTAAAATTTGTTAGGATGATATCTATATGTAGGTGGTAGCTGTAGATTCTTAATTCTACATAAAACTTAGGGGGTTGGGGGAGTATTCGTCTAATGGAAATATTTTGTTTGTTGGAAAAGGAGTAAATTTCGAGATCCTGTGGAGAGATGTCTCTACCTGCCCGCTATTTGCTTCTGTGGCTGGCAGTTGTGCATGAATTTCTTTTCTGGCATTTTTATGAGTACTGCCTACACCTCAAGATGTATCAATCCAGACAGCTTAAAGTATTGCACACGGAAAAAATGGAAACCAAAAAATTGCTGATGGTCCCAAGAAAGGGAAAAAAACAAAAAGGTGAAATGGTTTCAACCTTCTGATTCCTGGCATGGATTTGATGATATATATACATAAGATTCACACAATTTTTTTTGTAATTTCTTGGGATAATGACGTGGTGTGCAAATTTGCTCGTCTCTTTTGAATTAATATAAGTTAGAAACTAACGAGGCCTTAAGTGGTCAGTGGATATTTGACAGAATTGTGTAGTGAGCTTTCAACAGAACTGTCTCTTCTTTCATCATTTAATCTGTTCATGGGAGTTGTTCTATTGGCAGTATCAATTTTGTTGCCCTTGCAGGTTGGAGCATTTTAAATTGCTTTCTGTTCTCCCCTCTAATCTTTATAGATGATGCATCTTATTTGTTGTAGTTTGTGATTGACAACCAAGTCCTCCCATGTCTCTCTCAACTTCTCAATCCAAATTACAAGAAAAGCATAAAAAAGGAAGCTTGTTGGACAATCTCAAATATTACGGCTGGAAATAGAGCTCAAATACAGGTATAAATGTTTCTTTATCTTTGCTGTAAAATTGAGGGTGGGAAAAAAGAAGCTTGTTGTTTTTCATTCTTTGGTTAGTTAATAAGTTTGCATTTACGTCTATTAAAGAGAAAAATAAAAATGAAAAATTGTACCATCACAGTCACGTAGTTGCAATAGGTGATCCTATATTGCTGTTAACTTTTTCATGTTCAACATCTTTATTTTCTTTTTCCTTTTTATTGCAGGCCTAGGTTTGGGTGTAATTTTTGTGCATTACATGGGGTTAGAATGTAAAATACTATAGAAATTGCCCTCAAACATTTAAAATTCAGATAATAGGTTATTGTGATGAATCTTACTTGCCAAATTAAGTAGGTGTGTTTGGTGATAATCTAAAGTTTAAGAGCCCAGACTCTGGTGAATGGCTTTTAGTATATGTTCTGACTGCTCTAATTAACATATGATTGCCTTATCATATTCAGTCCTTTACACAATTTTAAAAAAAAAAATGAATGAATAGGAAAATAGTCTTAAAATTACTGTATAGGAGCTTCTGGTATTGTCTCCTTTATAATTGCTGCTTTTGAGTCATGTCAGACTTTCCTAAGTATTTTTCCTTGACCATGATGTTGTGTTTGAAACATGGTACAGGCTGTTATCGATGCCAATATTATTCTCCCTCTTGTACATCATCTTCAAAATTCAGAATTTGACATCAAGAAAGAGGCTGCATGGGCTATCTCAAATGCCACCTCTGGTGGAACTCATGATCAAATAAGGCATGCAGTTTATTAGATTTATGTATTTTAATTTGTGGCAAGATAGTTGCACTGTCATGTTAACAAGATCGTCGGTAAATATGGTACTATATCTGATTATGTTGTACGCACCGTTCCCATCACTGCCTTTTCCTTCACTCTTGTTTTAGGTGCTTTAGTTTTCCCATTTAAAGGGGTTCATAGTTTATGTCTTTTTATAACCTTGTGATGCAATTTTGATTGACTATAGTCATTTGAGTCCTTGCAGACTTTTGGTTAGCCAAGGCTGTATTAAGCCGCTTTGTGATCTCCTAGCCTGTCCTGATGCAAGAATTGTGACTGTGTGCCTCGAGGGTCTTGAAAACATTTTAAAGGTTGGTGAGGCGGACAAGGAAATGGGTATGAATGGTGGGATCAATTTATATGCACAAATGATTGATGATTGTGAAGGATTGGACAAGATTGATAATCTTCAAACACATGACAACCATGAAATATATGAAAAGGCAGTGAAGATTTTAGAGAAATATTGGACCGAGGACGATGAGAGGTACAAACTCTTCCAGATGGTGTTGATGGAAATCAGCAGGGATTTAGTTTTGGGAATAACCAACCCAATATTCCACCTGGTGGTTTCAAATTTGGCTAGAATATCCTCATTAAGGACGAAGGAAAAAGGAGGCGGGATAGAGCATCTTTCTTGTTCATTTGATCTCTTTATAGGTTGAACTTTGCTGTCTTGTTGCCAAAGGGTCAGGATTTTTGGTCTGGCACATAGGCTAAATTATATGTGAAACTCATTGAAAGACAGAGCTTTGATTGTTTTCTACTTAGCCTTTTTGGTACCTTCCAACATGGCAAAAGGGAAGTATTTTAAGGTTGATTTCATGTGACCTTAAGACCCCAGATATTACAGTGATTTTTTCCTTGTTAGCCTTTATTTTATTTCTGTGGTGTGATTTCATGACTTCACATCCAAGTCCATTAGTGCATGGAGGGTTGTATTGTATCATCTGCTAGCTACCGACTGCACCAGCCAGCCCAGCATACTAGGGGCTGATTTTCAGTTAATTTCACACATTTCAATCCTCATATAAAGTAAGGATAATTTCATAAACCTCCTTGAGGTTTATATAAATTAGGGATAATTAATCAGACTTCTAATTAAACAAACAAGAATAGGAAAATTTAAGTTGTGTTTATTTTTGAGGTTGTTCTAAAATTATACACTCATGCTACTTACGTACCAGTTATATGAATTATACCTTACGTAGTTCGTGTAAAATAAAATTCACTTAATTAAACCTTACGTAGTTCGTGTAAAATAAAATTCACTTATTTTTTGGACGTTTAATTTAGCCCCTTTTGAATAGTTGACGAGTTACTTGAATTATGTATCCAGATTAGAACCAAACCACACGTAATTTTAGATAATCTACAACTTTTAAATATAAATTCTTTTTGACTATTTGAGACAATTGACATTTAAATAGAGTTTAACTATTTGAGGCAAATTTAATTTGGACTAGTTCAAATACTGGTCTAATTATTCCAGAATTATTTAATATTTTTGTGATACTTTGAAAGAAAAGATGAACATAAGAGTCCAGTTTAATCCATTTTTTCTTTGTTACTATAAAAGGCAATGTGGGCACAACGGCTAGGCAGTTTATATAGTTCCTCAAAAAGTAAATTTGGACACTATGGCCAGTCGATTTAATTTGACATCTTGAAGGGCAAATTTAGGTACTAAGAAGAATTAATAGAATTTATTACCTTAAAATGTAATTTTTGACACTAAAGTTGATTGATTTAAGTTTGTGCATTAAAAGGCAACATTAGACACTAAAATTGATAATTTTGATTTGACGGCTTAAAAGACATTTTTTACAAAATAAGATATTATAATCAATTGTAAAACATTAAAATCAATTGATTTAATATAATGCCTGAATACTTTAAGAGGCAAATAAGGCACAAATTTATACTTTTCGAGTCACGATGGCACCAAAATAATTAGTTGCGAGATTTTATATAAATTTTCCAGTAAAATACATTATAGATATTTTTAGGTCAGTGGGGGCACGTGCCTACCTAAGACTTCGCTACTGTCACCTTGCAAAAAGTCGTATGGTAAAAGAGTATCTGTTTGGTTAGAAGGACAGTTTCCGTTTTCTCTCCTTCCCGTCCCCTTAAGCCCAATTAAACCTTTGTTTTCTCGTGTAAAATAGGTTACAAGTAGGATAGATGTTGATGTTTATTTAAAAACATAAATAGTTTAAATCTTCAACTCGAGTTTTGAACTTTCACTCCAACATAGAAATGCAAGACCTCATAGGCCTTGAATTAGCGTCAAACCAAAGAAGCCAATTGACTGAATTGAGATTGACATCTTCTTTGTCAGCTTCACGCTTCAACTATAGCATGTAATTAAGCATTTTAATTCCTATCATAGGAAAACAATAAGAGAATAGTGTTTATTTGGTCACTCAACTCCGAAAAAGTTATTAAACTTCTAAACATGCATCTTTGTAGTCATTCTGTCAATTTAGACGTTAAATTACTCCGTTAATCAATACACGTACATTTCATATGAGTTTCAGTGAGAATAAAATTGACCAATCACATTTGTCACACTTTACCATCAACATCTTTCTTCCCTATCACTACCCTCATTCTCTCTTTAACAACTATAACTACCTTCCTATCACTACCCCAACCCCATCTCCGCCAATATTTAGGAAGATCTGATTTTTTATCTCACTTATAAATCTTATAGTGTAAATTAAATATTATGAAATTTACGACATAAACTGATGTAAGTAAAATTTTATAAGATTTAATTTTGACCACATGATCAACAAGTAGGGTAAAAAACGGAGTCTATGAAAGTATTTTTTCCCACTCAGATCCAACCTCTCAGCCCCTTTCCCCACCCACCCCGTCACTCCCACTCCTCCCACACCCAGTCTGCCACCCACTACCCCTCCCCACCCCCATCTTGTCACAACCTATTTCAAAGGAGACGTGGACATAGTGACAAAGTAAAGCAACACAGAGAAATGATTAACATCTAGATGATCCACAAAAGAGTGCCAAGTGATGATATGAAAAACCTCAAGGGATGTTCAAGTTTAGGAATAATTTCTGCTAAACAAAGAGGTTGATTTTTTGTGAGGAAATCATTAGCTAATAGAATGGGGAGAGCCACCTTTAACGAAATCCCAATCTTTCTCTGTTGCCTCATCTATTCTTTGAGCAAAAAATTTGGAGAAGCCTGCTACTTATGCTTCCAGACCTACAATAGAGGCCCTAGATTCAAAATTAATCAAGCTTGAATCCGCAGCATACCTACCACTGTAAATATTTTTATTCCAACCAAACACAGTTTTCCAGGGGGCTTTCGATTTGAATATGATGATTCATTGGCTAAACAGAGAGGGGCACCCACTCTTTTGAGAAATCCCATTTCTCTGTTGCCTCAATGACCAGACAATTGCAACCTTTATCCTTAATCAATAACTTCAAAGAAAATGGTTCCAATCTTTAGTTTTCCCTCTAAGCATTAGATCTGATTTTATTGGGTGATAGGACGAGGTGAGGAATGGATGGGAGATTGCGAGATAGGGTGGGGAAATGAATGGGGATGGCGGGATGGGGTGGGGAAGGGGTGGTAGGTGGCAGGATGGGATGGAGGAAGGGATGGGGGTGGCGGGATGAGGGTAGGAGGGCTCAAATTGTAAATTTGTATAAGATTAAAATTATTCAATTTTTTATTCAAAGTTTTTTGTATATTCACGTAAGACCTCACTTATAATTCATACTTATTTTTATCATCTAATTTTGATCCCATATTTTTTAGGATTAATTACATTTACCTTTCTTGAGGTTTGACCAATTTACCAAACACACCCTATAGTTTGTTAAAATTACGGTTATCCCCTAGAATATTTAAATATTTAACAAATAGCCCCTTACTATTAATGCTACTGTTGATGTCAACATTAAATTAGTGTGGGAGGTCAAATATGTCCTCAAAGTATTATAATTAATTTTTGCATTCATAAAATACAATTTCCTTACAACAACTTTTGGGGTTGATTAGAACTGAATGAAAATTTTTGGGTTAAAATAAAATTAAGAGAAAAGTAATAAAGACTCTTCTTTGCAGAAAACTCTATCTCACTGATATTTTTTTCCTTGTACCTCATTTTGTCTTCTCATTTTTGGAATCACTCTCTTCTCTTATCACTATCAGAAGCTCACCTCACAATCCACCCATCTCATCTCTCTAATTGGCCCCTCTCTCATTCCTTCTCTAGCACCGATATTCACCTCTCACCCCTTTTCCATCGACTAGCTTTATTTCCCTCCCTCCTCAAGAACGGATCAGTCGTCACCAGCATCCCTCCCTCACTAGTTGGCCTCCTCCCTCCCCAACTTTGCATTTTTGTCCCCTTTCTCCGCTCCTACATCCCTACTCCTTCCCCTTCTCTCATTTTTCATAGATTTCCCCCTTTCCCTATCCCGGCAACCCATCTCCCTCTACCTATTTTTTTTTTCTTCATCACAGATTCGCACAACAAACAATACGGGGGATTAGTTGTGGTAGTGTTGTGGTGATGTTGTGATGTTGTGGCACATACAAATGATGCAGAGATTTTCTTTTCCAAATTAGCATTGGGATTTTTTTTCCTCTTGTTGATGTTATGATGTAGACCTACGGCAGATGGGAGAGGATGAGAAGTGAGCGACAGGAAAGGGGAAGAAAGGAGAGTAAGTAACAAAATTTGTTTAGGATTAATTTCATAATTTGTAATTTTACTGTTCTTGTCCTTAAAAATTTAATTGCATCTCATTGGGTAGTTTAGTCTTTTTACTTGTTTTGTTAACATGCATTAGTGTTAGGGGGTATCTGTAATTTTTCTAAACTACAGCGTGGTAATTTGGTCAAACCTCAAGGGAGGTAAAAGTAATTAAGCCTATTTTATTAGCGTTAGATAATTACTTTAATGTTGTTTCCTTAAATAATACGCACGTGAATTGCACATGTAGTCACTAACAGAGCAGTTAATGGAAAAATAGATGGGTGACTATGGAGAAGTATTTCTAGAAGTTTAGTGATCTTTTCGACAACCAAACAATTTTAGTGACTAAAATAATAACCGGAGCATATAGTTGAATGACCAAATATGCACTTTGCTCAAACGATAATATCATCAAAGTTTGCAATATGCAAAACACAAGAAATTTTTTAGGTGAATCGAGTCTATGATAAGTGCCATGTCCACATTCATTCACATCACTTTAATTCAATAAAATAAGTTCTTTAAAATGATATGAATAAATATAAATCAAAGGTACGGGCGGGCACAGAACGGGTACTCGCCCCTCAAGGGATTTGTTTGACAGACCCTCACTTGTCGGGTCATCCATATTTTGACCCTGATTCGACCCTCCTATCAATGGGTATTCGGATAGCGTGTACCCGGTAAACCTCTCCTATCATCATTCACTTTCTAAAAAAAATAAAATAAAACTAAACTAATCTCATTTTGAACACCAAACTTTTAATAATTCTTAAAAGTGACAAGTTAATTAACAAATATTATCTATATAAATTGAGAAGAATAAAGTAAAAAAAAAAAATCCAATATTAGATTGTTAAAAAAAAAATTAACAAAATTCAATTTAAGAAATCACATAATTTCTTCAAACTTAAAAGAAAAATAAAACTAACATAAAACTTATTCGAGAAAAGTTAAATAAAATTAATACTACTATAAATCAAGATTTAAAAATGGATGAATGATTTATTTACACTAAAAATTATAGGAAATATTATATTTGAGGGTTGGAATGGATACCCGTGAATTTTTAAAATCTTGACCCGTACCCGACCCTCAGTTGACCTGATCAATAGATGAGGATTGAATACTCTCTATGAGCGTGTATTTTTGTCCACCCCTAATCAAAGGGTTCATAGTACCTACTATGCACTTGATCCACTAAATTTTTTTCCAAAAACACATGACTATGTATCATAGATTGACACGAACGCGTGCCCCATTTCAGCCAAGATCCAAAAAAAAGGTACGAGCTTGGGGTTCATTGCCCCGAGTAATTGTGTGGCCCAACCACAACGTGCACGCTACAGCTGATATTTTTGTTTGAATTGTTGTGAAAATAATAATAATAATAATAAACCTGCAGAAGATTTGGAAAATACATAAGCTATTTGCTGTTTTTAAATGGATTGAAAATGATTGCGGACCTTCCTTTTCGTTATTTTGTCTTGACACAACTGATGAGTGTATTTTTTATTTTTTTTTCCCTTCCTATTTTTCTTGTTATGATTTGAATGGCATGATGGCAAATCTCACGTGTCTTGTGGAAATTACACATGTTAATGACATTTGATTCTCAAGTCTACGTTGCTCGCTCAATACGGAGTGACTCGAGGAGCAATATGACAATTTAGACCTTACCTTGTCCGCAATTGACAGCTTTGGCAACATATTCTAAATTACTAAATAAACAGTCAAAATTTAATAAATTATTTGTATTTGTATTGATAAATGAATAGAATGTTTCGATGGAAGGAAGGCAAATTATGCAATAACACAAATGTAGGTATGCTGTCAAGCAATTTAATATTTTGTTGAAATTTTTTAAGGGCAAGTGTTTATTTTTGGGAAATGAGATTTCTGGAAATTCAAATTCGCAAGGAGTGAAAATCCAGTTCTTCCAAGTCTTGTTGGAAGAATTTAACAATATTTGTCAACTGATGAGCTGCACGACATTTAAGATGTGGACATTTGCCCATGAGCAATTTGAATTTCAAGAAACATTTTATTTTTTAGTTTGAAGACATTCAAAATGAATCGGTGGGAGTTGTAGAACTCCAAAGGATAATAATTGCAAGATAATTTAAGGACTATAAGAAAGAAAAATATTCAATCTTGTTATACAGCCAAACATTTCGCAAAAGAGAAGCTTCTAAAATGAGAAATAAGGGTCTTACTGCCTGTAATTTCACAACATGTTTATTTGATACTTTTATTTTTTAAATTCTTCTCTTATTTTTTAAATACTCTTCCGTTATATTTAAAACTCACGAATAATATTCATACAGGCAGCTATGTTTAATTAATTGCCACACCTGTTATTTGCTACAAGTTGTTGATTTACTACTAACAAATTATGATGCTTGGTGGTTAGGTCATGAAGACTTTTCTCGTGCTTGAGAAATCTTTGGACTGAGTTTGGATGGAAGGAAGAAAAGAAAAAGTGTAAAGATTTTTTTTTTTTTTTTTGGGAGTTTTGAGTGGATAAGAAAGAAGAGTAAGGAAGGAAAATGGGGGGTTTATAAATTTTAAAAAAAAAAAAAAAAAAAAAAATTCCTTCTACAAGTGGAAGGAAATATAACATTACTTTACAATTAATTATAAATTGCCATATTTATCTTCTAAATATAATACAAAAATATTAAAAAAAATGATACTTTAGTAAAATATTAATATTATTAAATTTTTTTTTTCAAAACTCTCAAACAATTTAAAGAAAATTTCCCTTCTTTTCTCATTAAAAACTTTCCCTTCATTTCTCTTCCTTCTTAAACTCCCAAACTCCACCTAAAGCTGAAGGTCTAAATGTTCACGGCTGTTTGTGCGTTCGATTAAAGTGATATAATGACATGTTTAAAATGGTGGCCTCGAGAAGGAATAAATTAGAGGGAAATTTTACAGTTTCATCGAGGAAATCGTTCTCCTAGTTTTAAAAATTTGTATAATATAAATTTTTAAAACACATAGTGTTTTACTGTACAAGTTCTTAAAGTACAAAAGAATAATTTCTTAAAAGAGATTGTAAAATTTTCTTAAATTACATTAATTGAACAAATTTTACTACTCAAAAACACCCACAATGCAATGGTTAAAGAGTCATTTGTTCTTTTTTTTTTTTTTTTTTTTTTTTTTTGGGTAGAATTGATTATAAAAAATGTTCACTAATTACGTGGCATGAATAATATTATAAATAAATTCAAATTTATTCGATACTTAAATAGAATTCAATTCAATAAAAACTTGTTTGAACTTAATTTGTCAATAATCGAGTCGAACTTGAATAAAATTTAGTATTCATTAAATTTTTTGTGTTATTCGGTTTGAATTTAACTCAATAAATTTAAATTTAAATTTATATGTAAAATTTCAAAACTATTCGAACTCGATTCGAATTCGACTCAATAAAAGTCATTTGAATTCAACTCAATAAAAAGCTTATTTGAATTCAAATTTAAATAAAATTTTAATTTGTTAAAATAATTAAACAACTTTAAACACTAGATGTTCCACATATTTATGTTCATTTACACTCCTTAACATTAGCGACAAATAAATATTCAATCAAGTGGCGTCTCTATTTATAATTATGCTCATTATTGAACTAACGGGAGAATTAATTGGGATTATTACGAGTTACATTGGGGTTTTTCATATATTTTTGATAACAAAATAAGAAATGGGAGATAGAGAAGAAATTGATCTAAAATATTTATGGGAAATTCTACAATCTCTTTTAGGGAATCATTCCATTGTACTTTAAATACTTGTACAATACAACACCATGTGTTTAAAAAATTTATACTGTATAAATTTTTAAACAATCAAGAGAATGATTCTCTAAAATGAGTTGTAGAATTCTCTAATATTTAATTTCCTACGACTCAGTCTTAACTATTAACTAATGCAACTTAAGCTTCAAGTATCTGACAATAGACAAGACGAAATCAGACCTCTGTGTGAGTTATTGGCTTGACTTCAATTTGTGTTCATATTGTGGTGTTCTGATTCTTAATCCAAGGACTACCTGCTCCTTACAACTGGTACAATCTTATAATTTCAAATTTTCTTTGTTTTGATGTTTGTCTTACTTTTCAATTCACTTTTGTCTTTAGTAATAGCCCGGCAAACTAAAGATTTCTATAGGAGAATGGCTTTGGTAGATGATAGGGAGAATGTAGAAAATTGTACATAGATATAAATTATAATCCAATTTTGACATTATACAACATTCAAGACTGCCAAAACATTTTTCAGTCTTGAAAAACAAAATTCGATCAAGAAAAAGAAAAGAAATTTAATACTTCACGTGGACAAAGAAATTATTAGATTGCTATGTAACTTGACAACTTTCATCAATCAAAAACTCTCCTTTCATAAGGTTATTATAATTTCTATGCTTGTTTATCCCTTGTGGTTGTGGAACTTAAAATCAGTAATCCCTAGGATTTTCAGTGCACGTAATTGTGTTGATCATAATTGGATCTTGTCAGTTGCATTTTCAGGCGGTTGTCCAGTGCAGAAGAATTAACTCTAATTTACTAGGAAAATAAGCATTCAATTAACATTTCCAAATGGTAACTATCTAGCAGATTTAGAACGGTAAATGAATTTAAATTACTCAATGTTTGAATCAAACTCATCCCAATAAGTGTTCGTTCAAGTTTGATTTCTCAATAATCAAGTCAATTTTAAACAAAATTTAGCATTCACTAATTTTTTATATTCATTTTGAATTTGACCGGATAAATTAAAAATTTTAAATTTACATATAAAAATTTCAAACTATTAAATCTTGATTCAAATTTAACTTAATAAAATTCGTTTAAACTTTCTGCTCGAAAAATTAAAAAGTCAAAATTGAATAAAATTTTAAATGTGTTAAAATAATTAAGCAAATTTAAACACTAGAATTTCCGATTTATTTCTATTCTTTACACAGCTAAGTATATTTACAGTTCTTGAAATTTCAATTTACTTAAAAGGTTACCATTGTTGAAGTTTTTTGGTAAACTACAATGACTGAAATTTGTTCGGAAACAAACTTCACAATTCGCATGCTTATAATCGAAACTCACCACATCATGCAGGTCCTCCACACCACAACCAGCTTGCCCAAGCGGCCTCCTCAATCCAGAGGAGAAAAATAGATCGACAGTTCACATAAATCACGGCCCTGCTCACAACCAATCATATTCTGATTTCTTCCCTAGGGTGAAAGCAGGCCTGTGAATTCGGAACTGTGAGTAGAGTTTTATAAAATTTAAACTTAAGTCATAAATATATAACTCAAATTCGATTCACAAAATTATTCGAATTTCAGATCTTAATCGATAGATTGACTACATTCATTACTGAAAGTTAAGAAATTAAGAGACAAAATATAAAAAGAGTATATTTAATTTCAACACTAACAATTAAAGTATGAAAAATAATATTTTCTCAAAAATTAATAATATCTGCATATATAAAAGTTGAAAAAAAAATACTTCACATTAATTATTATGAGTATCAAGATGAGAGTTTGTTTATTTATAGATTAATAAGTATATAGTGTTTATATATATATATATATATATATATATATTTATATATCAGAGTCAAGTTTTATTCCAATTGAATTTTGTGAAATTTAAATTTTGATTTACATTTAAATCAGATCTAATATTTAAATTCAAATTTAAGTTAATTCACTTTAATGCAAAGCTCGACTATTTATTTGTTGGATCGGAAGACCTGAGCTTGAGTCGGCCTAATTCATTAACAGTCCTAGGTGAAATATGGATTTTTTTTTTTTTTTTGGATCTAAGTTTTTCGTTTGTAATACGAATCTCTTGATTATTTTCTAGGAATAAAAAATTCATGCATTGTTATATCAATCACATACAACCAAAAATTTTTCCCGCCACAACTTCAATTATATATGAATTGTTGAAATTGTTTTTTTACAACTTATTACTCCAAAATCCAAATTCAACAATTTTTACTGTTTGCAAAATTTTGAATTTGATATAAACTTAATTGGAGAACTAATTGAAACTCAAATTTTACATACAAAAGAATAAGATTATTTGAATTCGACTTGAATTTAGTTTGATTAAAGCTCTTACTTTGCATATAATCAAACTTTAGGGTTAAAAAATAAACCAAATTATACTTGATAATAAAATTAAACTCAGTTTGACAAAATTAATTCTTTGTTAATATAGCTTTAATTAACTTTTTAAAATTGGTTGAATTGGATTTAATAAATTTTAAAATTTTAAATTTATTCACAACTATTCAAAATACTAATTCAATAAAAACTCATTTGAGCTATATTAGAAAGATAAACAAGCTAAGATTTAATGCTTTCCATTCATCATCTTATCAAAAAAATTAAACAAGTTTTCAACACTATAGTTTTCGACATTAAAAAAAAAAACTCACCTCTTACTATACTCCGCTCTGACCTATAAAACAAATGTCTTACAATTTAAATTACACTTCATTACTTACAAATTTCATTATATTTAAAGTCACTTACACCTAAACTAACCACAAACATAATCTTTAATTATGCATTTTTTCAAATTGTTTAGAATGCCTGAATTTTCTTTCAAAAAATTTTATAATTTCATTAAAAAAATTTTGTTATACTTAAAAAATTTATACAATATAAATTTTAAAATTACATAATATTACATTTCATATAAATAAACTTTGAAAGAACAGGGGTATGGAGAATGGAAGGTATGGTTTTGTTAAAGGAAAAGTAATTTTTTTTTTTTTCACACCCTCTAATTACGGGCCCACCAAGAAAACCAAATTCAAATATCCCAAACAAATCGAAATGGGTAATATATAAACTCAAAGATATTTCTCGCCCATATTCCTCACTTCACTCCTGCCCGAAAGCAGATCTTAGCAAATTCTTCCATAACTCAATAAATTTTGGCGGCTTCAATGACGTCAGCTTTCCGGTGGTTGGACGCCAGCTTATCACTACCGACGTCGTTTATGCGGTGGCCGAGGCTGTTCGCCTCGTACTTTACGCCCAATTGGGGCCTTCACAACTTCAATTTCTCCTCTTTATCCCCTCGAGGAGGGTGGTCCCCACGCTCGTGGGTGCCGGATTTCTCGATCGTCGACACCGTTCTCTGGTCCTTCGTCACCGCCTTCGAGTCCGTCGCTCTCGTTTCGATGCTCTGCTTCTTCTTCGTCTTCTGCGGCTGCACCATTTAAACCGCCCCCCATCCCTTCTCAGCTTCAATATCTACTACATATGCATGAGGGTACTTTTGTAATTCTGCTTAGTTCTAGAATTTTCTATTTCGTCGGAAAGCGAGATCGCCAAGTCGCCGGCGGCCGGCGGTGGTGATTTGCGCAGTTCTGTGGTGGAGAAGAAGATGACATAGCTCGTGTCACGTGACTTGGGGTCACCGGCACGTGGGATGGGCTGAGAAATGCAGTATAGTGCTAGGGTAGGGGGATGAGGGTAGTTTTGTCCAAGAAGTAAAAGGGCGAGAAATGAGGAAAAGAATCCTAAGAATACCAAGAGTTTCATATGATTTGTTTTTTTTTTTTTTGTTATTTGGTTTAAATGAGTAATGATGTAATGGTAGTTTAATGAGCAATTTTGGTGGATGTAGGGTTTTGTTAAACAGTCTCACCTTCGTACATATTTGTGTTTCTTTTCTTGTTTGTAAATGCTTAAATCTTTTATTGGTATAATTTGCTTTTACATTATTTTGGGATAAATGAAATGCCACAAAACTTTTCATGTTATAAAGGCATAAAATGTCTACTTAAAAAGTATTTTAAATAAGAAAAAGAAAAGGGATAATTTTGATGAATGATTTGACATTATAAAGTAGATAAAACATTTAATTCGATCAAATAATATTTGAATAGTATCTTAAATAATTTGAAATAATATTATGAATGATATTTTAAATTATGATTTTTCAAATGGAACCCATAAAATATGTTGTATGCCATTATGGGTGTCACAGTTCACATAATTGAAATTGAGGATTTGAATTTTTTGTAAATTCAAAATGTTAGTTGTAACAAACTGTTGTTTCTGTTTGAACAACAGTCCTTGTACACTATTCCAAATAATATTTTGGAGTAACACATCTTTAGAATTATTTTTTATTTTATATATATATATATATATATATCACATTTCAAACATTATTTAATAATTACTTTAAATAATATCTATTCAACGAAACTATTACTATGTCAAAAAAATAAAAATTTCTTCAAAATTTGGATATTATTATTATTTGCTAAATAGATGTTAAAAATCTTTATAAGAGAGTTTTTCTTTGACGTTGTGTTTAGATTTGGGTAAATATTTAAAATCCATCAATTTAGTATAGGAACTTATAAAACTAAATTAGAAAGTTATTTAAAATATTTTATTTCACGTTTTTTAATTTGAATGAATTTTAAAAAGTTATTTAAAATATTTTATTTCACATTTTTAATTTAAATAAATTTAAAATTCATCTATTTAATCTTATAAATTTCTTCAAAATATATATAAATTTTAATTTTTTTTTCAAATTTACCGATCCGAATACAATCTAAAATTGTTTCCATTTTATTTTATTTTTTGTGTCATGATTAAAGGCGGAGCAATTTCTTTTTCTTTTGAATGGTGGGGAATCGCCTTTGTTTCATTTTGGGCTGAACCTGGACCTGGACTGACCGGTGAACCAAATCATAGGCATCCAAAATTCCATAACCCGCGTGCGTCATGCATGAAAGATATCGTTTAACTTTCAATTGAATATACTTTCAAATAATGTGATTCAAATTTTTATTCACTTTTGTTTCATAATCTTTTTAATAATTAGTAGTAGTTTCAATAATTAAGATGTTTTTGGCTTATGTCTAGTTCACATTGACATACTAAATTTTATTTACAATAACATGCAAAAATATATTAAGTATTATCTCTACTATTTTTCTTCCTCCCTACAATTTACAACTTATATTAAATTACTTATTACAAATCTTTCGAGTAGATAAAATCTAAGAAAATTAAAAAAAAAAAGAAGAAGCAATAAATAGCTTGAAATGAAGAATGGAAGGAAAATAGAGAATGTGGAGGCACTTTTAAAACAGAAGTTTTAAGTTAATGATTCGTGTGACCAAATTTCAAATATGAAATGGCAAATTAGCAATCTCTTGAAAGGAACCCAAGTTTTGCATATTATTTGGGATTTGGGACGAGAATGTTTAATTGAAAAAAGATACTACTCTAGTACTACACGACATAATAGTTAACAAAATATAATGATGTTGTATCACCAACAAAATCATACTATTATAAGTAGCCATTGGCCCTTAGTTTTTGTTTTTTATTAGTACTTTAATTACTTACATTATTAGTTGCGCATAATCAGCCGGTGAAAGGGCCACTCACAGAAAAAATTCCACCCAAAAGTAACGCATTTCCTAACCCACTTGCCATACTATGGCGGGAAGGCTTTTGCTTAGTAAATAGACTGAATCTTTCAAATCTCCGAATACCATTTTAGATTGATTCATATATTTACCAATTGGACATATCATTTTTATTGGAAATGGTCTATTGTACTTGTCAGTTTCAATGTTTTATGTACAATTCGAAATTCTAGTGCACTGGTGCTAGTATTGCTTTTAGAACAAATTAGGATTCCACATCGTGGATAAACATATGCCTCGTCTTTGGGGAAGTTCTAGTGCTCTCTATCTTGTTAATTTTAAATATTTGTATAATATAAATTTTTAAAATATAAAATTTATATTATATAAATTATTAAAATATAATGAAATAGTTTTATAACATAATGGCAGAATTTTCCATTTTTTCTATATTGCGATTTGCGATGCACCAAAATCCTACAAGCTCTGTCGTTGAAACTCATACTCAATTATGGAGACTAGATACTTAAAATTCGAGGGTTTTAAGCTCTTAAAAATTACCAGCTGAGCTGCCAACTAGTACATGAAGAAGAATTTCCATTTTGGAAAAAAAAAAAAAAAAAAAAACTCTATTTATTCTTTTTCTGCATATTTAGATTTTTTTGACGGTCTTCTTGGATTGAGATGGCTAGATCAGCCATTCAAGTACAATAAATCTTATCCTAGCAAGTAAATTTGCTTGCAACATACTCACCTTCAAATTGTCACCAATGGCTTGTGGCATTTGTAAAGCCTCAATTTGGCAACAACGTGTTCTTGGAAAATGATATTTCGCCAAAGGGATCAGCAATTTCCTGTTATATAACTTATTCATCAAAATATATATAATTTCAGTTTACAAATTTAAAAAGATTGTTTTTGGTAATAAACAAATACAAAAAGATGCAAAACTGCACTTGTATCTTAGAACTCTGAAATTTTACTGTTGTTTAAACTACAGAACCAGTATTTTGTAATGTGTTAAATCCAATACCCTATGATAGATATTCATTATACACTTCTATAACAAAACCATCATGTTCTACTTTAAATCTTTATGTAGAATTTTCTATATATATATTTAAAAGGGTAAAAAATATTTTTAGTTTCTAAAGTTTGGCCTGGTGACATTTTTGGTTCTCAAAGTTTCATAAAAAATAAATAACGTTCCTTATCTTCCAAATTTCTGCTAAATTAGTACAAATAATAGAAAAACAACATACTTTTTTATTAAGAATTATGTGAAAAAGCTGTTTTTGTTAGTTTAGGCAAGAGAAAGTAAAAGATATAGGGTAATTTTTTGTTGGAGTAGAGCCATAGAAATCAAAAGTATGCTATTTTTATGTCAATTGTCCTACTTGAGTTGAAACTTGAAAGATGAGGGACATGATTTATTTTTTATGAAACTTTGAAGACTAAAAATGTAACAGGACCAAACTTTAGAGACTAAAAATATTTTTTACGCTATATAAAAACTTATATTTTATAAATTTTTAAACCTAAGACATGGTTCTGTGATGAAGATATGTTCAGAAGTGCTAACAGCCAACGGAAAATCATTGGGCTGAAATTTGGGCTTTTAGGGTCCAAATAATCCCATTGCGTTACATTATTTCAGATTCTTTGCCATCTTGTTACAGTTGGAAGCCCATTACAAATTAAGTTACCAAGTCCGTTTTACTACAAGTATTCTAGGTAGTCACAGGCCCATGAAATTAATTGCATTTTCCTTTTCAGTTTAAAGTAAATTAGGACAATCTAAACAATTTGCTTGGATGACTAATCAAAACTTGCCACATAATTATTTTAAGGGTTAAAAGCAAAATGCTCCCTCCAACTATTACCTTAGTTGCAAAATACTTCCTAAACAATTTTAATAGACATTTTGCACCATTGACATGTGGTCAACTATCTAAAATATTATTTTTGTTGGAAATTGACCATTATACCCCAATACATTAGTTAAGTGACAGCAAATCAAATGCCATTTTCTTTTTTCCTTTATTTATTTTCTCTCTCTTGTTTTTCATTTTATTTTTTCTAATCCTTTTTCTCATTGTTAAAAAATTATATTACTTCTAATATTTTATTAATTATAACATCTAAATTTACATGCATCTTATGATTTAATTTTTAAATTAAAATATATTATAATAAAATAATGTATATTTTATTGTAATACGAAATTTGTAGTGAATGATTAATACTAAAATTAACGAATAAGAATGTACAAAAAAGATAGCCTAAAAAACTTAAAGAATTTATTCTAAGAATACAAATAAAAATTGTGCATGTAGAGTCATTCGGCATATTTTGGATAAATTTATTGTACTTTATATTAACAAGTTATAATATTTTATTATGCTTTATTATTGTTACACCAAAAGTAAAATTTTTTACATGAATTCTCATTCTATAATTTATGTTTATGTTAAGAGTAGTTTTTTAAAAAAGTTTTTTGTTCTCGATACTTTATTTTTTGTAGTTACTGATTTGTTTGTAATAGTATTTCATTTATAAATATACAAACTATACATTGAAATTAAAAAAAAAATATTGCTTGTAATATAAATTATATTCATTTTATAAATTAAATTATCTAGACACATAAAAATTAGAACTCATGCATGACTAAAATTAAAGTAGTAAAATTATTTAGTAGTATGGAGATTGTATGGACACTTCTTAGCCATTTAGTAGTAAAATTATTTTGTAGTTGGTTTATTATAATATATTTTAATTTAAAAATTAAATCATAAGATACATGTAAAATTAAATATTAGAAGTAATATAATTTTTTAACAATGAGAAAAAGGATTAGAAAAAATAAAATGAAAAACAAGAGAGAAAATAAATAAAGGAAAAAAGAAAATGACATTTCACTTAACTAATGTATATATTGGTCAATTTCTAGCAGAATTGATATTTTAGATAGTTAACCACATGTCAAGGGTGCAAAATGCCTATTAAAATTATTTAGGAGGTATTTTGCAACTAACTAATGTAATAGTTGGAGGGGGCATTTTGCTTTTAACCCTTATTTTAACTCCACCCCTATAATCAGAAGACCCCAACCCATATTCTTTTGTAAACATTTATAATTGTCCTCAAAAAATTATAATACTACCTTTTTATCTCTTGTAAAATAAGGAGATTCAAGAAAATTAAATCCCAATTAAATTGGTCATATGTGGAATACATCTAACTGTATCCGAACAAAGGCTTTGTTAGGCTAAACTTGACAAACATTTTTTTTTGTTTCTTTTTTACTTTTTCCAATAATTGCATTTACATCTATTTGATTGGGTTGAAAATATTTTTCAAAAATTTTCTTGGTACCAAACACCGAAATTTTTTTTTGATGTAAAATACTTTTCAATTTTCTTTTTTCTGGCTGAAAATAACTTACAAAATTTTTAAGTGTAAGTTATTTTTCAGATAGTTTGAGAATGATATTAAATCTCAAATACTTATTTTATAGTTTATTTACTAAATTTATTTTTATTTTCAAGTTCTTTACATAGTTAATTCGCTTTTCTCTTTATAGTGAGTTCCACAATAATATAACTATCATTATATGCTTACTTTTACCACTACATTATATTATGATATAATTTTGAAAAAAAACCAATCTTTTTATTGACCATCATCACTGGTAAAGTATTCAGTACAACTGTTCCAAGTTTTTTTAATTCACACTTATAAAATTAAAGATGAAAAATGTTAAAAAATTATATTTTAAAATATTTTTATTTTATCAATCAAACACCGAAAAATTATATGTAAAATAAACTTTTCATGTAAAAATATTTTCCTCATAAAAGTATTTTACATCCAACCAAACGGACCTCTGATCTAGTTAATTTGCAGAATTAGAGAACTTCTAAGTTGCGTTTGGGAGTGCAGGTTTCATCAACTTTTGGCGCCAGGAAAAAGTTGTACCGATGCCCTTGTGAAGACAAGGCTTAAGTTATAACTGGGTATTGCGATGTTCAGTGGCGCAGACAGGATTTTGGGTGTGTTTATGCCTTTTATTTTTATTATTATTATTGTTATTTATTTTTTGTGTGTGTGTTGGGGGTCCCGGGGAGGTGTGGGGTTTGGTGGCCAAATTATCCCCGATACTGTCTTCTTTTAGTGTTACTATATCATAGATTTTATTTTTTCTTCTGTTCTTTTTAGGGTATTTTCGTTTGGATTGAAAATATTTTTCTTTTAATTTTTTTGTACTAAATATCGGAAAATATTTTACACTACCGAAAAATATTCCGGTGTAAATATTTTCTAATTTTCTTTTCTCTAGCTCAAAGTAACTTACAGAATTTTTGAGTGTAAGTTATTTTTCGAATAATTCAAGAGTGACATTAAAGTTCAAATAACTTTTATAATTTCATTTGCTAAACTTGTTTTCGTTTTCAATTCTTTTCCATTCGTTTTTCTGTTAATCATGAGTCTCACACTAATATAACTATCATTATGTATATTTTACTACTACATTATCATTTAATTTTAAACAAAATCAATTTTTTATTAATTTCACAATTACTTGTGAGGTATTTATTACCACTGTTATAAGTTTTTTTAATTTGTATTCATAAAACTAAAGATGAAACTGTTAAAAAGTTTTATTTCAAAATATTTTTATTTTGTCAATCGAACATCGAAACATTGAATCGACAAATAGACATTTTCATGTAAAATGTTTTCCAAAGAAAATATTTTTTCCAAAAAATATTTTCAATCCAAACAAACAAACCTTAATTATTCAATTTGTTATTTGTTTGCTATCTACGACCTTTGTAACAAAAATTTTTTCCTCTATCTTTTAACTGCATCTAAGAGCGTGCAAAGAAATGTTTAAGAAACAATGTGCTTAATTAGCAACTAGGAGAAAATGCTAAAAAAGATAACTTAAACGCCCAAATTGCATAGACAGATATAAAATGTAATTTGGTTTTATGTTGTAGATGTAGTTGTTCAAAAATTTTGACTTTATGTTGTAGATTTAGTCGTTCAGAAAAAAGGGCAGCTTATAGTAGTTAAATATATCATGCAACTAATTATCAATGCAAGGATTTCACTGCTTGATTAGGATATTATAAATAAAGTCTAATAATTTTGATTGTAAGAGATTAATGTACAAAAACTTTAGTTTTCATTTGTCACAAACTGTTAAGTCTATAGAAAGAAAAGCAAAATTTTCAATCACTCATTAAAGACAACAGCAGACACGAAATGGTCAAATAAGCTGGAGACGAGCACTATGGCAATGTTTTTTTTTGAATTTCTTCCCTCTCATCTATCCTTTTGAGATTTGTGTCATCAGCTTGGCATAAATTTCTCAAACATTACTACAATCACTTGGAATGTCGACTTGATATGGAAGTAAGTTCAATCTTACTCTGTCCCAATTTTTCCGTAGGGGAGGCAACATTTCTTGAGTTAATCCGGAGCATTATTGCACTTTGTATGTCTAGGCAAAGGTGAATGACATAGACGTTCTGGCCATGGTTGACACTGGACAACTCATAGCTTTGTGACTGGACGTGAGACAGATTATCCGTCGGTTGAAGTTGGAATTGAAAAAACACGGGTACCGTATCAAGGCTGTAAACTCAGAAGCACAGCCTGTGCTTGGTGTTGCATCGGTTGAGCTGACACTTGGCCCGTGGAGTGGCAAGTGTAGCTTGATGGCAGTCCCGTTAGACGACTTCGACTTGATGTTCATTAAAAGTATATTGATTAATCATAGTCTAGATGATACACCAAAAATAAGTTAAATTTCTTTCTCTGAAACTTTTATTAGCTGTTCAATTTCCTAGCAAATGATTTGCATAAAGGAAAGATAGTCAACCAACGTACAATATATTACACAGGAATAAAAGTTTAAAATTTTAAGACATTCTCAAATTTTAGAAAATCCTTAACAATAAAATTTCTAAGCATAAAACTGGTTCTTTTGCAAATAGATTGAATGGAATTACTAAGAAAAAATGTAGCAACACAGTAATGTGACAGTCAAAATCATGCCATGGTACATGATATTGCAACCAACTCCTAATCAAAAAAATTTTCATCAACATGAATGAAGAACCAAACTCTCATTGAATATGTGAATATAATTCTAAAAGTTATCGTTTCTCTCATTCCTTTAAAATTCTATTCTTTATCCTTTTGTATAATATCAGTTCTTCCTAAAGTTATATCACTATTGATATACAATGTCTCTTCATAAAGCTATATCACAAGGTATAACGTGACACTTAATATCATGACATAGTACGTGATATATCGTCTAATTCCTAATCAAATTTTCATCAACATGAATGAAGAACTGAACTCTCACTGAAAACGTATACAATTCTAAAATTCATAGTTGCCTTAAAATACTATTCTTTTAAATTCTTGTCTTTTGACATCTAATGTCATTTCTCAAGGCTATATCACTATTGCCTCTAGTCTAGACAGGCTTTCCACATAAATTGTGTTATCCACACTAACTACACACCAAAGAAGTGAAAAAAGACACTCAAAGCAATTCAACCAAGATGACCAAAGTTCATTAAAATCATTTCTATAAGATTTATTGAGTAGATGAATAAAAGCAAATCCATGAACCTCTCCAATATGGATGAGTTTAACTCACTTCACATCTTGAGCAATGAAATATTATGAACTAAACTATCTCCAACTATAGAATCATATCATTTGAAAATGAGATATTAATTGCTACGAATCTCTTTTCCCAAAACTTTCCATTATATCAATCATTAGAGAGGCTAATGCTGCCAGAAAATTACCGAAGTAGAGAACCACAAGTCATCTATTCTACACTTAAACTATCATCAAGGATAGATACATGGGAGAAAAAGAAAAAGAAAGGAGAAATTTCTTTTTATTCTCAAAATAGAGAACACAGAGTAATTTTATTAATAAGTGCATTAGTAATATTATAGATGCATAACTCCATCCAGTTTATCTAAAAAACTTCTTACCCAAAAATGTTCATCGGAGTCATTAGGGAGGTGGATATTGCTTGAAGATCAGAGGAGTAAAGAACCATAAGTCACCTATTATAGATTACATAATAATTTATAAATGTACGGAACTCATTAAAGATAAGAGAGAGAGAGAGAGAGAGAGTGAGAGAGAGAAAAAAACAAAAAATTTAACATTAATTATTTTTTCTCAATTTCTTAGGTAACAATACTAAGATTTCCAATAATTATTGTTGGTTTACAATGACAAAGCTCTTTTAGAAACGCACATGAGGGGGGATGAGTTCCCCTGGATTCTTGATGTTGTTAGTCTCTAAATAGCTCTAATATTGTTCATTGTTCTCAAGACCTCAATTCCAAGTTCTTGTTCAAGATACCATTAAAATGGAGGAAAAAATCAAGCCAGATTAAAACATAACAAAAAATGACCAAACAAATGCAAACAAAAAGGAACAAATCAAGTGTAAATGGTTTCCATAAAAGATTCACACTTTACTTTAGTAAACCTCAAGTTAATTTGAAATTAAAGACTTTGCAGGATGCTACCTAAAATTAAATCATTGTAGTAAAAAAGGACATACTAACAAATCATTCTGTGCAGCCTTGGCTAGCATTTAAATATGAAACAGAAAACTGCTTGATTTAAATAAAGATTAGAAGTGTTCAATTATTCACTGGTGAATAGCAACAATCTTGACTAAGAATATTATCTTGATGCATTAGAGCGTTTACGGCAAAACGGACCTTTGTTTGCACATAAAAAAGGTTACTACCTAGAGCAACAACATAATGTTCTTATACCTTTATTTTTCCCAATCCCACCACCATATTCTCCAGTACATGTTCCTTCTCAACAAAGAGTTAAAAACGATCCAAGAATTTAAGAGTCTATAGAAAAAAATAAACCATTCATCCTATTAAGTGGGGAGTTATAAATGAAATTAGTTATTGACTTGCTTCAACGTTATTCCAACAACTTAGCTTGCAAATTAACCAGAGCTGCATCCACTTAAGTAATCAAACAAATAAAGAAATTATCTCATTAAATAGTAAGAAAATAGAAAAATAAGAAAGAAAATATAATTTAGTAATTTCTCTAGTAAAAGACTCAGATCAACTAAAATTCAAGTAGGGAGGGAAACACTGTCATGACTGCAACTCGGTTGCATTCAAGGGAGAAACCTCATCCTAAAATACCATCAGAGTTGCCATGCCAGGATACAGGATGATGTCTTCCATTTTAACAAACAACTGATTATCATCATAGCGAAGTCATAAACTTCTCACCCATATACAATATAGTTAAATATGCAAAACTAAATTGAATCAGAATCCTATTTTGATTTTCAAATTTGCTATTCTCAATTTCAAATCTCATAATTTGGTAATTCAAGATCATCATAACCGCCAAAACTGCAAACTAGAATCATTAATAGCCAACAAATTAGAATCAGTAACAGCCAAAGAAACAAAAAGAATCCCATCAGAAATTACTGTCCTCATCGGGGTTTTAGTTAGGTTTTTCATTACAGGGCCTCCAAGACTTTCAATTAGCACCAAATCCTACCTTTATAATTGTTCAATCATCTGTTAGATCAATTTAGATCAAAAGAATGATTATTTAAAAAAAATGATCTGCAACCAAGTAAATAATTTTAGAAGTTGAAACATTCAAAGGTACACTCAAAAAGATGCTTTAAAAAACCTAATGTCATTATATAAAACTCAAATAGCAAAACAACATCAAAGCAAGAACTTTTGAGTCATGATTCATAAAGATGAGGATAAAATGAAAAATAAGGCCATAGATTCCTATTAGCTTTTAAAGGTAAAAAGAAAAAGATTTTTTTTTCCCTTTTTCTCTATTCCAGATAGCAGTAGAGAAGGAAAATGGGTATTGTGGATAGTGATGCTCCTAGAGTGTGGTGGTATTTTTTTTCCCGCATTTTCATGTATTGATGGCTGAAAAATAAAGTTATATCTATAAAATGAAGACGCACACAAAAAAGAAAAGAAAAGAAAAAGACATCTGTAATGAAACTTTTTTTTAAATTTCATATCAAACCTATTAAAAAAATAACAACAGATGGGAAGAGAAAACAAAAGCAAAAAGAACAAATAAGAAGCCATCCTTGTCAAATTTACTGTTAAACGCATAAAATTAAAACAATAGAGAGGAAGGGAAAAAGCAACTATCTGATTGTATTTTCTTCTGGTCTGTATTTTCTTCTCATTACTATAGCATAAATTCATGTTCATAATAAAGGAAGAGATCTGTCAAAATTTTAAACGGATCTTCAATCTTTTAGCCTTGAAATTGAAAGAAAAAATGTGGCAAAAAAAGGAAAATTTGAGGAGAAAAGAAGAAATTACCTTAGTATTAGATCTGGTCTTCCTCACTTGTAGAAACCAAATTAGAAAGATATGGAAAATAAAGAAAAAATTCTAAAAATAAAAGAGAAAAAATAAATGCACAAAGATTTGAAAAAACAAAAAAGAAAAAGTTACCAAAGAAAAAATTTATAAAAAAAAATTTACCTTCTAATAATATAACATAACCCTAGAAACCTGCTGATAATCTAGTATCGATCTCTTTATTCAGTAAAGAACAGATTGAGAGAGAGAACTGCAAGATGGACCAGCCAGTTAGATAATGGTGGTTGCAACTGATAAAAAAGGTAGATTTAGGGTTTGGTGTGTGAAGGGATTGAGAGTAAGTGTGTGAGAGAGAGAGAGAGAAAGAAAGAGGGAGTAGTCGACAGTCTGATGAGAAGAGGAGATAGAGTTATGAGAATGCTTTAGGGAAATGGAATATTGGAGTATGCCATTTTGATACCCATGGTTGGAACATAAAAGGGCTCAAAAGTCCTTATAATTACAAAAGAACCAGGCAAATCTCACGTGAATATCATGTGATAGGACGACGAAAATTGCCACAGTAAAACATGCTAGTGGCTCTTTATACTATATGTTTAATAAAGTATTAAAAAGGTCTAAAAACTTCTTTTCATCATAATTTTATGGGGGTCAAATATCAATTCTATAAATTCAGTGGCTTTGTCTCATGCTCAACATCAAACACATTTAGAGAGTGTTTGATAATTCCATTAATTGTTTAAACATAATTCATTAAGTGTTTTTTATATTAAGTATGTTTGAGAACATAACAAAAATTTCTTACCTTTGAATACATTAAGTGTCACTTAATTTCTATACAAAATTTATCTCTTAATTTGCTGAATTCTTTACTAGTATAGCAAAACTTACTCAATTTTTTTTATTTAACATTCACACACTCTTTTACACACTGTTCACACAAATTTCGAAGTATGAAAAAAATACTAAAAATCAGGAACAAACAAAAATAAGAATAAATTTAATTAATTTAAAGGTACGCAACTCTAATTTTGTATATTTCTTGTTTACAAAAAAAAAAAAGAAAATACTCCCTTGATTCTTGCTCATCTGGATTGCGAATCTAAGGACGATGGATCTTCTTGTGGCAATTTAGTGACCGGAAGAAGATTTGTCGAACACTTGTAGTGAAAAACTTGAGTAGATCTTGAGGAAACACGTCTCTTGATCTACACAAAGGTTGAAGATTTGAACACTTGACACGAACAACTTGAAGATTAATCACTTGAAGATTTGGAACGAAGATCTTGCAGGTAAGGATTTTGAGAATTTGACGGTCGAAGAACTTGCAGAGCTTCGAGGACTTGAGAGACTTGACCTATGTAATAAATCTCTAATGCTGTCTGTCTTGTCTAAGAGAGGGTACCTCTATTTATAGGTAAAAAAATAAGGTTTCCTACCCCTAATAGGTTACTTGGGACTTAAGTCACTCATCACTTAAAATAAAATAGTCGAGGACATAGTAAATACTTTAATGGGTTCTAGTTTCTATTTAATTTATTAGACCGATCTCAAATACAAAATGTTTGACATGGACAATTATTTGATTATTGTTTTAACTAATAATAATTTGAAATTTTCTACAAATGCCCCCACTTCAAGGTTTGGTGACGATCTTGCTTGCCAGGAAATGGAAACAAGACTTGAAGTTAGCAAAAATAGATAATAATAATAGTTTTAATAACAACATAAAATAAAATTGGTCCAACGGATTTGTAATTTGTAGTCAAACCATTCAATTGCTAATGGCATAAGCAAATATAAAGATCAAACCTTAAAACATCTTATACACATCTAGATGTGTATAAGAGACAGTTGTTAGAAGTTACCCAAACCTACATCTTTAAAATTGTGAAACAACTTACCAAATTCTTCACCTTTAGATGTGTATAAGATAGAATTAAAGCTGGGTAATCACAAGAACTAATCGTGTTCCCTCATTTAACTGACAAGCTACCGCCGCTTTCGACAGTTGTCCCTCTATGGAGGTGCATTTATGCTTGCCAAATTAAGGTGGTTTCGCTTTTCCTCTATTGCAGCAAATTGCATTCCTTCCCTTTGCACATCAATTGTTTGATGAAATTTCTCAAAGAACATGCAATTTATAAGAGCAGGTTACGAACTCCTGCACACTCGCACTTAAAAGATTAGATCAACACTCTCAGTCGATTAAAAAAAACACCGCAACTCACGACTGCTTCTATTAAGAGCTCCAGCCCCTGAATTCTTCCATAAAAGATAAGAGCTATGATTTCCGACTACACTGCAAAGAGTCTTTACCGTGCTCCAATCACTCCAATCTGCAATTGCTACTACTGCTTCTGCACGTGCTCATAAGGCATTCTTGGCGAAGCATATTACCTTGAAGATACCTAAAACATCCAAAATCACAGTTGACCTACACTCGCCCGACCATCAAGAAGTAGTCAACCGTAGTCTAATTTTCCTTTCAAACCCTTTTTCTTTTTTTTTTTCACTTCGCTAAGTGTTCCAAATTGCTCTATTCGTGACCGCAGGAACTTTCAGCAACATGCAAATTAAGGATAGTGAAACTCCTGAACAATGCCTCCAACTTCTTGATGGCAAGCGAGGCTCGAGTGCTCACGATTTATCCTTACACACACTGCCACTTGCCATAGGTGACTTAGCAATAAAGATTGATCCTTTAGATGTGTCATCTCATCTTTTCGAATGGTCAACCAAATCTACGAAAGTAGTGATTGGTCCTTCTTCGTCTCTTACAAGCAAGGGAGTGCACGTGTTACTGTCTCATGACCATGGTGGAGAACAAAGTACCAACAAGTTTCTACTTACCTTTGCTCGAACCAATTTGGACAAAACTGGCTTGGGATGCTCCGTCCTCTAATTTCGGCAAAACTTGTTACACAACGTGCTATTGGGAGTGTGCCGAAGATGTCCTCTCAAGACAGAAGAAGGTGCTCCTAGATGCAAAGATCTATGACGCCGTCCATGCATCTTTGTTCACATACGACTATTGTGACAACATCTTGCATGGACCTTCCTTGAACTTTGGTGTCACACGATGAATACTCTGCATTCATCTACTGGCGAATTATCCATCTCACTTTGGGACTTACGCAAGCTTGGTGGCCTTCCAATCCATGGCACTTTTTATGATGAAGTTGTTGTCACAATAGTGAACTTTGTGGCACTAGCATCGACGGGAAACCTCGATTACCGGCAAGCTGCATTCATCTATTCTCTGCCTTTCATAAACTCACAAAAAGAACGAAAGATGTTCGGATTGCTGACTGGATTCAATTTTGGTTTAAAGGCCAAAGTAGATATAAACCGTGCCCGCTTAGAGTCAGTAGGTGAAGAATTTCATCAAAGCCATGGACAACTCACAATCCAAGTGGAATCATTGACAATGACTACGCGTTCAAAATTAATAATAAAGCCGAACAATTCCTTGACTTGGGAGTTGACGAGACTTCGAGAGATGAGACATACCTTGCTGTATTTTTGTCTTGCTGGATCTGCAAATTCCTTCTTCCACGTGCACAAAATTGGCCGCATCCGTCCCAGCCTATTTAAAGTGGCGAGTTTGATGGCTTGCAGACAAAAAATTTCCCTTACTATACTGGTGTTATCAAGCATCTACAATGGCTTAAACGAGGTTGTCCATTCTTCCAAGTTACGGGAATCCACTGCTATTTTTCCAATCCATTATTTGTATGGATGGATAGCTCATTATTTTGACGCCTACCATATTCATGGAAAATTTAATTATGGAGCCCTGATGACTAAATTTGGTGGTGAGAAAATGGCCAAATTCTTCACTGCTGACGACGTGAGAAGTCTCCTCCTAAAGATGAACGCATCAATTCTTCCTAGCTTATGCTTGGCTCAAGAGAAGGATTGTGTCTTTGTCGACAATGGAGATTTATCATCTTCATGGATAGAATACTTTATTAACACTCGTTCATGTTACTTGACTTTTCGCTTGAACAATGTTCATATTATTGAGCCGTACAATCCTTGCAGGTTTAGCCGCCAGTTTGGCTTTACCACATGTCAGGATGTTCCTTACAACTTGAAAGAAAAGCTCCCTCCTTATTCATTGGTGGACATAGTGCAATTGTGGGAATCCTCCACTCGTGTGGCAACACAATCTAAGATAACTCTACCGGCTCAAAAAGAAGCTTTTTTGTTACAAAAGATTATCATCATTGGTGGTCAAGTAGATCGAATGAAGCTTCTAAACACACCATCAAGATTAATTTGAAGAAGAGAAAAAGCATCGAGTCATTTGCACATTTGACGTCTAAGAGTGATGTCTATTCATTCTTCACATGAGCTCAAGTCGACCAAAAGGAGTAGTTCTCAAAACCATTCTTCTGTGCCTTATGAGACAAGAAAGGGAGATACTTTAGACACTTCAATCAAGACCCTCAACGATGCAAGGGAGACGATTACCAAAGATTCGCATAAAGAAACCGAGGCTATCCTTACTCAAAATTCAAAGGGCAACTTGACGGAAAGAGAGGTGAATGCACCAAATGAGGAACAACTGTCGAAAGCGGCGGTAGCTGTGTCAGCAAACGATGAAAAAACACCACTAGTCATTTTCTCGAGATAGGCTCTTAATGCGACAATTGGAGACTCATCATGCCACAACACTTGTGACAAGGAAGAGTCAAGTGAAAGTACATCCGGTCGTGATCGCCCTTGGAATCGACCCAAGAAAGGCAATAAAGGAAACAATGCACGGGACTTGGATATGGCTATCATCGATTCAGAAGCACTCATTCGAGGCGTACCAAACTCAACAATACCATTGGAGCAACTTGCTCAATATGTTGTTATTTCATTTAACACCTTTTGCCCTCAGTCGATCAAATACAGAACCTAGTCTATTAAAAACTGACTTGTGAGAGCCATTACTGCTGCCACTTTGAAGTTGCGAATGGGGCCCCAATCTTTTAAATAACGAAGAACGTGAAGAGGGTTCCCCAATGCGATCAAAGGCAGATACTTGAGTACAAACACACACTATATTCATTATCTCTCACACATAAACACACATAATTTGCACACTACCTTCTCTCTTACACATAACATATAGTTACGCACGCTATATTTCTTCTCTCTCACACAAAATTACACATTTATACATATTATATTCATTTTTTCCAACACATAAATACACTTGCAGACCCTATATTCGTTTTTTCCATACAAAAACACATATTTGGACACATTATATTCATTCTCTCTCACATATAAATACATACTTGTACATAATATTTCTCACTCACACAACACACACTCCTCTCTCACATGCTCATACTCTATATTAGTAAATTATTTATATGTACTAAAAATTAATAATTAAAATAATCTATTATAAAAAATATAATATTATCATCGAACTATATAATATATACATGGTAAAATATTCCAATTTAGTACTTTGGTTTAATTGATTATCAAACAAATACAACTTTATGAATTCAACAAATTAAAACTTCAATACTTAATTTTCAATGGTCACATTTCAAATTTCAGATTTTAGTTTTATCAAATGCACTCTTAATTGTTCTCATATTTACACTTACAGTGTGGAATGAACAACTAAACCACATGATTGTAATAAAAATAGGGGTCATCCACATTTTCATTTCAATCAACGATTGTATTTTGTAATGCAGAGTTTCTATTTCGTGTATGTAAGATCGATTATGTGCTCTTTGTGTAGAGATTTTCTCTAGCTATCTTAAAGCAAAAAACGAAAAAAAAAAAATCAACTTCTTTTGCCCAGAGTTGTTGAGAAAGCAACGGAAATCATCCATGATGTCGGGCAAGGGAATTGGATATAACTTGTCCATTCCTGTTCATCAATTTCACATACAATCCATCGACTCGTGGACATCTCCCATAGGTTTTTATCTACCATGTACTATCCAATATTGGATTTTTTTTTTGAATTACCACTCTCACTATCTTTTAGTGACTTAAATTCATAACAAATAAGTTATAAAAAAAAAAAAATGTCTTATCACCTAAATTACACTTTATTTTCGTATCCATTATTGGACCTTAATTGGTGGCCTAATGGGTGCATGTTTCTGCATCAAATTCATAATATTCGGCTCCGTACATTAGATTGCATTTTTTCTGCATGTGAATTCATGTAATGGAATCCATTATCCATACATGGATATCGGCATTGTTGATAGTGGTACATCGTACGAGAAAAGTGACGACTAATTAACTAGAAAGTCTTGACACACGTTTTGATGGTTTTGTAGTAGCATGCATGCATGTTCTTGTGGAAATCATAAAACTAGTTATGGGCAAAAGGTTGACTAAATCAAAATCCGAGTGCCATTTATAGTACATTGCATTTTGCAACAAGAATGTCAATTGCTGATAAGTTTCTTGCTATTCCCATAAACACGGATCGGTCGCGGAATGGGGGATTTGGGTTTGATTTTGAAGAGGGCGGCTCCTGGAGGGATATATTTGTTGGTCTAATAAATTGTAAGTTTGGTTGTGGGGCAATTTTGCAGCGTCTCATCTTTCAAACTTGGGGGTCATTACTTGTTTGTAAATACTGAATATTCACAGTCTCAATTTATTTATCGCAATTTGACTTTTTGAATCAAATAGAGTAATATTGTAATAAAAATTTCATATATATATTTATTTAATTTTTAGTAAAATTTCTTCAAAAAAGTTGAAATTCATATAAAATATTAACACATGTAAATTTAATATTTTTGAAAAATTAAAGAAATTTACACATAATTGAGATATGAAACTTGATGTATTGACCAAAAAAGTGAGAGTGATAATGTTAATGGGACGGAAGTAGTAGATTCGATTTTTGATTTTATTTATAAATTCTATGATATAAGTTAAATCTTACGAAATAAATGAAATCAATAGATATAAATAAGTTTTTATAAGATTTAATGTTGACTATAATGTTTACAGGTGAAATTTAAAATCGAGTATACATAAATATATTTTTTATTACTTATTGGATTTTTTGAATAAAAAAATAAAAAATTGGGTTATTGCATGCATGTGAAGTTCTGAATCGATCTCTTCAATTATGCAAATGGTGACCCTAATTAGAGAGCATCACGTTATTTTTCTTGAATCATTCAATGATGACCAGGAATTTTATTTATAACTTCAAGTTCATTATGCAATACAAAAGTCTGACTGAAACTCTTCTTCTGCATATAGGTACTCAATTCCTCTAAACAAAATGGGAGAAAATTTGGGTTAGTTAATTATTTTATGGTCAACACGGTTGATGTGATACGTTGAGTTCATAGGTTCGATCAGTTACTCCATGTTGATTTAAGAAAGGAAGAATGGATACTTTATATATAGGTACCAATTAACTCTAAAAACCTATTAATTTAAATATGTAAATCAAGGATGAGTTTTAATTTATATATTAAATTTTTTTTGTTGAAATCTTTCATGTTCAAACGTTTCCAATAAGAATATAGTTACAATTAACCCTTGTACGCTATGCTAAACATTATATCTCTTGTGCTAATTAAAATTGTATTGATGTGTAATAAAGCAAGTACCAATAGGCATCTTGTTTCATGCATAAATGGAGATTTAAACCAATTAAATAAATAAACATTTTCTTGTTTTCCTAGCATAATTAAATTGTGTGTGCCTGGTTAGTTTTCCGCATAACGCGGATACTGACGGTGTTTTGAAAGTAAGTGATTGTGAACCCTTCAGTCTTTGGTGCTTTTAATGTAGTAGGACAACGTATTGATCGACATATATACACGATTAAAAGTATTAGTGTATTACAGCTTACGACCCGTACTCGTATGGCAGTATTGGGACCCTTTGGCTAGCTGTTGCTGCTTTTCAGGTCAATCAATAATTCTTCGTCAACCTGCCCAAAAATTAGGACAAGGAACCACTATACAAAAGTCAAAAAGTGAAGGTTTCAAAACTATATCTTGAGATTTTGTAAAAATAAAATATTGATACAAGGAACTATTAGCAAATCATCATAGTTTTTGACGCATCGTGGTGAATGGAAACGAAGCCACGGATCAGTAACAGGAGTTCTGTTGCATTGTTGCTCTTTAATCATATATGATAAATTAAAAACACAAGGAATATTCACAATGCAATGATCAAATA
This sequence comes from Cinchona pubescens, assembly GCA_025175665.1. NCBI lineage: Eukaryota > Viridiplantae > Streptophyta > Magnoliopsida > Gentianales > Rubiaceae > Cinchona > Cinchona pubescens. Next base: position 2,499,367 of record JANKKI010000055.1, on the reverse strand, counting down.
TAAAGAACGAGGAATTTAGGACATAGTATTCACAATGTTTTCAATTATTTGAAATTATTTTTTTCTACTTTAAATATTTGTACGGTATAACATTATGTAATTTAAAAATGTTATATTGTACAATTTTTTAAAATAAAAAAAATAATTTCGTAAAATAAATTATAAAATCCCCCTAAATATTTATCTAATATAATATTTGATACATTAAAAATTTGTGTAAGGAGATAGTTTTAAAAATTAATAATTCACAATGGCTCCGTATGAAAGTCAACATGTGCTCAAAGAAGTACCTAAATCCTCTGGCATCGTTTGTTTCCGAGTAAAGCAAGGCAATTCGTGCAATTCATGTTTCTCAAATTAAGGAGGTATTTCGTTTTGTTTTTTGTTCTTTTCTCCGAATTAGACACTTTCCAAGATGGTCAAAAGACTGAAAACAGTTAACCCCCGTCGGCCCATTTTGTTCATGCAAACTAATAAGTCATACCTGCTGGCATGTCCATATTAAAAGAATATATGCTACATTCTATTAGGAAAAAACATTTTTAGAAGTTAGATAAACCTATTCACTCATTAAGTTCGTTTTAAAATTTTATAGCGTATAAACATTTAATATATGATAAGATGATGATATAAAAACATATAAATTTTCAAATATTTTTTGACATCCTCAGAGTTACAATAATCTTACGTAGGATTACATATAAATTGTATGATTATAATTATTGATAATTATTTTGCTTCTTGTCCCCTCACCCCACCCCGCCACCCTGCCCCTTTCCCCGGTCTTGCCCCCTTTGTAATTAAACGTCCCCCGTGTTGTAGACGGTAAAGATTAGTACATAAATAAACATAAGTCTTATTCATATGATCTGGTGATAATTATTCATCATTACATCAACCAAGAATTGAATAAGTGAACCCAAGCACATTGAATTCCAGCAGCTAAGAGACTGGATTAATAACAATTTTTTATTAAGCTTCTAAGATTGCAACAATTTGTTTTGACAACAAAAAAGGGCAGCAATATTTGCAATTGTATGTTGGATTTCTAAGATTTACGGGGAAGATTTCAGTTGAATGTGAATTTCTACTCACAGATATTAGCATTATTTTTTTAAAACAGAAATGCCAAAATTTATTAATAAAATATGATGAAATTATTAATCAACAACCAACTGAATATCATCCTAGGCTAACGAGCATAACCCTAAATGATACATGGTAATGATTGAAAATTGTAATTTGTGAACTTTAGAATTTAAGGGTTGCCAATGTTTTGTTGCCAATATAGGCTATGAATCAACGAACAAATGAATATAATGTTTACTCCTTCAGAAAAAAATATATAATGCTAAATTTGGTAAATATATGTAAATAACAAAATTAGATGCATACACATTTTTATCGTAAAAATAAATGTAACCATAATAAATACCGAGCTTTGAAGGATGAGAACAAGAAGAAAAATAAGAGAAAAAGAAAAGGAAAGGAAATGAATACTAGTATAGGTAGAATTTATTTTAGTTATTGAGCAACTAATAGGTATTTTAAAAATTATTTAATAACCAATAAGAGTCCCCAATTAGTTAGAAAAACATACATAGCCCCCTACTTTATAAAAAGTGGGTTATGATCTATTATAAATGAGAGGTTTTTGTTGGTTATTAGACAACTATCACGGTGACTAGTAATTGTTCAGTAACTTTTTTCAACCTTATCACTAGCACTAGAGATATAAAGTGTTCATTTGACCTCTTTCGAGTTAAAATTTGTTGGTTTAAGATAAAAAATTTTAAAATAGACTAAATATACAATACTTTACTAAGAATATAGGTGACGTGGTTATTTTAGGGTGTAAGCGGATGCTTCAGAACTAAAAGTCATGATATAGCATTATATAAATGTAGGGCAGTATAAAAATGTCCAGTTTCAAGTGATACAAAGAAAAAACTTCAAGAAATAGAAGGTTATATGGTTCGAGCTATATCCCGTGATTTTGCGTCTTTCTTTAATTAATTTTGTATATATTAATTAAGGTGTGACAGCCGTTTGCAGTTGCAATGGTGGGGTTATACTGCCATCCCCACAGACCGCACCGATAACGTTTCCCTCAATCAAATTCAATGTTTTCGAATTTTGGCTTTTTTGGACTTGAAGTTAATTTCAGTTGTTGCACATTGCAATCTAGTATTTCTTTAAAAGGAAATTCAAATTTAGATCATGATTCTCTTGTGACTGGTTTTTTAGTTGTCAATATATATTAGAATTTTTCAGTACAATTTTAAAGAATTTTGAAGATAATGCCATTTCTAGCATCACTTTGTCACCTTTATAATTTAGAGTGTAATAGCTCTAACATATATGACATGATGAAATCAGATTCAAACTTTTTAAATATGATCAAGTTCACTTCTCATTTACTATGTTTTTTTCTTGGTCACAACTAAAACGAATGAGACTGTAAGGCTTCAAAAATGGTTTTAGTTTGAGAATGATTTTCTAAAAATATGATGGCTATTAAATAATGGATTTTGGTCAAAGACTTAACTTTATTTTGCACTCTTAATTTGTATCGAATTCTCACTTTACACTCTAAATTTTTTTTGAACACTTTGCCCTTTGAACTGTCTAAATCTTCTCACTAAAGTCTAAAATGTGATTTCGTCAAAAAATTTAACAACTGTAAGGCGCATGTGCAATACTTTTCGTTAAGTGCAAGCGACCATAAGAAAGCCTGATTCTACTTTTCACCCCAACTTGAACTGAATTCTCACTTTGCACCCTAAACTTTTTTTGGAATACTTTGCACCCTGAACTGTCTAAATCTTCCCACTTAAGTCCAAAATGTGGCTTTGTTAAAAAATATCGGTTGTAAGGGGCATGAGCTACACTCTCTATTAAGTGTAAGTGACCAGAAAATCACTAAAGGTGTTAGAAATTTAGTGGTGAGAAATTTTCCCTCATTTGACCAAAATTTTGGGTTAAAAAATAGTCTCATAATTCTTCTTATTCACTCATTTCTCTCTCAACACTCATTCCTTCTTCCTAAACTTCCCATTATAAATTCTAATAGAGTTATGTTGAATTATTTTGAAAATAAATGAAATGAAATTAAATTTGAGGTGAAATTAAAAAAAAAAATCATTTCTTCCCCAATTAGACATCATTCTCTTTATTCTAAATTAAATTACCCATTTTTTAAAGTTTATTCTGAATATTTTTTTCAACTTTTTTTTTCTATTAACATTTTTTTTTCCATTTTATGAATTTTTTCTTAATTTTTCATTTTGTTCCTTTATTAAATTTTTATAGTAAGTGCCCTTAACAGAGAGTGTTGCATATGTGTCCTACAACCGTTATATTTTTTTGACGGAATAACATTTTGGACTTAAGTGGAAGGATTTAGACAATTTTGGGTGCAAAATGTTCCAAAAAATGTTTAAGGTATAAAGTGAGAATCTGGTATAAGTTGGGGTGCAAAGTGAAGTTGGGCATTTTTATGGTCACTTGCACTTAACGAAGAGTGTTACACATGCACACTACAACCGTTAAATTTTTTGACAAAATCATATTTTGGACTTAAATGAAAAGATTTAGACAATTTAAGGTACAAAAGTGTCCAAAAAAAGTTTAAGGTGTAAAATGAGAATCCGATACAAGTAGAGGGTTACAAAATGGAGTTAAGCCTTGGTCAAATTCCTCAAATGGACAACTAAGACACGGCATTGGGTCCATTTTTGCAACTTCTTCGAATCTTCCATGCTGCCATGCAATTAATACTACTACTTGTATAAATAGTATCTCAACCCCATAGAAGCCGGCAAGAGAATATGGCTGTAAACATGCTTTCACCAAAAACTCTGTTTTCTTGCATGCTCACTATAGAAGTTCTTTTCTTTTGGTCTAAGTTCCTTCTTAGAAGCCTTAATATTTTACATTCTTCTCTACAGAAGAAGTTATTGTTTACTCATGATTTGCAACCAAAACTTCACAGATATTCTTCTTTTACCACTAACAGACAATCAGACAATCTTCTGCATGAAACATTGGTGTTTCATATGGAGGAGGCACTGCTAAAATCATCTTCATTGTTTCCTTACTTCATGTTGGTTGCTTTTGAAGCTGGAGGGCTTTTAAGGGCTATTCTGCTTTTTCTTGCCCATCCTTTAGTTTGGTTGTTTAGCAAGAAAATGAGAATCAAGATTATGGTGTTTATCTGTCTCTTTGGGATCAAAAAGGATAAATTTAGGATTGGAAGATCTGTGTTGCCTAAGTTTTTTCTTGAAGATGTTGGCTATGAAGGCTTTGAAATGGTGATGAGGCATAAGAGAAAGGTTGCATTTAGTGATTTGCCAACTGTTATGGTTGAAGGATTCTTGAAGGATTATTTGGGAGTTGATGCTGTTATGGGAAGACAAGTGAAGGTTGCTCATGGATATTTTGTGGGTTTGATGGAGGAAAGATGCAATGGTAATTCTTTCTTGAATGAGATTGTTGGACAGGAAAAGTTCAATGCTCTTGTTATTCTAGTTGGTTTTAGCAGCCTTGGCACTACTTTTAGTCAGCAATTCTTTTCTCGTTGTAAGGTTGGTAATGCATACACTTTTTCTCTAATTTACACTTTATGTCTGGTACTCTGTAAAACTTTTTGTGTTACACGTGTTAAACTACCTAACAAGGTGACGTGTTACACATGTTATTCCTTAAATGGTATAATATAAGCGTAACATTTAAAAGTATAATAGAAAATCTAAAATTCTATCAGTCTCTACTTTTGTTTCTAGTTTTATTACATTAACATTAATTGAACCACTAATATGGAAACCTCTTGTGTTTTATATTGCAACAGGAGATCTACTTGGTAAATAACGCAGAAAAAAGCAAGTGGCATATTCTTCCAAGAGATAAATACCCAAGAAGATTGATTTTCCATGATGGGAGATTAGCTTTCAGGCCAACATTTTTTGCCACATTTCTTATGTTTCTCTGGGTACCATTTGGGTTTTTCCTTTGCATTATCAGAGCTGCTGCTCTGGGCTTTGTTGCTACCTTACAAAATAGCCATCCCCATTCTGGCCTTTACTGGGATGAAAGGTTCACTAAGCATATCCTTTACTCCCAGTACTGAAGAAGAAAAATCTAAGGGGACACTTTATGTGTGCAACCACAGAACACTTCTTGATCCCATTTATGTTTCAATGGCACTCATGAAACCTCTCACAGCAGTCACATATAGTGTGAGCAGAATTTCTGAGATGCTCTCACCAATCAGGACAGCTCGATTGATGAGGGACAGAGAAAATGATTTGAAAATGATGCAAGAAATGCTTTGTCAGGGTGATCTTGTAGTCTGCCCTGAAGGGACAACTTGCAGGGAGCCATATTTGCTAAGATTTAGCCCTTTATTTGCTGAAATAACCGATGATATTGTTCCGGTCGCATTAGACATGCAAGCAAGCATGTTCTATGGAACAACTGCCAGCGGGCTAAAATGCTTAGATCCATTATTCTTCCTGTTGAATCCGTCTCCAACCTATATATCATTGTCAGGTTTCTCGATAGGTTACCGACATCTTATACTTGTGCAAGTGGTGGGAAATCACGGTATGAAGTTGCGAATTATGTACAGAGTGAAATAAGCAAAGCCTTGGGGTTTGAATGCACCAGTTTAACAAGGAAAGAGAAGTACATGATCTTGGCAGGCAATGAGGGATTATCTTGGCCAATGCTGCACTAATTCTTGGCATCTCTAGCAAGTAGAATCTTCAACATTGAGATTTTTTACAACTCCATTAAATAGTGATTGAAATCTAGGTTTAAAAATATAGGTTTGTATACTTGGTGATGGTAACAGTATGTTAAGACACACATCACATCAATGATTTTTTTTTTTTTGGGGTGAGAAAAGCTTTTACTGTTTCAATCTTTCCTGTGGCTCATTTATATTGTTTTCTTTTACAACTATACTACATTTGACCGTGAATTAACAACCTTAAAATAGGAGAGTCCGAGTCAATTGGGTCGAGTTTTAAGGAATTAATTGACAAAATTAAGGTTTTTAGTATAATTTTAATTTATATTTTAAGATATATATATAAATTGGAACGATATATCTGTATCGAATAGAAAGTTCTGCTCTAAATACAATTTTACTTTATTTTTTAATTTTAAATAAATTTATAGTCTAATACTAATCCGATACTATCACAATCTATTTAAAACGGTCATCACTGCGATCGTGCCATACCTCAGACAAATGAAATCGTCAGCTTGTTTGCTGGTCAATGGTGATAGATATTTACAACAAACTTTTTACCACAAAGGCAATTCAGAATGGACAGAAATTATCATATCACTGTCAAAATTCAAGTATCTAACCCGGGGGCGGGGGTTGCTAAGTTGGTTAATCCATCTATGTTTGCAAATGATTGATGTCAAAGATAATGATGAAATCCATCATAACAACATTAACTTGACAGCAAAATGGGACCGAAAACTGCATTAAGTTTCCCGATAAAATTGTCTGGAACATCAATTTCAGCCTCTCTGGAGGCAGTTGAGGTCATATGACTGTACTGAAGGACAAATTAAATTAATCCAGTTATTGTTGTTGGGAAATATTTTGCATTATTGCTTGAAATTCTGCAATCCTCAACCTGGATCACAAATCCCGGTTAGTTTAATAGTTCAAAATCACTCTAGCATTTTCAATCAAACATCTAAGTTCCTTGATTGATCAGTTAGTTAGTTACTAATAAGAAGACAGCTACTTATGCCATTATTGCACAGAAAATAGCTGGGATTAATTATAGACATGGACTATGATCAAATTAAGTTGATTCTGATTTTTCAGCAGGCTCAACAAATTTTGCCATTTATAAGATAAGACAAAGAAATTTGGTGAACATTTTGCTAATACATTTGATGAGGCAATAATTCAGAGCTCCTTTTCGAATCGGAGTCCAATATACTTTCAAAGTTTATCAGACACTAACATTCCCCTCAAAATTCCTCATCCCCTTCTGCTAGGTGTGTTGTGTCAGATGCTGATTCATTTTTCATCATTTCGTGTTCGTGTCGTATCATATAGGATCCGATTCTTATCGTATCGTGTTCATATTAATTTGTTCGGGTTAATGTTTATTCGTGTATGACTCGTTTACTATTGACAGTAAATATTAACCTATTTGACAAATATCATAACTTGGGATCTATTTGAATTAAAATCTCAAATTTTAATTATTAAGTAATTTAAACAATTATTAATACTAACCTTGTTATCATACTAATTTAAAACACAAACTTAAAATTATTGAAATTTTTTGAATAATATTTAAAATAATTATTATATTTGATTTAATAATCTATTATTTAAAACATTAAATTATAATAAAGAAAAAATTTCAACAAAATCCGTTCATACAGTAACTTAACGCGTTATCGTGTCAACCCATGGGTTGACCCAACCAAACCCGTTTAATTTCGTGTCATAAACAAGTTGACCCAATAATGATCCGATAAATTTCGGATAGTGTCATAACCTGTTAATTTATGTCGTGTTTGTATCATGTTATTGGGTCATGTTAGAAATTGCCAGCCCTACCTTCTGCCATTACTCTGAAGTCATTAACCTCCCTTCTAGAAAAGCTGCATAATTTGGTTATATGTCTTCTCATTAGCTTGTAAATGTGTTCAAATTTGATTTGTTTATATTTTTAGTTGAATTTAAACTAGATTTTGTTGAGTCAAGTTTAAATTGAACTCTAGTAACTTGAATCGTTTATGCATAAAGATGAATTCTTAAACTTATCGAGCCGGGTTTGAACCGGATTCAAAAGATTAATAAGCGCTAAATATTGTTTAAATTTGAATTGATTATTGACAAATTAAATTCGAATAAACATTTAATGAATTGAGTTCAATTTGAATATCGGTAATTAAGTTCGCTTTTTTGTCATAACTCCAATTTGATATATTCACATAAATGAAAATATCATTTATGAGGAATTAAGCAAAGTATATCATATTTACAATCAATTTTAAAATAATGGATCGAGTATAAAGTGAAAAGACAATTTTGTTAGGTAAGAAAAAGAAAAATATGTAATATGTAAGATATGATCTTTTAGCAAATATTAATGGAAGTGTGTTGTTTATAAGAACTCAAAAATTCATAAGGCCCTGTTGGAAAACAATCCATTTACTGGTAAAAATATTTTTTTCAATGCCTACAAAGAAATATTAGTCTGGAGTCTGGACTCTCGATACATTGATCTCATTTCTCTAAGTTTTATTATGCACGGCAGAAAAAAAAAAAAAAAAAAAAAAATTGTTCATACAATTTTCGTTTTGTAGAACTGTCGAAGGCTCCTTGTTAGGGTGTAAACTGTAAAAGAGTTTAATTAATCAGAACACTCCAATCTTGTCTGATTTTTTAATTTTTCGTGTCAAATTCAAATTATTTTTATCATACAGAGAAAAATTGAGGTTCAGTATATTAAATTTTGGAAAAACTATCGTATTAGTCCCTCATATTACATATTTGTATTTATTTAATTTTTCACTTAAACTTAAAATAATAACTTTTAGTTCCTCACATTAAACATTTATATTTATTTAGTCATTCATTTTTAAAATGATGATTTTTAGTCCTTGAAAAATGTAAAACATTAAATTTTGGTCCCTGAATCACATATTGAGCATTTTGACCTAAATTTGTCATGTTCCTCGTATATGTAAAACATTGAATTTTGATCACTGAATCAAATCTCGAGTATTTTTTTACTTAAATTTATCATGTGTTGTTCACATGACATTTTTTGAGGACAAATTCATACATTCATCTTAGTAGAATATTCTATGAGTGTGAAAGATATGAAGTAAGTGATTGATTAACAATTTATTTGTATTTAAAATTATTTCAATAATTGACTTGTGGTATTTTTTTTTTCTAAAATTTATGACCCAATCCGATGCTCAAACTTTTTGTTGGAAAGGAAAAACAAGTTCCCAAATTTTACTTAAAAAAATATGTCATGTGAATAACACACGACTAATTCAAGGTAAAAAGTGCTCGGGACACTATGAGCACTTAGTCTAGGTACCAAAATTCGACATTTTACATTTGTGAGGGATTAAAAATTATAATTTCAAGAGTGATGGACTAAATAAATACAAATAGGTAATGTAAGAGACTAGTTATCATCATTTTAAAAGTTAGGGGCTACATAATTACAAATGGATAATGTGAGGGATTAATAGAATAGTTTTTCCTTAAATTTTCTATATATAAATTTAAAATTTAATCTTATCTAAGCTAAATTCTGATGTAGGAAAAAAAAAAAAAACACTAAATCTTGTTTATAATTCATTTCATATTAACAAATCAAATTTGAACTAATTCTTGCCAAGTCCAATTGGATTGAGTTTTGAGTAATTCTGTTTGCATTTCAAGTTTTCAACCCTACTGCTATACTTTCTACAAAATAGATTATCGGATATAGGGAAAAACCATTCAACCTTTTTGTGGAAAGATCCCTAAAAATAAAATTACTTTCTGGAATATAGGCTGAAATGAGTTTATTTCGAATCAATTAGAGTTTCACAAATTGAACAATTCAAATAAAAAAAGTACTAATGTGGACAAGAAATTCTAGACTTGCCTTAATTTAATTTTCTCTTCCATGCAGGAGTTTTTTTTTTAATTCAGCAAAAACAAGTAGAACTATTGGTTACAAAAATCAGATAATAGTACTAGAATCTATTTATTTTTGTGAGATTATTAAAAAATATTTGTACTGGTAATAATTTAAAAAAAAAAAAATTCTGGCAAAATAATAAAATGATTTTCTAACTTATACAACTACGACGTCGTCTAAATCGGGACTGAAGAACAGAACAAGGGTTTATGCTCCCAAAAACCCCCAATCAGCAGCAAAAAATCCAAGAAAAACCAACCAACCAAGCTGATAAAATTCTCTCAAACTTCACCACTTTACATACAAATTCACCTGAATCAAGAAACCCCTGAAGATGGCAATGAGGCATTTCCTATCCCTCAACAAATCCCTTCTCTCATCTCCTTCCAATTCCCTTTCTGGACTCGCCTGTTAATTTCTCCTCCAAATCCAGCCCTTACGTAGGTAAAAATCTCACAACTTGTACTTATCTTTTTCGGGTTTCATTTCATTCCATGAATTAGAGGAGAAGTAATTGTAAATATGGGACTTTTTTTTTTTTTTTTTTTTTTTTTTATATTTATTGCAGTGAAGGTTGGAATACCAGAGTTTTTGAATGGAGTTGGGAAAGGTGTTGAAGCCCATGCGGAAAAGCTTGAATCTGAGATTGGTGATTTCCAGAAACTGCTTGTTACCAGAACCCTCAAGCTTAAGAAGCTTCAGATCCCCTGCAAACATGTAAAGGGATATTAAAAAACATTTCTTTTGTTACTGTTTAACAATTCTTGTTTTTCTTTTCATTTTTGTTGATATTCTTGTTATGGCCTTATGTGTTCTATTTAGACTAATTTTTTTAGTAGGTTTTTGCTTCTTTTTTTTTTTTTGGATTGATTATAATGAATTATGGGTTTGTGGTTTAATTTGAGAGAAAGAGGGAGAAAAAGATGAAAAAGTTCATGACTTTATTCGAGAGAAGAAGGGAGAAATGATGAAAGTTCATGACTTGGCACATTGCTTAATGGGGTGATTTTGGTTTCATGAATGATAAGATTCATCATAGTCCTAAAATAATGTAATGAGAGACATAAGGAGAAGTGGATACTAATGAATGTGATCTTTTGGCAAGGTCAAACTTATGTTGGCTGAATCACGTACAAGTTGTAAGTGCGGCTTGCTTTCTAGAGATTGCGTCTAGGATTTAAGTGAAAATTTTGAGTTTGAAAGTATTGGTATTAGGGGAAAGTTCAGAGTAGGGAAAATGGTTAAGAGGATTCAAGCTGATCCTTTAGGGCTCTCAGTCATTTTTGAGATGGACTCGTTTTGCAATGTGCTGTAGTATTCAGGGCTTGATATGTGCAGATAGCTATGCAAATTTCTGTTGAAAACTTCTGTCCAATAGGATGCAATTTCCTGAATTAGTTTCTTCATCTATATGTGGCTTTGTGCCTGTATGTTCTCTGACTTTTACTTGTCAGATTAACAGAAGCGGATTGATTTTTTCTGCATCTCACTTTTTGGATTGTTTTGTAACCACCATTGTATTCTTGACTGCAATACTTTATGATCCTGAAGAGAATCAAACTGGGTCATGATAAACCTTGGGTGCAACAACCCTCTCACATGGTGTCATTTTATGGGGGTTGAGAAGTTGTGACGTAATCAACTTTTTTTATTTTTTTCTTTTTACCTGAGCTCAAGCTAAATTTGTTTATTTTTTCACTATTGGTATTTCACGTATTCTAATACATAGTCTAGATGATTTTTTTTTTTTGTATGTTTTTCTTGTTTTCCTTAGGAAATGCTTATAAGGACCATTTATATTGGTAGAGTGATTCTCTTATTTCTTTTGTTAGTGTTTTTCATCGTTTGGTTGTGAGGAATATTGGCCCACATGGTTGTTTTTAAATAACATGTTAATTATCATGAATCTAGTATGAGACATACAATAGAGGTACAACTTGAAATCACTTGCCTTTGAGGTCATCAAACTCCTAAATCAGAAAAACCGATGCAACTGTTTCAATATCTTACTTTAATATTCAAGATCTGCTGTATGGAAGTGTTTCGAAAAAATATGGCTTGATCGATACTGTCATAAGAAAAGGAAGAAATAGTTTGATCAGCGTTACCTTTGTTTCCTAGTTGATAAAGTTGGATAGTGGGTTCAATTTCTAAAAACTGAACCTTTGCTTTGGCCAATTTTAGGTCAATACTAGTTATGGTTGGAGGTGGGTGGCTCCTGCACGTGGTTAGCAATTGTTGGTGTTGTTGCCTAGGGGCTTCTTGTCATTGAAATTTGATGACTTTGGAATGGATGCTTAGATTTTCATTTAGGGAGGGAGATAGGAATATGTATGTTCTTGCTTTGTTGAGGTCTTCGTGTTGGATGGTGCATGTATTTCTAAAGTAGCAGAATGTGTGCAATCAGCTTTGGAATATCGTCTAGAGCTTTGTATCTGGGTGTCTTGGTTGTTATGTTAGCTTTTTACTCATAAGAAAACTTAATGGATTTTAAGCCGGGTTGTTTTTAGAACCTGATTCTTTATGGTATGGCTTACTACTTGTAGTTTCAATGCTTTTAGTCCCTGTTTTATTCATTTCCTTCCAAGCAGAAAGTGATGGTAGATAAATAATTTTGGAAAGAGATGAAAGAGGGAAAGGGGCAACAGGATTGAGTTGGTCTAGTGATGAATGAACCCCCGAGTAGCGGGACTAATTTCTTCCTGTTGGTTGTCCTCTGTTGGTTCCAATGCTGGCAGTGCATATGCGGATTGAAAAGGGTCTTGGGTTGTAAAAAGGAAAAAGATAAGAAAATACGGTTCACCATTTTCATGGCAGGTTTCTGGTGCTCTAGTTTTCGCTAGTCTTTGATTTCGTTGGAGTAACTAATTTACCCGTGCTGTAAATGCAGCTGGAGAGGGTTGGCTCATGGCTGGTGGTGGTTGGAGAAGTTTCAAGATGTATGCTTTGCCAACATTATATGCTTATTTCATGTTTAATTATAAGCTCTTTGAAATGATTCATTGTTGCTAAAGGTTTGATATACCAGAAAACTCTAATATATACTGATTTGAACCGAGCTCTGGAATTGGAAAAAGTATAGGGCCCAAATGGATTTACTTGAAAGTGGTTTTGGCTACTTCTTTATCACATTTGAGATGCAGAAAATATTGTCGAGGCATTGATATTGTTTATCTGCTAATGTGGGAATCACTTCTAGCTAAAGTTATGATTATTACAAGGTTGAAAGTTATGATGACTACAGCCAATCTAATCAGTTTGAAAATGTTGGTAAGGAGTCTTTGAGTTTAATACATTTCTAGCCTCATCTTCTTTTGATTTTTGATTTTTTTTATGGTTGTTGCTTGCAAACATTATATTAAGAACTAATTTTAACATTGTGTTCTTCTATTGCAGAGGAAACTGATATTGAAGTATGCCCACAAGTACAGGCTGGGTCTTTGATAATGACTGAGACCTAGAGCTGAACCTGTGAAATCCAAATGATTTTTGAGGGAGCTGGCCCTTAATGGAACTTTCCAAAATCATCTAATGAATTGTGAAACAATCTGGATTTTGTTTCTTGAGCTCTTGGCAACATTTAGAAGTTGAGATATTTGTAATGGTTGAATTTTTGGGTGTATTCCTATTGCTGAACTGCTAAGCAGTAAACCGAATTTGCCTTGATTCGTGTTCTTTATTTGTATGCCCAAAGCCTTCATGTAGAAAATAGGCATTCGCATTAATAGACAGCATTCACATTAATAGACACTTGTTCTCATTCATTAATAGACAGCATTCACATTAATAGACACTTGTTCTCATTCATTATAACTTTTGTCCTTGTTTTCGTTCATTAGAACTTTTGTCCTTGTTCTCATTCATTAGTAACTTTTCTCCTTGCATTCAATGCGGGTTACCAATTCACTTACATCTAAAGAAAGGTATTTGTAAGCCTTGTGTTTCGAAGCCCATCAATATAGCAATTGGCTATCGGATTGATAAGAGTTGAGGGAGGCTTTTTGTCCTTGTTTTCATCACGTTTCTAGCTATATGGCTTTAATTGGTTGCCCAAACTCTTGAACGCAATACTGTGATAAGAGTATTATCTCTCTTCAGCTCTTCTTCAAGTGATATCAGATTGAAAGCACATTTTTTTCATTCTCTCTGTTCTTTGGTAGCTGGTGCACTTCTAATCACCCAATATCTTTTTTACAGCTAATTTAATTGAAGCCATCTCTCCACCAGTCGTCTTCCAGGTGAGCACAGGGTTGTGATGATTTCTCTTTTAGGCTAACATGGTAGACTCCTTTCTCTTCTTTCTTTTATATGGTTTACCATAGAAGAGGAATACCAAACACGCACATACTTGCACATTATATTGTGTGTGCGTGTGTGAGAGAGAGAGAGAGAGAGTACAATTTGTAATGCACTAAAGTTGGACAATTTTGGCTCGTCTTTGCTGATCTTGTCATTCCAACATTACAGTATTTTGAGTTTAAACAGGCAAATTTTTGTGAAAGTGGAACAAAAATACACTTCACGACCTTCTGCCTATGTCACAAACGTGTAAACTCTTTCCTGTGGTAAATGAAGCTCAAATTCCAGGAAAGGCCTAATAATTGCATCCTGGAGCTCTTCCTGTGTTAAATGGATTTCACCACCAAACCACAGAGCAACAGCTTCTAACGCAAAAATCTGTTGTAAATGAACCCTAATATCTGCAAATATCAGTGCTGCAGCTCAAAGTCCTAGGTAGTGTTAAGTTCATCTCCTACTATTAAAAAACAGCACTTGCTCTTCCTATCATTCCTCACAGTTCTTCCTGAGCCTAGCAAAAAGAGAAGATGATGCGTATTAATAGCAATACCTATCAAGAGGCTAAAAAGCCTTTCATGAGTTTTTATGTCTGCATGTCTCTTGCAAACACTTGATAATTGATATGTTATAAAGATAACATCAAAGGTATATTTCAAATATGTGTGTTTGAAAGTTTTCCTTTAAGTACGCAAATGGGAAAGCATCCTTCTAGTTTCAAAATACTTTCTGCAGCAGGATTGATTTAAAAATCATGATCGAAAGCAGTAGGTGGGAGCGAGTGTTTTATACTATATAGAATTCTAAGCAACAATACATCACAGGCAATACAAATTCCATCCATGAACAGATATACGTATTAGAGATAAGCTGATAGATACATACTTGAAACATTGGTGAGCCAGGATGTCACATGCGTGATCCAAGAAGACCTGAAGTTGATTATAAGAAACCACATAATGCTGCTTTGTGAATATGATAAGCATTACAGAAGAACAAATTTGAATGTAAAAGAAGAAAAGAATTCTGATAACTGACAATTACATTGTTTGACATATAATTGCACTTAAAAATTTCATAATTGAAAGCTAAGCCTAAAGACTCCTACAGGAATAACTTTGGCTGCTAAGATATACTTCAGATGAAGTGCTTATTATCTGATAATTTTACTCCCAAAGCAGAACGGGGATGGAAAATTTGAATCTACAAGCATAAAAGATGGTATGACCAGAAAATAACCAACATCAGTAACACTGTCCGTGCTGCTGAGAAAGACAAAAATAATTTCAAATGGAAAGTTCAAATACAAAATATTACATTAGGAAAGCATAATACATCTTCATTCTTCCTTAATACTCATCTTCAGTCAAATTAGAACAAATATTTTGCTAGATAGCTGCAGTTGTGTACCTTGGCTGTCCCCAACCACATTTCAAGCTTTGAGAGATACTTGACCTTCTCGACAATTTTCATAAAAACAGACGCTGTTTGAGGTCAATCTAGTAAAATTCATAGCCAGCATCACATTAAGAAGGAATCCCTCATCAATTGCCCACCCTTTGGTCCTAATTTAAGTTTTGAAATGTTTAATGTGGAATTTCAGAAAATATTGGAATGAACAAATCTTTCCCCTTGCATATGCGTTGTGCTTTTGTCTAATTTCATGAACCACAGCATGAATAGATAAAAACAATTTCTTCTCCTTTGTCTCTTATCAAAAGACATTCTCTTCCCATTCCAAATGAACGTGCTAGATGACCAATCCACAGAGAATTGTATTGAAGAGATATCCTAAATTCTGCCACATATTTCCACCCTTTCACACCCAATCTGTATCCAAGGATTATTAAATAGTAAACACAATAGATTATCATGAATGTATAGATAATCTAGTTCCCTAAACCATTGTTTATAGAGCATTTTATTATGTGGTTCTTCATATCTATTGAAACAGTAGGGATATAAATGCAAGACAACTATGCTTAATGTCAAATAAGAGTATCAGATCACAATATCTCATATCAATTTTCTCATTATCTGATTATGAACATAAGCCCGGTATAATTCTGCAATCCTGACATCTGAAAGCCAATCATTTTGCAGCTGGAATTAGGGGAGGACTCAATAGTTCATTAAATCATTCTGGGGGAGAGAAAATTAGTCAATGCAACAAATGCCAAGAAATAGAAACCTAACAGAGGTCCAAAGTTAGATGGTGAGCAGTAAAGTCAAATTCAGATGGTGGAAAAATAAAGTCTAAGTTGATAGAAGAGTTATAAAGTGCACCAGAATGGGGCAAATAAAGATCAAATTAAGAGTAAGTATTACTTTAAGCCTGTCATGAATTCAATGGATGTTTGAGAGCAGAAAACATAGCAAATATCTATCCACACATTACTAATTCAAAAGACAAGCTAGGTTGCCTGAAGAACAACAAAATGAGAAACCTGAAGTCTGATGGACATTCTTACCTTGGAAAATGACAACAAAAAAGAAGAGGGCAGTAATCACTAATGCAATCAAATTACTGCTCATTGAGGATGTCTTCTCCTTTCTCATTTTCAGCAAGGCCTTTCTACGCTCAGTTCTCTTATGCTTCAAGATTGCAAGCTCAGAGATTTCCTTGACCAATTTCATATCAGCAGGATCTAGTGGGGGACCTCCTGGAGGCCGGGGTGGTTTTGGAGGAGCCTCTTGGAGTTTGGCATCTTTGAAGTTTCATGAACTATTTTCTTCTCTGCAAAATTTACCACCTCTTCCCTGAACTTCTCCGGCCATATATTCCCATTCTTAACAAAAATCTCATCAGAACTCGACACTTTGCCAAGTGAACAAGAAGTCTGCCCATCCTTTGCAATTGCATCTGGTGACTCCTGTCCTACAAGCTCACTCCACGCTCTATGCAATCCTTTCTTTGAAATTCCACCACCAAAATTCCGACATTCACATATATCATCCTTACTCGTATTGCCCCCACTCTCCAAATCAATATCCGAACCACATCCTCTTAGATCTAAATGATCCATTGCATCCTGAATTCTCCTCTTATCCCTCTTGATTATGTAATCTAAACTTCAACACCCTATTAGTCAGCCAGAAATCTTTTTCAACTAAACCAACACCTACACAATTTTTAGGATTTCAACATCATCCCTCCCAAACAGCCAAATGATGCATCCAAAAGTTCAGTTAATTAAGAAATAGTAAAAGCTCCATCTCTTTAGTCATTTGGCATAAAACAAGAAGAAACCTTCACATAACTCCTATAATTTAACAACCCTTTTAAGCATATTCGATCAATAACTGATGCAAAGTTGGATTCACCCAGCCAGAATTAATAAACAAATCTATCCTAATTAAGAAAAAGCAGTTTACTTTATGAAATATTAATAATCCTTTCTATCATATCCCATTTTCTCCAACCAAACCCCACATAAACATTTCACAACAAAATCATCAGCTCCCTGCTTGACAACATAAAATACACCAAGAAAATGTCAAATAGCCGCACCTCAGAAAACAAAAATGGTTCGTGTTTCAACTCAGAAAACAATAAATGAAAAATGAAATGCTGAAAATTAATCTGAAAAAGGGATCTTTCTTGGAGTTCTTCAGGCAAAAAATGTCATATACTAATGGGATTTTCCATTTATATTTTTCAGCTTCTTAAATTTTTTTTTTCCCATTTTGTTGCAGAATGTGATTAAGAAAACATCATGTGAAATAGTATAATTACATAAAAGAAAGAAAATAGAAAAAAAAGAGGGACTTACATTTTTTAATTTTTCTTGATTAGAGAAAATTTTGTCACTAAAAAAGAATAAATGATAGATTTTGAAGCAGCCCTCTTGCTGAGTTGGTTGGTTTCATCTGAATTTGAAAGTACTACGCATCTCACATCTTTCATTTAGCCTACTAAATGTGCAACATATTAAAATAAAATTATAATTACCTAAGCAAGATATTGCCCATAAATTCTTATTTTTAATATTTTTTATGATGTGTTGCGTAATTTTTATTTTATTTTAAATTAATAATTAATTAAATATAAAAATTATTTTTATTTAAAAAATTAATCAAATTATTTTATTAAAATTCATATTATTTAATTAAAAAATATAAGTAATTGATTTCTTACAACAAATAAAAATTTATAACAAAAATTTTAATAGATAATTAAATTAGAGTAACATTTTATTATGTTTTTAGATATATTTTCATCTAGTATTTATTTTTTTATACTTAAAATTAAATTTATTATATAAATAAAATAATAATTAAAATTACGTAATTTTAATTATTAGAAATAATAAATAGTGATATAGATAAAATTTAATTTTTAATTTAAATAAACAATAAATTGTTACTCATTTAAAAGAATAAATAAATGATCTTCCATTTATCGCTAAATTAAGAGGATCTTGTCCTTATAAAGGGAAATGCAATCTAGGGAGAGATCTTGTTCTTGCATAATGATTAATTCATATTTATGGTATAGTTCTGTAAGTAATATTGGGCGGAACGGTGTCGTTCCAGCGTAGTTCGTGGCACTGATTTGTTTTTGACAAGAATATTTGTCAATGGAACGAATTTTAAGGATAAAACAAAGGCTTAAATACAATTTACCCCTTGTAAATAAGGTCAATTACAAATTAACTTATATATTGCTAGGCTTAACAGGTTCAATTTTTCAACCGAAAAAAGTGGTGAAATTGTAGGGTTGTTTATCTTGACTTGCTGAATCGATCTATTTTGAATTAGAAAGGGAAGGTACTCAAATTAAATTTAGGGTGGTCACGATTATGGTTCTGGAACCAGTCTGCCAAAAATCGGTGTTTTCGGAATCGGAACCCAAATCATGGACAAGGTTTCGGTACCAGTTCTCTATTTTTTAAGATCGAAACCGAAAACCAGGTAAAAAAAAAAGAATATATATATGTAGACCAATGTAATTGATACATTTAATTTTTTATTAAATTATCTTTTAGTATGAATTATCCAAAATGTATCTTTACTTTAATTTTTAATGGTTCAATAAATGATGAAATAGTGTACTTTTTTCTAAAAACAAAATTTATAATTAAAATATAAATAAAATGTAATTTTTTATTTTTATCTTAACTTTTATTGATTTTTTAATATTATCCAAAATGTATATTTATTTTTAAAAAATTCAAAATCGAAATTGTGATCGGAATCAGCTGGAACCAAGGAATCAGCAAGAACCGTTAGTTCTGGAACTAGAACCGGAACTGGCTCCCAAAGTTCCGATTTTGGTTCCAACTCTTCATGGTATCGAAACCGTGGTCATGCCTAATTATATTTTGACTCGGATCTGACAGAGGGTCGAGTTGTTCAAATATAGGGACAGGTTTCGGGTTATGTTTTAGATACCTGTCATGTACCCGACCGGTAGGGGTGTTCATGGCTCGGGTACTCGGTTCATGAGTTAAAAAAAGTATCCGACCCTCATTGACCGGGTTAAGAAAATTTATATGAATTAAATTAAGAGTTGTTGTAATATGCACCCTTAAACTTTTATTATTTTGCACTTTGCACCCTAAACTATTATTTTTAGCACTTCAATATTTTGTACCATCAACTTTGGCACATTACTCAAATTAATTGAAAATTAGTTAATTTTCTAATTTCTTTGGGTGAACAGACTTTAGTAGTTGTAATTTACGTTAATTACGGAAATACTATTATTCATGTATTGATATTAAATTCTTTTCGTTAAAAAGTAAGCTATCATAAATTACTAAATTTTTAACTAATTTAAGTAATGTACTAAAATTTAATATTATAAGATAGTAAAGTAATAAAATTGATTAGTTTAGTGCGTAAAGTGAAAAACAGTGAAATTTCAAAAAACTTGTAGATTTGACCATCTAAAATATAAAACAAAATTACAAAAAAAAAAAAAAAAAAACTCAAATTATAAACCCTTTAAAAGCAATTCAAGACATTCACATGGTCTCAACTATTGTATGTCAAAGTATAATAGCATCGTACTCTCTCTTATTTATTAGCCAAATATGTTGACTTTTATTGTTGGGCTACTGATTGTACAATAATTTAGTTAATGTACAGAGTAAAAAAAAAAAAAAAATGAAGAATCATGGTTTTGAGTTTTGTGATTTATAGTCTAACATTAGTATTTGTTTTGCCCGTAAGTCTTGGTTACCCACTTAGCATTACTATAACTAAAGGCACACTATCACAAAATTAAATTTTCTTCAAAATAGAAATTATAAGGGCATTATTTTTTAATTAGGTAATTGGTAATTATTCTTAATAAATGGAAGGAAGTAGTTATTTATTGAGATTTATGTGATTCATTTGTTTTTAAAAAAATTGCACCAAAGTGATACCAAATGCCTCTTGCATTATATGGTAGTAATTATCATCTTATTACTTTTGATAACAAGGGTGCGTTAGACCAAAAAAGATATTTTTAAAATTTTGAAAATAAAAACATGGAATGAATGAGAATAACAAAAATGGATCTAATTCAAAAACTGATATAGTAATAGTCTTCTTTAAAGACTGCCAAAATCGTTGTTAGTTATGACAAAGTTCAAATTATGTAAATATTGCTATTTGGGCATATAATTGTTTGTGCAGTTGAGACGGATTGGTGGTGGCTTAATTTGTCAGCATCTAAAGAAATGAAAAAGTAAACTTACATATTTTTTAAATATTTATGTAATGGTTTTTATTATCGTATATGAATGAAAAAAACATGATTAAGAAGTCAAGAGGAACAGAATGTGAAAAATTATGTGTTATGAAGTGTCACCTACATATCCAAAGCATTAATAATTAGTGCCTACAAGAAACGTAAAATTGTCACCAAAAAAAGGAAAAAATTCAAGATATCAATATTTTGAAACAGTGTTGCAAACTTAAATGATATAAAAATTAAAAAAATATAGTAAAATTACACATATTTTATCCTAATCATATTTCAAGATATTAATGAGACAAGATTAAAACAAAGATTATAAAAATAACTAATTATAAGATAAAAATAATAAAGTCTAAATTAATGTTTAGTAGAAAAGAACAAATACATTTAGTTGATATTCAATGTAAAAAGAGAATAAAGTAAAAGTGTCCAATTTATAAAACAAATATTGTGAATTCAAATTACAAAAAAAAATAATAATAATAATAATAAACATTGTAAAATCATTAATTTACTATGCAACATTTCATAATATAAAGGTATATGAAAAAATGATGAACATAAATAAATTAAATATATATATCATCTAAAATTAATAATTCCTAAACAAATGTTTAATATTTAGTTGATATTCAAGATATTCACCATTTAAAAAATAAATAAACATGTGAAGCTTCACAATACAATGCTCAATAGTGTAGCAAATACAAAATTTTAGATTTTAGATGCAAAACAAACTGATAAGCCTTCCTAGGCTAAACTACTAATTTTTTTACTCCAATTTAGGTTGAAGTACGTACAAATAATTTTTAGAACTTCCATGAAAGCCATAAGTTGATTTGCTAATATATTATTTTCGACAAGCATCAGATAATTTGTAAATATAAATAGAATTATATATATTTAGGAAGTCAAATCTACTGCCGATCAGGAAAAAAAGGTTCAATGTTCATAACAAAAATTTAGTTAGCTTTAAAGTCTGTACGAAAAACACTAGGATACATATTATAAGAACATAAAAGTGATATAGATTTCAAATTTGAGAAGAAAAAAAAAAGGAAAAGAAAACCAAAGCATATAAATATTAAAGAACAAATATAATAAGTATAAACAGAGAGTATTTATATGTATTTACTTGCTGTCATTTCCTTTTGGCCACACATAAGTATTGTTTTAGAAACGCACAAAAATAATTACGTATAATTTGTCATGTTTCGTATACGTGCAAAGCACGTACACATTTCTAGTATTTTTTAAACATGACCATAGTTATTAGTTCTAAATGTACTAATGAAAAAACTGAGGCCTAGTTTGTGATTTTTACTGTAGGAAAGAAACGAAAGAATTAAGAGAAGAAAGGGAAATTTTCTTCCATTTGGGAGTTTAGTAGTTTGCATTTCCAAAATCATTCCAATTATTATCAAAACTCACAAAAAGATTAGAATATGTTCTTTTCTCTACTCTTCTTTTCTTTTCCCTCATACCTTAAACTTTCTCTTCTTTTCTTTTTTTCCTAAACTCACAACCTAGGCCTTAGAAAAGAAACCCGATAATTGTTGTGTTACAGTAAAAGATATCTCCTACCCCTAAAAAAATTATCTGTATGAGGCCTCAGCTAAGTGCTCATTGAAAATTCTATAAGTTTCATCATTGAGTCGAACACAATGCAAAACACTTAACAACACATCTTTAATTTGATAAACTTGAGATATTGCGACATGTGCACAACAATACAAATGATAAACAATGATAAGATCTGCAAAACATCCCAAAAATATTTATAGAATTGGTCTACGGTTCCATTCATAAATCTTGTGACTATTAAACAAGTCACATAAGTAGTGTGATGTTATATAACATCAACATTACCCCGATGTCATATGATATTATATTGCACATGTCGCTTATTTAATAGTTACAAGGTCAATTTTGAGCCCTTACATCAAAATTTTATGAAAATAATGGAATATTACATCAAACTAGTACCTCTTGCACTCCAACAAAATGGACTGATTGAAAGGAAAAATAGAACACTAGTAGATATGACAAATGCTATGTAACTAAGTGCTAAATTGTCTTTAAATATTTGGGGAGAGAACACTAGTTCTATTGACTGTATGTCATATACATAACAGAATTCTTTCAAGTACAACAAAAATTTCTCTATGTGAATTTTGGAAAGGAAGAAAATCAAATCTAAATTATTTTAGAGTTTAGAGATGTTTATCGCTTTATAGAATTCTTGATGCTAAAAGAAATAAATTAGGACCAAAAGTTCTAAGAAGTATATTAATTCGTACGATATGTAAAAAATTTCAAGACCTATGGGTTATTGGATACGGAGTCTAATATTAATGCAAAATTAAGAGATGTTGAATTTTTTTGAAAATAAGTTCATTTATGAATATGTTAATTCAAATATAGCTCATATGTCTATTGTAAAAAATAACGGTGAATTAGCTTATATTGATAAAAGGAAAAATATTGATATTTCCATTCAATCAAGTAGAAGTCAACGAACAAGAAAATAAAAATGCTTAGGCTCTGATTTTATTTCTTCTGAAACTATTGTATTCTCAGTTGAAGGTAATAGAGAACGTGTTTTCAGTCTAAATGGAAATACCTACTTTACTTTATATTGAAGAGGATTCGAAAACCTATAAGGAAAACTATGATATCAAGAGATGTTGATTTCTAGAGGGAAGCTATAAATAATGAAATGGATTCTCTTTTATCAAATAACACATGAGTTTTAGTAGATTTACCTCCAGGTTTATGACCTTTTGGTTGTAAATTATACTTAAATAAACATACAACACAAATAGTTCAATTCAAATTTTTAAAGTCGCATTGGTACTAAAATATTTTAGACAAAAGGAAGAACTGATTATTTCAATATTTATACACCAATAGCAAAAATTGAGTACAAATTGAGTAAATCATTCACAACAATGCTGTTAAGTGCCAACATACCCCACATATTTGAGCTGCAAAACAATATCTTTTACAATCATGGCAAGACATGTGAAATAAAAAATAAAAAAAAAAATAGGGAAAAGCATCACTTTACAAAAAACTTTATGTCGATAAATTTTGTTAACATAAAATTTTAAAATTAATGTTCAGAGACACATGTTTAATTTATTCATTAGGGTTTAACATGCACAATATATAGAATAGTCTTAATAAAAAATAAAAAATAAAATAATATGAGACTTAGCTTTGACCTATATATTGAATATATGTCATAGTTGCAAAGAAATAAAGCTAACAGTAAAACTGAATGAAGGCATGTAAACCTTTAGGTAAAAAAAAATTATCTTCCAAATGATTGTCAAAATCAATGTAGAACAACACGAATGAAGATTTAAACATATATATTCAGCCAATAGGTTTGTCTCTCTGAAGTCTTATACTACAGTTCTACTATTATGTTGTCCAAAGTGTGGAAATCTAAAACAACCTACAAAACTATCTTGCTTCCTAAAAAAGCGTTAATTACAATTTACCTACTGAACTCGTACTTCATTGCACTTTGCCCCTAAACCCCAAAAAAATGTACTTTACCACCTATGAAAGATTCTATAATAGAAGTACATACATTATGATGCTGCGGATATTTGTTTCCGAAATATATATTTGTGAACAAAACAACTTTCCATTTTTTTCATTTTTATTGATTCCATATATTTGTTTTAGTTGATTAAACAACTATTATCTTAGTTCTTAGGGTTAACTTTTATAGGTTTGTTAATCAAAATTCAATATTACTTAATATTATCTTATGTGTTAAATCTAATAGTTAGATATAATTGCAACACACGTTTTCTTTTATCCAAAAAAAATATAGAATTAATTAAACATACAAAAATTAAATTATATGTGTGTTCCCATGTGCATCATACGAGAATTTAGTTTTTATGTAGGATATCCCTTTACAAAAATTTAAAAAAATACATAAATCAATACGTACAACATACATGCAATGCAGATTCACCTTACTAGTACTCAAAAACTACAAAAATATTGTTAGGTAAAAAATTACATAAATAATAGAGGGTGCACCAATATAGTACGTACTTTTTTTTTGAGGAAATTTTGTTGTTGTTGAGAAAATGGATATACATTAGAATATAGTAAGATGATGAAGTTCTAACCTTTTTGCATGCAAAATTTTTTATACTTCTGAAAACAAATTAGTAAGAACTAGAGTGTATCAGGTATCATAGTTACATATGACCGTGAATTATATTAAATTAAAGTCTGAAATACCTAAGGAACATGTTTATTTTTCAAATACATGCATTATGCATACAAATATAAGTATCCCAATTCAAGCACACACGTACTTGCAGATGTAACCTAATGTCTATGTCACCCCCACGGTATTCTTATTAATCCACTCACAAAATTGAGAAGCAAATACCTTTGTTCCCAAAGTTGTAAGTTGTAATCGACGAGAAAAATTCCAGTCAGTTGCAGCCTTTAAGCAGTGGTTGATATTCATATGTTAATCTAATTGAAGAATACAAGGAAGAGATGGTTTCTCCAATAGGGGACAACCAACTCTTCGAGTAGCTCATTTCATGATTCCATCTATCATTTCATCGATGCACATGTATTTGATCTTCCCATAAGCACATGAGTTTTTGGTGATAGTTTTAAGAAATCCAATCTGAAAGTGAACTTTCTCAGGTGGAGAAATCTGCAAAAGGATTGGAAAAGATATATTGATCATATGAGTTCGTTGCATGAGTCATCCTGGAAATGTGATGGGATTTTTCATGCTATCAGGATTTCCATAAACCCGATAACCAAAATCAACTCCTGATTTTTAGATGCGCAGAAAGATGGTATTTTGGGTCAAAGACGTTTTGTCTTTCCTTAGGGAGAAGCTACTGTCACGTTGGAAGATGTGATGGTCTTGGGTAGTTACTTGGTTATTGGTGAATCTGTTTTCATCTGTGTTGATAGCAAAGAGTTAATTGTCACTGAAGAGAAACAGATTTTAGCTAGAACAAGAGTTGTGGAAAACAAAAGTTAAAAAGGTCTCACAGAGTTTTTGGTTGGCTAATTCATGGACAGTGCAAACGAGATTGAATACAAAGAATTTTTGCATTATAGCTTTCCAGGTTTGTTTTTTGAGATAAGCAAATCTACTGATGATATTGTTCATAGAAATGTTATACCTAGCTATTGTAATCTATCTAGCTACAGGTTCTAAAATTGCTCTTACACCGACTATTCTTTCTAATACATATGTTAATCTGAGTGAGTTGAAAAGGGCTCTTATTGATTGTAAAAAGATATAGAATGTCAATGAGCAAAATAAAATTTTGGAACTGTCAATTTTAGCCCCATTTCAGTTAGTTCAGATATAGTTGTGGGAGAGGTATTCAGCATTGCATCCAAATCATGTAACTCTAGAACATGGTTAACCTGGGTTTGCCAAATGGAATGGCTTGAGGATGGAGGACATTATAGATGCGAAATTAGCTATTGGTGAGGATATTTCTTTGGCAGCCTTGTATATGCAATTGGATATAACAACTTATTGCCCCGCGTGATTTACAAAAAAAATGAATACCAGTGAACATTGGTTGTTTCTAACATGGATGAATGCCTAGAATTACTCATCATATGCCTCAGGGTAATGATATATAGTGAGTTGGTGGGATAGATTCTGAATACCTTATGTAGTACCTCTCACATTGAGTGACCCTGCAATTTTGGCATTGATCAAGATCTTCCTGGTCTTTTAGAGTGAGCTAAATTGAATAAAAGCATAGCAAGGAAAAATTATGTTACAACGATTAGAGATGAGTTGATGTATGTTCCATCTCACCTCTTTGAGCTGAATGTTACAACTTGATATGTGAAGTGTGGAAGAAGTCTGTCGATTCAGTTTGGTGATACTAAAGCTTATGAATCTCCTCAACAGAAATCTGGCAATGGAGAATTTTGGAGAAAATAATTTGTTACAACGTGAAGAAAACACAGTTAATAAACCTATATTTTACAGAACCAGCATACGTTCAAGAAGAGACAAACCATTCCTTAACAAATTTAATATACACACATCCACGAGATATACATGTATCAGAAAAATTACGATAATATTAAATAATAATAATTAAGTATGAAATTTACATAACAAACAAACTAAAATAAGCTTTAATCCTACTAGGTGGGAATCATGAAATTTATGTGATTAGATAAAATAGTTTTGAAAACTAAATTAACTATTTTTTTGGCTAACTGATGAGACAATTTTACAGTATGGAAATCATTCGAGTTGAATCCAAAATCATAATTTGACGGAATCAAAAAACTTGTATGGAAGTCATTCGAGTTGAATCCAAAACCATAATTTGACTGAATCAAAAAACTTGTTTGTGAGGTTTCACACCATTTTCTTTCTTTATTTATTTTTGGTTTTATTCTTATAACTTTATAACATGGAAGTAGTCCAACTTAAGCATTAATTTATTCCTTGAAATTTGTTTTTTCTTTCTTTACAATGACATTGGATTGTTGAGTTTGTTTTTATTTCATAGGTTCAATATATTACGTTTTAAATAGTCATATTTTATATACGTGCGGCGTACGTGCGAGATACATGCATATTTCTGTTATATTAAAAAGACCAAGTTGTTTTTTTTTTTTTGGATTCTTCAAAATGTTAAGAAGAGACACCACTGAAGATGTAAATATGAAATTGGAGTCATATGTTGCACAATAAAGAAATCAAAAGTGAACCATTTCTCGTGCTCTGATTACTTAGTCACCCCACTTTCACTTCAACTCGCGATTTACGGAAAAAAAAAGGAAAATTATACCTTAAAGTCCTCGAGTCGAACGAGGCCAGTCACCAACGACTTTCGTACGCAGCTGAATTTCTAGACTGTTGCGGTGTCTCCAGTTCACGATTTAACATAAAATAATGATAGGTCCAAAGTATTCATTTTTTTTCAATTACTAAGGGCTATCGAGATTTAAGAGGTGTTTGATTTATAATCGGGAATTGAAATTAGAATTAGAATTAGAATTAGAATTAGAATTAGAATTAGAATTAGAATTAGAATTAAAATTGAAATGGGAATCATAAACCCTATTATTGATATGGATTTATATTATTTCTCCTTATTTGTTTGGTTTGAAATAGGCATGGGTTTCGACATTATATTAATGAGTTACTTAATTATGTTACAAGTAAGGAATGAAAATAAACATTTTGTAACACTTTTATTCCCATAGAATGATTCCCATAGTATTCAACCAAACAATATTTTTGAATACTATTAATTTTGATTCCCATTCCCCCCTTTCATATCCATAAACCAAACACCTCCTTAATTTATTGAATAATGTAGGTTGAATTTGTTTCCGTGATTTTGTATATGGGAAAAGCGAGTCTAAAAAGAATAAATGTACTAGAAAATGGGAGAGGTTTTCTTGATGCGTTGGACTTCAAAATCCAAATTGATAGCATCGCTCCAAGACTCCCGTTTTCGATTGGCATTCAGACGTACGAATCACATAACTCATGATAGTTTGCAAAGGTAAAATACATAAAGCTTCCCGCATAAGCAACTCGTTTAAAAATTCTTTATAACGTAGAATTGCAAATAATTTTTAATTTGGTTGCATTTAGGGCCATTTGATCCACGGGATGACTTAAATGTGAAAGTGGATAAGTAATCTCATGTCCTCTTATATTTGATTAGATTTTAAATATAGAATTATCAACCTACTTAACCATATTAAACCCCTTTCCTTGGACCATATGGGGTATTACACATCCCACGAGAGTCTTTGGTATTAATGTTCCTATCCTACCAAGTTAGATAAAGCATGAAATGTCTAAACTATCTTTTAAATTAATATATATATATATATATATATATATATTTTGTAAGAGTTATTTTTTATTTCAAAAAAAACTATCATTATATCATTTTTATTTAGGTGAAAAATATATATTATATTACATGATGCACACTTGTTTTTTATTTTATTTTTTTATTTTACAATGTAGCCTTATTTCTATTTTATTTTATTTAAATATCGCTTTTTTATAACACATATTTTCAAGTACAACAAAATACTATTAACTAAATGAAAAAAATCTAACTGTATCAAGACGTTATATTCTTTCTAATTCGTGTAAGTACTAGTAATTTTTCATATATAATTCAGCGTAATACTACTATTACAAATTTTATCGCTCCTTGCTAATTTATGTATATATTTCAATAGTTTTATTAGTTTATCTACATTTGAACATGACGTTGTATGATTTAATTTATGTGTTAAAATTTCAAAGTAATTAAGAATAGTGAGCAATAGTAAGAGAATATTTTATATCTACAGTTCTCCTCTATCTATCATTTTAATAAAAATACAAAATAATATTATTATCAAAATATTCTGTCAATATTCTAAACAAACCAACGCAGGATTATAATTCGAGAATGATATATCCCAAGACTATCATCTGGAGATACGTTATTCGAGAATGATTTATCTTTGGACAAAATGAGCCCATATAGAATATGCTTACATTGGAATGGAAAATCCCCATAATTATTTTTAGAGATAATTTTGGAAACCTCCTTTAAGGTTTATGCTAATATCACTAAGTATCCTCAAATTTTAAAAAAATCTCACAAACCTCCCCAAGTATTCCATTTATGTATATGGAATGTCGTAACATGTCAGCTAAAATGTTACTGCAAATAAAAAATTATGAGATGTTCGTGAAATTTTTCAAAGTTCAAATGTGTTAAATAATATCAACATAACCTTCTTAGGAGGTTTGTGAAATTATCCCTTATTTTATTCTGTTGAAATGTTTTGCATGGATCATACTTGGTTCATTAAGTCAAAAGAAATACCATACAAGAGAATCAAAACAGCCCTCTTTTTCTAAAGCGAAGTAGAAATTAGGAAAAGTCCCAAGAGGATTGAATATGTACAAACTTTTTAATCAAGTAATAAGCTTCGGCCTTTCACCATGTCATAATAAACTAATGACAATTCTTTTTATTGAATAATTTAAGTTTAAGCAAACAAATACTCGTAGTTTTACAATTTATTTTTACTACAATTTCTTTGTCCCAAAAAATTAAAAACTAAAAAAAATTAATTCTATCGTACAATGTCCTTAATTGCCACATTTCTGATGTAAACTACTAATTAATAAGGTATGGCATTAAGCCTTTCCATTTGTCACTTTCACTTAAGCATTTGTACGTTGTACTTGGAATTGAAAGAATACACTTCTAGATTTTTTTGAGGTAGAAAAAGAAATAGGGCAAATTAATTCATTAGTCCGCTAACTATTTCATTAAAACCAGAATAGCCACCCAACTTTAATTTTAGTCGGATTAATCCCTGATACTAAATAATTGTATCCAATTTAATCCCTAGATTATGGTTCAACCCAAAACACAATTTTTTATTTTTTTTATTTTTAACCGGTGTTGACTAGGGGCATAACAGTCAAATCACCTGATCCTATTATTTTTGCTTTTTTAAAAATACCTTATTAGTCCTCTAACTATTTCACTAAAACTAAAATGATCCCCTAACTTTAATTTTATTTGAATTAGTCCCTGAACTAAATGTTTGTATATAGTTTGATTCGAAATGGTGGCTCTGCTAATATATATATATTTTTTGAATTTTAACCTGTATTAATTAGGGCATAACTATCAAATCATATATAGTTTTATACTTTTTATTTTTTAAAAATAGTTTTAGAATTTATAATAAAAAGCAAACATATTGCATGAATTAATGATGATCTAATAGTTAAGTGATTGAGATTTTATTTTGTTCCTAATGTAGATTTTGTTTTGTTACTAATGCGGGATCAATACATACTGACCTTATATTAATTTTTTTAAATAATTGCACATTATTTAAACAAAAACCCTAAAATCATCCTTGCCTTTTCCTTTCTACACCAATGTACCACCAACACCGCCCCATTCATCCCCCATCCATGAGGCCTTTCTGTTCCCCTCCATAGCCATCGCCATCTCCTCCTCCAAATCTTCCTTTGTCCCTTTTCATTGTCCCCACCCTTTCGCTGTAACCATTACTAATTTCTCTCCCTCCCGTTTGATATCCCTTCTGCCATTACCACCCCATCTCCTCATTCCACACTCTTTTTTCTTTCCCGCTGCCCCACCCCTCTATCACAACTATCATCACTTCCTTTCCCTCCCATTTGTATCCATCCCTTTCGCCTCTGGTAGCCGGATTCCCTCTTCAACATCCATTTGTTCCTTTCATAATACATCTATATCTATGACTTTTTCTGAAATCTGATCTGCCATAAAAAACTTCCTCTCAAAATGCTAATCGAATTCCACTTCGTCATCCTAGTTTTGGTGGTGTGAGCTCAACAACAAGGGCATAGTTATCTTTTAGAGGAAAGTCTATAGATCAATTTTGAAATCAAAGTTATTTGTGATTTGTAAAAGTCATCACGCTAGTATCATCAAACTGATCAGCGCTTTCGTTTCTAATGATTATAATTTCAGATAGTTTAACGGTTATGACCCTAGTCAACACCAGTCAAAATTTGAAAGATTTATGTTTTGGGTAGAGCTGCCATTTAGGAATCAAATTAGATATAAAAATTTATTTTAGGGACTAATTTGGCTAAAATTATAGTTTGGAGACCATTTTGATTTTAATGAAATAATTGGTGGGTTTTAAAAAACAAAAATCATAAGATCAGCATAATTTGTTGTTTATGCCCCTAGTCAACACCAGTTAAAAGTCAAAATTTATCTTTTGGGCAGATATACCATTTAGAGATCAAACTAGATACAAATATTTAGTTCATAGATTAATCTGGTTAAAATTAAAGTTGAGAGACTATTTTGATTTTAATAAAATACTTGGAGGACTAAGGAAATAATTTTCCAAAAAAATACTTTTAGGGTCCTTTTTGTTCACAGACTAGATGAGATAGCATGTCTCATCCTCATACAATAAATGTAGGACGAGTCATCTCGAGATGAATAGTCCCTGTTATATAGTAATTAGTTGACATTGACTTGTATGTGATATCATAAAAATAATAACTATCTAGTATTTGATTAGAAATCGAATTACTATTTTATTGATTAAAATACCCTTAAATTTACACTTTATCTTTAGTAGTCCAACAAATAATATTTAAATAACATTATAATGATTATAATATGCTAAACAGCAAACGTGATAATTAAATAAATAAATTATAAGAGGGCAACATATATAAAATAATTAGCGGCATTCATCTTGACCCAGTAAACTGAAAAACATGCTAAACTAGTCCATTTCCAACATAAAAAATTAGGTGTTTGAAACGATTAATGTTGTAGGCTTAGGTAACGCGATCAGTGAGCCAATAATTTGTGACCTAATATGACACGACCCAGTGTATATTATGACCTAATAATACGAGTCTTTTATTCTTATACTCATTTATAGATGTATGTGTGTAATTCGCCAATCTTTTTATTTTTTAAAATAATTTTGTAATTTTACATATCAAGGCATAATACTAAATGACTATTTCTAGGTGTATTTGTGTAATTAGGTTTTTTATTTTTTTTAAGTTTTGGATCGCAAAATTTTCATAAATGTACTAGGTTGGGTATCCATATAAAATAAGAGAGTATCAGGCCAATTTTCTCTTGATCTTGTGAAACCGAATCGACTCGACCCTTGGGATTATAGATATAATCCTATATGATATCACATGATGTAGGGTTCTAAAGTTTATTAGGGAAAAATTAGTCAAAATTTTTGTTATCCCATCAAATAGTGATCCTAGGATAACTATTACTACCTCCTCTATAGTATTATTTTTTGCCCTTCCATTAGGGGTGTTCACGGTTCAGCTTAAATCGGTTTTAAGATTTTTTTGAACATAACTGTTTATACCATTTTAAAATCTCAAAGCAAAATCAAACTTTTTATGTAAAAAATTTGTCCACTTGGTTCGCACTTGATTTGAGTCAGTTTAATCAGTTTATATGATTATTATATTTCTCCATAATAGTCTATTTGAAGTTAATTCTTGAGTATTTTGACAAAAACTAATAAAAGTTGCAAATATATTATCCAATAACTTAGGATAAGTCTAAGATTAATTAATGAGATTATATATATACACACACATACTTACTCTAATATCTATATGTATTATCTTTATATAAACTCATTTATCAATAATAATTTGTCACTTTTACTTATTTGATTGAATTTTGAATTTAATTTAATAGAATTATTTGATCTTTCATTAATTAAGAAAGAGGTAAAAATATCTTCACCATTTCCTCTCTCTCTCACACATATTTTGAAATAAATACTAATTTAGCTGTAATATCATCATTAACAATTAAGTTACTTTTGTTAAAATTTTATTTTTAATCAAAAGAAGTTTTTTTAATAACGTTTCATTAATATTACACATATATTCTTTGAACTTCGAACTAAAAAAAAACATGAAAGCTATTTTTAAAAAATAAATTTAATTATTAGAAATAATAAACTCTTGAAGAGTTTGTCACAATATTTATAATATATTGCTTGAAATGTAAAAACCAATATTTAGAAAAGACATGTACTTAGTTCGTTTGATTTCTCTTGGTTTCTAATCTCCGAAACCAAACGAATAATAATATATAGTCAATAAAATTGCTTATAAAATACTTGCTCGTGCATAATGATGGATATTCATTGAACTGATCAAGGTTAACATAATTCTCAAGAACCATCAATCATAATTCGAGAGACCAATATCAAAAAAAAAAAAAACCTATGGCCAATTAAACCTATGAACATACTGCACAAAACAATAGACAATAGTAATATCATTCTATCTACTATATGTATATAGCTTCAACATCATCAAAATCAGAGCAAGACAATTAATTTAATTTGTTCAGAGCATACTCAGCAACTTCTTTCCCATGCTATAGCAAAGATAAACATCGCGAATGGCATACTTGACCTTTTCAATTGAAAAACAAATTTCACACAGACTCCATTCTGATATAATGCAGATGATGGTTCATCTGTAAATGTAAATTCAGTTTTAGTTGCAAGCTCTGCCAATCTACCACAGCTTTGGAGGGCTGGATTTTTATGAACCCGAGCCACCAAATCACCAATTTCGACCCCGTTTTCAATAACAAATGTGCGTTTTTAACATGCGGAAATTTGAACCGTATAAAGTTCGTTAACGCATTTTTCAGAGTAGCCATTTTTACACCCACAAATGAGCATATAGTCTCGTGAGCCAGGAAAGAGGTAAGTCTGCTAGGTAAGTTGAATGATCAAGCAACGATTTACAACATCTGATTGTATGCATTTCTTAATACGCCTAGCCTTCTCCCACTCTGATTGCTAACAACCCTGATTTGGAGGAATCAACTAACTCCGGATCACCTGGACCATCATTTTAATGGGCTTTAGGCCAGCCCCTTAATTTATATTTTTAATTAAGATTATTAATCACAACTAAAATTTCATAGTCAGCTCGACCCTCCCAAAACAAAACAAAAATAAGTTCATAGTCACCTATAATTCTTTCTATTCTTTCCAAAATTCCTTTTATTCTAATTATTCATAACGAAACAAAGGCATACGGAAAAGCAAACCTTAGGGTTTTTATAATATAATAAAGGGTACCCCTATAATTTGGTCAATCTAAAGGTTACCCCTTGTAGTTTTAAAACATATAAGTCACCCCTTATACTTTGACCTTTTGTGTAAAATAGATAGATTTAGTAGTCTACTACAATAGAATAATGTTAAAAGTCATAAATACCCCACAAACTATTTATAAAAATTGGTCAATTTTTCTATTGGATTTAAAACTAAGCTCAAAAAAAAAAAAAAAAAATTTATGAAAACATTTGGGATTAAATTAAAAGTTTATTTTCTTTCTCATTCTTCCCTATTGCAGTCCCTTCTTCTGTAACATCCAAATCTGCACCACCCTCTCATTTGGCCTAACCCTACCACCCCTATCTCTTTCCTTGCCTCTACCCTTTCCTAGCCACATATTTACCCCCTTTGTCTACCACTAGAGACGGCCTGTATTTTGCCTCGGCCCTGCCCGATAGGTACTGTAATGGGCTGCACTAGGCCTACCCCATACCGTAGGGTCATTCCTGGGCTTGGTTTTGTTGGCCCAACATATCCCAGCCCGTGTTTAGGCCCTGACTAGCCCGCCAGTCAACAAGTTGGCTATTGACCAATTAACGTTCAAGCCGTTGATTGGACCTTTTTTTTACATTTTTTCTAACATTTTAAATGACTTTTTTCTAAACATATTTGTGTATATTTTTCTTCTAGGACTAATAAATAATAATTTGTAGTAATAAAAATTAAATTGGACTAATAATAATAATTTATAGTATAAGTAGTAAATGGGACTAAGTTATTCTAAGAAGTACTATAACATTTATATATGCACTTTTCTCTTGTACTAATAAGTAACAAATTAAATAGTAAGTAATAACTTTAAAATAAAACAAAGAATATCTAGGCCTGGTAATTTTTGACATGATCCGATACATGATACGAAATTAATAGGTTATGACATGATCCAAAATTTATCGGGTCTTTATGGGGTCAGCCTGTTTATGACACGAAATTAAACGGGTTAAGTTGGGTCAACCATGGGTTGACACGATAACCCATTAAATTACTGTATGAACAGATGTTGCTGAAACTTTTTCTTTATTATAACTTAATATAGTATACTTTAACATTGTGAATAATAGATCCTCAATATTAGATTATTAAATAAATTATAATAATTATTTTAAAAATTATCTAAAAACTTTCAATAATTTTAATTATGTGTTTTAAATTACTATAATATCAAGGTTAGTATTAATAATTGTTTAAGTTATTAAATAATCAAAATTTGAAATTTTAACTCAAATAGATCGTAAATTATGTAATTATCAAATAGGCTGATACTCTCTATTAATAGTAAATAGGTTAGACACGAACACAACACGAACCTAAATGGGTCAGACAAGAATACGACACGATAAAAAATGGGCTCCACACGACACGATAGGTACAGGACATGATAAGAAATGGATTACACCTGACATGACACGATAACCTGACAACCCGATTATTGACACCCCTAGAAATATCTAATATTAACTTAGAATAAAATTAAGAATTACTTAGTCCAATAACTCGAAATAGTAATATGTAATCACTTGTACTGATAAATATTGAAAATTGATGTGCTAATTAGTAATAATTTCAAATTTTCTATAAGTAATAATTTGAAATAGTAACTAGATATTATTTAATAATTAATAATTTGTCTCTCTTAGTTATAACTTCCATGACAAGGAATTGAAAAATGAGCACTAATTAATAATAATTTCATAATAAGTAATAACTTGGAGTATTAAGTACTACCTTTGAATTATAAGTAATAAAATATATTATTAAATGCTAATTTGAAATAAAATAATTAATAATCTGGTCTAATTTTAATTATTTAAAAGTTGGCCAGCCCGTGGACCGACATGTGGGCCAGCCCGAGGTCTACCTGCCCGTCAGACTATGGGCCTAGCCTAGGGTCCGGGTCCTGGCTAGGTATTTCCATCCTGACCCAACTTGATTCACTGTGATCTCTATCTACCACCCTTATCCCCAACCCTTTTTTACGCCACTCTTTCCCTCTCATCTCTCCCTCCCCTTCTAGCCTGATATCCATCTCCCTCCATATTTTTCCCCACCATAATCCTTCTTTTCCTGCCACCCCTTCCCCTCCCTTAAACTTCTTTGCTGCCACCCATTCCTAGCCCATCTCCACTTCTCTTTGTTCCCTTCCTACACCTCATCCTTCTCTCTCCCACCATATCTTATGGAAAAATAAATAACTAAATAAGAGAGAGAACTAAAGACAAATGGACAAGACAAAATTTCCAAATCTTTATGTCTTCACCACCAAATCTCCCTTCTCTGATTATTTCTTTGTGGTTGAAGTGGTAGAAGGGCCCCATCGCCATCCTCTGGCAACCATGCGAGGAAGAAAAACCTTTGAAAACAAAAAAGAAAGAGATTGAATCATTTTGTTTGATTGTCCCACTAAATTTGCAGCAATAACCACATAAATAGCGCGTTTGTTGTACTTTCTATTACTAGAGCTTACTTGTGTCTATTTTGCACATTAGTATAAAGCATATGGGGTTAAATGTGTATTTTTAAATCGTCAAGAGGTAAATTATAGATTGGCCAAACCACAAGGGATTTTGTGTATTTTA
This sequence comes from Cinchona pubescens, assembly GCA_025175665.1. Classification (NCBI taxonomy): domain Eukaryota; kingdom Viridiplantae; phylum Streptophyta; class Magnoliopsida; order Gentianales; family Rubiaceae; genus Cinchona; species Cinchona pubescens. Next base: position 2,462,366 of record JANKKI010000055.1, on the reverse strand, counting down.
TCCCATAATGAAGTCCAATACTCTCTTGTCACTTAGCCTTCCATTAAGCCTGATTTTTAGGCAAATCGGGTATTTGGGAAAATACTTATCTAGACTTAGTTTTGACTCTCACTTGATCATGTGGTCAAGATAAATTTGAAAAAATCTACAAAATTTAATTCACACTACATGATTTGCAAGTGAGATAAAAAATTAAATCTATCTAAGTATTTTCGCAGATATTTGTACTTATTCCTTACAGCAAACTTCAAATAACGTCACTAAACTATTTGCAATTTATATTTGAGGTCATGAAAATATTAATTTCATAAATTTGGTCATTCAACTCTAAAAGGTGTCGAATTTGAGTCATTTCGTTAAGTTCAGATGTTACCACAGTCAAAAAGTTGCTGTTGTTGGTTTTTTTTTATTTTTTATTTATTTTGTTGGAGTAAAATTATCAAACACCTTAAAAAAATAAACGGGGGCCAAAAGAAAAGAAAATTTGGGATAATATTACAATTTAGAGTACTTATTTTCGAAAGTCCCCAACTTTCCACACCCTATCCATTATCCATATGGTAAAAGGCTTTGTAGTCACTTGCACTCTTTTAATGTGATTTTCGAGGGCAGTTGGACACCTATTTCTAGTATTCACACACACAAACACCGAAAAAAAAAAAAAAGGGTTTTCGTGATTATCAAAACCAATCATAAAAATTAAAATGAGTCACCAGTAGTTTTGCGACCCCTTTATGATACGTTTACAAAGTCATACAGTTATTTGTGATTTAAAATTATTAATTTTTTGTGACTTGTATTTAAGTGTAGTGTTACAAAAGATTACATTTGTAATATTCAAAATAATATAGCTCATAAAACGTGGGTTATTTTTGCTGTGTAAAAGCTAGATTTTGATGGGATTTTGATCATTGTGGTACAAGAAGGGAAAATTTTCAGGAGAAAACAGTTTAAACTTGATCATTTTTGTTTCTAGAACATTGAGATCTGTGATATATATCCACATCTAATATAGTGATTTTGTGATAAATAGAAAGCTAGTGGGAAACGTAAAATGATTGAGAATAGCAAATTTTGAGAGCATCATTTCTGTATAGTTGCAAACCATCTGTTGATAATAAAGGACAAAAAGAGGCTAGAATCAATAGCAACTTGGTCACTCAAGTAGCGATCCAATAATATATTCCAATAACACTCTCTTAGAACTGAAAACAGGAACAAATTAAGAAAATTAAAGAGATACACATATATATATTATTATCGTAACATAGTAGAAATACAAACTTTTTTCAACATAAATATTACTACTTAATAGTTAGTACATCCATAACATCACAGCCACATAACAAACAAATAAACCAAGCCTTAACAAAAAAAAAAAAAGAAAAAAAAAGAAAAAGCATAAGCATGATTAAATAATAATTCCCATGCAATCAAAGGCCTAAACAGACTATTAATTTTCCATTATCAGCTTATGGCCAATCTTGTAAGAAGCATAAGCATCAATACATGCATACTCAACCTGATTGTCATTCAGAACCTACTAGCCTCCCAATTACTCATGCAAACATGTTTAGGCTTCTTCATATAAAGCCCCACCACTTCCCATGCAAGATCTTTCAGCCCCGGCCGGCGAAACCTCCCCGGCCACCGGCGCATAGCCAGAGCCTTAATATCTTCACTTCTGCTACACTCCAGCCCATACTCATTTTTAAGCTTGGCTATGTCATCAGCCACCTCAATTCCTACATAAGTAAAGTTGGGGTCTGCAAGAAAATCCTTAAGGGATTGAGGAATATCGTCCATGTAGAAAAGTTGGAGAATTAGGCACTTGTCATTGATGCAAAGTTGCAAAGTCGCTGATTTGTTGCTCATTGAGCTGATCGGATGGGGTCTCCATTCAATGTCTAATCCGACAACCGTGGGTTTGTTGGAATATAGGGAAAGGATTTCTTGAACCCATTCATCAGTTATGGTAGCTTTGTCAGTGAGAGTTGTCTCTATGGTTTTTCCATCATAGGTGATTGAGTATTTGGAAGTGGAATTATACGGGATTGTAGGTTATGCTACTAGGATTTCTATTGTACGCATACATGGCTATTTTTTGTGATTGAATGTACTATACAAATTGCTTCGGTAGTAGAATGGGATGTTGTGTAAAGATGACGAGTGCTATTTATATGGAAAAATCTGCATGACTATTGTTGATAATCTTTTGAACATTCCCTTGTGCTAAGAAGTCGAATAGTCATAAACTCACGAGGAAATATTTACAAGAATCCTATCTTTAACCCATTTATAAATAATATCAATTGATATAAACAAAATTTTAATATGTAATTTATATCATAAATTCTATATACGCAAGGTCTCAAACCAATTCTAATTAAATTATTTCCATATATGTAAGGTCTAAAACCTATTCTAATTAAGTTATTTCCAACTCACAAATATTTCTCCAAGGGAACTTTGGAATCTTAATTTTTGCTTCTTCTAAAGAAATTGTATGATAACACTGTATTATTACAATACAAAAGAAAACTTATAACTTTCTTGCGTTCATCGATCCACCTATCAGTTGGCATTCAATTAATTTCTGTTAGCTTTTGCTTTTACCGAAAGTAAGTGCACAGTCAATGTGACAATGGAACAATGACGATTTGACGGCAACAGGATTATGGCATCAATACGAGCATGCCTAGCTTCACTAGGCTTGAAATATTCAAATTTAAAAATTTTCCTTTTTTTTTTTTTATGTAATTCAATTTCAGATTTCAGTTTACTTCCATCCATTAATAGTCGCTTTATTATTATTTTTTTGTTTCATCTTTTTCCAAGTAATTAAATTTGAGAGACTACAATTAAAGAATTTAAAATGTACTACAACAGGTCCTAATAAACATGTAGAAATTAGAATTTTTGCGAAATTGCTTCAACAATTAATGTGTACAATTCTTATACACATCTAGATGTGTATAGTTTAGACAGCTTATTATATACATTAATATACTACATAGACAAATGGAAACAAAAAAAAAAAAAACTCAGACATTACTAAAATTTTATTGTAATTAAGTCTCTGAAATTGAAAAGAAAATCAGAAATTAAAATTTATCTTCATTGATTGTGTTTTCTGAATTACACATGGTTTTCCAACCTTTTATCTATAGATGGCATCAAGTTTGATACAGATTTTCCGGGGGCAATAAAAGACAGTTTCATATTGTTGTCTGTTTAATTAACATGTATTCAATTCTTCAGGCTGAAGCAAAAGGACATCTTTTCTTAATAGTTTAAGAGTGCTATTTTAAAAAAATATATATACACAAATTTCAAAAATAATTAAAAAAAGTAGTTAAAATGTTCAAAAAATTAAAAATAATATAGATAGTGAAAGAAGTTATAGGTGGTTACCATGAAGATGAAGGTATAATAGGCAAATCAAAAATGACACATACCAATACCTCCCATCTTTTTTTATATATGCTGTTCTCAATCATGTAACTCTTAACTTATATTCGATTCTCACTTTGCAATTCAAATTTTAGTTTTGGATACTTTGTACTCTATACTTTCAAATTCGTCCTACTTTAATCCTTTTTTAAGACTGTCTAAAAAATTAACGAAATTTTTTTGTGTATACGACAAATTTAGCAAGATGAACAATAATGTTTTCATGTGTAAAAATAAAGATGCCGTTAACTTTTGTGATGGTATTAAAAAAGGGGATAAAGTAGGACAAATTTAAAAGGTGAAGATGCAAAGTATCCAAAATTAAAATTTCAGATATAAAGTAAAAATTATTACTAAATATAAGTTGAAAGGTACAAAATAAAATTACTCCTTTATAGTATAAATTCATGTTCAAATACATTAGGACTTAGAAGACAAATTAAACATATAAAGTTTCTTTTTTCCTTTATTAATAAACAGAATTTATAATAAATTTTCATCTATCCTTTAATAACTCAAACCACAATCAATGGATCATAAAAAAAAGTCTGAGCTTCACTCCCTTATCAATTGTACTACTAGTATCTTCTAAATTTTGGACCGGAAAGTTGCAATGATTTAGCATTCCATTTTCTTTTTTCACCAAGAACGTTGCCGGAATTTTAGTTTAACCTTTTCTTTTAATCAATAAACCAAGTTTCATCAGCATTTACAAGTCATATCTAAATGTTTTCTTTAGACAGAAATTTGGGGCTCCAAAAAATTGGGGCAGTAAACTTTATCGCGTTGAGAGTAATCGTATTGTTTCGTAATTGTATTAGGATCAAAAAATCTCAACCCCAAGTCTAACCCTACCCAATCTATTCATAATCAATTCATGCTATGTTTAATCTGTTTATTGTCATTTCATACCGTGTCGTGTTCAACCTATCTAACCTATTTAGATTTCACTAACCATTTATAAATTTGTATAATTGTAGATTTAGTACAATAAATAACAAATATATATATATGTGTGTGTGTATATATATATATATATATATATATATATTAGTCCTTTTTCATTCTTTTTAGGTTCTAAAGCGGTAATTGGTATGTCAGCAACTTATATAAAAGTATATTTACTATAATATTTAGTATGTGATTTCATATTATGGTTTCAAATATAACTCGTATGTGTTGTGACTAACTAAATTATTCTTTCATAGAAGAGTTAAAACATAACTATTCAAGAAGTTGGGCGATGCTAGTAGCTATTGTGGATAATGAACTATTACTCTATAATAAGTGCAATAGTCACCAAAATACTTAATTGTTTGTCTGCTCATATAATAGTCGAATGAGTAAATTGTCTACTCATGTCTTACCCTAACTGATGAAACATTAATAATTTCCTTTGAGTACATCATTCATAACAATGTTGTTAAGTGCCAACATACCCTACATATTAAAGCTGCAAAACAATTTCTTTTACAATCATGGCAAGACATGTGAAATTAAAAAAAAAAAAGGGAGGCATCACTTTACAAAAAAATTCATGTCGATAAATTTTGTTAATATAAATTTTAAAATTAATGGCACACTTCTTTAATTTGTTCATATGGGTTTACCATGCATAATATATAAAATAGTCTTAATAAAAAATAAAAAATAAAATAATAGGAGACTGAGCTTTGGGCTATAACTTGAATAGATGTCATAGTTGCAAAGAAATAAAGCTAAACAATGAAACTAAATGAAGGCATATAAACTTTTAAGTAAAAAAATTATCTTCCAAATAATTGTCAAAATAGATGTAGAACAACATAAAGGAAGAGTTACGCATATATATTTAGACAATAGATTTGTCTCTCTGAACTCTTATATTGCAGTAAGATGTTATAGTATTATTTTGCCCAAAGTGTGGAAATCTAAAACACCCTACAACACTATCTTGCTTCCCCAAAAAACGTTAATTACAATTTACCCACTGAACTCATACTTCATTGCATTTTGTCCCCTAAACCCAAAGAATATGTAATTTACCACCTATAAAAGATTCTATAATAGAAGTATATACAAAATGATGATGTAGATATTTGTTTCCAAAAAGTTGTCAACAAAACAACTTTCTATTTTTTTCATTTTTATTCATTCCATATATTTGTTTTAATCGATTAAACAACTATTATCTTACTTCTTTGGTTAATTTTTCTAAGTTTGTTAATCAAAATTAAATATTACTTAACATTATCTCCAAACTCAAGCACACACATACCAACAGATGTAACGTAACGTCTATGTTACCCCCACGGTATTCTTATTAGTCTACTCACAAAATTGAGAAGCAAATATCTTTGTTCCCGGAGTTGTAAGTTGTAATCGATGGGAAAAATTCCAAACTACTGATTGAATAGCTTCGAATCAGTTGAAGCCTTCAAGCAGTGGTGGATGTTCATTTGTTAATCTAATAGAAGAATACAAGGAAGAGGTTGTTTCTCCAATATGGAACAACCAACTATTCGACTAACTGATTTCATGATTCAATCTATCACTTCATTCAATGAACCTGTATTGATCTTTCCATAAACACATGTTTTGGTGATGGTTTTAAGAAATCCAATTTGAAAGTGAACTTTCGTAAGTGGAGAAATTGACTAAAGGATTGGAAAAGATGTATTGATCATATGAGTTCGTTGCATGAGTCAGCCTGGAAAACTGATAGGACTTTTGATGCTATAAAGAATTCCATCAACTTGATAACCCGAAATGAACTCCTGATTTTTAGATGTTTCGAAAGATGGTATCCTAAGACAAAGACATTTGTGTTTCCTTACGGAGATGCTACTGTCACTTTGCATGATATGATGGTCTTGGGTTGTTCCTTGGTTATTGGTGAATCTATTTTCAGGTGTGTTGATAGCGAAGAGTTAGCGGTTACTGAAAAGAAACTGATTTTAGCAAGAACAAGAGTTGTGGAAAACAAAAGTTAAGAAGGTCTAAAAAAAGTCTTTGGTTGGCTAAATTCATGGACAGTGCAAACGAGATCGAGCACAAAGCATTTTTTGCATTATGGCTATCCACGGTTGTCTTTCGCGATAAATCTACTGATGATATTGTCCAAATAAATGTTATACCTAGCTATTGTAATCTATCTAGCTACACGTTCTAAAATTGATTTTGCACTAGCTATTCTTGCTAATACATATGTTAATTTGCGTGAGTTGAAAAAGGCTCTTATTAGTAGTCAAAAGATATGAATTTCAATGATCAAGATAAATTTTGAAACTTTTAATTTCAGCCCTATTTCAGTTGTGGGAGAGGTATTCAACATTGCATCCAAATCATGTAACTCTAGAACATGGTCAACCTAGGTTTACCAAATGGAATGGCTTGAGGATGGAGGACATTGTAGATGCAAAATAAGTTTAGCTATTGATGAAGCAGCTGATTACTTTCTTTAGCAGCCCTATATATGCTATTGGATATAACAACTTATTGCCTTGCTTGATTTACAAAGAAAATGAATAGTGAACATTGTTTGTTTCTGACATCGATGAAGGCCTAGTACTTATCATATGCCTGAGGGTAAGTGAGCTGGTGGGATAGATTCTGATTGCATTATGTAGTACCTCTCACATCGAGTGACCGTGCAATTTCGCGTTGATCAAGATCTTCCTGGTCTTTTGACCGAGATTATTTGATTGAAAGCGTAGCCAGGAAAAATTATGTTAGAACAATTAGAGAAGAGTTTACGTATATTCCATCTCGCCTCTTTGAGCCTAATGTTACAACTTGAGAAAATAATTAGGTAGATTTGGTCTATGATTCTCACTTGTCGATTTTAGATAAATATAAGTAAATATGTTATGTAATATATGATATCAGTTGATGTATCAAGATTTTATAAGATTTAATTTTAATCGCGAGATATCGATACAGGTGGATTCTAAAATCGGGTTTATGGTAGCATTTTCTTACAACTTGATACATGAATTTGTGGAAGAAGATTATCTAATCGGCTTGGTGGTACTAAATCCTTTTGAATCTTCTCAATAGAAATCTGGTAGTGAAGAATTTTAGTGAGAATAATTTGTTACAAAGTAAAGAAAAAAAAAGTTAATAAATCTATATATTTAATAGAACCAGCATACGCTCAAGAAAAGACAAACCATTCCTTAATAAATTTAATATACATATATCCACGAGATATGCATGTATCACAATAGAAAAACATACCATAATATTAAATAATAATAATTAAGCATGAAATTTGTATAACAAACAGACAAAATAAACTTTATTGAATTTTATATGATTAGATAAATTACATCTTGAAAATTAAATTAACTTTGCTTGTGAGGTTTCAAAACCTTGCTTGTGAGGTTTCACAACATTTTATTTATTTAGTCATTTATTTATTTTTGTTTTATTCTTAGAACTCTATAACATGGATGTAGTCCTACTTAAAAATTAATTTACTCCTTGAAATTTGTTTTTCTTTGCTTACAATGACATTGATTGTTGAGTTTGTTTTTATTAATAGGCTCAAAATTTTAAGTATTAATTAGTCATACTTCATACGAGTGCGGCGAACGTGCGAGGTGCATTCATATTTCTAGTATATTTAAAAGACCAAGTTGTTTTATTTTCTGGACTTCAAAATGTTAATGAAAGACATCACACAAGATGTAATATGAAATTAGAGTCATATCACATATGTTGCATAAATATTGAAACCAAAAGTGGACCATTTCTCGTGCTGATTACTATTCACCCCACTTCCACTTTTAACTCACGATTTACGGGACAAAAACCAGGAAAATTATAGCTTGAAGTTCTCGAGTCGAACGAAGGCCTAGTCACAAATGACTTTCGTATGCAACTGAATTTCTGGACTGTTGTGGTCTCTCCAGTTCACGATTTAACATAAAATCACGATAGCCACAAAGTATTTATTTTTATATTATTAAGGGCAATTGAGATTTAGTTTAATGAATAATGTAGGTTGAATTTGTTGCCATGATTTTATCTATGGGAAAAGTGTATTCAAAAAGAATAAATGTACTGGAAAAATGGGAGAGGTTTCCACAATACTTTGGACTTCAAAATCCAAATTGACAGCTTCCCTCCGAGTCTCCATCCGTTTTTGATTGGCATTCAAACGTACGAATCATATAATTGATGGTAGTTTGCAATGGTAAAATAAATAAAGTTACCCGCATAAGCGACTCGTATAAAAATTCTTAGGAGGTGTTTAGCTTATGGGTATGAGGAGAAAAAATGATAATCAAGGTTAATACTATTCATAGATGTTGTTTGATTAATAATTATAAGAATCTTTTATGGAAATGAGAAATGTTAGAAATGCTACTTTCATTTCTCACTTATGACTTGTTTAATTGATTAACTTATACACATAATAAATGTCATTCTTTAGACAAACTAAACAAATAAGGAGAATGATATAAACTCATACCGATAGTAAATTTTATCATTATCATTTTGATTTTGATTCCTGAATGCAAACCAAGCACTTCCTTAATATTGTGGAATTGCGGATAAATTTTACCTATTTGTTGCATATATATATATAATAAGCCTACTTTGAAATGGAAAAGGCCCTTAATTATTTTTACTTGTGACTATTTTTTAGCACTTCTGTTGGAATGTTTTGCATGGATCATACTAGGTGCATTAAGTCAAATGGAATACCATACAAGAGAAACAAAATAGTCCTCTTTTTTAAAGCAAAGTAGAAATCAGGAAAAGTCCAAGAGGATTGAATGTGTACAAACTTTTTAATCGAGTAATAGGGGTGAGAATTGGTTAACCGTGAGTCAGTCGATCAAATAATTACAGTTGAAATTAATAAATGAGTCTTAATATTATTAATTTCAATTTCAAATTAAATTCGAAACAAAGTTTGAATTTACTGATCGGTTTCGAATTATTTGTGTGACTATTTTATAAGCAAAATTATAGTATTAGGTTGTAAAATCATATTATATAAAATAAATATATTTAGTTAAAAGATGAAGTAATGTTGCATGCTTTCAACCTACTTTAAAAGCATGTATCAAAGATTTTTCTTGAATCTTTTGAGTTTGAAACTCTATTCATATATTTTTCTAGATCGTATGTATAAGAGGGAGTCAAATACTAAAAGTGCACTAAAAAATTAGATAATTTTGAATTTAAAATTCAATTCTAATTTTGTAACCGTCTTTTACAATTTCAGAATTCAATCAAACCAATCAACCGGCCATATTTCGATTAACCAATTTTAAATTTTCAATTTGAAAGTGAAAACAGTTATGAATTCGATTAACCGGATTCATGCTCACCTCTATCAAGTAATAAGCTTCTGACCGTTTCACCATGTCATAATATACTAATGACAAGTTCTTTTATTGAAAAATTAAGTTTAAGCATACAAACTTGTTGTTTTACAATTAACTTTCACTACTCCATTTTCTTTGTCCCAAAAAATTAAAAAAACTAAAGAAAATAATTCGATCCTAGAATGTCCTTAATTACCACATTTCTGATGTAAACTACTAAATACGGTAAAGCCTTTCCATTTATCACTTTCACTTAACCATTTGTTGTACTTGGAAAGAAAGAATATACTTCTGGATTTTTTTTTTTGGGCAGAAAAGAAATACTTTTAGGATTAGTTTGGTTCACGGACTAGATGACATAGAACATCTCATCCTTAAACAATTAATCCTGAGATAATTCATCCCTAGATGAATACTCCTTTATCGAATGTTTGATTGATATTGAATTGTATGGAATATTATATTTGGTTGGAAATCGAATTATTATTTTACTAACTAAAATAACCTAAATTTGCACTTTATCTCAAATAAGCTACTTCTATCAATTGGGAAAAAAATGCACTTTATCTCAACAAATAATATTATAGTAATTATAATATATAAAAAAGTAAACGTGATAATTAAATGATTATCATTACATAAAATAATTACCGGGATTCATTTTGAAGCACTAACCTGAAAAACATGTTAAACTAGCCATTTCCAACATAAAAAAATTTGGTATATGAATTGGTTATTATTACTGGCTTAGGTATTAGAATAAGCAAGTCAATAATTTGTGACTCAGTATAACCTGACCCAACGCATATTATGATGTGTATAAGAGACAGGAAATGTTATTCTTCCTATACTCATTTACAAATGTATGTGTTGCAATATTTTTTAATTTTTTAAATCAATTTTGTAATTTTACATATCAAGGCAAACTAGTAAATGACTTTTTCTCTTATTTACCCATTCAAAGGGATATTTGTGTAATTAGGTATTTAAAAAAAAAGAAGTATTGGAACACATTTTCATAAATATACTAGGTCGGGTACCCATGTAAGCAAATTAGGGAGTATCAAGTCAATTTTCTCTTAACTCGGTAAAATTGGATCGAATCGCCCTTGGGTATATAGAGTGAATGGCCGATCCATGAATAGCCCTATAATCCTATATGACATCTATTGATGTAGGGGTCCAAAGTTTATTAAGAGTAAATTAGTCAAAATTTTTGTTACCCCATCTAGGAGTTATCCCAGGTAGAGATGGCAATGCTATGGCCCGTTTTGAACCGGCTCAAGACGTAAATTACTATAGCAACTCGACCCTAGCCCAGATCGAATAGGTCTAACCTACGCCAGGGAGTTTAAACTCATGACTCGGCCCGTATATTTAACTGTAATCGGCCCCGGTCAATGGTTCAACCTGTTGAACCAGCCCGAAACTCAAAACGCGAGTCAACCCGTTGGGTTGACAGTTGGGACCCGTAGGCCACCGTTGGAAATTACTTTTTTTTAATTTTTTTCTTTTAAAGGGCTATTAATGACAGTTTTGCTCCTCCAACATCTATAAACTTTCGGCTAGTTTTGGGGGCTAATGTTGGAGTAAGTAGATTATTAATTTTATTTAAATTCTTAGATTAGTTTTGTAACTTGTCATGATTTGAAGGTAAGGTTCAATGCCCCCCTCCTTGTACCTTTTTTTATAATATTATTATACATGGTTGGGATCTATGCCAAACCCCCCACCATCTCAAGGTGATTTTTTTTTCCTAATTAAATATTTTTACTATATGATTAACAAATAATAAGTATTGACTTATACAACTAAGAAATAACTTGGTCAAATAAGTACTAATTTTAAATAATAAGGTACTAATAACTAATTTCGAATTTTGATTTTTGAATATTAACTAAGAACTTTAGTTTCGAATAATAAGTATTACTTTGGACTTTGGTCTTTAATTATTAATAACTTGATCTAATATATAAGTATCAATTTGGGTTAATAAAGTACTATTAACTAGTAAGTAGTAATTCGAATAATTAATAAGTTATAATTTAATAAATTAATAATGAATAGTAAGTAAATGATTTTAAATTAATAAGTTATTAATTTTAAAATAATAATTAATAAGTAAAAAATTTAAATTATATAAATTATTAATGAGTAAAACTTTGAAATTTTTGAAGAAATAATTTTAAAACTTAAGTAAGAAATTAAATTAGAGGGCCAGTTAGGGAGCCAGCACATGGGCGAGCCTATGGGCTAGCACGTGGGTCACCCTGTGGGATATACACGTGTTAGATGTGTATAAGAGACAGGGTCAGGCCGGGCCGAAAGACGGAAGGAGTGACCCATAACCGGCCCTCGGTCTAGGCCCGACCCGCCGCCCCACAACTCGCCCCTTAACAAGTTATAATGGGCATGAACCGGCGGGCTTCGGCCGGCCTGGAAGCCCGCCACCTCTAATCCCAGGATTAACTAATATCACTTTCCCTATTGTATTATTTTTATCCCTTCAACTAGGGGTGTTCACGGTTAGGATTGAGTTAGCTTTAAGGATTTTTTTGAACCAAACCTTTTGGGCGATATCATTTTTAAAAGCTCAAACCAATACCAAACTTTAAAAAAAATAAAATAAAATTTGTCTACTTGGTTTGCACTTGATTTGAGTCCGTACATATGATTATTATATTCCTTACATTATATCTATGATACATAATAGTATTTTTTTAGCTTAGTTCTAGTACAATACTTTGAGTATTTGGACAAAAACTAATAAAAAAATTGCAAATATTATCCTCCAATAACTTTGGATAAGGATAGATTAATTAGTGAATATATCTTGTTCACACTTATTTAGATGTTTGTGCATATATCTATGTATATATACCACTTATTCTAGTGTCTATATATTATTTTTATACACTAAGTAATTTATCAATGATCATTTGTCACAGTAGCTTATTTGATCGAATTTTGAATTTAATGTAATAAAGTTATTTGATCTTCCACAAATTACGAAAGAAGTAATATCTTCATCATCCTCTCACATATATTGAACTAAATACTCATTTGGTGACAATATCTTTATTAATTTCAATTATGTTACTTTTGTTAATATTTTATCTTTAATCAAAAGAAGTTATTTAATTAATGATGTTTCAGTAACATTAGACAAATATATTCTTTGAACAAACAAACCAACCACGTCTAAATCTCACTAAGGTCGACTGCACAAATTCGACTACGCCATTGTGCTCTGTCATGGACTATATCCTCCTCAATTTCTAGATGGTTTATATCTTTCTTACAAGTTACCCACCAAAACATTTTCGGTCTTCCCCTACCCTTCTTATGTTGACTACTTTGTCTAAAATCTACTAGAGACAGGCGCTCTAGTGGTCATCTTAACACATGACCTAAATACCTTAAGCGTGTTTCTCTCATCTTCTCATCAATAGATGCTACTCCAATTTTCTCATGAATATGCTCATTGTGTATCTCGTCCATCTTAGTACACCTACACATCCATCTTAACATTCGCATTTCTGCTACCCTCATCTTTTGCTTATGTATGTAATTGACTGCCCAATACTCTAGATGTCTCTTAGACCTATAAAGTATCGTCGGCCTAATTGCCGTTCTACAGAAGTTACCCTTAAGTCGTAAAGAAATTTTGCGGTCACATAACGTTCCCGATACCATTCTCCATTTAGTCCGACCTACTTGTATCCTATGTATAACATTTCTATCTATACCACCATCACTCTAAAAAATTGATCCCTAAATACTTAAAATTTTCACTTATGGATATCTCTTGATCTTTGATACTAACCCATTTTCCATTCTTGCCTGCACCCTTGCTAAAGTTAAATTCCATATAGTTTGTTTTTGATCTATTAATTCTAAGCCCTTTTGCCTCAAATATCTTTCTCCAAACCTCAAGTTTAGCATTAACCCCATCTTTTGTTTCATCTACTAACACAATGTTATCTGCAAATAATATACACCACGATATTTCCTACTATATGTGCCTTGTAAGTTATTCTATGACCAATGCAAATAGATAAGGATTTAGAGCCGAACCTTGGTATACTATATTCATAGAGAAAAATATTCCCGTGTCAACCCTCTTAGTGTTCTCACTCTTGTAAACACATCCTTATATATCTCCTTTATTGATTATATATATGCTACTCTAACTCCACTTTTTTTTACCACATAGCTTCTCTTGAGAATTTATCTTATGCCTTTTCAAGATCAATAAAAATCATATAAAAATCATTTTTCTTATCCCGGTATCTCTCAGTAAGTCTTCTTAAGAGATGTATAGCTTCAGTAGTCAATCTCCTTCGCATGAAACCAAATTGATTATTTGACACTTTAGTCTCGTTTCCTAACCTTCTTTCTATCACTCTCTTCCAAAGACTCATCATATAGCTCATTAATTTAATAGAGCTCTATAATTCGCGTAATTTTGTAATCGTATGTATTTTTGAATATGGAGTATAGACACATCTAGATGTGTATAAAGAGATATATAAGGACTGTCTCTTATACACATCTAGATGTGTATAAGAGACAGTTGGTCATTCTAATCTAAGAATTTAAATAAAATTAACTACTAACTCAATCCCTAGATTCTAATTTTTGGTAAAAATCTTCAAAAGCCCTGTCCTTCGCTTCACTTACAACCTTTTTTACCTCCTTTTTAGCAAGCTTATATTTTTCAATATTTTTGTCACTTTTACAACTATATAGGGCTTTATAGTTAGTCCTCTTAACTTTAATTTTATCTTGAACACCTTCACCCCACCACCAAGATTTCTATATTGTTCATGGGGGCATAACCTATTAACTCTCCAAGTATCTTCTTAGCCACTGTTCTCACTTTAGTTGTCATGTCATTCCATAAAGTGTCAGATTCTCCTTGTAAGTCCCAAATTCTTTGCCTAACAAATCTTCCTTAAAAATTTCTTCTTTTTCTTTCTTGAAATTCCTTTACTGAATTCTAGGTGATCTAGGTAGGTTCTTTACCTTAATGTGCTGTTTAAGTCTCAAGTCCACCACCAAAAGTCTATGTTGTGAGATTAAACTTTATCCAGGTATGATTTTACAATATTTACAAACCTTCTATCTCTCTTTCTTGTGAGGAGAAAGTCAATCTGTGACTTTGTTGAATCACTTTTAAAGATAACTAAATGTTTTTCTCTCTTCTTGAAAAAAGTATTGATAATGCAAAATTCGAATGCCATTCCAAACTCCGAGATTGATTTTCCTTCTTCATTTCTTCCCCCATAATCATATCCAGCATGCACTTCTTCATAATCCTCATGGATATCTCTTCCCATATGTCCATTTAGATCATCTCTTATAAAAATTTTCTCACCTTGGGGACACTACCTATCATCTCATCTAAATCCTCCCAAAACTTAACCTTAATGGACTCATTTAGACCTACTTGAGGTGCATAAATACTAAAAATATTAATAGTTTCACGTCCTAAAATTAGTTTAAGAGACATAATCCTATCTCCTTTCCTTGTCACCTGCACTACATCATTCTTCATCGACCTATTTATAATAATACCAACCTCATTTCTAGTCCTGTTTACTCCTGAGTACCTCCATTTTTAAAAATAAATTTACTTTAGTTATGAATTAGAAATAATAAACTATTGAAGAGTTTGTCACAATATTTATAACATATTGTTTGAAATATGAAAATATTTAGAAAAAAGATGCATACCTGGTTCGATTTGGTTTATCTCGATTTCTAATCTTGGAAACCAAACCAACAATAGTCGGTTTTGGTGCAATTTATCTTTTTAAAATCATTTATTATTAGCTTGTTTTATTTTGGTTTGGTCAATTTTAAAAGATCTTGAACAACCCTATTTTCCACATGAAGTTAATTCGGTTAGTTGTAATAATAATCTCATGTCAAAAAATCAACCAAACACAAGATGACATTGGATACATGAACCAAACAGATCCTTATAACTTCTTAGTTAGTGGATCGACTAATAGGAAAAGACACTGCAATTTTATTTTTGAAAGTAAAATTGCTTCCTTGTATCTGCATTAACATCTCTTTGGTATATGGTACTTAAAATGTCTCAAGTGACACATGATATCATGCAAAATGATTGTGTAATGCAAGGAAATGAAAAAAAAAAAGTTAATTAATGATATACTTGGGAAAAGACTCAAGTACAAGAACCCAATTATTTAATTGGTCGAACCAGTATTCGTTGCTTGTTCTTATTTAAACCTGAAAAATAGGAAATTTTTAATAAAAACGATGGAATATATAAGAAATTAATTTTTCAATTTAAATACATAAACATTTTGCATGATATTCAAAGGAGTTAAATTCACTTTGGCTCCTAAACTTGTCCCTATTTACCACATTGTACACCGAACTAATTTTTGATCACTTTGTCGCCTAAAATTTTTGTTTCTTGACAATTCAAGAGCAAATTTTGTCTCTTATGAAATGTTTCTGAGTGTATTGCACACATTTATATTGTATTTAACATAATATTTTGAGAGCGTACTCAGCAAGTTCCTTCCGCGGGTGTAGCAAAGATAAGCGTCGCGAATGGCATACTTGATCTCTTCATTTGTAAATTAAATTGCACCCCAATCAGGAGAAACTCCATTCTGATATGCAGATAATGCTTTTTCTATAAATCCAAATTCAGTTTTAGTCCCCCACTTTGCCAAGAAACTACTTCTTTCCAGGGCTGCATTCATTATTCTAATTTCTATGCTTCCAGTTGCCAAAATCAGGCTGGCCGCATATATATATATACACACATACTAGTTTCTATCTTGCGGGATGGGCAAGATTGTTGCATTACTTGTCTAAATTATATCATAAAATATAAAGATAAAGTTTTATAAAACTAAATATAATTGTATTTTTAAGTTAAACGTACTTCTATTACAGCTATTTATACAAGTTAAACATACTTATATTTACAACCTTGAGTCATTATGACATTTTTATGATGATTTGTTCTAAAATTCAATAATTGTCCCAAGAAAAATGAAAAGAAAAACCCAACAAATTACAATTTCGTCATCTCCTTTGTTTTTTCTATGAGTTGACCAATTAGTAATTGTTGATTCCCCGTCATCTTTTACTTATATTTTCTCTTTCTCTTTTATATTTCCTCGAGTTTGTTCTTTATATTTAATCTTTACTATTTTCATAATATTACAAAAATATGTATATATATATGAAAAGTAAAATTTCAATATTTAATTAAAAGACAATACATAAAGATGCAACATAAGTGAAATATAAACAATAAATACGAGGAGCAAAATCTCAACATTTAATTTATAGATAGTTAGCAAATACAATTAACTGACTAACTATTTAATTAAGAATGTAGAGAGATTGTTAAATCTTTAATCAATTTCTAGATCTTGAAGGCACGAGATGAGCTATTTTTTAGAGTAATGAAAAACAAATGTGAATAAATGAGACTGTTGAATAGTTAGAGAATTGAAAAGATAAAGAAAAATTATGTAGAGAGATGTAAAAAAGAATATGAAACATTTAATCAAAAGATAATGCATAAAGATGCAACATAAATGAAATACAAACAACAAATACGAGAAGCAAAATCTCAATAATTAATTTATAGTTAATTATCGAATACAATCAATTGACCAACTATTTAATTAAGAATGTAGAGAGATTGTTAAATCTTTAGTTAGTTTCTAGATCGAGAATGCACGAGATAAACTATTTTTTAGAGTAATGAAAAACAAATGTGAATAAATGAGGCTATTGAATAGTTAGAAAATTGAAAAGACAAATAAAAATAGTACAATCAAAATTTATACACTGGAACTAAAAGGATTGAAATTCTAATACTACTCTAAACCAATCACCAAACCAAAAGTCAAACATCCAACTCCTTATCTATAGAGTAGGAGATAATTACAAGCATACCAAGCATTAGTCCCGAATTTAATTCATGCATTCCATCTCTTCCTGGATGTTAATTGCATCTACGGCTAGCTGATCAATACATTGAATTAGATCCTCAACTTTGCAAAACATCCAAAGTAATTAATTACTAATTATATAATGAATGAAGTCAAGTGTTGTGCGCATGCATGTTTGGATAACTCGTGGCGTTTCAAATCCGGTCGACAGCAGTATTTGGATTAGCGACCCCTGAGGTAACTGACCTGCTGAGGTCCCTTTAAATGTACATAAATTCATAGTCTGTGTAAACGAAGGATCGGTTATATGTAAACAACTGCACACTACTTGTATCGGCCCCTAATTCTTCAGATTTCTAGTCAACCAACTCAAACACTTTCATTCAATAATACTCATAATAATTCCAATTTGAAACAAAAAAATGCCATTTTTGTCTAAATCAAACAAAAATCGTTAAATTTGACATCAGTTTAGGGACTTAATTACTTAAAAAATAATATTAATAAGTAAAGTGATAGTGACCCGAAAGATTAAAAAGGTAAAATAAAATTAAACCTATAACTTTTTGGACTCTTTCCTATTGTTCTAATTATTCATAGAAACAGAGACATACTTAGAAGTAGAGCATATGGTTTTTCAAGTTTAATAGAATGAAGCAATACCTCAAACATTCATTATCCATTATACATCACAAAGTAATCCATTATACATATGGTAAAAAGCAGTAGTATGTGTATTCACTCCCTTTCGACACATCCAGAGACACACCAGATTTACGTGATTCGGTCAAAAGACCTACATCCTCAAGCGAAAGCAAGCAAAATTTTACTATATGAGAAGAATACAAAAGTTTTGGAAGAGTGCTCCTAATCCCACAAAAGCACTAGTACAAAAAACACAAGAAAGGTATAAAATAAAGATAAAAAGTTTAATGATCTACATGGCCCAATAGCCTACTAAACTCTCTTATGTTTAGTGCTAGGTACATAAGGCCCAAACCCTAAGGTCTCTATTTATAAGACCAAGGCTGCACAATTCTTCTTAACATTAACCAATGTGAGACAAAGCCACATAAGAAATCTCCTCCTTGACGTATACCTACATCCACAAAAATAGCAAAACAGCAAACTTGCTCTACCTTCTCCACAAAAGGCCCAATGGGTTTAATCTCTAGCAACAAACACCAACCAAGTCCAAGCACTACTTGAACTTGTAAACCGGTAGAGACTTTGTAAACATGTCTGGAAGATTATCTTTGGTAATTGATCTTTTGAACAAGAACTTCTCCTCAACAATAGTATCCCGAACAAAGTGAAACTTCGCATTAATGTGCTTAGTCCTCTCATGATACATCTAATCTTTAGTCAAGTGAATTGTACTTTAACTATCACAATAAACTGTAGTAACACCATGATGTAGAATTACCTCGTCAAACAAACCTCTCAACCACAAGGCTTCTTTGATTGTCTCGGTCACAGTCATATATTTTGCATCTGCAGTAGACAATGCCACAACAGGTTGTATTGTAGCTTTCCAACTAACTACATAATCACCAATGCAAAATACATAATCTGTAAGTGATTTTCTTTTATCATGATTTCCGGCGTAATCAGAATCCACAAAACCAATCAAGTGTCACTATTTTTTCCAAACTCCAAACAAGTGTTTGAAGTAACTTTCAAATATCTAAGAATCCATTTCATAGCCTGCTCATGTTCTTTCCAAGACAAGACATATACTTGCTAACCACACTAACTGCTTGTGACACTAATGTCTAGATGTGTACAAACTATCGCATACATGATACTTCCGACTGCACTACTATATGGAACCCATGTCATATAACCTTCTTTCTCATCTGATTGTGGTGATTGAGCAACTGAAAGTAGAAAATGACTTGCAAGAGGAGTACTCATAGGTTTAGCATCTTTTATGCTAAACTTCTCCAAAACTTTCTCAAGATAATGCTTTTGGGTCAGGAACAATTTCATAGCTCCTCAGTCTCTCTTGATATCCATGCCAAGAATCTTCTTAGCTGCTCCCAAATCTTTCATTTAAAATTAGCTACTCAAATGCATCTTCAAAGTGTGAATTTCTACAAAACTCTTGGCAGCAATGAGCATGTCATCAACATAGAGTGTGTAATAAATGAAAGAATCATCATTTAATTTCCAAAATAGACACAATTGTCATATATGCTCCTTGAATAACAATGACCCAATATAAAGGAATCAAATCTCTTATACAACTTCTTGGAAATTGTTTCAAACCATACAAGGATTTCTTCAACAAGCAAACATGGTATTTTTTCCCTTCAATTTCAAATCCCTGAGCTTGCCTCATATAAATTTGTTTTTTCACCTGTGTTTAACAATAGGTGAAAAAATATCATTGAAATCAATACCGTGTACCTAACTATAGCCCTTTGCAACCAATCATTTTTTATACCTTGTATTTTCAGCCCCTGGATACCATGTTTAGCTCTTTTAACTAAATCCTAGTATGTGTATCCAATTTCCAACCTGTCTCTTATACACATCTAGATGTGTATAAGAGACAGATACAGATGATAATACGCAAAGATGTTTGGAGTTCAGAGTTACCAGTTACAAGGAACTACTTCAAAGTAGGTGGAAGGCTCACCAATTCCATCCGTTTCTTCAACGACTAACAAATAATATGCAACTAAATTTGCATATCGCTGCGGTGGTCGAATCTTCCTTCTTGGTCTATCCTTGGCAATAAAATGCTCCTCCTCCTCTAGTTCTTTTTCAGTAGAGTCTAAAGCATGTACTGAATTTTTCTAACTGGAAGAGGCTAACTGAGAATGACCAGAACTACCAAACTCTAACTCCACCTGCTTCTGCGTATTATCATCTGTATCTGTACCACAAGAATTAGAAGACTCATTTTTCAAAAATAACATAGAGAGTTCATCAAATTTAACATATCTAGGAATTACAAATTTTGGGGATTTGAGATTAGGACACCATAATCTATAGTCTTGCACTCCAGAAGTATAACCAAGCAAAATACACTTTTTAGCTCTAAACTCTAATTTCTCATCATTCACATGCATATATGCTGGATACCCAAAAACTTTTAAATCAAAGTAATTAGCAGGAGTACCTGACCAAACTTCCTTAAGAGTTTTGAAATCAATAGCTGCAAAAGGAGCTCGGTTGACAATATGACAAGTTGTAGAAGTCGCCTCTACCCAAAAGCCTTTATCAACCCTGCATTAAAGATCATACAATGGACTCTTTCCAAAATAGTCCTGTTCATATGTTCGGCTCAGACACCATTTTGCTGAGGCATCATCCTAATTTTATGGAGCTGAACAATTCCTTCATTTTTGCAAAATTCATCAAATTCGCCTTTACAAAATTCCATGGCATTTTCTTAACTTCTAAATGATGAATCATTTACTTGTCTGCATTTCTCAATCAAAACTTTCCATTGTTTGAAAGTTAAGTAAACATCATTTTTATGTTTCAAAAATAAACCCAAACTTTTGTTGAATACTCATCAATGACAGTCAACATATATCTTGTACCACCCTTAGATGGAACACGAGCTGGCCCCCAAAGATCAAAATGTATATAATCTAAAGTGCTTTTTGTCCTGTGGTTTACTGGTGAACTGAAGCTGACTTTTTTCTACTTCCTAAAGATATAATGTTCATAAAAATCCATCGCCCCGGTATTCTGCCCAGATGTATATAAGAGACAGGTGGAAGCTGTGCTCAGATTAAGAGACACCTGTCTCTTGTAGGTCTTCTGACCGAATCACGTAGCTCTGTACAAGCAAAGATGTGTCTAATCTAACAGCTCTGTATCATTATCTTTACTTTTCAACCTAAAGCATTCAGATATAATGTGCCCCTTTTTACGATAATAATTACATACCAAATTTTTATGTCAGAATTTATATCTAGATTTTGATTTACTACTATCAAAGTTTCTCTTTTCAGATATATCCCTGGCAGCCAAGCCTTTAGGTTGATTTTTACCAATTTCCCCGATTATATCCCTATCAATTGGCTCCGTAGATTTTAAAGCCTTTTTGTTGTTATGTTCCCTGACCTATCATTTAAATAAATTCTGGTGTGTCTCTTTTATTTTAAAGAAACAATCTCGTATCGTGAGAGTACATCTGTCTCGATCCTTATCATCAATTTTCACATTTGGACAATATAGATGCTGTACTTATACACACCTAGATGTGTGGCATTGAGACTGCCTGTCTCTTATACCTTCAGTCATCTGAATGTGTAAAGGGACTGTTTCAAATTGAACTAATTCTCAATTGTTTTCTTCATACACAAAGTTTTCAATTTATCCCACATGCCTTTAGCTGTCGTTTCAGTAGTGACCTCCCTTAAAATCTCATCAGAGAGATTTAGGATAATACTTGATCTGGCCTTTTTATCAAGGTCCTCAAATCCTCCATCGACATCTTCTTTGGCTTTTTCTCTACTCCACGAAGCGCTATGTCCACACCATCTTGGATCAGAATAGCCTCCATCTTGAACTGCCACATCTCGAAGTTGACACTCCAGTCAAATTTCTCCACATGGGTCTTTGTTATCGTTATAATGCCTCAAAAATTTCTTGGAAGTTCTGATACCAGTTTGTTTGGGGGATCCCAAGAAATTAACAAAAGCTCGAGACAAATCCGAAACAAACAATAACAAAATAAAAGAGAAAATAAAAGAGACACACTAGATTTACGTGATTTAGTTAAAAGACCTACGTCAACGGGTAAAGGCGAACAAAATTTTACTATATGAGAAGAATACAAAAGCTCTAGGAGAGTGCTCCTAAGCCGACAAAAGCACATGAAGTACAAAAAACACAACAAAGGCCAAAATAAAGATAAAAGGTTTAATGACCAATAAGGCCCAATAGTCCACTAAACTCTCTTATGTTTTGTACTTGGTACATAAGCCCAAAGTCTAAGGTTTCTATTTATAAGATCAAGGCTACACAATTCTTCAGAACATTAACCAATGTGGAACAAAGCCACATAACACCTTATACTTATCTTTTAGGCATATTGTACCCTAAAATTTCAAATTTTCCCATTTCAGTTTAATTTTTAACATTGTTGTTAAAGTTAACGGATGTTCCAATCGTGCACATGTACAAAAAGTGGAATATTTGTTAAACTTTTTAACATTATTAAAAATTAGACAAAATTACACAAATCTAAGAGTTAAGGGTACGACAACTCCAAATTTAGAATTAGGGATGCAAATTGAGATTTGATCATAAGTTAGGGGCTGCAAAATGGAATTAGTCATGACTACTTCTCTTGTTTCAATACGCCTCTAAACAAGTGCATGAAGGCTATGCACTTACTTAAACAGTATTAAAAATTAGATTGAAATGGGATAAATGAGAGTTTAGGATACAATATGTCTAAATAATAAATATATGGTGCAAAGTGAGAATCGAATATAAGTTGAGAGTGCAAAGTGGAGTAAGGGCTTATTCTTTAACCTTGAGCATGGATTTGGTAGGAAAAAAACTTGGTTTTGATAATATTCTGGACCACTTTAGTATAACAAAGGATACAAATTTTGCTCAAAATAATTCAAACTGAATTAAAATTTACAATATTGTGATCTCTGAAAACTCTCTATGTTATTTTTGAAAAAGTGAGTTTTCTAAATATTTAGAATATCAAATTTTGAGAGCATTATTTGAATATATTTGCAAACCAATTGTTGATAAGAAAAGCCAAAAAGAAGATAGAATTAATTGCAGCATGATTATTCAATTAGCAATCCAATATACCAAGCATTACTCAAAACTGGAAAAAAGAACAAAATCAGAAAGACAAGCTTTTGTTATTACATAAATTTTACTTTATACATCCACAGTATCACACCACATGACATAATAAACTTCCCAAAGGGAAAATTATTAATTTCCCATTACGGGCTTACTCATGCATAATGATTAATTTTGTGGCTATGATTCATTTTGAAGTTATATTTCAAATTCGAGGCCAATATTTAAACAAAATATAGGCCAAACAACATTCAAAATGTAGGGGCTATCTTCAAAATGAATCATAGCAAGACAATATTGTTCAGAGTGTACGCAACACCCTCTTTCCAATGTTGTGGAAAATATAAACGTCACGAATTGCATACTTGACCTTGGCATTTGAGAAACAGTAGGCACCCCAATCAGGGCAGTCTCTGAACTGATATGTTTCTTCTCTAAATTAAAATTTAGTTTTAGTTGCCTGCTCAACTAAGCTACCACAGCTTTGGAAGGCTGGATTTTTTAGAACTTGAGCCGCAAAGTCATCAATTTCAACTCCCGTTTTCAACACCAAATGGCTCTTATGCTGTTCATTATCATAAGGAAACTTAATAAGCAGGGGCGTAGCTATAATCGGACATCAGTGGAGGCAAATTTATCACTAATTAAATGTAAATATATACAAGTATTTTAATCATAAAATAGTCAATTACACAATTTTAATGAAAAAAAAAAACACTTATATATAATCTTTCTACAATTGTTCCCTACATGTTCTCATATTCTGATATCGATTCATAACTTTCTCGTTGTCAACTTTTTCAAGTAGCTTTTCTCAATGTATGAAACCAAACAGTCACTCATCCAAGAATCTCCCATTCAATTGTACAAATGATTTTTCACTATATTCATTGCTGAAAATGCTTTTTCCACTGTCGCTGTAGTAATAGGAAGAAACAATGCCAATTTTAAGAGGATATACACGATCTTTTTTTGTTTCTACACCAACTTTTGAGAAAGATCACCCATTCTAATTAACTTAGAAAATCGGCTATTAGATCTAATATCAGCTATGTATGTATCAAGCTCATAGTCAAGCTTCGCAAGAAGGTCCACAGTGGAAAACTCATTAGGATAAAATTCAGCAAGACAAATCAATTTTTTCTTGTCATATGCCGAAAAAGAATTATTTGGACTTATGCATGCCATGCAAATAAGCAATTCCATATTCACTTCATTGAATCGATGGTTAAGTTCTTGAAGTCGCATATCTATCACAGAGTAAAATAATTTAACTTGATAATGATGAAGGTTTGAAAATTGTTCAATATTTTGTCATGATCTCATTCTCGTGTTGATACAAGTTTGGATCCATCTTTTGAATACCTATCTCATGCTTTCTACAAAAGAACAAACTTCATCAAGTAAAGAATCCTATCCATTTTCTCTTGTAGCTTGTAGTTTTTCTTTAGAAATTGTAACTAAAGCCATTGCATTCACAATATCTTGATCCTTTTTTTGCAATGCTTCTGATAGTGCATTGATAATCCCCATAATACTTTTCAACAAATGTGTAGGAATACGAATTCAAATGATTGCAAGGAATCATAAAAATGCATATGCTTGGCCTCTTTGATTTGCTGCACCATCATCTTCAATTATCTCAAGAACATTAATCACATAATCAAACATAAGAATTCATTTTAACAATGAGCGAAAATGTGAACCCCAACGGGTATCACCTGCTCTTTGAAGGCTTGTTTCTTGATGTAAACCATCCTTCGGTACGAGTTCTCCACTTTGTAGATCCACAACAACTTGCTCCAATCGCTTTTCTTTAAGAATATCCTTTCTTTATTATCCTAAATCTCTCTGATGAGATTTTAAGCTAGTAGTGTTACTGAAAGAACATAAGCAAGTTTCTTCTTCTTTGCAACACATTATCTCATTGCTTTCTTAAGTAAGGAAGCAGTAGTATCACTTACATGAAGAATGCCAAGAAATCGCTCTATTACACATCCTTTTACATCCACATACCGTAAAACTATTGCCATTTGCTCTTTCTTTGATACATCGCTAGGCTCATCCCCTAGTATAGCAAACAATTCATCTCCAAGTTCATCAATAGTAGCATTGGTAGTTTCATTTGCTAAGGCATTTGTTATGTCCTTTTGATTATCGGGAGATGTAAGCTTAAGATTTCTAGGAGCATTTTTCAAAACCACTTTTTTGATATCTTCATTATGATCAGCCAGAAAATGTAAGAGTTGAAGAAATTGCCTTGATTTTTGAAGTCTTGGACTCGTTATGCCCACGAAAAGCTAATCCTTGATGTAGAAGGTATCGAGCACAATCAATTGAAGCCAATAAACGAGTTTGATACTCTTTTTTAACTTGATCAGATTGTTTATTCAAAAAAACTTCAATATGTTGATTTTGATTATGTAAATTTTAACCTTTCCTCCGAGCTAGATTATGAGCACTATTTAAATCACCAACACGAGTCTTAAATCTATCCTTCTTTTTCCAACTTTTAAATCCTTCACTAGAAAAAGCAACACCACTTGATTGCTCCCCAATTTATAGCCTAAATAGGTAACAATACAAGCAAAAAGAAACATCATTTTCTATGCTATATTCTAACCAGTCATATTCGTTAAACCATTCTCGTACAAATCGACGTGGAAGTTTTCCAAACATTGTTTGGGAAAAATCATGTTCAAGAGGTTGACACGGTCTTTTTTATAGATAATATCATCGAATTTTATCACGAATATTAGAATGATAATCAACAATTTTATCCTTAGTCCAACGAAGTTAAAATTTAAACTTATACAAATTTTAATTTAAAACATACAATTTCATACTTTAAAACAGTAGCAATAACTTCTAAATTCAGTGAATAAATTAAAACCAGTATATGAAACAAAACAAAAATAAAATATGTCATTTATTTATGAGTTGGAATAGTATGCACGTCTCTTATGTACATCTAGATGTGTATAAGAGACAGGCCCCTAGATGTGTATATGAGACAGATATTTTGCAACTTCTGACAATTTAATAATACTTACTTGGTTATTGTAGAGAAAATATTTACCACGTTGTGTTGAATTTAGTTGACTTATCTTCTTCCCAAAAAGGTGTGACTTTAACTTTTTTTCCCCAAAGAACTTTTTTATGTTTGTGTTTGGTAAGATTAGGGACAAAAAAAAAAAAAGTAGTAATTTGTAGGTAGTGAACCTAAAAGGATTATATATATATATATTAGAACATCAAGAGTTACTAGAAAAGAGATCAAGGCTTTTTTCATGTGTAAATTCTTAACAAAATCTAGACTTATAAATATAAATAAATATTTATTAGACTGCATAGGACATTTAAAAGGCATAACTAATTAGTTAAAAAATTAACAAAGCAAGCCAAAATTTGCTTACCCCAAAATAAAAAATTTCTTTGAAAACTTCAATTCTTTAGTTACAAGTTATTAATATTATACTTACATTAAATAACATAGATATGTTTCTTAGAATGTGAACATGCCATTTCAACCAACTTTTAGCTAAAATATCGATTTACAAATGATTATCAACCCAAAAATTGATTGGAATTAGGTATTCAATGAAAGAAAAAAAATATATAATTTTTGTCCTCAATATTTGGTAGAGGAGTCAAAGTAGTCCTTGAAAGTTCACTGAAAACAAATATAGTCCCTAATATTTCCATTTTCAGGTAACAAAGGACAACTTACAACAATTGAAATAGCAGCTAACAGTCAAAATCAAATTGCAGTCAGTCAAATATTTGACTTTGCATTTCTGGTCCCTAAAGTTTGCATTTTGATAGATGTTAATTTTTAAATATATAATTATATTTAAGATTTAGGATACAATAATTTGAAAGTTAAATTAAATATATGCCAGAGGTATACTAGATTCCAAATAAACAATAATATGGAAAAATTGTTAAACCTTATTTTTATCGTATATACCACCTAATACATAAAAATTTAAGATAATGAATTTATTTAGTGATAAAAATACTTATTAATATTGTGAAACTTAAATAGATTTTTTTTTTCAAAATTCCCAACAAAACTCTCTTAAAGCACTTCACATTGATGTAGCTATTTTTTTTTACCTAAAATATGTCTTGTTATTAGTTTAATTCCAATTGATGAATAATTCACATATAACAAATAAAAAAACCATTAATAAAATAGAGGAAATTCTATTTGCATAGTGTAACTTTAATTGTGACAACTATTACATAAATTCTTACATGACTAGTGGATATGATAAGAGAAATGTTGTACATAGGGTTTGCATATGCAATAACTAATAATGTATCAATTTAAACAGATTTAATAATGTGAAGTGTTTTTTAGGAATTTTTGAAAAAGAATAATTTTTTTGGCATTTTATTCTCTTTCTTTCTTATTAAAAAAATAACATTAATTTCACCAATAAGATCTTAGAGTATTGCATTTAATGTACATGCACATTGATAATTCTAATAAATAGATCAAACACGTTTAGTAAAATTGATTTTATTTAGGAGCTAATTGATAATATATATATATATATATATTTCGATACTAAAATTTTATTAGATGATCAACATTATTTATGCAGTTAATATCGCTTAAATTCTAACAAAATGTCAATCAATTATTTAATTGCTATAATAATTGAAAATATGCTAGAATACATAACCAATTGATTGCACATAGTTCAGAGAATACCTGTTCATGGGTTAGGTGGATATTTCAGGTTTGATTTTGCAGGGTTTTGGGTTGAGAAATTAAAATCTAACTCATTCCAATTAATATAGAAACTTAAGTAAACCCAACCCAGGTCGATACTCGAGTTACTCGGGTTTTCGGGTATATTTGGGTTAAAATCCCAAAAAACTTAAAACAAAAGACAAAAATTATTATTATAAGAGCATCCATTATAAAATATGCTTTTTGTCAAAAAAAAAATGAAGGGTAAATTACAAAGATTCCCGTTATGGTTTGGCTAATATTTAGTTTGCACCCCTATGTTTCGCAAACCACAAGTAAGTTCATTATGGATTTACAAAACATAGGGGTGTAACTCCGGGACAGAACTAGAATTTCATTTCAGTTGGGCCACCATTAAATGAAAGGAATTAATATTAAATTCTATATCTCTATTAGGGACACTTTTTTAAATTATCTGAAAAGACAATTACATCCCTATGTTTTGTATTCCTATCGTAGACATTTTATTTTTTTAGTTGTCATTATATAAATATCTAGTATCTTTGTCTTCTCATAGTATAAAAATTTAATGATGTCATTAATAAATAATGAGACTACCATTATTAACTTCACAAATAATTTTACATAAGGAATTTTGATATTTTTCTAAAGATTAGTTGTAACAATGTTTTAACATTGCGTATTTGGAAATGCACAGGTATTTAAAAAATAATATCATAAAAATATGATAATAAAATTTCATTCATAAACATATTGTTTTTAGACATCTTGTTCTCTTCAATGTCCAAATTTAATCTGATGAAAATTTTGAACAAGAAAGTCCACTAATGGACCAAAAATCTTTAAAGCAATGCATTTATAGTCATAAAAGTCTAATCACATTTTTATTTATTTTATTAACAATTAGTAACAAATTATTATAATCATCTATGTGTACATATATTTTTCTTATAAATTTAGTGAGGGCACAAACAAATTTTTTACATAAGTTCATGACTAAAAAAGATATTTTTCATGGTCTGGTAGGGGCACCTGCCCCACTAGACCTTATGTATATCCACATAATTCATGGCGCAAGAGAGGCAACTAGAGGTTGGCTAAGAGACTTATACAACATCTTTATCCATTAATAATAAAGATTGTGGGATAAGAGACAGGAACATACACACAAATTTTTCAATTATTTAGTGGACATCAGAAATATTGAGGAAAATTTGTGTGTATGTTCTGTGTTTACAATTGTACAAGACAAGTAAATATATAAACTAGAATACATTGTAACTAAGGAAAGTCTTGCTAATTAATATCAAAGATTAAGGAATCAAATATATACTTAACATATCTAGACACCTAAATATATGCTTTACATATATACATTAACATCTTCCCTCAAACTCAAAGTAGTTTAGCGCAGACCAACTTGAATTTGGAAACAAAATGAAGGAAACGTCCATGAATATGTACCTTGGTAAAGATATTACAGTTTGAACAGAAGGTGAAGTTGAGAGAAGTTTGACTGTCTCTTTCAAAATGTGGTACCACATAAAACAATAATTAGTTTTAACATGCTTGGTTGGCTCATGAAAAACATCATTATGAGCAATTTGGATAACACTTCGATTGTCAACATGGAGAATAGTGGGTGCGATTCATGTGAAATGCCCATATCAGGCCCTATTGAAGAGAAATCCAAATTGGCAGCTAAATAAGCTCTTAAGTGGCATCAGCAATGACATGATATTTGGTCTTAGTACTAGAGCAAGATACAACACTTTACTTCTTACTACATGACGTATAAGAGAGTCACTTAAAAGGAAACAGAAACCTATGGTGGAACGCCTCAGTAGGATCTGCTACCCAATCAACATCACAATAGGCATGTAGTACAAGAGAAGACCATGATACAAAGTGCCTCTAATATAGCGTAGGATACAAAGAATAGCTATGAAGTGAGATCCTGGGACTAGCCATAAACTAATTGACGATATGAACAACAAAAGCAATATATAGACGAGTAACAGTAAGGTATACCAAGCTAACAACCAACTATCAATGAAGGGTTGGATGAGGAAGATATTAACCATTATCAGGAGTAAGATGAGCATTGGTATTAATAGGAGTAGATGCAATCTTACTATCAGTTAACCTAACATCTCATACGAGAAAAAAGATCAGATGCATACTTGGACTGTGTAAGATAGTAACCATTAGATGTAAAAGATATCTCGAGACCTAAAAAGTAATTAAGAAACCAAGATCTTTCATCTCGAACTGAAGATTCAAATATTGCTTGATTTTAGTAATACTAGTGAGATAATCTTTAGTGATGATCATATCATCAACATATAGAAGTCTTTAGTGATGATCATATCATCAACATATAGAAGCAGAAGAATGATACCTTGATCAGAACACCGAACAAATAGAGCAGAATAATAAAGACTGGATTTGAAACCAAATTGTTCAACTGCACAACTGAATTAAGAGAACCAAGATCTTGGAGTTTGTTTGAGACCATAGAGAGCCTTGAGAAGTTTACAAACCTTTCTAGAGTCACTAGTATATCTTGGCGGTAGGTATATATAGATTTCTTCTAAAAGATCAACATTGAGAAAGTCATTCTTCACATGTATTTGAAACAACTCATTATGTTGCATTGCAGCAAACGGTAACAAACTTTTATCAGAGGTAAGCCAAGTAATGGGTGTAAAAGTTTCCTCATAGTTAATACCATATTCCTACGTAAAACCCCTGGCTATAAGATAGGTTTAGTAATGGTCCACACTACTATCTGAGCATGTTTTAATTTTGTAAACCCGTTTGCAGTTGACAAGAGATTTATTTGGAAGAAGATCAACCAAGTCCCATGTGTGAATTTTCTCAAGGACCTGCAACTCATCAGACATAGCTTGTTGCCACACATTATTAAGACTAGGTTCTTTGTAGGATGTACGTGCATGCAAGAAAAGAACAATGGAGAAACAATGAAAATCACAAAAATGAATAGAAGGTTCCCTTACCCTAATAGACCGACGAGAAGGCAGAGATGATGCAGTAGAGAATTCAAGAAGAATGGCTGACTCAAGAGGAGTGCCTGTGCTAGGGCATAAGCTGGATGTTATCCTTAGAGAAAGTATGATGGTAGTCATTGGAGATAAATACCTCATGAGGCAACTAAGGTAGAATAATTTGGAACAAGGACGGTGTCTATAAGAAGATCTGAGTGTCAGATAGGCAAAAAAGGGTGGTCAGAAACACTTTGGATGTGCAAAAGAGACTTCTACAACCATATGAACATACCAAATTGGAACCTCGAGCTAGGTTGACCGAAACTCGTAACCATTTCTGTAAGAGATTATAACAATATCTAAATGTGTATGACTCAATATAATAGCTGATAAAACAACACAACCTAGCTCGAGGTTCCAATTTGGTATGTTCATATGGTTGTAGAAGAATAAAACAAGCACATCCAAATACTTTTTGAGAATCCTATAGTATGGAGGAGAGCCATATAACATACACATAAGGAGATTGGTTATTGGTAATGGAGGAACAATTATATTGAATAGGATTAATATGTAAGGGCAGGTTTACCCCAAAAACACTCTTGACAAGATAAAGAAAGTAAGAGAGTACAAGTTATGTCAAGAATGTATTGGTGTTTACACTCAGCACGACCAATTTGTATACACATGGGAAGTACCTAGACCAGAAAGTTGAAAAATGGTGCCAACTTGGCAAAGAAAATTAAAAGGAGATGTTTCTTTATATTTATGGCATTATAGAGTTTAAAGAAACACTGATAGGACCTGAAAATTGAGTTTTACCACTATAGCAAAATCTTGATGTCTGGAGGTATACACAAATTCATTTTTTATGAGAAAAATCCAGGTAAATCGTGTAACATCATCTACAAAGATAATAAAATACTTAGAACCACCCATAATAGATGTTGGAGAAGTACCCCGCATATCTGAGTATATTAAATCAAATGGTGCAGTTGAAACAGATTCACTGAGAAGAAATGGAAGGGCATGATTTGTAGCAAGTTAACAATACCCACAGTCAACCGAATCATTTTTCATAGATCGCAACTGATCATTAGAAAATAATGATTTAACGTGACCTAAAGATACATGACCTAGTTGGGAGTGCCAGAGACTTAAAGAAAGAATACGAGATGTAAAAGTTGTAGATTGCACCTAAGAAGTTGATAGAAGTTTGAGGTTATCTAACTAAATAAGACGCTCAACTTTACGACCCATTCCGAGAAGTGTCCAGTCTTACGGTCCTATAAATGATAACCAGTAATAGAGAAAGAAACATCAATGCCAAGTTCAACTAATTGCCCAATACAAACAAGATTTGAAGTCAATGTTGGAACATGAAAGGATTCTAGCAGACAGATAGAAGACATAGATATAGTGTCCATGTGGTTAACAAACATGAGAGATCCATCAACTGTTTGAATATACGCTGTGTGTGAAAGCGTTGTTTAAAAGAAAAATAGTAGAATTAGATATCATGTGATTAGAACATACAAAATCAAGGTACTAACTAAAACTTGATATAATAGAACTTCCATTACTATAAGATAGAAGGAGCTTAGAGAGTACCTATTTGATGGCCAGATAGAGATTATCGGGAATTGTTGGAGTTTGAGGAGATATATGATCGACTATGGAACTAGAGATAGTCATTAGCGATCCCGACTAACAATAATAAAGAAAACTAGATTTCTTTTAAACAACGCTTTCACACACACCTTAGATTCTGATTTTGAGAAAACAGAGCTTACAGTTGAATTCAGAAGGCTAAAAACAGTAACGAAGTGAACCAGAACGAGAGAAAATTGGGTAAAATTAAGCAAAACTGGATGAAAAGAACACAAACTAGAAATTGTACCAGACAAACCAAGATTGAACCAAAAAGTAAGAACCCAACAAACATCTCTGAAGGAGACACGACAGAAAGGTCTACGTGGTCGATGGCTGGTAGATGACTGGAAGATGACGTGGCAGATAATTGGTGCCTATTTGACAAATGGCTATGATGTGGCAGATAATGTCGCAGCTAGCGTAATTATCTGATGATGTGGGCGAGCTAGTGCTGTTTGGATGCTAACATGTACACATGTGGCAGAGAGGAGGCAGAGTTGGTTGAAAGCATGATTTTGGTTCACACCTTTAGAACTGTTAAGAGAAGACGTGATTTTAAATCTCGACGCCTTTAATCGTCTTTAACCTATGAAGACAGACCAAACTATCAACTAGGTCGGTTAACGGGTTCTGAGCATGTTTGGGTATGTGAGAAGGTTTTTGGCCACCGAAAAATATGAAAACAGATAAGAGGAAACTTGGGAACAATTTGGAAGGCTTCTAGGATCGTGGGAGTGAGTAGAAATTGATCAAATAACTTGAGAAAACCCAAGAAACAAGGTTGGAACACCAACTGAAAATTGGAATGAGACCACCAGAAATTGACAGAAAATTGAAACGTCAGCCCTAAGATGGGGCTTTGATACCATGTTAGAAATATTGGAAAAAAATTTGTATGTATATTCTGTGTTTACAATTGTACAGGACAAACAAATTTATATATTAGAATACAATGTAACTAAGGAAAGTCTTTCCAATCAAGACTAAAGATTAATGAACCAAATATAAACTTAACATATTTCGACACCTAATTATATGCTTTACATATATATATTAGTAGTGGAAGTCTTTAATAGTTTTAGATTTGGTGATGAAGATGGATAATGCTTTTGAGATTGAAGATATTTCCTGTTGTTTTTAAATTAGTGGTTTGCTCCAATGATTTGATGACAATAAAGAAAGAAATTAATTATACAGTTGAAAATTAAATGGGCTTGGAAGGCATAATTGTAATTTTAGTAGCATCTCTAATGCCGTTTGATGGCTGTCTATTTAAATTGATTCATTTAAAGTCAATTCCAACTTCAAGGGCTTGATTGACGCAATTGATAGCTAGTTCAAAAGTGTACTGTGTTATTGGCCTTTAGTTGAAGGGATTTTACTATAATTCTCAACTCATTTCATCATAAAATCCTAAATATAATTATTTGAAAAATTAGGAATTATAATAATACAAAATCCAAATATTGGGGACCAAAAATTCAAATGTCAAAATGTTTGATTAACGATAATTTGATTTTAATTGTTAGTCACTCTTGGATTTCTATTAGTTGTCCATCTATGGCCAAAAAGCTGATTAAAAACATTAAGCCAAAATTAAAAACATTAAGGACCAAATTGGTCTTTAGTAAACTTTAAGTGACTGGTTTGGTTCCTTTCCCAAACATTGAGGATCAAAATAATATTAATCCCTTCAATAAAATTAGTACGTTTTCAAAAGGTGCATGATGAATTTAAATTGTTTTAAATGTTAGGAGCTCAACAAATTAATTCTCAAGTTTGACTCAAAAGTAGCGATAGATTTGCCCAACAACAATTATGAAGTACCTCCTCATGTGCAGGCATTGATAGCTGACTGCAAGTCTTATTCCCAAGCAATGCAAGTACGATTCCAACATTCATATGGAGAAGGAAGCCTTTGTGCCGATTTCGTAGCAGATCTTGGTGCTTAAGTCAAATACAGTGTTTAATTAACCTCTGTAAGGTTCTTTATTAGCTTTAGATGTTAGAAAGATTAGCTGGGAAAGAACTAGTTAACCTTCTTTTATTTACTACAACTATAACTTCCTTTTCTCACATGGCTCAAAAAAAAAGAAAAAAGAAAAAAGAATAAAAATGTGAGGAACGAAAGTAGTAAACTTTGAAAAGAGAGACGAATTGGTACCGTTATAAATATGGACGACAAAAAGGGGCAGAACTGCAAGTGAGTAAGGGGGGCACGTGCCCCCTCTGAACTCACCAAATTAGTTTGTTAGTACTAGCAAAATTAAGAAATTATGAAATTACCCCTAATAATTTAATTTTCAATGGAGTCATTTAGTTCAGTACTTAGGTTTTAGCCTAGAAAATTGAAATTACTCCTTTACTTTTTTTTTTTAATTCAAGATGGGCCATCTTTCCTTGTTGGTATAATTTAATCTACTCAAGAAATTATACCTCTAAAAGTGTAGTTTTAGCTGGATCAGCTACCTTTACGTATCTAATCTCCTCACGATAGCAGCAACCACATTTCCAATCGAATGGAGCGGCTATTGGAATCACCCACAACTTTTACGTTTTAAATCCTAGAGACTGTGATGGTTTCTTTAGAAGCTAGAATAATTTTAGGGAATTTTTTTTGAGTTGAGAGTTTTGAGGGAGAGAAAAATTACATTATTTTTCTCTGATTGATAGGTCTCCTTATATCAATCTATTTGAGAGAGTCCCGGTAACACAAAATTGGGAAAAAACTTTTTTTGAATCCATCTTGATAAGACCTAGTGATAATCTATTTAGTTAAGAATAATTATCACATAGATAATTATTTTAACTCAATAATTATCATCTAGAATTAGTTTGCTATCAAGATAGAGACACCAATTACTACAACTTATATAAAATTAATTAATTAACCAAATTAATTATTCATGTTGTAAGTTACATGCATGTAACCCGTGTCTACATACAACATCTCCCCACTCGTATACATTGACTTCTATGTATTTTATCCATTAATCTCTAGAATTTATCCTCGCTATCATACAGGAAATGAAACGTACGACCTAACGAGAAAAGGTACCAATGAGAGATGTTGTATTAAGTTACCAACTAACTAATATATGTAACTCTACTCAATTATCTCAAAATACCATAATTTATCCTAATAACATAGAGTTTTGCATCTTTGATCCTTCTGATGATAGAGCCATACAAATTCTCTTTTATATCTCTTTGTACTTATGGTTGTATTCAACAACTTATGTTTCTATAACCACCTGGGAAATGAGTAACAAAGTTTACGTGTAAGTTCATATACTTTTTCTTGAATACTCGTATTGATAGTTCAAAGACTGATCACTTTCCTAGACAGTCGATCTACTAGAAAGTACTATAATTACCTTTGGATAACATGGTAAAGTAGCAATACCAACCCTTCATTTCTCAACATAGATTCAAGTTCCAAAGGGTATAATAGGTTGGACAATAAGCCCATAGGGCTCACACAGTGATAAAGCAAAGATCCATTCAATCACTTCCTTTAACGGAAGTACACACAGTGTGAAAAGTATGCTATGGTGGATCTCCCACTCAAGTTGTCATGCTTTAATTTATACCATATGGAACTTCTGGACTATTTGCCTCTCAAGGCGACTGTCTTGAATCCCAAGATTCAAATCCGGCTATTAACAGGCTATATGAAGTGTAGATACCTTTATATTCGACTTTTAAGTCTTATCTTAGTACATAACTAAGGCGGCTATGATTAATTATTCTTACTCGTCTCAATAGTGACAAGGTAATCACCATGATTGGTACTTAGTGATCATTTAAGTCTCATCCCACTCGCTATCTCAGGTTGGGGCGATTTTCCATGTGAGAGAAATAATGTTTTAGTAGCTTGGAGAAAATATTCTTAGATATGCATTTTTGAGAAACAATTATGCAAGGAATCTATAGAAATAAGTACTTTGTTGCATAAATAATAAATATATAAATCAAATTTTTAATAGACCTAAACCCTTAATGTACTTACAGAAAATATCCTTAGGGATTGATTTTGTGAACGGGTCAACTAAAATATTAGTAGTGGAAACATGTTTTAACACTACTTGACCCTTCGTAATGATGCAATCATGAATTAACTGGTAGTGTGTGTCAATGTGTTTGGTTTTTCCATAATATGTAGGATCTTTTGCATAAATCATAACTACTGTGTTATCACAATCAATTTCAACATCTTTATGAAGTTGCCTTATAATTTTCAAGCTTTGCAAAAATCTCTTGAGGCAAATTGCGTCTTGTTGTTCGACATGTACATGCAACATATGCAGACCCCATCATGGATAATGACATGCACTATAGCTGTTGCTACACCATAAAATGGCTCCTCAACCAAAAATGAAAGTGTAGCTTGATGTGGACTTACATTCATCCCTATTTGTTGATTCATCTGCATAACTATATCTAACAAAATCATATTAGTGGTTCTTTCCAAATATCTAAGTATCTTTTTAACTACAACCCAATGCACAATACCAGGATTACTTTGATATCTACTAACCATGCCAACTACAAAGTAAATGTCAGGTCAAGTACACATCATATCATACATCAGACTACCAATAGCGCTTGCATCTAGGCCATGGCACTTTTGTTGTATGTTTTCTTTCTTCTTCTGTTTTAGGACATTGTTCTTTACTAAGGTATAGAACCCTTTCTATAGGGATATCTATGGGTTTAATGTCTATTATAGTAGGATTATGTATATTAAGAGACAGGGATTTTTGAGACAAACTCAAAATATCAAAATGATTTCTAAGATCTTTATCCCAAGTATATATTCTGCTTCACTCTTGGCTTTCATCTCAAAAGTGGTTGATAATCAATTTTGAGTGGTAACTATTAAATCCATATCATTTTTAGCTGGAAGAATATCATCCATAGATAATGAGCGAATGAGAAACTTATTCTCAAGTATTTTAAGGTAAACACAATGGTTCTCTTCAGTCATCATAATGCCAATTGACAAAATCGCTTCGTGAAACCGAATGTACTATTGTCTAGATGATTGTTTCAAACCATAAATAGAATGTTTTAAGTGACACACTTTGTGTTCTTGTCCTTTGACTTGTAATCCTTGAACTGGTTGATCCATATAGATCTCCTCACTTCATTCTCCATTGAGCAAAGCTATCTTCACATCTATTTGGAACAATTCTAAATCTAAATGTGTGACAATTGCCAAGATGAGTTGGATTGACACAAATTTCACCATTGGAGAAAATGACTATTTGTTGTCTATGCCTTCTTTCTAAGTGAAGCCTTTGGCTACAAAAGCAACCTTGTATTTATTGATTGATCCATTAGCCTTGTGCTTGATTTTTAAAACCTATTTGTTCTTAATAGTCTTGTGCCCATGCATGAGATTAACCAAATCCCGTACATGGTTCTTAATCTATAAAGTCTACCTCCTCTACCATTACTGCTAGCCATTTGGTTGTTGTTTAGCTAAGAATAATTATCACATAAATAATTATTTTAACTCAATAATTATCACCTATAATTAGTTGGTTTTCAAGATAGAGTCACCAATTATTAGAACTTATCTAATAATTAATTAATTAATGAAAATAATTATCATATTATATTATGTTATAAGTCATGTGGATGTAACTTGTGTTTACATATAACATTTCTCATTGAAATATGCATCAAAATGTGCATTAGTATAAAATCATGATTAACACAATAGAATCACCTAACTTAGTGAAAAAATAACTCAGAAGTCAACAATAAAGTTTCATTCCATCTTCAACTAAATAAATTATCATTTTACTTTTAAAACCCTAAATGAACAAGCAAAATAGTAAAGTACTTTTGTCAATACCATTTTATCATGATTTTAGTTGGTCAAACTTTTGAGAATACTATAACAAATTAGAGAAAATTTGTGATACACAAGTTTCAAATTAATAATGTAAATGTTATTAAATATATTGACTAATAATTTGAAAGTATTTAAATTTTGTCCCTACTGACAAGAATTTCTGCCTCCCAGCAGGCCAACAAAGTCCCATTATAGTACCTTTCGGACCGGGTCAACTGGCTGACCCAATCCACTGTCATCTCTACTCTATCCCTAATGGTAGAAATTCAAATTAGGGGCCTGTGTTCCCATTCTGTGTAAGATTTAGTATTTCTAAAAATTTATGAATTTTTTCCAATAATAATATAAACATTCAACCACTTATTGTAAATAATTTCACAATTAGCAATAATCAATGAAATTTGAAATTAACTATATCCACTGCAGTGGCCCTAATTCCTCAAAATTTTGATCGTCCAATTCAAACACAACATTCAAGAATAGGCTACAACATACTGGCAATAATTATTCTTTTTCATTTTTTTTCTTTGACTAAATCTAGTAAATATTATTTGTGTTTAGAAAAATTAGCAAATTGAGATTGTGTGAATATTTCTGATTTTATCAATGTTGGTTTTCAACGATAGATGAGTAGTCTATCAATTTACTTGAATATAAGGTAGGATATGCATCTAAGATAGGTACTCTATTAGAGAATATAAGAATGCTTATCTATAGATAAACATAATCCTATTAATAGCAATTATCTGAAATGTTAACACTTCCTTTCAAGAATTGGAGCATGAAAATTGTAAATGCCCAACTTGCCACAACAAGCTTTATAGAAGTCATTGAGTAAGTAGTGATATCTTAGTAGTTACTTAATAACCAATAGGAAGAATACATTTAGGTTGAGTGGCCCCCTTTACTAAAAATAAGGAGTCATGTTTTGCCAAATTGGAACCTCCTGTTAGTTTTTAAACAATTGTTAGGAATAATAATAAAAAAAAATTTTACCCTTTGGTGACACATCAAACCAAGCATTTTGGTGAACATATTGAGACAATAAGAAAATAACTTTTGACTGTTGCTTTGACTGATGATAACCAGATCTAAAAAATTAAGCAGTTTGAATTCTTGCTGTAAATAAGACACATCTAGATGTGTATAAGAGACAGTGATCACAAACATAACCTAATTTAAAAAATTAAATGGTTTGAATTTTCGGTGTAAACAAGACTAGATTGAGAAGTTAAACCCTATGAATTCTCTGTGAAAAAGAAAAAAAGAAAAAGGGTTGTGGGGCTAGGAGAGCTACTACATGGCATTTGAATACCTATCTACACATATACATAATCCTACTAATAATAATTATTTGAAATTCTAACGAGTTGGATTTTATGATATCCAGTGAAGACCCTCGTTTGGTTGGCAAAAATTCTTACCAGGAAAAGTAATTTTTTACTAAAATTTAAATTTTATTGTTGGTGTAGCAATTTTTAGCTTAATAGGAAAGTACACATCTAGATGTGTATAAGAGACAGATTTTGGGTTACAATCTCTAAAAAATAAAAATATAGGGAATCTTTTTATTTTTATGTATTAAGATTTTAACCCTAAAATAAGGGTAGACATTGGGTCTAGAATGATCATTCTCCTCCCATTCTACTACAATCTAGACAATATCCATTCTACTACAATTCAAATCTACCACTCTCATATTTAATATCGTCATCTTTCTCATCCTTCCTTGTCATGCTTCCCTTTTCTCAAATCATGATCCACCATAGAATTTCAACATGTGAAGAGACTTTCCAAATCTCAAGTTCGAATTTTTTTCTTTTACTTTTATTATTTTATCATATTTTTAATTTTTAATTTCTAGCCCTAATTTATTGTTATGAAAATAAATAAGTATAATATGTAACCATGTTATTATTTGATTATTTTTAATAGTTATGACAAATTTTGGCTTGATTTATTTGTTGAATGATTAAAAAATTAATTATTTTATTAGTTTGTTTGCACGTTTCAATTTGTCTTATATTAAATCAAAAATGATTCTTCAGACGTGGTTTCATGAATAAAGTTATTCTATATTATAGCTATATACAATTTATATCTTTAGTCATGATCATTGAATTATTATTATTATTTACATTTGTGAATAACTTTTTTCTTACATGACAAAATTGTTAAGATGACAAAAGATGATTTTAGTTAAGAGTCTCAATTGACTACTAAAATTGCACAGCTTGACCCAAAAAAAAAAAAAAAAATACATGTATAATAGCTGAGCTATAAGTTTTGTATTCTTTCTAGTGGTACTAGTTGTTCATAAGAATAAGGCATTACTCTATTTTACACCTTCTAACTTGTACGCGTTTCTAACTTTGTATTTATACTTTTTTTTTTGGACACATTGCGTCATGAACTCTCAAATTTATCCAATTTCAGTCTAATTTTTAACAACGTTACCAAAGTTAACGGATGCTAAGTAAGTACATACAACACGCTTGTTTAGGGGCATATTGCACCAATAGACGTTATGACTCATTTTACTTTGCACCTTCTAACTTATGATCAATTCTCGCTTTGCACCTCCTATTCAAAATTTTGGACGCATTGTATCCCTTA
Organism: Cinchona pubescens; assembly: GCA_025175665.1. NCBI lineage: Eukaryota > Viridiplantae > Streptophyta > Magnoliopsida > Gentianales > Rubiaceae > Cinchona > Cinchona pubescens. The sequence continues at coordinate 2,420,964 of JANKKI010000055.1, read as the reverse complement.
ACTCTTAAATTCATCCTACTTTGGTCAAATAATAGTATTAAAAAATTTGACGGATGTTCCACTTGAGGTGCATGATTTGTAGGGATGAATATACAAACTGAAAATCGAGTACAAGTCAAGGAGTGAAAAGTGGGATAAGTCCTAAAACAAAAGAGGAAGTAGACCATATTCAAGTCTAATAGAATGAGGCAGTACTAGGGGTGTTCATTCGATTTTATTCGACTTTTCAACTTAACTTGTTTGACTTTCGACTTGAAAATTTCGAAGTCAAAATTAAGTCATATAAATCCAAAGTCGATGAAAGTCGAGTCGTTTAATTCGACTTATTCGACCGGTAAATTGAACAAGTCAAATAAGTCAAACATTTATTCTTCTTTCATTCTATATTCTAATACCAAATTTAGTACATTATCTCACAAATTTTATATCATTTCACAAATTCAAAATATTACATAATAGAAATACAAGATAACACAAGTTCCCCAAATTCAAAACACAAGTTCGTAGACAATAAAAAAAATACATAATAAAATTATAATAACATCATTCAACAAAAGCAAGTTTCATGAGTGGTGATTGGTCAATTCTTCACAATGTTATTGACATCTTAATATATGAATGTGTATTAGTGTATATATCATAAAAATACATATTAAAATTGATTTACAAAGTCACAAATTCAAAATTACTTACCAAAATCAATTCCTATAGAAAAATCTTATTGAATAACACTTGTTATGTTATATTCTATAATATATATGAATATATATGATTACCTAATTGTATCTATACTAATAGTAAGTTAGTAATGTATTTAATATATTTATTGATAGTAAAAATGTTATACTAATAAGCTATGTAGTATAACTATATAAATATATAAATTAAACATTATGTAAAATATATTTTTATTACAGTTATAAGTTATATAAATCTGAGTATATGAACATAAGAGTATGTATGTATAGATATATTATATATAGATATTTCAATCAATACTTAAGCATATATAATTACTTAACTCTAGTATCTATATGTATTTGAAGGAAATTAGTAGTAATTCATTTAATTAGCTATTGAAACAAAAGTATTATATTAATAAATTTGTAAACTTATATTAATATATGAATAAATAAATTTTACATAATACCAACAGATATACAAAGAAAAGATATTTAAGTATTAATAAAAAATAATATTATTAGCTATTAACATATTTAATTATTTACAATTAAGAATACCATGGCTAAAATATTATTTATACAAACATACTAATATATTATTATAATTGTAGATGCACACATATATATATATATATATATATATTTGTTCGACTTATTTGACCGGTATTTAACCGGCAAAGTCGAACGACTTGTTCGACTGTAAACCACCAAACTAGTTACACATCTAGATGTGTATAAGATTGGTAGTTTGACTTAGAAGGTGATGTCAAAATCGAGTCGATAAGTTGTTTAGTTAATTTGATTTCGAATCAAAGTTAACTTAAAAGTCGAACAAATTAAGTCAAATTATTTTTTGTGACTTAACTTGACTTGACAATTTGACTCGACTAACTTTTGAATACTCTTAAGTAGTACTGCTCAAAAAAATTATAAAAAATGAAGCAGAACTGTAAATATTCATCATTCATTATACATGAGGTAAAATTGGAGTAGTCAATCTGCCTACCTTTAAGCCTGATTTTCGAGGGAAATTTGGCAGTGATTTGTAATTATTCTTCAACCTGTAGCGAGACCGTGACGAGTGCGGATTCGGCAGGAAGAAGCTAGGTTTTGATAGCATTTTGGACAAGAAGGGAAAATTTCCAGCGCCAAACAATTTTAAACTTAATCATTCAACACAATATCGACATCTGTGAAATAGCATCCGCAGCTATTATAGCAATTTGTGATAAATTAGTGGGAAAGGAAACGTGATTGAGAACAGCAAAATTTGGAGAGCATCGTTTCTAAACATAGTTGCAAACCATTTGTTGATAAGAAAAGCCAAAAAAGCTAAAATCAATAGCAAGTTGACCATTCAATTAGCAATCCAATATTCCAATAGCATTCTCTCAAAAATGGAAAAATTAACAAAACAAGAAAAAGAGACGTATCACTTATATATTATCATGCCATAGTATAGAAATACAAACTTTGTCAACATAAAAATTACAGTACTTAGTGGTTAATACATCCATAAGATCACACCCACAAGACATGATTAAATAATACTTCCCAGGCAACAAAGGCCTAATTAAAGACAAACATTTAATTTTCCATTATCAGCTTATGGCCAATCTTGTAAGAAGCATAAGCATCAATACATGCATACTCAACCTGATTGTCATTCAGAACCCTAGCCTCCCAATTACTCATGCAAACATGTTTAGGCTTCTTCATATAAAGCCCCACCACTTCCCATGCAAGATCTTTCAGCCCCGGCCGGCGAAACCTCCCGGCTGAAAGGCGCATAGCCAGAGCCTTAATATCTTCACTTCTGCTACACTCCAGCCCATACTCATTTTTAAGCTTGGCTATGTCATCAGCCACCTCAATTCCTACATAAGTAAAGTTGGGGTCTGCAAGAAAATCCTTAAGGGATTGAGGAATATCGTCCATGTAGAAAAGTTGGAGAATTAGGCACTTGTCATTGATGCAAAGTTGCAAAGTCGCTGATTTGTTGCTCATTGAGCTGATCGGATGGGGTCTCCATTCAATGTCTAATCCGACAACCGTGGGTTTGAAACAATACGGAAAGGATTTCTTGAACCCATTCATCAGTTATGGTAGCTTTGTCAGTGAGAGTTGTCTCTATGGTTTTTCCATCATAGGTGATTGAGTATTTGGAAGTGGAGGGATTGTAGGTTATGCTACTAGGATTTCTATTGTACGCATACATGGCTATTTTTTGTGATTGAATGTACTATACAAATTGCTTCGGTAGTAGAATGGGATGTTGTGTAAAGATGACGAGTGCTATTTATATGGAAAAATCTGCATGACTATTGTTGATAATCTTTTGAACATTTCCCTTGTGCTAAGAAGTCGAATAAACATAAACTCACGAGGAAATATTTACAAGAATCCTATCTTTAACCCATTTATAAATGATATCTAGCTAATTGATATAAACAAAATTTTAATATGTAATTTATATCATAAATTCTATATACGCAAGGTCTCAAACCAATTCTAATTAAATTATTTCCATATATGTAAGGTCTAAAACCTATTCTAATTAAGTTATTTCCAACTCACAAATATTTCTCCAAGGGAACTTTGGAATCTTAATTTTTGCTTCTTCTAAAGAAATTGTATGATAACACTGTATTATTACAATACAAAAGAAAACTTATAACTTTCTTGCGTTCATCGATCCACCTATCAGTTGGCATTCAATTAATTTCTGTTAGCTTTTGCTTTTACCGAAAGTAAGTGCACAGTCAATGTGACAATGGAACAATGACGATTTGACGGCAACAGGATTATGGTATCAATACGAGCATGCCTAGCTTCACTAGGCTTGAAATATTCAAATTTAAAAATTTTCCTTTTTTTTTTATGTAATTCAATTTCAGATTTCAGTTTACTTCCATCCATTAATAGTCGCTTTATTATTATCATTTTTTGTTTCATCTTTTTCCAAGTAATTAAATTTGAGAGACTACAATTAAAGAATTTAAAATGTACTACAACAGGTCCTAATAAACATGTAGAAATTAGAATTTTTGCGAAATTGCTTCAACAATTAATGTGTACAATTTGATTTGTCGGTTGAAAATAGTTTAAACATAATTATATACATTAATATACTAAATAGACAAATGGAAAAAAAAAAAAAAAAAAAAAAAACTCAGACATTACTAAAATTTTATTGTAATTAAGTCTCTGAAATTGAAAAGAAAATCAGAAATTAAAATTTATCTTCATTGATTGTGTTTTCTGAATTACACATGGTTTTCCAACCTTTTATCTATAGATGGCATCAAGTTTGATACAGATTTTCCGGGGGCAATAAAAGACAGTTTCATATTGTTGTCTGTTTAATTAACATGTATTCAATTCTTCAGGCTGAAGCAAAAGGACCTTTTCTTTGTAAAAAGGATAGAATTTGAAGTGACACATGAAATTCAGGCCTTTGCAATATGTTCTTTATGAAGTGAATGTAAACATCAAGACTCGCATCCTAGATTAAAAGCAATGAACTTGGGGCCTCCAATATAAGTAGTTCATGCTTGATGATTGCTGGTCATGCTTGCTAAAGAATGACTTTACATAACTGCTCAACGTTTTGGCTTCTCATCACAGTAATTGTTGGTTTAATTTAATGAGAAGTAGTCATCCAGAAACTATTAACGACTAGTGGAAAAAGCACATGGAGTGCTATTTTAAAAAAATATATATACACAAATTTCAAAAATAATTAAAAAAAGTAGTTAAAATGTTCAAAAAATTAAAAATAATATAGATAGTGAATATAAGTTATAGGTGGTTACCATGAAGATGAAGGTATAATATTACACATCTTCATGTGATAACATACCACCTATAATCTTTGTACTCTATACTTTCAAATTCGTCCTACTTTAATTGGGACAAAGACTGTCTAAAAAATTGCCGAAATTTTTTTGTGTATACGACAAATTTAGCAAGATGAACAATAATGTTTTCATGTGTAAAAATATATTAGATGTGGATACTTTATCACCTGGTCTTAATAAAGATCACAAAGTAGGGCAACATTTATTTGGACAATATCTTATACACATCTCCAAAATTAAAATTTCGATATAAAGTAAAAATTAAATATAAGTTGAAAGGTACAAAATAAAATTACTTTTTTATAGTATAAATTCATGTTCAAATACATTAGGACTTAGAAGACAAATTAAACATATAAAGTTTCTTTTTCCTTTATTAATAAACAGAATTTATAATAAATTTTCATCTATCCTTTAATAACTCAAACCACAATCAATGGATCATAAAAAAAAGTCTGAGCTTCACTCCCTTATCAATTGTACTACTAGTATCTTCTAAATTTTGGACCGGAAAGTTGCAATGATTTTAGCATTCCATTTTCTTTTTTCACCAAGAACGTTGCCGGAATTTTAGTTTAACCTTTTCTTTTAATCAATAAACCAAGTTTCATCAGCATTTACAAGTCATATCTAAATGTTTTCTTTAGACAGAAATTTGGGGCTCCAAAAAAAATTGGGGCAGTAAACTTTATCGCGTTGAGAGTAATCGTATTGTTTCGTAATTGTATTAGGATCAAAAAATCTCAGCCCCAAGTCTAACCCTACCCAATTCATAATCAATTCATGCTATGTTTAATCTGTTTATTGTCATTTCATACCGTGTCGTGTTCAACCTATCTAACCTATTTAGATTTCACTAACCATTTATAAATTTGTATAATTGTAGATTTAGTACAATAAATAACAAATATATATATATATATGTGTGTGTATATATATATATATATTAGTCCTTTTTCATTCTTTTTAGGTTCTAAAGCGGTAATTGGTATGTCAGCAACTGATAAAAGTATATTTACTATAATATTTATATACAATCGTATGTGATTTCATATTATGGTTTCAAATATAACTCGTATGTGTTGTGACTAACTAAATTATTCTTTCATAGAAGAGTTAAAACATAACTATTCAAGAAGTTGGGCGATGCTAGTAGCTATTGTGGATAATGAACTATTACTCTAAATAAGTGCAATAGTCACCAAAATACTTAATTGTTTGTCTGCTCATATAATAGTCGAATGAGTAAATTGTCTACTCATGTCTTACCCTAACTGATGAAACATTAATAATTTCCTTTGAGTACATCATTCATAACAATGTTGTTAAGTGCCAACATACCCTACATATTAAAGCTGCAAAACAATTTCTTTTACAATCATGGCAAGACATGTGAAATTAAAAAAAAAAGGAAAGGCATCACTTTACAAAAAATTCATGTCGATAAATTTTGTTAATATAAATTTTAAAATTAATGGCACACTTCTTTAATTTGTTCATATGGGTTTACCATGCATAATATATAAAATAGTCTTAATAGAAAAATAAAAAATAAAATAATAGGAGACTGAGCTTTGGGCTATAACTTGAATAGATGTCATAGTTGCAAAGAAATAAAGCTAAACAATGAAACTAAATGAAGGCATATAAACTTTTAAGTAAAAAATTTGTCTGAATAACTTTAAAATAGATGTAGAACAACATAAAGGAAGAGTTACGCATATATATTTAGACAATAGATTTGTCTCTCTGAACTCTTATATTGCAGTTATAGTATTATTTTGCCCAAAGTGTGGAAATCTAAAACACCCTACAACACTATCTTGCTTCCCCAAAAAACGTTAATTACAATTTACCCACTGAACTCATACTTCATTGCATTTTGTCCCCTAAACCCAAAGAATATGTAATTTACCACCTATAATACACATCTAGATGTGTATAAGAGACAGGCTGATGATGTAGATATTTGTTTCCAAAGCAAGCATGACCACAACTTTCTATTTTTTTTTCATTTTTATTCATTCCATATATTTGTTTTGCAATCGATTAAACAACTATTATCTTACTTCTTTGGTTAATTTTTCTAAGTTTGTTAATCAAAATTAAATATTACTTAACATTATCTCCAAACTCAAGCACACACATACCAACAGATGTAACGTAACGTCTATGTTACCCCCACGGTATTCTTATTAGTCTACTCACAAAATTGAGAAGCAAATATCTTTGTTCCCGGAGTTGTAAGTTGTAATCGATGGGAAAAATTCCAATCAGTTGAAGCCTTCAAGCAGTGGTGGATGTTCATTTGTTAATCTAATAGAAGAATACAAGGAAGAGGTTGTTTCTCCAATATGGAACAACCAACTATTCGACTAACTGATTTCATGATTCAATCTATCACTTCATTCAATGAACCTGTATTGATCTTTCCATAAACACATGTTTTGGTGATGGTTTTAAGAAATCCAATTTGAAAGTGAACTTTCGTAAGTGGAGAAATTGACTAAAGGATTGGAAAAGATGTATTGATCATATGAGTTGCGTTGCATGAGTCAGCCTGGAAAACTGATAGGACTTTTGATGCTATAAAGAATTCCATCAACTTGATAACCCGAAATGAACTCCTGATTTTTAGATGTTTCGAAAGATGGTATCCTAAGACAAAGACATTTGTGTTTCCTTACGGAGATGCTACTGTCACTTTGCATGATATGATGGTCTTGGGTACAAAATCTTGGTTATTGGTGAATCTATTTTCAGGTGTGTTGATAGCGAAGAGTTAGCGGTTACTGAAAAGAAACTGATTTTAGCAAGAACAAGAGTTGTGGAAAACAAAAGTTAAGAAGGTCTAAAAAAAGTCTTTGGTTGGCTAAATTCATGGACAGTGCAAACGAGATCGAGCACAAAGCATTTTTTGCATTATGGCTATCCACGGTTGTCTTTCGCGATAAATCTACTGATGATATTGTCCAAATAAATGTTATACCTAGCTATTGTAATCTATCTAGCTACACGTTCTAAAATTGATTTTGCACTAGCTATTCTAAGGCATGCTAATACATATGTTAATTTGCACTGTTGAAAAAGGCTCTTATTAGTAGTCAAAAGATATGAATTTAATGATCAATCTAGATTTTGATAAGAGACAGTAATTTATACCTCTATGTGTATAAGAGACAGGTATTCAACATTGCATCCAAATCATGTAACTCTAGAACATGGTCAACCTAGGTTTACCAAATGGAATGGCTTGAGGATGGAGGACATTGTAGATGCAAAATTAGCTATTGATGAAGCAGCTGATTACTTTCTTTAGCAGCCCTATATATGCTATTGGATATAACAACTTATTGCCTTGCTTGATATACAAAGAAAATGAATAGTGAACATTGTTTGTTTCTGACATCGATGAAGGCCTAGTACTTATCATATGCCTGAGGGTAAGTGAGCTGGTGGGATAGATTCTGATTGCATTATGTAGTACCTCTCACATCGAGTGACCGTGCAATTTCGCGTTGATCAAGATCTTCCTGGTCTTTTGACCGAGATTATTATTGTGATTGAAAGCGTAGCCAGGAAAAATTATGTTAGAACAATTAGAGAAGAGTTTACGTATATTCCATCTCGCCTCTTTGAGCCTAATGTTACAACTTGAGAAAATAATTAGGTAGATTTGGTCTATGATCTCACTTGTCGATTTTGTGATATAAATTATATGTTATGTAATATATGATATCAGTTGATGTATGCAAGATTTTATAAGATTTAATTTTGATCGCGAGATCTACAGGTGGATTCTAAAATCGGGTTTATGGTAGCATTTTCTTACAACTTGATACATGAATTTGTGGAAGAAGATTATCTAATCGGCTTGGTGGTACTAAATCCTTTTGAATCTTCTCAATAGAAATCTGGTAGTGAAGAATTTTAGTGAGAATAATTTGTTACAAAGTAAAGAAAAAAAAAGTTAATAAATCTATATATTTAATAGAACCAGCATACGCTCAAGAAAAGACAAACCATTCCTTAATAAATTTAATATACATATATCCACGAGATAAACATGCATGTATCACAATAGAAAAACATACCATAATATTAAATAATAATAATTAAGCATGAAATTTGTATAACAAACAGACAAAATAAACTTTATTGAATTTTATATGATTAGATAAAATAATCTTGAAAATTAAATTAATTATTTTTTTGGCTAACTGATGAAACAATGTTACAATATGGAAGTCATTCGAGTTGAATCCAAAACCATAATTTGACTGAATCGAAAAACCTTGCTTGTGAGGTTTCAAAACCTTGCTTGTGAGGTTTCACAACATTTTATTTATTTAAGAGACAGGTAACATATTTAAAAGACCAAGTTGTTTTATTTTCTGGACTTCAAAATGTTAATGAAAGACATCACACAAGATGTAATATGAAATTAGAGTCATATCACATATGTTGCATAAATATTGAAACCAAAAGTGGACCATTTCTCGTGCTGATTACTATTCACCCCACTTCCACTTTTAACTCACGATTTACGGGACAAAAACCAGGAAAATTATAGCTTGAAGTTCTCGAGTCGAACAAGGCCTAGTCACAAATGACTTTCGTATGCAACTGAATTTCTGGACTGTTGTGGTCTCTCCAGTTCACGATTTAACATAAAATCACGATAGCCACAAAGTATTTATTTTTATATTATTAAGGGCAATTGAGATTTAGTTTAATGAATAATGTAGGTTGAATTTGTTGCCATGATTTTATCTATGGGAAAAGTGTATTCAAAAAGAATAAATGTACTGGAAAAATGGGAGAGGTTTCCACAATACTTTGGACTTCAAAATCCAAATTGACAGATTCAGCTTCCCTCCGAGTCTCCATCCGTTTTTGATTGGCATTCAAACGTACGAATCATATAATTGATGGTAGTTTGCAATGGTAAAATAAATAAAGTTACCCGCATAAGCGACTCGTATAAAAATTCTTAGGAGGTGTTTAGCTTATGGGTATGAGGAGAAAAAATGATAATCAAGGTTAATACTATTCATAGATGTTGTTTGATTAATAATTATAAGAATCTTTTATGGAAATGAAAATGTTAGAAATGCTACTTTCATTTCTCACTTATGACTTGTTTAATTGATTAACTTATCAACATAATAAAATTCATTCTTTATTCAAACTAAACAAATAAGGGAGAATGATATAAACTCATACCGATATTAAATTTTATCATTATCATTTTGATTTTGATTCTGAATGCAAACCAAGCACTTCCTTAATATTGTGGAATTGCGGATAAATTTTAATATTTGTTGCATATATATATAATAAGCCTACTTTGAAATGGAAAAGGCCCTTAACTTATTTTTACTTGTGACTATTTTTTAGCACTTCTGTTGGAATGTTTTGCATGGATCATACTAGGTGCATTAAGTCAAATGGAATACCATACAAGAGAAACAAAATAGTCCTCTTTTTTAAAGCAAAGTAGAAATCAGGAAAAGTCCAAGAGGATTGAATGTGTACAAACTTTTTAATCGAGTAATAGGGGTGAGAATTGGTTAACCGTGAGTCAGTCGATCAAATAATTCAGTTGAAATTAATAAATGAGTCTTAATATTATTAATTTCAATTTCAAATTAAATTCGAAACAAAGTTTGAATTTATTGATCGGTTTCGAATTATTTGTGTGACTATTTTATAAGCAAAATTATAGTATTAGGTTGTAAAATCATATTATATAAAATAAATATATTTAGTTAAAAGATGAAGTAATGTTGCATGCTTTCAACCTACTTTAAAAGCATGTATCAAAGATTTTTCTTGAATCTTTTGAGTTTGAAACTCTATTCATATATTTTTCTAGAGAAGTATGTATAGGAGGGAGTCAAATACTAAAAGTGCACTAAAAAATTAGATAATTTTGAATTTAAAATTCAATTCTAATTTTGTAACCGATTTTCAATTTCAGAATTCAATCAAACCAATCAACCGACCAAATTTCGATTAACCAATTTTAAATTTTCAATTTGAAAGTGAAAACAGTTACGAATTCGATTAACCAAATTCATGCTCACCTCTATCAAGTGTGTTTCACCATGTCATAATATACTAATGACAAGTTCTTTTATTGAAAAATTAAGTTTAAGCATACAAACTTGTTGTTTTACAATTAACTTTCACTACTCCATTTTCTTTGTCCCAAAAAATTAAAAAAACTAAAGAAAATAATTCGATCCTAGAATGTCCTTAATTACCACATTTCTGATGTAAACTACTAAATACGGTAAAGCCTTTCCATTTATCACTTTCACTTAACCATTTGTTGTACTTGGAAAGAAAGAATATACTTCTGGATTTTTTTTTTTTGGAGTGGGCAGAAAAGAAATACTTTTAGGATTAGTTTGGTTCACGGACTAGATGACATAGAACATCTCATCCTTAAACAATTAATCCTGAGATAATTCATCCCTAGATGAATACTCCTTTATCGAATGTTTGATTGATATTGAATTGTATGGAATATTATATTTGGTTGGAAATCGAATTATTATTTTACTAACTAAAATAACCTAAATTTGCACTTTATCTCAACTACTTCTATCAATTGGGAAAAAAATGCACTTTATCTCAACAAATAATATTATAGTAATTATAATATATAAAAAAGTAAACGTGATAATTAAATGATTATCATTACATAAAATAATTACCGGGATTCATTTTGAAGCACTAACCTGAAAAACATGTTAAACTAGCCATTTCCAACATAAAAAAATTTGGTATATGAATTGGTTATTATTACTGGCTTAGGTATTAGAATAAGCAAGTCAATAATTTGTGACTCAGTATAACTGACCCAACGCATATTATGACCTAATATTATTATGGATATGGGTTTTTTTATTCTTCCTATACTCATTTACAAATGTATGTGTTGCAATATTTTTTAATTTTTTAAATCAATTTTGTAATTTTACATATCAAGGCAAACTAGTAAATGACTTTTTCTCTTATTTACCCATTCAAAGGGATATTTGTGTAATTAGGTATTTAAAAAAAAAGAAGTATTGGAACACATTTTCATAAATATACTAGGTCGGGTACCCATGTAAAATTAGGGAGTATCAAGTCAATTTTCTCTTAACTCGGTAAAATTGGATCGAATCGCCCTTGGGTATATAGAGTGAATGGCCGATCCATGAATAGCCCTATAATCCTATATGACATCTATTGATGTAGGGGTCCAAAGTTTATTAAGAGTAAATTAGTCAAAATTTTTGTTACCCCATCTAGGAGTTATCCCAGGTAGAGATGGCAATGCTTGGCCCGTTTTTGAACCGGCTCAGCACGTAAATTACTATAGCAACCTGACCCTAGCCCAGGACTGGGAATAGGTCTGAACCTACGCCAGGGAGTTTAAACTCATGACTCGGCCCGTATATTTAACTGTAATCGGCCCCGGTCAATGGTTCAACCTGTTGAACCAGCCCGAAACTCAAAACGCGAGTCAACCCGTTGGGTTGACAGTTGGGACCCGTAGGCCACCGTTGGAAATTACTTTTTTTTAATTTTTTTCTTTTAAAGGGCTATTAATGACAGTTTTGCTCCTCCAACATCTATAAACCGGCTAGTTTTGGGGGCTAATGTTGGAGTAAGTAGATTATTAATTTTATTTAAATTCTTAGATTAGTTTTGTAACTTGTCATGATTTGAAGGTAAGGTTCAATGCCCCCCTCCTTGTACCTTTTTTTATAATATTATTATACATGGTTGGGATCTATGCCAAACCCCCCACCATCTCAAGGTGATTTTTTTTTCCTAATTAAATATTTTTACTATATGATTAACAAATAATAAGTATTGACTTATACAACTAAGAAATAACTTGGTCAAATAAGTACTAATTTTAAATAATAAGGTACTAATAACTAATTTCGAATTTTGATTTTTGAATATTAACTAAGAACTTTAGTTTCGAATAATAAGTATTACTTTGGACTTTGGTCTTTAATTATTAATAACTTGATCTAATATATAAGTATCAATTTGGGTTAATAAAGTACTATTAACTAGTAAGTAGTAATTCGAATAATTAATAAGTTACAATTTAATAAATTAATAATGAATAGTAAGTAAATGATTTTAAATTAATAAGTTATTAATTTTAAAATAATAATTAATAAGTAAAAATTTTAAATTATATAAATTATTAATGAGTAAAACTTTGAAATTTTTGAAGAAATAATTTTAAAACTTAAGTAAGAAATTAAATTAGAGGGCCAGTTAGGGAGCCAGCACATGGGCGAGCCTATGGGCTAGCACGTGGGTCAGCTCGTGGGATAACACGTGCCCTGGCCCGTCCCGGCTAACCGGGGGCCTAGACCGAGGGCCGGTTATGGGTCACTCCTTCCGTCTTTCGGCCCGGCCTGACCCCGCCGCCCCCCACAACTCGCCCCTTAACAAGTTATAATGGGCATGAACCGGCGGGCTTCCAGCCCGGCCCGGCTCGGCCCATTGCCACCTCTAATCCCAGGATTAACTAATATCACTTTCCCTATTGTATTATTTTTATCCCTTCAACTAGGGGTGTTCACGGTTAGGATTGAGTTAGCTTTAAGGATTTTTTTGAACCAAACCTTTTGTATCATTTTTAAAAGCTCAAACCAATACCAAACTTTAAAAAAAATAAAATAAAATTTGTCTACTTGGTTTGCACTTGATTTGAGTCCGTATACATATGATTATTATATTCCTTACATTATATCTATGATACATAATAGTATTTTTTTAGCTTAGTTCTAGTACAATACTTTGAGTATTTGGACAAAAACTAATAAAAAAATTGCAAATATTATCCTCCAATAACTTTGGATAAGGATAGATTAATTAGTGAGGTTGTTCACACTTATTTAGATGTTTGTGCAGGACATATATCTATGTATATATACCACTTATTCTAGTGTCTATATATTATTTTTATACACTAAGTAATTTATCAATGATCATTTGTCACAGTAGCTTATTTGATCGAATTTTGAATTTAATGTAATAAAGTTATTTGATCTTCCACAAATTACGAAAGAAGTAATATCTTCATCATCCTCTCACATATATTGAACTAAATACTCATTTGGTGACAATATCTTTATTAACAATTATGTTACTTTTGTTAATATTTTATCTTTAATCAAAAGAAGTTATTTAATTAATGATGTTTCAGTAACATTAGACAAATATATTCTTTGAACAAACAAACCAACCACGTCTAAATCTCACTAAGGTCGACTGCACAAATTCGACTACGCCATTGTGCTCTGTCATGGACTATATCCTCCTCAATTTCTAGATGGTTTATATCTTTCTTACAAGTTACCCACCAAAACATTTTCGGTCTTCCCCTACCCTTCTTATGTTGACTACTTTGTCTAAATGAGTGATCTACTCGCCTGACAGGCTTCTAGTGGTCATCTTAACACATGACCTAAATACCTTAAGCGTGTTTCTCTCATCTTCTCATCAATAGATGCTACTCCAATTTTCTCATGAATATGCTCATTGTGTATCTCGTCCATCTTAGTACACCTACACATCCATCTTAACATTCGCATTTCTGCTACCCTCATCTTTTGCTTATGTATGTAATTGACTGCCCAATACTCAGACCTATAAAGTATCGTCGGCCTAATTGCCGTTCTACAGAAGTTACCCTTAAGTCGTAAAGAAATTTTGCGGTCACATAACGTTCCCGATACCATTCTCCATTTAGTCCGACCTACTTGTATCCTATGTATAACATTTCTATCTATACCACCATCACTCTAAAAAATTGATCCCTAAATACTTAAAATTTTCACTTATGGATATCTCTTGATCTTTGATACTAACCCATTTTCCATTCTTGCCTGCACCCTTGCTAAAGTTAAATTCCATATAGTTTAATATGTTTTTGATCTATTAATTCTAAGCCCTTTTGCCTCAAATATCTTTCTCCAAACCTCAAGTTTAGCATTAACCCCATCTTTTGTTTCATCTACTAACACAATGTTATCTGCAAATAATATACACCACGATATTTCCTACTATATGTGCCTTGTAAGTTATTCTATGACCAATGCAAATAGATAAGGATTTAGAGCCGAACCTTGGTATACTATATTCATAGAGAATTCCCGTGTCAACCCTCTTAGTGTTCTCACTCTTGTAAACACATCCTTATATATCTCCTTTATTGATTATATATATGCTACTCTAACTCCACTTTTTTTTACCACATAGCTTCTCTTGAGAATTTATCTTATGCCTTTTCAAGATCAATAAAAATCATATAAAAATCATTTTTCTTATCTAACTATCTCCAACATCCTAACCTTCTTTCTATCACTCTCTTCCAAAGACTCATCATATAGCTCATTAATTTAATACCTCTATAATTCGCGTAATTTTGTATATCGTCTGTATTTTTGAATATGGGTATGAGAGTACTCTTTTTTCATTGATCAGGCATATTTCTATTCTTCAATATTTTATTGAAAAGATTGGTAAGCCAACTTATGCCATTCTTTCCTAAGCATTTCCATATAGCGATTGGAATATCACCGAGGCCAACTGCTTTTCCTTTCTTCATCTTCTTCAAAGTTTCCTCCACCTCTAATTCCTGAATTTTTGATAATACATTACGTTTCTATATACTCACCAGATTTAGCTAACTCTCCTAAAATGATATCGTCTCCATTGCCTTTATTGAATAGATGATGAAAGTATCTCTCCCACATTTCCTTAATTTCTCATCTCTTACTAGTATTTTATTATTTTCATCCTTGACGCACTTGACTTGGATTAAGTCGTTCGTCCTATGGGCTCTTAGCTTTTGCAATTTTATAAATATCTCGCTCCCCTTCCTTAGATTCTAATTTTTGGTAAAAATCTTCAAAAGCCCTGTCCTTCGCTTCACTTACAACCTTTTTTACCTCCTTTTTAGCAAGCTTATATTTTTCAATATTTTTGTCACTTTTACAACTATATAGGGCTTTATAGTTAGTCCTCTTAACTTTAATTTTAATCTTGAACACCTTCACCCCACCACCAAGATTTATTGTTCATGGGGGCATAGGACTATTAACTCTCCAAGTATCTTCTTAGCCACTGTTCTCACTTTAGTTGTCATGTCATTCCATAAAGTGTCAGATTCTCCTTGTAAGTCCCAAATTCTTTGCCTAACAAATCTTCCTTAAAAATTTCTTCTTTTTCTTTCTTGAAATTCCTTTACTGAATTCTAGGTGATCTAGGTAGGTTCTTTACCTTAATGTGCTGTTTAAGTCTCAAGTCCACCACCAAAAGTCTATGTTGTGAGATTAAACTTTATCCAGGTACATTAAGAATGATTTTACAATATTTACAAACCTTCTATCTCTCTTTCTTGTGAGGAGAAAGTCAATCTGTGACTTTGTTGAATCACTTTTAAAGATAACTAAATGTTTTTCTCTCTTCTTGAAAAAAGTATTGATAATGCAAAATTCGAATGCCATTCCAAACTCCGAGATTGATTTTCCTTCTTCATTTCTTCCCCCATAATCATATCCAGCATGCACTTCTTCATAATCCTCATTATCTCTTCCCATATGTCCATTTAGATCATCTCTTATAAAAATTTTCTCACCTTGGGGACACTACCTATCATCTCATCTAAATCCTCCCAAAACTTAACCTTAATGGACTCATTTAGACCTACTCGAGGTGCATAAATACTAAAAATATTAATAGTTTCACGTCCTAAAATTAGTTTAAGAGACATAATCCTATCTCCTTTCCTTGTCACCTGCACTACATCATTCTTCATCGACCTATTTATAATAATACCAACCTCATTTCTAGTCCTGTTTACACAAGTCCTGAGTACCTCCATTTTTAAAAATAAATTTACTTTAGTTATGAATTAGAAATAATAAACTATTGAAGAGTTTGTCACAATATTTATAACATATTGTTTGAAATATGAAAATATTTAGAAAAAAGATGCATACCTGGTTCGATTTGGTTTATCTCGATTTCTAATCTTGGAAACCAAACCAACAATAGTCGGTTTTGGTGCAATTTATCTTTTTAAAATCAGGTCTAATTAGCTTGTTTTATTTTGGTTTGGTCAATTTTAAAAGATCTTGAACAACCCTATTTTCTACATGAAGTATAATTCAGTTAGTTGTAATAATAATCTCATGTTATAAAATCAACCAAACACAAGATGACATTGGATACATGAACCAAACAGATCCTTATAACTTCTTAGTTAGTGGATCGACTAATAGGAAAAGACACTGCAATTTTTTTTTGAAAGTAAAATTGCTTCCTTGAATCTGCATTAACATCTCTTTGGTATATGGTACTTAAAATCAACCAAGTGACACATGATATCATGCAAAATGATTGTGTAATGCAAGGAAATGAAAAAAAAAAAGTTAATTAATGATATACTTGGGAAAAGACTCAAGTACAAGAACCCAATTATTTAATTGGTCGAACCAGTATTCGTTGCTTGTTCTTATTTAAACCTGAAAAATAGGAAATTTTTAATAAAAACGATGGAATATATAAGAAATTAATTTTTCAATTTAAATACATAAAATTTTGCATGATATTCAAAGGAGTTAAATTCACTTTGGCTCCTAAACTTGTCCCTATTTACCACATTGTACACCGAACTAATTTTTTGATCACTTTGTCGCCTAAAATTTTTGTTTCTTGACAATTCATTCCAAATTTTGATGGAAATGAAATGTTTGTGAGTTCATTGCACATATTTTTATTGTATTTAACATAATATTTTGAGAGCGTACTCACAAGGCACCTGTCTCTTGTAGCACAGATAAGCGTCGCGAATGAGCATTATATGCTGTCTCTTCATAACTTGTAAATCTAGATGTGTATAAGAATCAGGCATAACTCCATTCGATATGCGATAATGCTTTTTCTATAAATCCAAATTCAGTTTTAGTCCCCACTTTGCCAAGAAACTACTTCTTTGAATTCTAGAAGTGTATAAGAGAATTTTAGGCAAGCAGTTGCCAAAAAAGGCTGTTCGGTGTATATATATATACACACATACTAGTTTCTATCTTGCGGGATGGGCAAGATTGATTACTTGTCTAAATTATATCATAAAATATAAAGATAAAGTTTTATAAAACTAAATATAATTGTATTTTTAAGTTAAACGTACTTCTATTACAGCTATTTATACAAGTTAAACATACTTATATTTACAACCTTGAGTCATTATGACATTTTTATGATGATTTGTTCTAAAATTCAATAATTGTCCCAAGAAAAATGAAAAGAAAAACCCAACAAATTACAATTTCGTCATCTCCTTTGTTTTTTCTATGAGTTGACCAATTAGTAATTGTTGATTCCCCGTAAATATAAAAGCTGTCTCTTATACACATCTAGATGTGTATAAGAGACAGTACCCGTACTGTGGACGGATAACTTGAAGGCACGAGATGAGCTATTTTTTAGAGTAATGAAAAACAAATGTGAATAAATGAGACTGTTGAATAGTTAGAGAATTGAAAAGATAAAGAAAAATTATGTAGAGAGATGTAAAAAAGAATATGAAACATTTAATCAAAAGATAATGCATAAAGATGCAACATAAATGAAATACAAACAACAAATACGAGAAGCAAAATCTGTAACAATAATTAATTTATAGTTAATTATCGAATACAATCAATTGACCAACTATTTAATTAAGAATGTAGAGAGATTGTTAAATCTTTAGTTAGTTTCTAGATCGAGAATGCACGAGATAAACTATTTTTTAGAGTAATGAAAAACAAATGTGAATAAATGAGGCTATTGAATAGTTAGAAAATTGAAAAGACAAATAAAAATAGTACAATCAAAATTTATACACTAAAAGGATTGAAATTCTAATACTACTCTAAACCAATCACCAAACCAAAAGTCAAACATCCAACTCCTTATCTATAGAGTAGGAGATAATTACAAGCATACCAAGCATTAGTCCCGAATTTAATTCATGCATTCCATCTCTTCCTGGATGTTAATTGCATCTACGGCTAGCTGATCAATACATTGAATTAGATCCTCAACTTTGCAAAACATCCAAAGTAATTAATTACTAATTATATAATGAATGAAGTCAAGTGTTGTGCGCATGCATGTTTGGAACAAACTCGTGGCGTTTCAAATCCGGTCTATGTTAAGCAGTATTTGGATTAGCGACCCCTGAGGTAACTGACCTGCTGAGGTCCCTAAGATGTACATAAATTCATAGTCTGTGTAAACGAGTTGCCGGTTATATGTAAACAACTGCAGACTACTTGTATCGGCCCCTAATTCTTCAGATTTCTAGTCAACCAACTCAAACACTTTCATTCAATAATACTCATAATAATAATTTGAAACAAAAACATCTAGATGTGTATAAGAGACAGCACTATCACTTTACTTATTAATATTATTTTTTAAGTAATTAAGTCCCTAAACTGATGTCAAATTTAACGATTTTGACCGAAAGATTAAAAAGGTAAAATAAAATTAAACCTATAACTTTTGGACTCTTTCCTATTGTTCTAATTATTCATAGAAACAGAGACATACTTAGAAGTAGAGCATATGGTTTTTCAAGTTTAATAGAATGAAGCAATACCTCAAACATTCATTATCCATTATACATCATACAAAGTAATCCATTATACATATGGTAAAAAGCAGTAGTATGTGTATTCACTCCCGTTTCGAGGAAATATTGTGACAAACTCTTCAATAGTTTATTATCCTTATTTCACTTTGTACTCCTTAACTTGTATTTCATTCTTACTTTTTCACCTTACGTTAGGGGGATCCCAAGTAATTGACAAAAGTTCGAGACAAATTCAAAACAAATGATAACAAAATAAAAGAGACACACTGATTTACGTGATTCGGTCAAAAGACCTACATCCTCAAGCGAAAGCAAGCAAAATTTTACTATATGAGAAGAATACAAAAGTTTTGGAAGAGTGCTCCTAATCCCACAAAAGCACTAGTACAAAAAACACAAGAAAGGCCAAAATAAAGATAAAAAGTTTAATGATCAACAAGGCCCAATAGCCTACTAAACTCTCTTATGTTTAGTGCTAGGTACATAAGGCCCAAACCCTAAGGTCTCTATTTATAAGACCAAGGCTGCACAATTCTTCTTAAGTACAACATTAACCAATGTGAGACAAAGCCACATAAGAAATCTCCTCCTTGACGTATACCTACATCCACAAAAATAGCAAAACAGCAAACTTGCTCTACCTTCTCCACAAAAGGCCCAATGGGTTTAATCTCTAGCAACAAACACCAACCAAGTCCAAGCACTACTTGAACTTGTAAACCGGTAGAGACTTTGTAAACATGTCTGGAAGATTATCTTTGGTATTGATCTTTTGAACAAGAACTTCTCCTCAACAATAGTATCCCGAACAAAGTGAAACTTCGCATTAATGTGCTTAGTCCTCTCATGATACATCTAATCTTTAGTCAAGTGAATTGTACTTTAACTATCACAATAAACTGTAGTAACACCATGATGTAGAATTACCTCGTCAAACAAACCTCTCAACCACAAGGCTTCTTTGATTGTCTCGGTCACAGTCATATATTTTGCATCTGCAGATGCATAATCACCAATGCAAAATACATAATCTGTAAGTGATTTTCTTTTATCATGATTTCCGGCGTAATCAGAATCCACAAAACCAATCAAGTGTCACTATTTTTTCCAAACTCCAAACAAGTGTTTGAAGTAACTTTCAAATATCTAAGAATCCATTTCATAGCCTGCTCATGTTCTTTCCAAGACAAGACATATACTTGCTAACCACACTAACTGCTTGTGAAATGTCTAGATGTGTACAAACTATCGCATACATGATACTTCCGACTGCACTACTATATGGAACCCATGTCATATAACCTTCTTTCTCATCTGATTGTGGTGATTGAGCAACTGAAAGTAGAAAATGACTTGCAAGAGGAGTACTCATAGGTTTAGCATCTTTTATGCTAAACTTCTCCAAAACTTTCTCAAGATAATGCTTTTGGGTCAGGAACAATTTCATAGCTCCTCAGTCTCTCTTGATATCCATGCCAAGAATCTTCTTAGCTGCTCCCAAATCTTTCACATTTAAAATTAGCTACTCAAATGCATCTTCAAAGTGTGAATTTCTACAAAACTCTTGGCAGCAATGAGCATGTCATCAACAT
The DNA here is from genome assembly GCA_025175665.1 of Cinchona pubescens. NCBI lineage: Eukaryota > Viridiplantae > Streptophyta > Magnoliopsida > Gentianales > Rubiaceae > Cinchona > Cinchona pubescens. The sequence continues at coordinate 2,400,149 of JANKKI010000055.1, read as the reverse complement.
AGAGTAACAAATAAATGAAAGAATCATCATTTAATTTCCAAAAATAGACACAATTGTCATATATGCTCCTTGAATAACAATGACCCAATATAAAGGAATCAAATCTCTTATACAACTTCTTGGAAATTGTTTCAAACCATACAAGGATTTCTTCAACAAGCAAACATGGTATTTTTTCCCTTCAATTTCAAATCCCCGAAATTCACACTAAATTTGTTTTTTCACCTGTGTTTAACAATAGGTGAAAAAATATCATTGAAATCAATACCGTGTACCTAACTATAGCCCTTTGCAACCAATCATTTTTTATACCTTGTATTTTCAGCCCCTGGATGACCTTCCTTCTTCTTAAAGACCCATTTGCAATCAACAATTTTCTTATTCAAAGGTGGCTTCACAAGAACCCAAGTTTCATTATTTATACAGAGAGACTCAATTTTTTTATTCATAGCGACTACCAGTTACAAGGAACTACTTCAAAGTAGGTGGAAGGCTCACCAATTCCATCCGTTTCTTCAACGACTAACAAATAATATGCAACTAAATTTGCATATCGCTGCGGTGGTCGAATCTTCCTTCTTGGTCTATCCTTGGCAATAAAATGCTCCTCCTCCTCTAGTTCTTTTTCAGTAGAGTCTAAAGCATGTACTGAATTTTTCTAACTGGAAGAGGCTAACTGAGAATGACCAGAACTAGTAGTCATGTATAACTCCACCCCTACGTATTATCATCGTATCGTACACATCTATTGAAGACTCATTTTTCAAAAATAACATAGAGAGTTCATCAAATTTAACATATCTAGGAATTACAAATTTTGGGGATTTGAGATTAGGTCACCATAATCTATACTGTTGCACTCCAGAAGTATAACCAAGCAAAATAGATGTGTTATAAGAAACAGGCAGGATATGTCTCATCATACACATCTATATGCTGGATACCCAAAACTTTTAAATCAAAGTAATTAGCAGAGTACGACCAAACTTCCTTAAGAGTTTTGAAATCAATAGCTGCAAAAGGAGCTCGGTTGACAATATGACAAGTTGTAGAAGTCGCCTCTACCCAAAAGCCTTTATCAACCCTGCATTAAAGATCATACAATGGACTCTTTCCAAAATAGTCCTGTTCATATGTTCGGCTACACCATTTTGCTGAGGCATCATCCTAATTTTATGGAGCTGAACAATTCCTTCATTTTTGCAAAATTCATCAAATTCGCCTTTACAAAATTCCATGCCATTATCTGTTCTAAACTGCTTGATATCTGTTTACTTGTCTGTTTCTCAATCAAAACTTTCCATTGTTTGAAAGTTAAGTAAACATCATTTTTATGTTTCAAAAAATAAACCCAAACTTTTGTTGAATACTCATCAATGACAGTCAACATATATCTTGTACCACCCTTAGATGGAACACGAGCTGGCCCCCAGAAGATCAAAATGTATATAATCTAAAGTGCTTTTTGTCCTGTGGTTTACTGGTGAACTGAAGCTGACTTTTTTCTACTTCCTAAAGATATAATGTTCATAAAAATCCATCGCCCCGGTATTCTGCCCACGAAAAAAGCCCTCTTTTGCTCAATATTATCAAGCCTTTCTCGCTCATGTGTCCCAAACGCTAGCCTCAGTAGTATCAATATTTTTCTGGTTAGATTTCTCTGTATCATTATCTTTACTTTTCAACCTAAAGCATTCAGATATAATGTGCCCCTTTTTACGATAATAATTACATACCAAATTTTTATGTCAGAATTTATATCTAGATTTTGATTTACTACTATCAAAGTTTCTCTTTTCAGATATATCCCTGGCAGCCAAGCCTTTAGGTTGATTTTTACCAATTTCCCCGATTATATCCCTATCAATTGGCTCCGTAGATTTTAAAGCAGATTTAATTTCACGATACGAGATTGTTTCTTTACCATAAATCATAGTATTATCGAAAACATTTAAATGATAGGGGAGGGAACATAACAACAAAAAGGTCTGATCCTTATCATCAATTTTCACATCTATATTGTCCAAATCCATAACAATGGAATCAAATTTATCAAGATATGATAGTATAGATGTACCTTCAGTCATCTGAAGCATGTAAAGGGTTTGTTTCAAATAGAACTAATTCTCAATTGTTTTCTTCATACACAAAGTTTTCAATTTATCCCACATGCCTTTAGCTGTCGTTTCAGTAGTGACCTCCCTTAAAATCTCATCAGAGAGATTTAGGATAATACTTGATCTGGCCTTTTTATCAAGGTCCTCAAATCCTCCATCGACATCTTCTTTGGCTTTTTCTCTACTCCACGAAGCGCTATGTCCACACCATCTTGGATCAGAATAGCCTCCATCTTGAACTGCCACATCTCGAAGTTGACACTCCAGTCAAATTTCTCCACATGGGTCTTTGTTATCGTTATAATGCCTCAAAAATTTCTTGGAAGTTCTGATACACCAGTTTGTTTGGGGGATCCCAAGAAATTAACAAAAGCTCGAGACAAATCCAAACAAACAATTTCAAAATAAAAGAGAAAATAAAAGAGACACACTAGATTTACGTGATTTAGTTAAAAGACCTACGTCAACGGGTAAAGGCGAACAAAATTTTACTATATGAGAAGAATACAAAAGCTCTAGGAGAGTGCTCCTAAGCCGACAAAAGCACAAGTACAAAAAACACAACAAAGGCCAAAATAAAGATAAAAGGTTTAATGACCAATAAGGCCCAATAGTCCACTAAACTCTCTTATGTTTTGTACTTGGTACATAAGCCCAAAGTCTAAGGTTTCTATTTATAAGATCAAGGCTACACAATTCTTCAGAACATTAACCAATGTGGAACAAAGCCACATAACACCTTATACTTATCTTTTAGGCATATTGTACCCTAAAATTTCAGATTTTCCCATTTCAGTTTAATTTTTAACATTGTTGTTAAAGTTAACGGATGTTCCAATTTGTACTCTCTCTAAACAAGTGCATGCTATGCACTTACTTAAACAGTATTAAAAATTAGATTGAAATGGGATAAATGAGAGTTTAGGATACAATATGTCTAAATAATAAATATATGGTGCAAAGTGAGAATCGAATATAAGTTGAGAGTGCAAAGTGGAGTAAGGGCTTATTCTTTAACCTTGAGCATGGATTTGGTAGGAAAAAAACTTGGTTTTGATAATATTCTGGACCACTTTAGTATAACAAAGGAAAATTTTAGAACAAAACAATTCAAACTGAATCACTCAACAATATTGTGATCTCTGAAATACAAGCATTTGTCTCTATTTTTTGATAAATTAATTAGTGGGGAAAGAAAAATATTTAGAATATCAAATTTTGAGAGCATTATTTGAATATATTTGCAAACCAATTGTTGATAAGAAAAGCCAAAAAGAAGATAGAATTAATTGCAGCATGATTATTCAATTAGCAATCCAATATACCAAGCATTACTCAAATTTGGAGAAAAGAACAAAATCAGATAGACAAGCTTTTGTTAACATAAATTTTACTTTATACATCCACAGTATCACACCACATGACATAATAAACTTCCCAAAGGGAAAATTATTAATTTCCCATTACGGGCTTACTCATGCATAATGATTAATTTTCGTGGCTAATGTAATTTTTGAAAGAGAGATTTCAAAATTCGAGGCCAATATTTAAACAAAATATAGGCCAAACAACATTCAAAATGTATAAATATAACTTCAAAATGAATCATAGCAAGACAATATTGTTCAGAGTGTACGCAACACCCTCTTTCCAATGTTGTGGAAAATATAATGAATGCTGGAGCCCCTAACACGTCACGAATTGCATACTTGACCTTGGCATGAGAAACAACGTGATGAACTCCAATCGGGCTCTCGAACGATAGGACAAAAAGTACTTTCAGTTTTAGTTGCCTGCTCAACTAAGCTACCACAGCTTTGGAAGGCTGGATTTTTTAGAACTTGAGCCGCAAAGTCATCAATTTCAACTCCCGTTTTCAACACCAAATGGCTCTTATGTTCATTATCATAAGGAAACTTAATAAGCAGGGGCGTAGCTATAATCGGACATCAGTGGAGGCAAATTTATCACTAATTAAATGTAAATATATACAAGTATTTTAATCATAAAATAGTCAATTACACAATTTTAATGAAAAAAAAAACACTTATATATAATCTTTCTACAATTGTTCCCTACATGTTCTCATATTCTGATATCGATTCATAACTTTCTCGTTGTCAACTTTTTCAAGTAGCTTTTCTCAATGTATGAAACCAAACAGTCACTCATCCAAGAATCTCCCATTCAATTGTAGTAATAGGAAGAAACAATGCCAATTTTAAGAGGATATACACGATCTTTTTTTGTTTCTACACCAACTTTTGAGAAAGATCACCCATTCTAATTAACTTAGAAAATCGGCTATTAGATCTAATATCAGCTATGTATGTATCAAGCTCATAGTCAAGCGCAAGAAGGTCCACAGTGGAAAACTCATTAGGATAAAATTCAGCAAGATAAGAAACAGATCTTTCTTGTCATATGCCGAAAAAGAATTATTTGGACTTATGCATGCCATGCAAATAAGCAATTCCATATTCACTTCATTGAATCGATGGTTAAGTTCTTGAAGTCGCATATCTATCACAGAGTAAAATAATTTAACTTGATAATGATGAAGGTTTGAAAATTGTTCAATATTTTGTCATGATCTCATTCTCGTGTCAAAGTTTGGATCCATCTTTTGAATACCTATCTCATGCTTTTCTACAAAAGAACAAACTTCATCAAGTAAAGAATCCTATCCATTTTCTCTTGTAGCTTGTAGTTTTTCTTTAGAAATTGTAACTAAAGCCATTGCATTCACAATATCTTGATCCTTTTTTTGCAATGCTTCTGATAGTGCATTGATAATCCCCATAATCCTTTTCAACAAATGCAAAAGGAATACGAATTCAAATGATTGCAAGGAATCAAAAAATGCATATGCTTGGCCTCTTTGATTTGCTGCACCATCATCTTCAATTATCTCAAGAACATTAATCACATAATCAAACATAAGAATTCATTTTAACAATGAGCGAAAATGTGAACCCCAACGGGTATCACCTGAATTTTGAAGGCTTGTTTCTTGATACAAACCATGACCGGGTACGAGTTCTCCACTTTGTAGATCCACAACAACTTGCTCCAATCGCTTTTCTTTAAGAATATCCTTTCTTTTAGATGAACCTTCTACAACAGTCACCAAACAAGATAATGTGTTGTAGAAAAAGAAGAAACTTGCTTATGTTTCTTTGCGACACCTACTAGTGTCAACTGGAGTTTATGGGCAAAACAGTGAATGTAATAAGCAGAACTATTTTCTTTCATAATCAAGGTCTTTAAACCATTGTATTCTCCTTTCATATTGCTAGCCCCATCATAACCTTGACCACGAACACTTGATATGCTTAAATTATGTTTTGAAAATAATGCATCAATTGCTTTCTTAAGTAAGGAAGCAGTAGTATCACTTACATGAAGAATGCCAAGAAATCGCTCTATTACACATCCTTTTACATCCACATACCGTAAAACTATTGCCATTTGCTCTTTCTTTGATACATCGCTAGGCTCATCCCCTAGTATAGCAAACAATTCATCTCCAAGTTCATCAATAGTAGCATTGGTAGTTTCATTTGCTAAGGCATTTGTTATGTCCTTTTGATTATCGGGAGATGTAAGCTTAAGATTTCTAGGAGCATTTTTCAAAACCACTTTTTTGATATCTATTGTCTTCATTATGATCAGCCAGAAAATGTAAGAGTTGAAGAAATTGCCTTGATTTTTGAAGTCTTGGACTCGTTATGCCCACGAAAAGCTAATCCTTGATGTAGAAGGTATCGAGCACAATCAATTGAAGCCAATAAACGAGTTTGATACTCTTTTTTAACTTGATCAGATTGTTTATTCAAAAAAACTTCAATATGTTGATTTTGATTATGTAAATTTTAACCTTTCCTCCGAGCTAGATTATGAGCACTATTTAAATCACCAACACGAGTCTTAAATCTATCCTTCTTTTTCCAACTTTTAAATCCTTCACTAGAAAAAGCAACACCACTTGATTGCTTCCCAATTTATAGCCTAAATAGGTAACAATACAAGCAAAAAGAAACATCATTTTCTATGCTATATTCTAACCAGTCATATTCGTTAAACCATTCTCATACAAATCGACGTGGAAGTTTTCCAAACATTGTTTGGGAAAAATCATGTTCAAGAGGTTGACACGGTCTTCTTTTATAGATAATATCATCGAATTTTATCACGAATATTAGAATGATAATCAACAATTTTCTTCCTTAGTCCGGGATCAGTTGGTAAATCATCAAAATTAATTTCAAAACGATTTTTTTTTTCAAACAATTTTCACAACTATTGCTATCGTTGGCTTCTCTCATACTTATGAAACTCTTGATTATTAGTCTTCCTCTTCTAATATCTCTCCATGACTAGTTAAAATTTAAATTTATACAAATTTTAATTTAAAACATACAATTTCATACTTTAAAACAGTAGCAATAACTTCTAAATTCAGTGAATAATTTAAAACCAATATATGAAACAAAACAAAAATAAAATATGTCATTTATTTATGATTTATAATAAATTAGTTATTTAACTTAGTATCACAAATCATAAAAATCACAAAGAAAAAAGATAAAACAATATTTTAACTTCTACAATTTAATAATACTTAACGAAGTAAGTACAGAAAATATTATACACGTTGATGTTGAATCTAGTTGACTAATCTTCAAGTTCAGAAAACTACACTTTAACTAGATGCCCAAATAAATGACATTTTAATTTTTGTTTTGATAATTATATGTTAGACGAAAAAAGAAGTAGTAATTTTAGGTAGTGAACCTAAAAGGATTATATATATATATATTAGAACATCAAGAGTTACTAGAAAAGAGATCAAGGCTTTTTTCATGTGTAAATTCTTAACAAAATCCTTATAAATATAAATAAATATTTATTAGACTGCATAGGACATTTAAAAGGCATAACTAATTAGTTAAAAAATTAACAAAGCAATACAAAATTTGCTTACCCCAATCTAGATGTGTTTATTTGAAAACTTCAATTCTTTAGTTATAAGTTATTAATATTGTACTTACATTAAATAACATAGATATGTTTCTTAGAATGTGAACATGCCATTTCAACCAACTTTTAGCTAAAATATCGATGGCTTGTTCACATTATCAACCCAAAAATTGATTGGAATTAGGTATTCAATGAAAGAATTCTAAAAAATATATAATTTTTGTCCTCAATATTTGGTAGAGGAGTCAAAGTAGTCCTTGAAAGTTCACTGAAAACAAATATAGTCCCTAATATTTCCATTTTCAGGTAACAAAGGACAACTTACAACAATTGAAATAGCAGCTAACAGTCAAAATCAAATTGCGATCATCAAATATTTGACTTTGCATTTCTGGTCCCTAAAGTTTGCATTTTGGATGTTAATTTTTAAATATATAATTATATTTAAGATTTAGGATACAATAATTTGAAAGTTAAATTAAATATATGCAGAGGTTACTAGATTCCAAATAAACAATAATATGGAAAAATTGTTAAACCTTATTTTTATCGTATATACCACCTAATACATAAAAATTTAAGATAATGAATTTATTTAGTGATAAAAATACTTATTAATATTGTGAAACTTAAATAGATTTTTTTTTTCAAAATTCCCAACAAAACTCTCTTAAAGCACTTCACATTGATGTAGCTATTTTTTTTTACCTCAAAATATGTCTTGTTATTAGTTTAATTCCAATTGATGAATAATTCACATATAACAAATAAAAAAACCATTAATAAAATAGAGGAAATTCTATTTGCATAGTGTAACTTTAATTGTGACAACTATTACATAAATTCTTACATGACTAGTGGATATAGATTGCAAATGTTGTACATAGGGTTTGCATTTGCAATAACTAATAATGTAAGCTTTAAACTTCTAACAAAATGTCAATCAATTATTTAATTGCTATAATAATTGAAAATATGCTAGAATACATAACCAATTGATTGCACATGGTTCAGAGAAGGAGTGTTCATGGGTAGGTGGATATTTGCAGGTTTGATTTTGCAGGGTTTTGGGTTAGAAATTAAAATGTAACTTCTTCCGATAATATAGTAACTTAAGTAAACTAGATGGTCTATACTCGAGTTACTCGGGTTTTCGGGTATATTTGGGTTAAAATCCCAAAAAACTTAAAACAAAAGACAAAAATTATTATTATAAGAGCATCCATTATAAAATATGCTTTTTGTCAAAAAAAAAATGAAGGGTAAATTACAAAGATTCCCGTTATGGTTTGGCTAATATTTAGTTTGCACCCTATGTTTCGCAAACCACAAGTAAGTTCATTATGGATTTACAAAACATAGGGGTGTAACTCCGGATGAACTAGAATTTCATTTCAGTTGGGCCACCATTAAATGAAAGGAATTAATATTATAAATTCTATATCTCTATTAGGGACACTTTTTTAAATTATCTGAAAAGACAATTACATCCCTATGTTTTGTATTCCTATCGTAGACATTTTATTTTTTGAGTTGTCATTATATAAATATAGCAGTATCTTTGTCTTCTCATAGTATAAAAATTTAATGATGTCATTAATAAATAATGAGACTACCATTATTAACTTCACAAATAATACATAAGGAATTTTGATATTTTTCTAAAGATTAGTTGTAACAATGTTTTAACATTGCGATCAATAAATGCACAGGTATTTAAAAAATAATATCATAAAAATATGATAATAAAATTTCATTCATAAACATATTGTTTTTTAGAATTCCAATGACTCCAATAAATTAAAGTGATGAAAATTTTGAACAAGAAAGTCCACTAATGGACCAAAAATCTTTAAAGCAATGCATTTATAGTCATAAAAGTCTAATCACATTTTTATTTATTTTATTAACAATTAGTAACAAATTATTATAATCAGTCATGTGTACATATATTTTTCTTACAATTTAGTGAGGGCACAAACAAATTTTTTACATAAGTTCATGACTAAAAAAGATATTTTTCATGGTCTGGTAGGGGCACCTGCACAGAGACCTTATGTATATCCACATAATTCATGGCGCAAGAACCTGAAGTTGCCTCTTCATTTTTCTTCCCTCAATCCATATTAAAAAATAAAAAGTGAATTATATTTTCAAGTAATTTTTGTATCCCTTTTTTGTTAAATAGTGGATGTCAGAAATATTGAGGAAAATTTGTGTGTATGTTCTGTGTTTACAATTGTACAAGACGAGTAAATATATAAACTAGAATACATTGTAACTAAGGAAAGTCTTGCTAATTAATATCAAAGATTAAGGAATCAAATATATACTTAACATATCTAGACACCTAAATATATGCTTTACATATATACATTAACATCTTCCCTCAAACTCAAAGTAGTTTAGCGCAGACCAACTTGAATTTGGAAACAAAGTATATGAAGGAAACGTCCATGAATATGTACCTTGGTAAAGATATTACAGTTTGAACAGAAGGTGAAGTTGAGAGAAGTTTGACTGTCTCTTTCAAAATGTGGTACCACATAAAACAATAATTAGTTTTAACATGCTTGGTTGGCTCATGAAAAACATCATTATGAGCAATTTGGATAACACTTCGATTGTCAACATGGAGAATAGTGGGTGATTCATGTGAAATGCCCATATCAGGCCCTATTGAAGAGAAATCCAAATTGGCAGCTAAATAAGCTCTTAAGTGGCATCAACAATGACATGATATTTGGTCTTAGTACTAGAGCAAGATACAACACTTTACTTCTTACTACATGACGATATAAGAGAGTCACTTAAAAGGAAACAGAAACCTATGGTGGAACGCCTCAGTAGGATCTGCTACCCAATCAACATCACAATAGGCATGTAGTACAAGAGAAGACCATGATACAAAGTGCCTCTAATATAGCGTAGGATACAAAGAATGGTTTAGCTATGAAGTGAGAACTCCTGGGACTAGCCATAAACTAATTGACGATATGAACAACAAAAGCAATATATAGACGAGTAACAGTAAGGTATACCAAGCTAACAACCAACTATCAATGAAGGGTTGGATGAGGAAGATATTAACCATTATCAGGAGTAAGATGAGCATTGGCATTAATAGGAGTAGATGCAATCTTACTATCAGTTAACCTAACACGAGAAAAAAGATCCACATCATAGCCATTTGTCAAATAAGATAGTAACCATTAGATGTAAAAGATATCTCGAGACCTAAAAAGTAATTAAGAAACCAAGATCTTTCATCTCGAATTGAAGATTCAAATATTGCTTGATTTTAGTAATACTAGTGAGATAATCTTTAGTGATGATCATATCATCAACATATAGAAGTCTTTAGTGATGATCATATCATCAACATATAGAAGCAGAAGAATGATACCTTGATCAGAACACCGAACAAATAGAGCAGAATAATAAAGACTGGATTTGAAAGGTTCCAAATTGTTCAACTGCTCAACTGAATTAAGAGAACCAAGATCTTGGAGTTTGTTTGAGACCATAGAGAGCCTTGAGAAGTTTACAAACCTTTCTAGAGTCACTAGTATATCTTGTACGGTAGGTATATATAGATTTCTTCTAAAAGATCAACATTGAGAAAGTCATTCTTCACATGTATTTGAAACAACTCTGCCACATGTTACATTGCAGCAACGGTAACAAACTTTTATCAGAGGTAAGCCAAGTAATGGGTGTAAAAGTTTCCTCATAGTTAATACCATATTCCTACGTAAAACCCCTAGCTATAAGATAGGTTTAGTAATGGTCCACACTACTATCTGAGCATGTTTTAATTTTGTAAACCCGTTTGCAGTTGACAAGAGATTTATTTGGAAGAAGATCAACCAAGTCCCATGTGTGAATTTTCTCAAGGACTGCTATACTCATCAGACATAGCTTGTTGCCACACATTATTAAGACTAGGTTCTTTGTAGGATGTACGTGCATGGCAAGAAAAGAACAATGGAGAAACAATGAAAATCACAAAAATGAATAGAAGGTTCCCTTACCCTAATAGACCGACGAGAAGGTAGAGGTGATGCAGTAGAGAATTCAAGAAGAATGGATGACTCAAGAGGAGTGCCTGTGCTAGGGCAGTCAGCTGGATGTTGATCCTTAGAGAAAGTGAGATGGTAGTCATTGGAGATAAATACCTCATGAACTAAGGTAGAATAATTTGGAACAAGGACGGTATCTAAAAAAAGATTGAGTGTCAGAGAGGCAAAAAAGAGTGGTGAGAAGAATGGTGACAGATTAAATTTGGACATTGAAGAGAACATCTTGTGTTCTCATAAGATAACATGACCAGAAACTCGTAACCATTTAGATAAGAGAACCTAACAATAATAACCCTTGTGCTCAATATAATAGCTGATAAAACAACACAACCTAGCTCGAGGTTCCAATTTGGTATGTTCATATGGTTGTAGAAGAATAAAACAAGCACATCCAAATTTGTACTCTACTTTTTGAGAATCCTATAGTTTGGAGGAGAGCCATATAACACTCATAAGGAGATTGGTTATTGGTAATGGAGGAAGGAATTCTATTGATAGTGTATACACATCTAGATGTGTACCCCAAAAACACTCTTGACAAGATAAAGAAAGTAAGAGAGTACAAGTTATGTCAAGAATGTATCGTTCCTCACATTTTTATTCTTTTTTCTTTTTTGGGAAGTACCTAGAGAAAGTTGAAAAATGGTGCCAACTTGGCAAAGAAAATTAAAAGGAGATGTTTCTTTATATTTATGGCATTATAAGTTCAAAGAATTTTGATAGGACCTGAAAACTGAGTTTTACCACTATAGCAATATATGTAAAATATAATTCAGGTTCTAGATTTATGAGAAAAATCCAGGTAAATCGTGTAACATCATCTACAAAGATAATAAAATACTTAGAACCACCCATAATAGATGTTGGAGAAGTACCCCGCATATCTGAGTATATTAAATCAAATTGTGGTGCAGTTGAAACAGATTCATTGAGAAGAAATGGAAGGGCATGATTTGTAGCAAGTTAACAATACCCACAGTCAACCGAATCTGAAAAAATATTGAGGCAATGCGAGGCTATTCTTAAACAATAATGATTTAACTCTGACCTAAAGATACATGACCTAGTTGGGAGTGCCAGAGACTTAAAGAAAGAATACGAGATGTAAAAGTTGTAGATTGCACCTAAGAAGTTGATAGAAGTTTGAGGTTATCTAACTAAATAAGACGCTCAACTTTACGACCCATTCCGAGAAGTGTCCAGTCTTACGGTCCTATAAATGATAACCAGTAATAGAGAAAGAAACATCAATGCCAAATTCAACTAATTGCCCAATACAAACAAGATTTGAAGTCAATGTTGGAACATGAAAGGATTCTAGCAGACAGATAGAAGACATAGATATAGTGTCCATGTGGTTAACAAACATGAGAGATCCATCAACTGTTTGAATATACGCTGTGTGTGAAAGCGTTGTTATCTAAAAAAAAATAGTAGAATTAGATATCATGTGATTAGAACATACAAAATCAAGGTACTAACTAAAACTTGATATAATAGAACTTCCATTACTATAAGATAGAAGGAGCTTAGAGAGTACCTATTTGATGGCCAGATAGAGATTATCGGGAATTGTTGGAGTTTGAGGAGATATATGATCGACTATGGAACTAGAGATAGTCATTAGACTAACAATAATAAAGAAAACCAGAGTACTAGGACAAAAAAATATAAAGAAACAGCACCTTAGAGGCTGATTTTGAGAAAACAGAGCTTACAGTTGAATTCAGAAGGCTAAAAACAGTAACGAAGTGAACCAGAACGAGAGAAAATTGGGTAAAATTAAGCAAAACTGGATGAAAAGAACACAAACTAGAAATTGTACCAGACAAACCAAGATTGAACCAAAAAGTAAGAACCCAACAAACATCTCTGAAGGAGACACGACAGAAAGGTCTACGTGGTCGATGGCTGGTAGATGACTGGAAGATCTATATGACGTGGCAGATAATTGGTGCCTATTTGACAAATGGCTATGATGTGGCAGATAATGTCGCAGCTAGCGTAGACTGATGATGTGGGCCAGCTAGTGCTGTTTGGATGCTAACATGTACACATGTGGCAGAGAGGAGGCAGAGTTGGTTGAAAGCATGATTTTGGTTCACACCTTTAGAACTGTTAAGAGAAGACGTGATTTTAAATCACGCCTTTAATCGTCTTTAACCTATGAAGACAGACCAAACTATCAACTAGGTCGGTTAACGGGTTCTGAGCATGTTTGGGTATGTGAGAAGGTTTTTGGCCACCGAAAAATATGAAAACAGATAAGAGGAAACTTGGGAACAATTTGGAAGGCTTCTAGGATCGTGGGAGTGAGTAGAAATTGATCAAATAACTTGAGAAAACCCAAGAAACAAGGTTGGAACACCAACTGAAAATTGGAATGAGACCACCAGAAATTGACAGAAAATTGAAGATTCAGGCCCTAAGATGGGGCTTTAAGATACCATGTTAGAAATATTGGAAAAAAATTTGTATGTATATTCTGTGTTTACAATTGTACAGGACAAACAAATTTATATATTAGAATACAATGTAACTAAGGAAAGTCTTTCCAATCAAGACTAAAGATTAATGAACCAAATATAAACTTAACATATTTCGACACCTAATTATATGCTTTACATATATATATTAGTAGTGGAAGTCTTAATAGTTTTAGATTTGGTGATGAAGATGGATAATGCTTTTGAGATTGAAGATATTTCCTGTTGTTTTTAAATGAGTGGTTTGCTCCAATGATTTGATGACAATAAAGAAAGAAATTAATTATACAGTTGAAAATTAAATGGGCTTGGAAGGCATAATTGTAATTTTAGTAGCATCTCTAATGCCGTTTGATGGCTGTCTATTTAAATTGATTCATTTAAAGTCAATTCCAACTTCAAGGGCTTGATTGACGCAATTGATAGCTAGTTCAAAAGTGTACTGTGTTATTGGCCTGTGTATTAGTTGAAGGGATTTTACTATAATTCTCAACTCATTTCATCATAAAATCCTAAATATAATTATTTGAAAAATTAGGAATTATAATAATACAAAATCCAAATATTGGGGACCAAAAATTCAAATGTCAAAATGTTTGATTAACGATAATTTGATTTTAATTGTTAGTCACTCTTGGATTTCTATTAGTTGTCCATCTATGGCCAAAATTAAAAACATTAAGCCAAAATTAAAAACATTAAGGACCAAATTGGTCTTTAGTAAACTTTAAGTGACTGGTTTGGTTCCTTTCCCAAACATTGAGGATCAAAATAATATTAATCCCTTCAATAAAATTAGTACGTTTTCAAAAGGTGCATGATGAATTTAAATTGTTTTAAATGTTAGGAGCTCAACAAATTAATTCTCAAGTTTGACTCAAAAGTAGCGATAGATTTGCCCAACAACAATTATGAAGTACCTCCTCATGTGCAGGCATTGATAGCTGACTGCAAGTCTTATTGATGCCCAAGCAATGCAAGTACGATTCCAACATTCATATGGAGAAGGAAGCCTTTGTGCCGATTTCGTAGCAGATCTTGGTGCTTAAGTCAAATACAGTGTTTAATTAACCTCTGTAAGGTTCTTTATTAGCTTTAGATGTTAGAAAGATTAGCTGGGAAAGAACTAGTTAACCTTCTTTTATTTACTACAACTATAACTTCCTTTTCTCTCAAAAAAAAAGAAAAAAGAAAAAAGAATAAAAATGTGAGGAACGAAAGTAGTAAACTTTGAAAAGAGAGACGAATTGGTACCGTTATAAATATGGACGACAAAAAGGGGCAGAACTGCAAGTGAGTAAGGGGGGCACGTGCCCCCTCTGAACTCACCAAATTAGTTTGTTAGTACTAGCAAAATTAAGAAATTATGAAATTACCCCTAATAATTTAATTTTCAATGGAGTCATTTAGTTCAGTACTTAGGTTTTAGCCTAGAAAATTGAAATTACTCCTTTACTTTTTTTTTTTAATTCAATCTGGGCCACACATCTAGTTGGTATAAGAGACAGGCTCAATGGAGAATGAAGTCTAAAAGTGTAGTTTTAATGGATCACTACCTTTACGTATCTAATCTCCTCACGATAGCAAGCAACCACATTTCCAATCGAATGGAGCGGCTATTGGAAGCACCCACAACTTTTACGTTTTAAATCCTAGAGACTGTGATGGTTTCTTTAGAAAGAATAATTTTAGGGAATTTTTTTTGAGTTGAGAGTTTTGAGGAGGAAAAATTACATTATTTTTCTCTGATTGATAGGTCTCCTTATATCAATCTATTTGAGAGAGTCCCGGTAACACAAAATTGGGAAAAAACTTTTTTTGAATCCATCTTGATAAGACCTAGTGATAATCTATTTAGTTAAGAATAATTATCACATAGATAATTATTTTAACTCAATAATTATCATCTAGAATTAGTTTGCTATCAAGATAGAGACACCAATTACTACAACTTATATAAAATTAATTAATTAACCACATCATAAAATTAATTATTCATGTTGTAAGTTACATGCATGTAACCCGTGTCTACATACAACGCTATACCACTCGTATACAATTATCACTAGTGATAATTATCCATTAATCTCTAGAATTTATCCTCGCTATCATACAGGAAATGAAACGTACGACCTAACGAGAAAAGGTACCAATGAGAGATGTTGTATTAAGTTACCAACTAACTAATATAACTCTACTCAATTATCTCAAAATACCATAATTTATCCTAATAACATAGAGTTTTGCATCTTTGATCCTTCTGATGATAGAGCCATACAAATTCTCTTTTATATCTCTTTGTACTTATGGTTGTATTCAACAACTTATGTTTCTATAACCACCTGGGAAATGAGTAACAAAGTTTACGTGTAAGTTCATATACTTTTTCTTGAATACTCGTATTGATAGTTCAAAGACTGATCACTTTCCTAGACATGTTCTACTAGATCGTATTATTTTTTACCTTTGGATAACATGGTAAAGTAGCATTATACCAACCCTTCATTTCTCAACATAGATTCAAGTTCCAAAGGGTATAATAGGTTGGACAATAAGCCCATAGGGCTCACACAGTGATAAAGCAAAGATCCATTCAATCACTTCCTTTAACGGAAGTACACACAGTGTGAAAAGTATGCTATGGTGGATCTCCCACTCAAGTTGTCATGCTTTAATTTATACCATATGGAACTTGGACTATTTGCCTCTCAAGGCGACTGTCTTGAATCCCAAGATTCAAATCCGGCTATTAACAGGCTATATGAAGTGTAGATACCTTTATATTCGACTTTTAAGTCTTATCTTAGTACATAACTAAGGCGGCTATGATTAATTATTCTTACTCGTCTCAATAGTGACAAGGTAATCACCATGATTGGTACTTAGTGATCATTTAAGTCTCATCCCACTCGCTATCTCAGGTTGGGGCGATTTTCCATGTGAGAGAAATAATGTTTTAGTAGCTTGGAGAAAATATTCTTAGATATGCATTTTTGAGAAACAATTATGCAAGGAATCTATAGAAATAAGTACTTTGTTGCATAAATAATAAATATATAATTCAAATTTTTAATAGATCTTAAGATGTTAAGGGTTTACGAAGAGACAGGTTTAAAAACTAACAGGAGAACGGGTCAACTAAAATATTAGTAGTGGAAACATGTTTTAACACTACTTGACCCTTCGTAATGATGTCATGAATTAACCGGTAGTGTGTGTCAATGTGTTTGGTTTTTCCATAATATGTAGGATCTTTTGCATAAATCATAACTACTGTGTTATCACAATCAATTTCAACATCTTTATGAAGTTGCCTTATAATTTTCAAGCTTTGCAAAAATCTCTTGAGGCAAATTGCGTCTTGTTGTTCGACAGTACATGCAACATATGCAGACCCCATCACGGATAATGACATGCACTATAGCTGTTGCTACACCATAAAATGGCTCCTCAACCAAAAATGAAAGTGTAGCTTGATGTGGACTTACATCATTTATCATCCCTATTTGTTTATTCATCGCATAACTATATCTAACAAAATCATATTAGTGGTTCTTTCCAAATATCTAAGTATCTTTTAACTACAACCCAATGCACAATACCAGATTACTTTGATATCTACTAACCATGCTAACTACAAAGTAAATATCAGGTGATGTACACATCATATCATACATCAGACTACCAATAGCGCTTGCATATGGCACTTTTGTTGTATGTTTTCTTTGACCTTCTGTTTTAGGACATTGTTCTTTACTAAGGTATAGAACCCTTTCTATAGGGATGTATGGGTTTATTGTCTAGCATGCGAAAATGTTCTAAAATTCTTTTGAGATGAACATTTCGATGCAAACTCAAAAATCTTTTAAAATGATTTCTCAAGATCTTTATCCCAAGTATATATTCTGCTTCACTCTTGGCTTTCATCTCAAAAGTGGTTGATAATCAATTTTGAGTGGTAACTATTAAATCCATATCATTAGCTGGAAGAATAAATCATCCATAGACAATGAGCGAATGAGAAACTTATTCTCAAGTATTTTAAGGTAAACACAATGGTTCTCTTCAGTCATCATAATGCCAATTGACAAAATCGCTTCGTGAAACCGAATGTACTATTGTCTAGATGATTGTTTCAAACCATAAATAGAATGTTTTAAGTGACACACTTTGTGTTCTTGTCCTTTGACTTGTAATCCAACTGGTTGATCCATATAGATCTCCTCACTTCATTCTCCATTGAGAAAAGCTATCTTCACATCTATTTGGAACAATTCTAAATCTAAATGTGTGACAATTGCCAAGATGAGTTGGATTGACACAAATTTCACCATTGGAGAAAATGACTATTTGTTGTCTATGCCTTCTTTCTAAGTGAAGCCTTTGGCTACAAAAGCAACCTTGTATTTATTGATTGATCCATTAGCCTTGTGCTTGATTTTTAAAACCTATTTGTTCTTAATAGTCTTGTGCCCATGCATGAGATTAACCAAATCAACCGTACATGGTTCTTAATCTATAAAGTCTACCTCCTCTACCATTACTGCTAGCCATTTGGTTGTTGTTTAGCTAAGAATAATTATCACATAAATAATTATTTTAACTCAATAATTATCACCTATAATTAGTTGGTTTTCAAGATAGAGTCACCAATTATTAGAACTTATCTAATAATTAATTAATTAATGAAAATAATTATCAATGTTATAAGTCATGTGGATGTAACTTGTGTTTACATATAACATTTCTCATTGAAATATGCATCAAAATGTGCATTAGTATAAAATCATGATTAACACAATAGAATCACCTAACTTAGTGAAAAAATAACTCAGAAGTCAACAATAAAGTTTCATTCCATCTTCAACTAAATAAATTATCATTTTACTTTTAAAACCCTAAATGAACAAGCAAAATAGTAAAGTACTTTTGTCAATACCATTTTATCATGATTTTAGTTGGTCAAACTTTTGAGAATACTATAACAAATTAGAGAAAATCATGTTTGTGATACACAAGTTTCAAATTAATAATGTAAATGTTATTAAATATATTGACTAATAATTTGAAAGTATTATATTTTGTCCCTCGACAAGAATTTCTACCTCCCAAAGAGCCAACAAAGTCCCATTATAGTACCTTTCGGACCGGTCAATGGTGACCCAATCCACTGTCATCTCTACTCTATCCCTAATGGTAGAAATCAAATTAGGGCCTGTGTTCCCATTCTGTAAGATTTAGTAAATTAAAGCATGACAACTTGAGAGTAGAATAATATAAACATTCAACCACTTATTGTAAATAATTTTGAATTAGCAATAATCAATGAAATTTGAAATTAACTATATCCACTGCAGTGGCCCTAATTCCTCAAAATTTTGATCGTCCAATTCAAACACAACATTCAAGAATAGGCTACAACATACTGGCAATAATTATTCTTTTTCATTTTTTTTCTTTGACTAAATCTAGTAAATATTATTTGTGTTTAGAAAAATTAGCTGAAATTGAGATTGTGTGAATATTTCTGATTTTATCAATGTTGGTTTTCAACGATAGATGAGTAGTCTATCAATTTACTTGAATATAAGGTAGGATATGCATCTAAGATAGGTACTCTATTAGAGAATATAAGAATGCTTATCTATAGATAAACATAATCCTATTAATAGCAATTATCTGAAATGTTAACACTTCCTTTCAAGTTGGAGCATGAAAATTGTAAATGCCCAACTTGCCACAACAAGCTTTATAGAAGTCATTGAGTAAGTAGTGATATCTTAGTAGTTACTTAATAACCAATAGGAAGAATACATTTAGGTTGAGTGGCCCCCTTTACTAAAAATAAGGAGTCATGTTTTGCCAAATTGGAACCTCCTGTTAGTTTTTAAACAATTGTTAGGAATAATAATAAAAAAAAATTTTACCCTTTGGTGACACATCAAACCAAGCATTTTGGTGAACATATTGAGACAATAAGAAAATAACTTTTGACTGTTGCTTTGACTGATATCAGATAACCAGATCTAAAAAATTAAGCAGTTTGAATTCTTGCTGTAAATAAGACCGGATCTCAAAAATTAAACAGCTTGAATTATCACTGTAAACATAACCTAATTTAAAAAATTAAATGGTTTGAATTTTCGGTGTAAACAAGACTAGATTGAGAAGTTAAACCCTATGAATTCTCTGTGAAAAAGAAAAAAAGAAAAAGGTTGTGGGGCTAGGAGAGCTACTACATGGCATTTGAATACCTATCTACACATATACATAATCCTACTAATAATAATTATTTGAAATTCTAACGAGTTGGATTTTATGATATCCAGTGAAGACCCTCGTTTGGTTGGCAAAAATTCTTACCAGGAAAAGTAATTTTTTTACTAAAATTTAAATTTTATTGTTTGATTCAATTTTTAGCTTAATAGGAAAGTAATTTTTTTCCTTGAAACAAGGAAAGTTGTTGCACAACACCTGGATTCTAAATCATAATATCCTATAGGTATTCTTTTTATTTTTATTCTTTTAAGATTTTAACCCTAAAATAAGGGTAGACATCCTAACCCTCATCATTCTCCTCCCATTCTACTACAACTCAACAATATCATTCTACTGCAATTCAGCATCTACCACTCTCATATTTAATATCGTCATCTTTCTCATCCTTCCTTGTCATGCTTCCCTTTTCTCAAATCATGATCCACCATAGAATTTCAACATGTGGAGACTTTCCAAATCTCAAGTTCGAATTTTTTTCTTTTACTTTTATTATTTTATCATATTTTTAATTTTTAATTTCTAGCCCTAATTTATTGTTATGAAAATAAATAAGTATAATATGTATACCATCTAGATGTGATAATTTTTAGATGGCATTATGACAAATTTTGGCAGAGTTACAGTTATAATTAAAAAATTGACTGTACAATTTATATCTTTAGTCATGATCATTGAATTATTATTATTATTTACATTTGTGAATAACTTTTTTCTTACATGACAAAATTGTTAAGATGACAAAAGATGATTTTAGTTAAGAGTCTCAATCACAACTAAAATTGCACAGCTTGACCCAAAATATGCTGTCTCTTATATGTGTCATAGACGAGCTATAAGTTTTGTATTCTTTCTAGTGGTACTAGTTGTTCATAAGAATAAGGCATTACTCTATTTTACACCTTCTAACTTGTACGCGTTTCTAACTTTGTATTTATACTTTTTTTTTTGGACACATTGCGTCATGAACTCTCAAATTTATCCAATTTCAGTCTAATTTTTAACAACGTTACCAAAGTTAACGGATGCTAAGTAAGTACATACAACACGCTTGTTTAGGGGCATATTGCACCAATAGACGTTATGACTCATTTTACTTTGCACCTTCTAACTTATGATCAATTCTCGCTTTGCACCTCCTATTCAAAATTTTGATGTGACGCATTGTATCCCTTAACTCTTAAATTCATCCTACTTTGGTCAAATAATAGTATTAAAAAATTTGACGGATGTTCCACTTGAGGTGCATGATTTGTACGGTTTGAACATCTGTTAACTTTGTTAACAGTATTAAATTTTAGATTGAAATATTTAAATCTGAGAGTTCAAAGTACAATATTTCCAAAATATAATTATAGGATACAAACTGAAAATCGAGTACAAGTCAAGGAGTGAAAAGTGGGATAAGTCCTAAAACAAAAGAGGAAGTAGACCATATTCAAGTCTAATAGAATGAGGCAGTACTAGGGGTGTTCATTCGATTTTATTCGACTTTTCAACTTAACTTGTTTGACTTTCGACTTGAAAATTTCGAAGTCAAAATTAAGTCATATAAATCCAAAGTCGATGAAAGTCGAGTCGTTTAATTCGACTTATTCGACCGGTAAATTGAACAAGTCAAATAAGTCAAACATTTATTCTTCTTTCATTCTATATTCTAATATTAGTCCAAATTTAGTACATTATCTCACAAATTTTATATCATTTCACAAATTCAAAATATTACATAATAGAAATACAAGATAACACAAGTTCCCCAAATTCAAAACACAAGTTCGTAGACAATAAAAAAAATACATAATAAAATTATAATAACATCATTCAACAAAAGCAAGTTTCATGAGTGGTGATTGGTCAATTCTTCACAAATCTTAATATATGAATGTGTATTAGTGTATATATCATAAAAATACATATTAAAATTGATTTACAAAGTCACAAATTCAAAATTACTTACCAAAATCAATTCCTATAGAAAAATCTTATTGAATAACACTTGTTATGTTATATTCTATAATATATATGAATATATATGATTACCTAATTGTATCTATACTAATAGTAAGTTAGTAATGTATTTAATATATTTATTGATAGTAAAAATGTTATACTAATAAGCTATGTAGTATAACTATATAAATATATAAATTAAACATTATGTAAAATATATTTTTATTACAGTTATAAGTTATATAAATATGAGTATATGGACATAAGAGTATGTATGTATAGATATATTATATATAGATATTTCAATCAATACTTAAGCATATATAATTACTTAACTCTAGTATCTATATGTATTTGAAGGAAATTAGTAGTAATTCATTTAATTAGCTATTGAAACAAAAGTATTATATTAATAAATTGTAAACTTATATTAATATATGAATAAATAAATTTTACATAACACCAACAATTATACAAAGAAAAGATATTTAAGTATTAATAAAAAATAATATTATTAGCTATTAACATATTTAATTATTTACAATTAAGAATACCATGGCTAAAATATTATTTATACAAACATACTAATATATTATTATAATTGTAGATGCACACATATATATATATATATATATATTTGTTCGACTTATTTGACCGGTATTTAACCGGCAAAGTCGAACGACTTGTTCGACTGGTAAACCAGTCAAACTAGTTAATCTGTCTAGTTCAGTATTCGATTGGTAGTTTGACTTAGAAGGTGATGTCAAAATCGAGTCGATAAGTTGTTTAGTTAATTTGATTTCGAATCAAAGTTAACTTAAAAGTCGAACAAATTAAGTCAAATTATTTTTTGTGACTTAACTTGACTTGACAATTTGACTCGACTAACTTTTGAATACTCTTAAGTAGTACTGCTCAAAAAAATTATAAAAAATGAAGCAGAACTGTAAATATTCATCATTCATTATACATGAGGTACAATTGGAGTAGTCAATCTGCCTACCTTTAAGCCTGATTTTCGAGGGAAATTTGGCAGTGATTTGTAATTATTCTTCAACCTGTAGCGAGACCGTGACGAGTGCGGATTCGGCAGGAAGAAGCTAGGTTTTGATAGCATTTTGGACAAGAAGGGAAAATTTCCAGCGCCAAACAATTTTAAACTTAATCATTCAACACAATATCGACATCTGTGAAATAGCATCCGCAGCTATTATAGCAATTTGTGAAATAAATTAGTGGGAAAGGAAACGTGATTGAGAACAGCAAAATTTGGAGAGCATCGTTTCTAAACATAGTTGCAAACCATTTGTTGATAAGAAAAGCCAAAAAAGCTAAAATCAATAGCAAGTTGACCATTCAATTAGCAATCCAATATTCCAATAGCATTCTCTCAAAAATGGAAAAATTAACAAAACAAGAAAAAGAGACGCACTTATATATTATCATGCCATAGTATAGAAATACAAACTTTGTCAACATAAAAATTACAGTACTTAGTGGTTAATACATCCATAAGATCACACCCACAAGACATGATTAAATAATACTTCCCAGGCAACAAAGGCCTAATTAAAGACAAACATTTAATTTTCCATTATCAGCTTATGGCCAATCTTGTAAGAAGCATAAGCATCAATACATGCATACTCAACCTGATTGTCATTCAGAACCCTAGCCTCCCAATTACTCATGCAAACATGTTTAGGCTTCTTCATATAAAGCCCCACCACAACGCTTCCCATGCAAGATCTTTCAGCCCCGGCCGGCGAAATGTCCCCGGCCACCGGCGCATAGCCAGAGCCTTAATATCTTCACTTCTGCTACACTCCAGCCCATACTCATTTTTAAGCTTGGCTATGTCATCAGCCACCTCAATTCCTACATAAGTAAAGTTGGGGTCTGCAAGAAAATCCTTAAGGGATTGAGGAATATCGTCCATGTAGAAAAGTTGGAGAATTAGGCACTTGTCATTGATGCAAAGTTGCAAAGTCGCTGATTTGTTGCTCATTGAGCTGATCGGATGGGGTCTCCATTCAATGTCTAATCCGACAACCGTGGGTTTTTTTGATAGGAAAGGAGGACTTGAACCCATTCATCAGTTATGGTAGCTTTGTCAGTGAGAGTTGTCTCTATGGTTTTTCCATCATAGGTGATTGAGTATTTGGAAGTGGAGGGATTGTAGGTTATGCTACTAGGATTTCTATTGTACGCATACATGGCTATTTTTTGTGATGACAATGATGAATGTACTATACAAATTGCTTCGGTAGTAGAATGGGATGTTGTGTAAAGATGACGAGTGCTATTTATATGGAAAAATCTGCATGACTATTGTTGATAATCTTTTGAACATTTCCCTTGTGCTAAGAAGTCGAATAAACATAAACTCACGAGGAAATATTTACAAGAATCCTATCTTTAACCCATTTATAAATGATATCAATTGATATAAACAAAATTTTAATATGTAATTTATATCATAAATTCTATATACGCAAGGTCTCAAACCAATTCTAATTAAATTATTTCCATATATGTAAGGTCTAAAACCTATTCTAATTAAGTTATTTCCAACTCACAAATATTTCTCCAAGGGAACTTTGGAATCTTAATTTTTGCTTCTTCTAAAGAAATTGTATGATAACACTGTATTATTACAATACAAAAGAAAACTTATAACTTTCTTGCGTTCATCGATCCACCTATCAGTTGGCATTCAATTAATTTCTGTTAGCTTTTGCTGATCAAGTAATTAAATTTGAGAGACTACAATTAAAGAATTTAAAATGTACTACAACAGGTCCTAATAAACATGTAGAAATTAGAATTTTTGCGAAATTGCTTCAACAATTAATGTGTACAATTTGATTTGTCGGTTGAAAATAGTTTAAACATAATTATATACATTAATATACTAAATAGACAAATGGAAAAAAGAAGTGAAGTTCCAGTCTATTTACTATAATTTTATATGTAATTAAGTCTTAAACACATTAGATTCAAATCAGTAATCAAATTTATCTTCATTAGATTGTGTTTTCTGAATTACACATGGTTTTCCAACCTTTTATCTATAGATGGCATCAAGTTTGATACAGATTTTCCGGGGGCAATAAAAGACAGTTTCATATTGTTGTCTGTTTAATTAACATGTATTCAATTCTTCAGGCTGAAGCAAAAGGACCTTTTCTTTGTAAAAAGGATAGAATTTGAAGTGACACATGAAACTTTGCAATATGTTCTTTATGAAGTGAATGTAAACATCAAGACTCGCATCCTAGATTAAAAGTGTATGAAGAGACAGCTCCAATATAAGTAGTTCATGCTTGATGATTGCTGGTCATGCTTGCTAAAGAATGACTTTACATAACTGCTCAACGTTTTGGCTTCTCATCACAGTAATTGTTGGTTTAATTTAATGAGAAGTAGTCATCCAGAAACTATTAACGACTAGTGGAAAAAGCACATGGAGTGCTATTTTAAAAAAATATATATACACAAATTTCAAAAATAATTAAAAAAAGTAGTTAAAATGTTCAAAAAATTAAAAATAATATAGATAGTGAAAGAAGTTATAGGTGGTTACCATGAAGATGAAGGTATAATAGGCAAATCAAAAATGACACATACCAATACCTCCCATCTTTTTTTATATATATAGACGAATTTCATTTTGTAACTCTTAACTTATATTCGATTCTCACTTTGCAATTCAAATTTTAGTTTTGGATACTTTGTACTCTATACTTTCAAATTCGTCCTACTTTAATCCTTTTTTAAGACTGTCTAAAAAATTAACGAAATTTTTTTGTGTATACGACAAATTTAGCAAGATGAACAATAATGTTTTCATGTGTAAAAATAAAGATGCCGTTAACTTTTGTGATGGTATTAAAAAAGGGGATAAAGTAGGACAAATTTAAAAGGTGAAGATGCAAAGTATCCAAAATTAAAATTTCAGATATAAAGTAAAAATTAAATATAAGTTGAAAGGTACAAAATAAAATTACTCCTTTATAGTATAAATTCATGTTCAACACATACATTAGGACTTAGAAGACAAATTAAACATATAACATAACTATATAGCTTTAATAGCTAACAGTAAGCATCAATATTAGATGCATGTCTCTTATACACATCTAGATGTGTATAATCAATGGATCATAAAAAAGTCTGAGCTTCACTCCTTATCAATTGTACTACTAGTATCTTCTAAATTTTGGACCGGAAAGTTGCAATGATTTAGCATTCCATTTTCTTTTTTCACCAAGAACGTTGCCGGAATTTTAGTTTAACCTTTTCTTTTAATCAATAAACCAAGTTTCATCAGCATTTACAAGTCATATCTAAATGTTTTCTTTAGACAGAAATTTGGGGCTCCAAAAAAAATTGGGGCAGTAAACTTTATCGCGTTGAGAGTAATCGTATTGTTTCGTAATTGTATTAGGATCAAAAAATCTCAGCCCCAAGTCTAACCCTACCCAATTCATAATCAATTCATGCTATGTTTAATCTGTTTATTGTCATTTCATACCGTGTCGTGTTCAAAGTTGAACTAACCTATCTAACCTATTTAGATTTCACTAACCATTTATAAATTTGTATAATTGTAGATTTAGTACAATAAATAACAAATATATATATATATATGTGTGTGTATATATATATATATATTAGTCCTTTTTCATTCTTTTTAGGTTCTAAAGCGGTAATTGGTATGTCAGCAACTGATAAAAGTATATTTACTATAATATTTAGTATGTGATTTCATATTATGGTTTCAAATATAACTCGTATGTGTTGTGACTAACTAAATTATTCTTTCATAGAAGAGTTAAAACATAACTATTCAAGAAGTTGGGCGATGCTAGTAGCTATTGTGGATAATGAACTATTACTCTAAATAAGTGCAATAGTCACCAAAATACTTAATTGTTTGTCTGCTCATATAATAGTCGAATGAGTAAATTGTCTACTCATGTCTTACCCTAACTGATGAAACATTAATAATTTCCTTTGAGTACATCATTCATAACAATGTTGTTAAGTGCCAACATAGCCCTACATATTAAAGCTGCAAAACAATTTCTTTTACAATCATGGCAAGACATGTGAAATTAAAAAAAAAAAAGGGAAAGGCATCACTTTACAAAAAAATTCATGTCGATAAATTTTGTTAATATAAATTTTAAAATTAATGGCACACTTCTTTAATTTGTTCATATGGGTTTACCATGCATAATATATAAAATAGTCTTAATAAAAAATAAAAAATAAAATAATAGGAGACTGAGCTTTGGGCTATAACTTGAATAGATGTCATAGTTGCAAAGAAATAAAGCTAAACAATGAAACTAAATGAAGGCATATAAACTTTTAAGTAAAAAAATTATCTTCCAAATAATTGTCAAAATAGATGTAGAACAACATAAAGGAAGAGTTACGCATATATATTTAGACAATAGATTTGTCTCTCTGAACTCTTATATTGCAGTTATAGTATCTATTTGTGCCCAAAGACAGGATCTAAAACATTATAAGAAGTGCATAAAAATGAAAAAATTTTGTTAATTACAATTTACCCACTGAACTCATACTTCATTGCATTTTGTCCCCTAAACCCAAAGAATATGTAATTTACCACCTATAAAAGATTCTATAATAGAAGTATATACAAAATGATGATGTAGATATTTGTTTCCAAAAAGTTGTCAACAAAACAACTTTCTATTTTTTTTTTTTTTCATTTTTATTCATTCCATATATTTGTTTTAATCGATTAAACAACTATTATCTTACTTCTTTGGTTAATTTTTCTAAGTTTGTTAATCAAAATTAAATATTACTTAACATTATCTCCAAACTCAAGCACACACATACCAACAGATGTAACGTAACGTCTATGTTACCCCACGGTGCTTCTTATTAGTCTACTCACAAAATTGAGAAGCAAATATCTTTGTTCCCGGAGTTGTAAGTTGTAATCGATGGGAAAAATTCCAATCAGTTGAAGCCTTCAAGCAGTGGTGGATGTTCATTTGTTAATCTAATAGAAGAATACAAGGAAGAGGTGTGTTTCTCCAATATGGAACAACCAACTATTCGACTAACTGATTTCATGATTCAATCTATCACTTCATTCAATGAACCTGTATTGATCTTTCCATAAACACATGTTTTGGTGATGGTTTTAAGAAATCCAATTTGAAAGTGAACTTTCGTAAGTGGAGAAATTGACTAAAGGATTGGAAAAGATGTATTGATCATATGAGTTCGTTGCATGAGTCAGCCTGGAAAACTGATAGGACTTTTGATGCTATAAAGAATTCCATCAACTTGATAACCCGAAATGAACTCCTGATTTTTAGATGTTTCGAAAGATGGTATCCTAAGACAAAGACATTTGTGTTTCCTTACGGAGATGCTACTGTCACTTTGCATGATATGATGGTCTTGGGTTGTTCCTTGGTTATTGGTGAATCTATTTTCAGGTGTGTTGATAGCGAAGAGTTAGCGGTTACTGAAAAGAAACTGATTTTAGCAAGAACAAGAGTTGTGGAAAACAAAAGTTAAATTGAAGGTCTAAAAAAAGTCTTTGGTTGGCTAAATTCATGGACAGTGCAAACGAGATCGAGCACAAAGCATTTTTTGCATTATGGCTATCCACGGTTGTCTTTCGCGATAAATCTACTGATGATATTGTCCAAATAAATGTTATACCTAGCTATTGTAATCTATCTAGCTACACGTTCTAAAATTGATTTTGCACTAGCTATTCTTGCTAATACATATGTTAATTTGCGTGAGTTGAAAAAGGCTCTTATTAGTAGTCAAAAGATATGAATTTCAATGATCAAGATAAATTTTGAAACTTTTAATTTCAGCCCTATTTCAGTTGTGGGAGAGGTATTCAACATTGCATCCAAATCATGTAACTCTAGAACATGGTCAACCTAGGTTTACCAAATGGAATGGCTTGAGGATGGAGGACATTGTAGATGCAAAATTAGCTATTGATGAAGCAGCTGATTACTTTCTTTAGCAGCCCTATATATGCTATTGGATATAACAACTTATTTGTGCCTTGCTTGATTTACAAAGAAAATGAATAGTGAACATTGTTTGTTTCTGACATCGATGAAGGCCTAGTACTTATCATATGCCTGAGGGTAAGTGAGCTGGTGGGATAGATTCTGATTGCATTATGTAGTACCTCTCACATCGAGTGACCGTGCAATTTCGCGTTGATCAAGATCTTCCTGGTCTTTTGACCGAGATTATTTGATTGAAAGCGTAGCCAGGAAAAATTATGTTAGAACAATTAGAGAAGAGTTTACGTATATTCCATCTCGCCTCTTTGAGCCTAATGTTACAACTTGAGAAAATAATTAGGTAGATTTGGTCTATGATCTCACTTGTCGATTTTGTGATATAAATTATATGTTATGTAATATATGATATCAGTTGATGTATGCAAGATTTTATAAGATTTAATTTTAATCGCGAGATCTACAGGTGGATTCTAAAATCGGGTTTATGGTAGCATTTTCTTACAACTTGATACATGAATTTGTGGAAGAAGATTATTATTATCTAATCGGCTTGGTGGTACTAAATCCTTTTGAATCTTCTCAATAGAAATCTGGTAGTGAAGAATTTTAGTGAGAATAATTTGTTACAAAGTAAAGAAAAAAAAAGTTAATAAATCTATATATTTAATAGAACCAGCATACGCTCAAGTTTAGACAAACCATTCCTAATAAATTTAATATACATATATCCACGAGATATGCATGTATCACAATAGAAAAACATACCATAATATTAAATAATAATAATTAAGCATGAAATTTGTATAACAAACAGACAAAATAAACTTTATTGAATTTTATATGATTAGATAAAATAATCTTGAAAATTAAATTTGTTGAGATTGTTGACATCTATTGGTAGTTATACATAATCTTTTGTCATTCTAGTTATTTATAATTTTTATGAAGTTGACTGAATTAAAAACCTTGCTTATTAAGCATTGTAAACCTCAAGAAGTGTTGTAGGTTTTTCAGATGTGTATAAGAGACAAATATTATTTTTGTTTTATTCTTAGAACTCTATAACATGGATGTAGTCCTACTTAAAAATTAATTTACTCCTTGAAATTTGTTTTTTCTTTGCTTACAATGACATTGATTGTTGAGTTTGTTTTTATTAATAGGCTCAAAATTTTAAGTATTAATTAGTCATACTTCATACGAGTGCGGCGAACGTGCGAGGTGCATTCATATTTCTAGTATATTTAAAAGACCAAGTTGTTTTATTTTCTGGACTTCAAAATGTTAATGAAAGACATCACACAAGATGTAATATGAAATTAGAGTCATATCACATATGTTGCATAAATATTGAAACCAAAAGTGGACCATTTCTCGTGCTGATTACTATTCACCCCACTTCCACTTTTAACTCACGATTTACGGGACAAAAACCAGGAAAATTATAGCTTGAAGTTCTCGAGTCGAACAAGGCCTAGTCACAAATGACTTTCGTATGCAACTGAATTTCTGGACTGTTGTGGTCTCTCCAGTTCACGATTTAACATAAAATCACGATAGCCACAAAGTATTTATTTTTATATTATTAAGGGCAATTGAGATTTAGTTTAATGAATAATGTAGGTTGAATTTGTTGCCATGATTTTATCTATGGGAAAAGTGTATTCAAAAAGAATAAATGTACTGGAAAAATGGGAGAGGTTTCCACAATACTTTGGACTTCAAAATCCAAATTGACAGCTTCCCTCCGAGTCTCCATCCGTTTTTGATTGGCATTCAAACGTACGAATCATATAATTGATGGTAGTTTGCAATGGTAAAATAAATAAAGTTACCCGCATAAGCGACTCGTATAAAAATTCTTAGGAGGTGTTTAGCTTATGGGTATGATTGAAAAAATGATAATCAAGGTTAATACTATTCATAGATGTTGTTTGATTAATAATTATAAGAATCTTTTATGGAAATGAAAATGTTAGAAATGCTACTTTCATTTCTCACTTATGACTTGTTTAATTGATTAACTTATCAACATAATAAACAGTTTATTCATTCTTTATTCAAACTAAACAAATAAGGGAGAATGATATAAACTCATACCGATAGTAAATTTTATCAAATCTATTCCCAGTCCTGGGCTGAATGCAAACCAAGCACTTCCTTAATATTGTGGAAATATCTTTTATACCTATTTGTTGCATATATATATAATAAGCCTACTTTGAAATGGAAAAGGCCCTTAATTATTTTTACTTGTGACTATTTTTTAGCACTTCTGTTGGAATGTTTTGCATGGATCATACTAGGTGCATTAAGTCAAATGGAATACCATACAAGAGAAACAAAATAGTCCTCTTTTTTAAAGCAAAGTAGAAATCAGGAAAAGTCCAAGAGGATTGAATGTGTACAAACTTTTAATCGAGAAATAGGGGTGAGAATTGGTTAACCGTGAGGCCGCGATCAAATAACACAGTCTAAATTAATAAATGAGTCTTAATATTATTAATTTCAATTTCAAATTAAATTCGAAACAAAGTTTGAATTTATTGATCGGTTTCGAATTATTTGTGTGACTATTTTATAAGCAAAATTATAGTATTAGGTTGTAAAATCATATTATATAAAATAAATATATTTAGTTAAAAGATGAAGTAATGTTGCATGCTTTCAACCTACTTTAAAAGCATGTATCAAAGATTTTTCTTGAATCTTTTGAGTTTGAAACTCTATTCATATATTTTTCTAGAAAGTATGTATACGAGGGATGTCAAATACTAAAAGTGCACTAAAAAATTAGATAATTTTGAATTTAAAATTCAATTCTAATTTTGTAACCGATTTTCAATTTCAGAATTCAATCAAACCAATCAACCGACCAAATTTCGATTAACCAATTTTAAATTTCAAAATTTGAAAGTGATACACAGTCTACGAATTCGATTAACCAAATTCATGCTCAGGATTATCAAGTGTGTTTCACCATGTCATAATATACTAATGACAAGTTCTTTTATTGAAAAATTAAGTTTAAGCATACAAACTTGTTGTTTTACAATTAACTTTCACTACTCCATTTTCTTTGTCCCAAAAAATTAAAAAAACTAAAGAAAATAATTCGATCCTAGAATGTCCTTAATTACCACATTTCTGATGTAAACTACTAAATACGGTAAAGTGTTTAATTTATCAGAGTTCACTTAACCATTTGTTGTACTTGGAAAGAAACTATTTAAGGATTTTTTTTTGGGCAGAAAAGAAATACTTTTAGGATTAGTTTGGTTCACGGACTAGATGACATAGAACATCTCATCCTTAAACAATTAATCCTGAGATAATTCATCCCTAGATGAATACTCCTTTATCGAATGTTTGATTGATATTGAATTGTATGGAATATTATATTTGGTTGGAAATCGAATTATTATTTTACTAACTAAAATAACCTAAATTTGCACTTTATCTCAACTACTTCTATCAATTGGGAAAAAAATGCACTTTATCTCAACAAATAAGTATTGGGCNAATTAAATGATTATCATTACATAAAATAATTACCGGGATTCATTTTGAAGCACTAACCTGAAAAACATGTTAAACTAGCCATTTCCAACATAAAAAAATTTGGTATATGAATTGGTTATTATTACTGGCTTAGGTATTAGAATAAGCAAGTCAATAATTTGTGACTCAGTATAACCTGACCCAACGCATATTATGACCTAATAATATGGGTTTTTTTATTCTTCCTATACTCATTTACAAATGTATATGTGTTGCAATATTTTTAATTTTTTAAATCAATTTTGTAATTTTACATATCAAGGCAAACTAGTAAATGACTTTTTCTCTTATTTACCCATTCAAAGGGATATTTGTGTAATTAGGTATTTAAAAAAAAAGAAGTATTGGAACACATTTTCATAAATATACTAGGTCGGGTACCCATGTAAAATTAGGGAGTATCAAGTCAATTTCTCTTAACTCGGTAAAATTGGATCGAATCGCCCTTGGGAATATAAAACTTTGGACCACCCTATAATCCTATATGACATCTATTGATGTATAAGAGAAAGTTTATTACCTGTCTCTTATACACAAAGATGTGTTACCCCAGACAGGAGTTATCCTGTAGAGATGGCAATGCTTGGCCCCATTTTTGAACCGGCTCGACGTAAATTACTATAGCAACCTCGACCCTAGCCCAGATCGGAATAGGTTCGAACCTACGCCAGGAGTTTAAACTCATGACTTGGCCCATATATTTAATCAGATCGGCCCGGTCAATGGTTCAACTCGTTGAACCAGCCCGAAACTCAACGCGCAAGTCAACCCGTTGGGTTGACATGTTGGGACCCGTAGGCCACCGTTGGAAATTACTTTTTTAATTTTTTTCTTTTAAAGGGCTATTAATGATAATTTTGCTCGGGCCAAGCATTGCCATCTCTACCTGGGATAACTCCTAGAGAGACAGAAATTAATTTTATTTGGGAGAGATACATTAGTTTTGTATCTTGTCATGATTTGAAGGTAAGGTTCAATGCCCCCTTGGAGAAAGATATTTGAGGCAATATTATTATGTACATGGTTGGGATCTATGCCAACCCACCACCAGATGGTGGGGGTAGGGGCTGTCTCTTATACACATCTACTATGTGTTTAACATATAGATAAGTTAGCAATTCCACAATATTAAGGAAGAAATAACTTGGTCAAATAAGTATATAATTGTAAATAATAACAAAACTAATAACTAATTTCGAATTTTGAGTTTTGAATATTAACTAAGAACTTTAGTTTCGAATAATAAGTATTACTTTAGACTTTCAACTTTAATTATTAATAACTTGATCTAACTTTATTAACCCATCAATTTATATCTGTAAAGTACTATTAATCTAGTAAGTAGTAATTCGAATAATTAATAAGTTACAATTTAATAAATTAATAATGAATAGTAAGTAAATGATTTTAAATTAATAAGTTATTAATTTTAAAATAATAATTAATAAGTAAAAATTTTAAATTATATAAATTATTAATGAGTAAAACTTTGAAATTTTTGAAGAAATAATTTTAAAACTTAAGTAAGAAATTAAATTAGAGGGCTAGCTTAGGGAGCAAGACATGGGCGAGCCTATGGGCTAGCACGTGGGTCACTCGTGATAACACGTGCCCTAGCCCGTCCCCTAACCGGGGGCCTAGACCGAGGGCCGGTTATGGGTCACTCCTTCCGTCTTTCGGCCTGACCCCGCCGCCCTATTAGACTCCCCCTAACAAGTTATAATGGGCATGAACCGGCGGGCTTCCAGCCCGGCCCGGCTCGGCCCATTGCCACCTCTAATCCCAGGATTAACTAATATCACTTTCCCTATTGTATTATTTTTATCCCTTCAACTAGGGGTGTTCACGGTTAGGATTGAGTTAGCTTTAAGGATTTTTGAACCAAACCTTTGTAAATTCAAACTTTGTTTCGAATTTAATTTGAAATTGAAATTAATAATATTAAGGGTTAATCATTTATTTAATATTTTAATCGACTCCTAGACTGTCTCTTATACACATCTCTTATACAGAGACAGATTATGTATAGTACTTTTTAGCTTAGTTCTAGTACAATACTTTGAGTATTTGGACAAAAACTAATAAAAAATTGCAAATAGAATACTCCAATAACTTTGACCTATAAGGATAGATTAATTAGTGAGGTTGTTCACACTTATAAGATGTTTGTGCATATATCTATGTATATATACCAAATATTAAGTGTCTATATATTATTTTTATACACTAAGTAATTTATCAATGATCATTTGTCACATTCGCTTATTTGATCGAATTTTGAATTTAATGTAATAAAGTTATTTGATCTTCCACAAATTACGAAAGAAGTAATATCTTCATCATCCTCTCACATATATTGAACTAAATACTCATTTGGTGACAATATCTTTATTAACAATTATGTTACTTTTGTTAATATTTTATCTTTAATCAAAAGAAGTTATTATCGTAATTAATGATGTTTCAGTAACATTAGACAAATATATTCTTTGAACAAACAAACCAACCACGTCTAAATCTCATCTAGATGTGTATAAGAGAAATTCGACTACGCCATTGTGCTCTGTCATGGACTATATCCTCCTCAATTTCTAGATGGTTTATATCTTTCTTACAAGTTACCCACCAAAACATTTTCGGTCTTCCCCTACCCTTCTTATGTTGACTACTTTGTCTAAAATCTACTCGCCTGACAGGCGCTTCTAGTGGTCATCTTAACACATGACCTAAATACCTTAAGATGTTTCTCTCATCTTCTCATCAATAGATGCTACTCCAATTTTCTCATGAATATGCTCATTGTGTATCTCGTCCATCTTAGTACACCTACTGGTTCGATTCTGTCTCTTATACACATCTAGATGTGTATTTTATGTACATGTATCGGCTGTCAATTATACACATATACCCTGTCTATTAAGTCGTAAAGAAATTTTACGGTCACATAACGTTCCCGATGTACCATTCTCCATTTAGTCCGACCTACTTGTATCCTATGTATAACATTTCTCAATCTATACCACCATCACTCTAAAAATTGATCCCTAAATACTTAAAATTTTCACTTATGGATATCTCTTGATCTTTGATACTAACCCATTTTCCATTCTTGCGTGCACCCTTGCTAAAGTTAAATTCCATATAGTTTGTTTTTGATCTATTAATTCTAAGCCCTTTTGCCTCAAATATCTTTCTCCAAACCTCAAGTTTAGCATTAACCCCATCCCTTGTTTCATCTAGCTAACACAATGTTATCTGCAAATAATATACACCACGATATTTCCTACTATATGTGCCTTGTAAGTTGTTCTATGACCAATGCAAATAGATATAAATATACGAGCCGAACCTTGGTATACTATATTCATAGAGATGTGTATAAGAGACAGAAGATCAACAAAGTAAGAGACAGTAAGGAGCTGTTAAGAAAAAAATTCGCATGAAACCAAACTGATTATTTGACACTTTAGTCTCGTTTCCTAACCTTCTTTCTATCACTCTCTTCCAAAGACTCATCATATAGCTCATTAATTTAATACCTCTATAATTCGCGTAATTTTGTATATCGTCTGTATTTTTGAATATGGGTATGAGAGTACTCTTTTTTCATTGATCAGGCATATTTCTATTCTTCAATATTTTATTGAAAAGATTGGTAAGCCAACTTATGCCATTCTTTCCTAAGCATTTCCATACCTCGATTGGAATATCACCGAGGCCAACTGCTTTTCCTTTCTTCATCTTCTTCAAAGTTTCCTCCACCTCCAATTCCTGAATTTTTCGATAATACATTACGTTTCTATATACTCATCAAATTTAGCTAACTCTCCTAAAATGATATCGTCTCCATTGCCTTTATTGAACAGATGATGAAAGTATCTCTCCCACATTTCCTTAATTTCTCATAATTACTATTATAAAATTATTTTCATCCTTGACGCATTGAACCCTTCTTAGCCACTGTTCTCACTTTAGTTGTCATGTCATTCCATAAAGTGTCAGATTCTCCTTGTAAGTCCCAAATTCTTTGCCTAACAAATCTTCCTTAAAAATTTCTTCTTTTTCTTTCTTGAAATTCCTTTACTTGAATTCTAGGTGATCTAGGTAGGTTCTTTACCTTAATGTGCTATTTAAGTACACATCTAGATGTGTATAAGAGACAGCTAAAAAATAGTTTATTTATCCAGGTATGATTTTACAATATTTACAAACCTTCTATCTCTCTTTCTTGTGAGGAGAAAGTCAATCTGTGACTTTGTTGAATCACTTTTAAAGATAACTAAATGTTTTTCTCTCTTCTTGAAAAAAGTATTGATAATGCAAAATTCGAATGCCATTCCAAACTCCGAGATTGATTTTCCTTCTTCATTTCTTCCCCCATAATCATATCCAGCATGCACTTCTTCATAATCCTCATTATCTCTTCCCATATGTCCATTTAGATCATCTCTTATATACAAAATTTTCTCACCTTGGGGACACTACCTATCATCTCATCTAAATCCTCCCAAAACTTAACCTTAATGGACTCATTTAGACCTACTTGAGGTGCATAAATACTAAAAATATTAATAGTTTCACGTCCTAAAATTAGTTTAAGAGACATAATCCTATCTCCTTTCCTTGTCACCTGCACTACATCATTCTTCATCGACCTATTTATAATAATACCAACCTCATTTCTAGTCCTGTTTACTCCTGAGTACCTCCATTTTTAAAAATAAATTTACTTTAGTTATGAATTAGAAATAATAAACTATTGAAGAGTTTGTCACAATATTTATAACATATTGTTTGAAATATGAAAATATTTAGAAAAAAGATGCATACCTGGTTCGATTTGGTTTATCTCGATTTCTAATCTTGGAAACCAAACCAACAATAGTCGGTTTTGGTGCAATTTATCTTTTTAAAATCATTTAATTAGCTTGTTTTATTTTGGTTTGGTCAATTTTAAAAAAGATCTTGAACAACCCTATTTTCCACATGAAGTTAATTCGGTTAGTTGTAATAATAATCTCATGTCAAAAAATCAACCAAACACAAGATGATTTTGGATACATGAACCAAACAGATCCTTATAACTTCTTAGTTAGTGGATCGACTAATAGGAAAAGACACTGCAATTTTATTTTTGAAAGTAAAATTGCTTCCTTGAATCTGCATTAACATCTCTTTGGTATATGGTACTTAAAATCAACCAAGTGACACATGATATCATGCAAAATGATTGTGTAATGCAAGGAAATGAAAAAAAAAAAGTTAATTAATGATATACTTGGGAAAAGACTCAAGTACAAGAACCCAATTATTTAATTGGTCGAACCAGTATTCGTTGCTTGTTCTTATTTAAACCTGAAAAATAGGAAATTTTTAATAAAAACGATGGAATATATAAGAAATTAATTTTTCAATTTAAATACATAAAATTTTGCATGATATTCAAAGGAGTTAAATTCACTTTGAGGCTCCTAAACTTGTCCCTATTTACCACATTGTACACCGAACTAATTTTTTGATCACTTTGTCGCCTAAAATTTTTGTTTCTTGACAATTCATTCCAAATTTTGATGGAAATGAAATGTTTGTGAGTTCATTGCACATATTTTTATTGTATTTAACATAATATTTTGAGAGCGTACTCAGCAAGTTCCTTCCGCGGGTGTAGCAAAGATAAGCGTCGCGAATGGCATACTTGATCTCTTCATTTGTAAATTAAATTGCACCCCAATCAGGAGAAACTCCATTCTGATATGCAGATAATGCTTTTTCTATAAATCCAAATTCACTTTTAGTCAAAATAAGAGACAAGAAATTAGTTCGGTGTAAAGAAGCTGTCTGTTATAACATCTAGATGTGTATAAGAGACAGGTGATACACAAATCTAGATCGGTGTACAAGAGACAGGCTAATACAGATTCTTGGCATGGATATCAGAGACAGTGTGAAAGAGTTTTCTCATACCCCTGTCTAATTATATTTTTTAAGTTAAACGTACTTCTATTACAACTACTTATGTGTCAAGTTAAACATAGATATTATGAAAGTCACTTCAAATACTTGAGACAGTATGACATTTTTATGATGATTTGTTCTAAAATTCAATAATTGTCCCAAGAAAAATGAAAAGAAAAACCCAACAAATTACAATTTCGTCATCTCCTTTGTTTTTTCTATGAGTTGACCAATTAGTAATTGTTGATTCCCCGTCATCTTTTACTTATATTTTCTCTTTCTCTTTTATATTTCCTCGAGTTTGTTCTTTATATTTAATCTTTACTATTTTCATAATATTACAAAAATATGTATATATAGTTGGAATAAAAGTAAAATGTCAAAAATAATTGAAAAATACATAAAGATGTCTCTTAAGACACATCTAAAAAATAGTTGTATCTCGACAGATGTTTCAAGCATTAGAAATACATGAAAGATAGCAAATACAATTAATCGACTAACTATTTAATTAAGAATGTAGAGAGATTGTTAAATCTTTAATCAATTTCTAGATCTTGAAGGCACGAGATGAGCTATTTTTTAGAGTAATGAAAAACAAATGTGAATAAATGAGACTGTTGAATAGTTAGAGAATTGAAAAGATAAAGAAAAATTATGTAGAGAGATGTAAAAAAGAATATGAAACATTTAATCAAAAGATAATGCATAAAGATGCAACATAAATGAAATACAAACAACAAATACGAGAAGCAAAATCTCAATAATTAATTTATAGTTAATTATCGAATACAATCAATTGACCAACTATTTAATTAAGAATGTAGAGAGATTGTTAAATCTTTAGTTAGTTTCTAGATCGAGAATGCACGAGATAAACTATTTTTTAGAGTAATGAAAAACAAATGTGAATAAATGAGGCTATTGAATAGTTAGAAAATTGAAAAGACAAATAAAAATAGTACAATCAAAATTTATACACTAAAAGGATTGAAATTCTAATACTACTCTAAACAAGGGCAATCACCAAACCAAAAGTCAAACATCCAACTCCTTATCTATAGAGTAGGAGATAATTACAAGCATACCAAGCATTAGTCCCGAATTTAATTCATGCATTCCATCTCTTCCTGGATGTTAATTGCATCTACGGCTAGCTGATCAATACATTGAATTAGATCCTCAACTTTGCAAAACATCCAAAGTAATTAATTACTAATTATATAATATAATGAAGTCAAGTAATTGTGTATATGTTTTGCAAAGTTATTAACTCTCTATGTTATTTATGAACAATGAGTCTAAACAAAAATCGTTAAATTTGACATCAGTTTAGGGACTTAATTACTTAAAAAATAATATTAATAAGTAAAGTGATAGTGACCCGAAAGATTAAAAAGGTAAAATAAAATTAAACCTATAACTTTTTGGACTCTTTCCTATTGTTCTAATTATTCATAGAAACAGAGACATACTTAGAAGTAGAGCATATGGTTTTTCAAGTTTAATAGAATGAAGCAATACCTCAAACATTCATTATCCATTATACATCACAAAGTAATCCATTATACATATGGTAAAAAGCAGTAGTATGTGTATTCACTCCCGTTTCGAGGGAAATAAGCAATTATTTGTAATTATTCTTTAGGCCTTATTTCACTTTGTACTCCTTAACTTGTATTTCATTCTTACTTTTTCACCTTACGTTAGGGGGATCCCAAGTAATTGACAAAAGTTCGAGACAAATTCAAAACAAATGATAACAAAATAAAAGAGACACACCAGATTTACGTGATTCGGTCAAAAGAACTCCTACATCCTCAAGCGAAAGCAAGCAAAATTTTACTATATGAGAAGAATACAAAAGTTTTGGAAGAGTGCTCCTAATCCCACAAAAGCACTAGTACAAAAAACACAAGAAAGGCCAAAATAAAGATAAAAAGTTTAATGATCAACAAGGCCCAATAGCCTACTAAACTCTCTTATGTTTAGTGCTAGGTACATAAGGCCCAAACCCTAAGGTCTCTATTTATAAGACCAAGGCTGCACAATTCTTCTTAACATTAACCAATGTGAGACAAAGCCACATAAGAAATCTCCTCCTTGACGTATACCTACATCCACAAAAATAGCAAAACAGCAAACTTGCTCTACCTTCTCCACAAAAGGCCCAATGGGTTTAATCTCTAGCAACAAACACCAACCAAGTCCAAGCACTACTTGAACTTGTAAACCGGTAGAGACTTTGTAAACATGTCTGGAAGATTATCTTTGGTATTGATCTTTTGAACAAGAACTTCTCCTCAACAATAAAGTATCCCGAACAAAGTGAAACTTCGCATTAATGTGCTTAGTCCTCTCATGATACATCTAATCTTTAGTCAAGTGAATTGTACTTTAACTATCACAATAAACTGTAGTAACACCATGATGTAGAATTACCTCGTCAAACAAACCTCTCAACCACAAGGCTTCTTTGATTGTCATGGTCCCTCCCTATGATTTTGCATCTCAGTGTATAAGAGACAGGGTGTGGACATAGGGTTTCATGGAGTGGAGAAAAAGCCAGAGAAGATATCGGTGAAGGATTACTGCCGATTGCACTACTATATGGAACCCATGTCATATAACCTTCTTTCTCATCTGATTGTGGTGATTGAGCAACTGAAAGTAGAAAATGACTTGCAAGAGGAGTACTCATAGGTTTAGCATCTTTTATGCTAAACTTCTCCAAAACTTTCTCAAGATAATGCTTTTGGGTTGGTATCAAGAGAGACTGAGGAGCTATTAAATTGAATTTCTCTTATACAATCTTGATGTGTATAAGAGACAGTATTCTTAAATTAGCTACTCAAATGCATCTTCAAAGTGTGAATTTCTACAAAACTCTTGGCAGCAATGAGCATGTCATCAACATAGAGTAACAAATAAATGAAAGAATCATCATTTAATTTCCAAAAATAGACACAATTGTCATATATGCTCCTTGAATAACAATGACCCAATATAAAGGAATCAAATCTCTTATACAACTTCTTGGAAATTGTTTCAAACCATACAAGGATTTCTTCAACAAGCAAACATGGTATTCCTAGATGTGTATAAGAGACAGGGAGCACTCTCCTAAGAGCATTTGTTTTTTCACCTGTGTTTAACAATAGGTGAAAAAATATCATTGAAATCAATACCGTGTACCTAACTATAGCCCTTTGCAACCAATCATTTTTTATACCTTGTATTTTCAGCCCCTGGATGACCTTCCTTCTTCTTAAAGACCCATTTGCAATCAACAATTTTCTTATTCAAAGGTGGCTTCACAAGAACCCAAGTTTCATTATTACAGAGAGACTCAATTTTTTTATTCATAGATAAGGAGTTGTAGAATGACCAGAACTACCAAACTCTAACTCCACCCTCGCGTATTATCATCTCGTATCCTGTACCACAAGAATTTGAAGACTCATTTTTCAAAAATAACATAGAGAGTTCATCAAATTTAACATATCTAGGAATTACAAATTTTGGGGATTTGAGATTAGGACACCATAATCTATAGTCTTGCACTCCAGAAGTATAACCAAGCAAAATACACTTTTTAGCTCTAAACTCTAATTTCTCATCATTCACATGCATATATGCTGGATACCCAAAACTTTTAAATCAAAGTAATTAGCAGAGTACGACCAAACTTCCTTAAGAGTTTTGAAATCAATAGCTGCAAAAACCATATGCTCTACTTCCTGTCTCTTATACA
Source organism: Cinchona pubescens (assembly GCA_025175665.1). Taxonomy (NCBI): domain Eukaryota; kingdom Viridiplantae; phylum Streptophyta; class Magnoliopsida; order Gentianales; family Rubiaceae; genus Cinchona; species Cinchona pubescens. The sequence goes on along the minus strand of JANKKI010000055.1, from coordinate 2,357,930 downwards.
CATCTAGATGTGTATAAAAGCCTTTATCAACCCTGCATTAAAGATCATACAATGGACTCTTTCCAAAATAGTCCTGTTCATATGTTCGGCTACACCATTTTGCTGAGGCATCATCCTAATTTTATGGAGCTGAACAATTCCTTCATTTTTGCAAAATTCATCAAATGAAGTGAACATTATTCCATGATGATTATCTGTTTAAACTGACTAATATCTTATACAATTGTTATGTTCCCTCCCCTATCATTTAAATGTTAATAATTACATACCAAATTTTTATGTCGAATTTATATCTAGATTTTGATTTACTACTATCAAAGTTTCTCTTTCGGATATATCCTGGCACCAAGCCTTTAGGTTGATTTTTACCAATTTCCCCGATTATATCCCTATCAATTGGCTCCGTAGATTTTAAAGCAGATTTAATTTCACGATACGAGATTGTTTCTTTACCATAAATCATAGTATTATGAAAACATTTAAATGATAGGGGAGGGAACATAACAACAAAAAGGTCTGATCCTTATCATCAATTTTCACATCTATATTGTCCAAATCCATAACAATGGAATCAAATTTATCAAGATATGATAGTATAGATGTACCTTCAGTCATCTGAAGCATGTAAAGGGTTTGTTTCAAATAGAACTAATTCTCAATTGTTTTCTTCATACACAAAGTTTTCAATTTATCCCACATGCCTTTAGCTGTCGTTTCAGTAGTGACCTCCCTGGACAATTTAAAATCTCATCAGAGAGATTTAGGATAATACTTGATCTGGCCTTTTTATCAAGGTCCTCAAATCCTCCATCGACATCTTCTTTGGCTTTTTCTCTACTCCACGAAGCGCTATGTCCACACCATCTTGGATCAGAATAGCCTCCATCTTGAACTGCCACATCTCGAAGTTGACACTCCAGTCAAATTTCTCCACATGGGTCTTTGTTATCGTTATAATGCCTCAAAAATTTCTTGGAAGTTCTGATACCAGTTTGTTTGGGGGATCCCAAGAAATTAACAAAAGCTCGAGACAAATCCGAAACAAACAATAACAAAATAAAAGAGAAAATAAAAGAGACACACTAGATTTACGTGATTTAGTTAAAAGACCTACGTCAACGGGTAAAGGCGAACAAAATTTTACTATATGAGAAGAATACAAAAGCTCTAGGAGAGTGCTCCTAAGCCGACAAAAGCACAAGTACAAAAAACACAACAAAGGCCAAAATAAAGATAAAAGGTTTAATGAACAAGCAACCAATAAGGCCCAATAGTCCACTAAACTCTCTTATGTTTTGTACTTGGTACATAAGCCCAAAGTCTAAGGTTTCTATTTATAAGATCAAGGCTACACAATTCTTCAGAACATTAACCAATGTGGAACAAAGCCACATAACACCTTATACTTATCTTTTAGGCATATTGTACCCTAAAATTTCAGATTTTCCCATTTCAGTTTAATTTTTAACATTGTTGTTAAAGTTAACGGATGTTCCAATCGTGCACATGTACAAAAAGTGGAATATTTGTTAAACTTTTTAACATTATTAAAAATTAGACAAAATTACACAAATCTAAGAGTTAAGGGTACGACAACTCCAAATTTAGAATTAGGGATGCAAATTGAGATTTGATCATAAGTTAGGGGCTGCAAAATGGAATTAGTCATGACTACTTCTCTTGTTTCAATACGCCTCTAAACAAGTGCATGCTATGCACTTACTTAAACAGTATTAAAAATTAGATTGAAATGGGATAAAATGAGAGTTTAGGATACAATATGTCTAAATAATAAATATATGGTGCAAAGTGAGAATCGAATATAAGTTGAGAGTGCAAAGTGGAGTAAGGGCTTATTCTTTAACCTTGAGCATGGATTTGGTAGGAAAAAAACTTGGTTTTGATAATATTCTGGACCACTTTAGTATAACAAAGGAAAATTTTAGAACAAAACAATTCAAACTGAATCACTCAACAATATTGTGATCTCTGAAATACAAGCAATTTTTTGATAAATTAATTAGTGGGGAAAGAAAAATATTTAGAATATCAAATTTTGAGAGCATTATTTGAATATATTTGCAAACCAATTGTTGATAAGAAAAGCCAAAAAGAAGATAGAATTAATTGCAGCATGATTATTCAATTAGCAATCCAATATACCAAGCATTACTCAAAACTGGAAATACAGATCTAGCTCGGAGGAAAGGTTAAAATTTACATAATCATAAATTTTACTTTATACATCCACAGTATCACACCACATGACATAATAAACTTCCCAAAGGGAAAATTATTAATTTCCCATTACGGGCTTACTCATGCATAATGATTAATTTTCGTGGCTAATGTAATTTTTGAAAGAGAGATTTCAAATTGAGGATACATTTGGTTATACTATAGGCCAAACAACATTCAAAATGTATAAATATAACTTCAAAATGAATCATAGCAAGACAATATTGTTCAGAGTGTACGCAACACCCTCTTTCCAATGTTGTGGAAAATATAAACGTCACGAATTGCATACTTGACCTTGGCATTTGAGAAACAGTAGGCACCCCAATCAGGGCAGTCTCTGAACTGATATGTTTCTTCTCTAAATTAAAATTCAGTTTTAGTTGCCTGCTCAACTAAGCTACCACAGCTTTGGAAGGCTGGATTTTTTAGAACTTGAGCCGCAAAGTCATCAATTTCAACTCCCGTTTTCAACACCAAATGGCTCTTATGTTCATTATCATAAGGAAACTTAATAAGCAGGGGCGTAGCTATAATCGTCTTAAGACATCAGTGGAGGCAAATTTATCACTAATTAAATGTAAATATATACAAGTATTTTAATCATAAAATAGTCAATTACACAATTTTAATGAAAAAAAAAAACACTTATATATAATCTTTCTACAATTGTTCCCTACATGTTCTCATATTCTGATATCGATTCATAACTTTTTACATTTTTCAATTAGTGATAAATTTGCCTCCACTGATGTCACTCATCCAAGAATCTCCTTATTCAATTGTACAAATGATTTTTCACTATATTCATTGCTGAAAAAAATTTTCCACTGTCGCTGTAGTAATAGGAAGAAACAATGCCAATTTTCTGTAGGATATACACGATCTAGATGTTTCTACACCAACTTTTGAGAAAGATCACCCATTCTAATTAACTTAGAAAATCGGCTATTAGATCTAATATCAGCTATGTATGTATCACACTCATAGTGAAGCGCACATAAGAGCCCTGTCTCTTATACACATCTAGATGTGTATCAGCATTTGTGATTTTTATGATTTGTGATACTAAGTTAAAGAATTATTTTTACTTATGCATGCCATGCAAATAAGCAATTCCATATTCACTTCATTGAATCGATGGTTAAGTTCTTGAAGTCGCATATCTATCACAAAGTAAAATAATTTAACTTGATAATGATGAAGGTTTGAAAATTGTTCAATATTTTGTCATGATCTCATTCTCGTGTCAAAGTTTGGATCCATCTTTTGAATACCTATCTCATGCTTTCTACAAAAGAACAAACTTCATCAAGTAAAGAATCCTATCCATTTTCTCTTGTAGCTTGTAGTTTTTCTTTAGAAATTGTAACTAAAGCCATTGCATTCACAATATCTTGATCCTTTTTTTGCAATGCTTCTGATAGTGCATTGATAATCCCCATAATCCTTTTCAACAAATGCAAAAGGAATACGAATTCAAATGATTGCAAGGAATCAAAAAATGCATATGCTTGGCCTCTTTGATTTGCTGCACCATCATCTTCTAATTATCTCAAGAACATTAATCACATAATCAAACATAAGAATTCATTTTAACAATGAGCGAAAATGTGAACCCCAACGGGTATCACCTGCTCTTTGAAGGCTTGTTTCTTGATGTAAACCATGACCGGGTACGAGTTCTCCACTTTGTAGATCCACAACAACTTGCTCCAATCGCTTTTCTTTAAGAATATCCTTTCTTTTAGATGAACCTTCTACAACAGTCACCAAACAAGATAATGTGTTGTAAAAAGAAGAAACTTGCTTATGTTTCTTTGCGACACCTACTAGTGTATATGTGAATAGTTTCAATATATTAAACTAGTGAATGTAATAAGCAGAACTATTTTCTTTCATAATCAAGGTCTTTAAACCATTGTATTCTCCTTTCATATTGCTAGCCCCATCATAACCTTGACCACGAACACTTGATATGCTTAAATTATGTTTTGAAAATAATGCATCAATTGCTTTCTTAAGTAAGGAAGCAGTAGTATCACTTACATGATACAGAATGCCAAGAAATCGCTCTATTACACATCCTTTTACATCCACATACCGTAAAACTATTGCCATTTGCTCTTTCTTTGATACATCGCTAGGCTCATCCCCTAGTATAGCAAACAATTCATCTCCAAGTTCATCAATAGTAGCATTGGTAGTTTCATTTGCTAAGGCATTTGTTATGTCCTTTTGATTATCGGGAGATGTAAGCTTAAGATTTCTAGGAGCATTTTTCAAAACCACTTTTTTGATATCTTCATTATGATCAGCCAGAAAATGTAAGAGTTGAAGAAATTGCCTTGATTTTTGAAGTCTTGGACTCGTTATGCCCACGAAAAGCTAATCCTTGATGTAGAAGGTATCGAGCACAATCAATTGAAGCCAATAAACGAGTTTGATACTCTTTTTTAACTTGATCAGATTGTTTATTCAAAAAAACTTCAATATGTTGATTTTGATTATGTAAATTTTAACCTTTCCTCCGAGCTAGATTATGAGCACTATTTAAATGTCTTTTGTTTTAATACACCAACACGAGTCTTAAATCTATCCTTCTTTTTCCAACTTTTAAATCCTTCACTAGAAAAAGCAACACAATTGGTTATGCTCCCTCTCAAAATTTGATATTCTAAATATTTTTCTTTCCCCACTAATTAATTTAAGAAAAAGGTTGATGCTATATTCTAACCAGTCATATTCGTTAAACCATTCTCATACAAATCGACGTATAAGTTTTCCAAACATTGTTTGGGAAAAATCATGTTCAAGAGGTTGACAACGGTCTTTTTTATAGATAATATCATCGAATTTTATCACGAATATTAGAATGATAATCAACAATTTTCTTCCTTAGTCTAGGATCAGTTGGTACAGCACAAAATGCATTGCTTTAAAGATTTTTTTGTCCACAAGTGACTTTCTTAAGCTGAAGTCTTATACACATCTAGATGTGTATAAGATACAGTCTACGATTAAATACTCTTCCTCTTCTAATATCTCTCCATGACTAGTTAAAATTTAAATTTATACAAATTTTAATTTAAAACATACAATTTCTTATACTTTAAAACAGTAGCAATAACTTCTAAATTCAGTGAATAATTTAAAACCAGTATATGAAACAAAACAAAAATAAAATATGTCATTTATTTATGATTTATAATAAATTAGTTATTTAACTTAGTATCACAAATCATAAAAATCACAAAGAAAAAAGATAATAATATTTTGCAACTTCTGACAATTTAATAATACTTACTTGGTTATTGTAGAGAAAATATTTACCACGTTGTGTTGAATTTAGTTGACTTATCTTCTTCCCAAAAAGGTGTGACTTTAACTTTTTTTCCTTATTAATGAAGATAAGTCAACTAAATTAACATTTAGGGACAAAAAAAAAAAGTAGTAATTTGTAGGTAGTGAACCTAAAAGGATTATATATATATATATTAGAACATCAAGAGTTACTAGAAAAGAGATCAAGGCTTTTTTCATGTGTAAATTCTTAACAAAATCCTTATAAATATAAATAAATATTTATTAGACTGCATAGGACATTTAAAGAGGAGGCATAACTAATTAGTTAAAAAATTAACAAAGCAAGCCAAAATTTGCTTACCCCAAAATAAAAAATTTCTTTGAAAACTTCAATTCTTTAGTTACAAGTTATTAATATTATACTTACATTAAATAACATAGATATGTTTCTTAGAATGTGAACATGCCATTTCAACCAACTTTTAGCTAAAATATCGATTTACAAATGATTATCAACCCAAAAATTGATTGGAATTAGGTATTCAATGAAAGAAAAAAAATATATAATTTTTGTCCTCAATATTTGGTAGAGGAGTCAAAGTAGTCCTTGAAAGTTCACTGAAAACAAATATAGTCCCTAATATTTCCATTTTCAGGTAACAAAGGACAACTTACAACAATTGAAATAGCAGCTAACAATCAAAATCAAATTGCAATATCAAATATTTGACTTTGCATTTCTCGGTCCCTAAAGTTTGCATTTTGATGTTAACATTTAAATATATAATTATATTTAAGATTTAGGATACAATCAATTTGAAAGTTAAATTAAAGATATGCCAGAGGTATACTAGATTCCAAATAAACAATAATATGGAAAAATTGTTAAACCTTATTTTTATCGTATATACCACCTAATACATAAAAATTTAAGATAATGAATTTATTTAGTGATAAAAATACTTATTAATATTGTAAAACTTAAATAGATTTTTTTTTTCAAAATTCCCAACAAAACTCTCTTAAAGCACTTCACATTGATGTAGCTATTTTTTTTTACCTAAAATATGTCTTGTTATTAGTTTAATTCCAATTGATGAATAATTCACATATAACAAATAAAAACCATTAATAAAATAGAGGAAATTCTATTTGCATAGTGTAACTTTAATTGTGACAACTATTACATAAATTCTTACATGACTAGTGGATATAGATTGCAAATGTTGTACATAGGGTTTGCATTTGCAATAACTAATAATGTAAGCTTTAAACAGATTTAATAATGTGAAGTGTTTTTTAGGAATTTTTGAAAAAGATGTAATTCAATACATAATTTTTTTGGCATTTTATTCTCTTTCTTTCTTATTAAAAAAATAACATTAATTTCACCAATAAGATCTTAGAGTATTGCATTTAATGTACTTTATACACATCTAGATGTGTATAAAATAGATCAAACACGTTTATAAAATTGATTTTATTTAGGAGCTAATTGATAATATATATATATATATATATATTTCGATACTAAAATTTTATTAGATGATCAACATTATTTATGCAGTTAATATCGCTTAAATTCTAACAAAATGTCAATCAATTATTTAATTGCTATAATAATTGAAAATATGCTAGAATACATAACCAATTGATTGCACATAGTTCAGAGAAGGAGTGTTCATGGGTAGGTGGATATTTCAGGTTTGATTTTGCAGGGTTTTGGGTTGAGAAATTAAAATCTAACTCATTCCAATTAATATAGAAACTTAAGTAAACCCAACCCAGGTATACTCGAGTTACTCGGGTTTTCTTAAGTATATATTAAATCTTCTGTTTCTTATTGCTTGTATCTAGCCTAATAAGACAAAAATTATTACAATAAGGCAAACCTTATAAAAGTTTGCTTTTTCAGTGGAAAAATGGTTTTCTTTTTTGACAAATACATGTGATGGTGATTTCTCAATGTGCACCCTATGTTTCGCAAACCACAAGTAAGTTCATTATGGATTTACAAAACATAGGGGTGTTTCTCAACCCAAAACTCTTGAATTTCATTTTGCTGAGTAATTGTTACCTATTATATGACAGTCTAGATGTGTAAAAGAGACTTTTTTAGTGATGTAATTTATTTAAAAAATTTGAAAAAGTGTCTTATATCCCTATGTTTTGTATTCCTATATTTAGACATTTTATTATAATGAGTTTTTTGTTATATAAATATAGCAGTATCTTTGTCTTAACATAGTATAAAAATCTAATAATGATGTCATATAATTGATTTCATGAGACTACCATTATTAACTTCACAAATAATACATAAGGAATAAATCTCTTTCTAAAGATCTAGTTGTAACAATGTTTTAACATATTGCGATCAATAAATGCACAGGTATTTAAAAAATAATATCATAAAAATATGATAATAAAATTTCATTCATAAACATATTGTTTTTTAGAATTCCAATGACTCCAATAAATTAAAGTGATGAAAATTTTGAACAAGAAAGTCCACTAATGGACCAAAAATCTTTAAAGCAATGCATTTATAGTCATAAAAGTCTAATCACATTTTTATTTATTTTATTAACAATTAGTAACAAATTATTATAATCATCATGTGTACATATATTTTTCTTACAATTTAGTGAGGGCACAAACAAATTTTTTACATAAGTTCATGACTAAAAAAGATATTTTTCATGGTCTGGTAGGGGCACCTGCCCCACTAGACCTTATGTATATCCACATAATTCATGGCGCAAGCCAACCTCTAGTTGCCTCAATTCATTTTTCTTCCCTCAATCCATATTAAAAAATAAAAAGTGAATTATATTTTCAAGTAATTTTTGTATCCCTTTTTTGTTAAATAGTGGTATATCCGAATTTTCATGTCAGAAATATTGAGGAAAATTTGTGTGTATGTTCTGTGTTTACAATTGTACAAGACGAGTAAATATATAAACTAGAATACATTGTAATAAGGAAAGTCTTGCTAATTAATATCAAAGATTAAGGAATGGTTTTATATACTTAACATATCTAGATGATGTATAATATTTGCTTTATATTTATCACGTTAAATCTTCCTCAAACTCAAAGTAGTTTAGCGCAGACCAACTTGAATTTGGAAACAAAATCTAGGAAACGTCCATGAATATGTACCTTGGTAAAGATATTACAGTTTGAACAGAAGGTGAAGTTGAGAGAAGTTTGACTGTCTCTTTCAAAATGTGGTACCACATAAAACAATAATTAGTTTTAACATGCTTGGTTGGCTCATGAAAAACATCATTATGAGCAATTTGGATAACACTTCGATTGTCAACATGGAGAATAGTGGGTGATTCATGTGAAATGCCCATATCAGGCCCTATTGAAGAGAAATCCAAATTGGATAGCAGCTAAATAAGCTCTTAAGTGGCATCAACAATGACATGATATTTGGTCTTAGTACTAGAGCAAGATACAACACTTTACTTCTTACTACATGACGATATAAGAGAGTCACTTAAAAGGAAACAGAAACCTATGGTGGAACGCCTCAGTAGGATCTGCTACCCAATCAACATCACAATAGGCATGTAGTACAAGAGAAGACCATGATACAAAGTGCCTCTAATATAGCGTAGGATACAAAGAATAGCTATGAAGTGAGAACTCCTGGGACTAGCCATAAACTAATTGACGATATGAACAACAAAAGCAATATATAGACGAGTAACAGTAAGGTATACCAAGCTAACAACCAACTATCAATGAAGGGTTGGATGAGGAAGATATTAACCATTATCAGGAGTAAGATGAGCATTGGCATTAATAGGAGTAGATGCAATCTTACTATCAGTTAACCTAACACGAGAAAAAAGATCAGATGCATACTTATACTGTGTAAGATAGTAACCATTAGATGTAAAAGATATCTCGAGACCTAAAAAGTAATTAAGAAACCAAGATCTTTCATCTCGAACTGAAGATTCAAATATTGCTTGATTTTAGTAATACTAGTGAGATAATCTTTAGTGATGATCATATCATCAACATATAGAAGTCTTTAGTGATGATGATATCATCAACATATAGAAGCAGAAGAATACATGTCTCTTAACACCGAACAATGTAGAGCAGAATAATAAAGACTGGATTTGAAACCAAATTGTTCAACTGCACAACTGAATTAAGAGAACCAAGATCTTGGAGTTTGTTTGAGACCATAGAGAGCCTTGAGAAGTTTACAAACCTTTCTAGAGTCACTAGTATATCTTGGCGGTAGGTATATATAGATTTCTTCTAAAAGATCAACATTGAGAAAGTCATTCTTCACATGTATTTGAAACAACTCATTATGTTGCACTGCAGCAACGGTAACAAACTTTTATCAGAGGTAAGCCAAGTAATGGGTGTAAAAGGTTTCCTCATAGTTAATACCATATTCCTACGTAAAACCCCTAGCTATAAGATAGGTTTAGTAATGGTCCACACTACTATCTGAGCATGTTTTAATTTTGTAAACCCATTTGCAGTTGACAAGAGATTTATTTGGAAGAAGATCAACCAAGTCCCATGTGTGAATTTTCTCAAGGACCTGCAACTCATCAGACATAGCTTGTTGCCACACATTATTAAGACTAGGTTCTTTGTAGGATGTACGTGCATGCAAGAAAAGAACAATGGAGAAACAATGAAAATCACAAAAATGAATAGAAGGTTCCCTTACCCTAATAGACCGACTCAATGTTGTCTCTTATACACATCTAGATGTGTATAAGAATGGATGACTCAAGAGGAGTGCCTGTGCTAGGGCAGTCAGCTGGATGTTGATCCTTAGAGAAAGTGAGATGGTAGTCATTGGAGATAAATACCTCATGAACTAAGGTAGAATAATTTGGAACAAGGACGGTATCTAAAAAAAGAGCCATGTTCATATGGTTGTAGAAGAATAAAACAAGCACATCCAAATACTTTTTGAGAATCCTATAGTTTGGAGGAGAGCCATATAACACTCATAAGGAGATTGGTTATTGGTAATGGAGGAAGGAATTCTATTGATAGTGTAGACAGCAGTAAGGGCAGGTTTACCCCAAAAACACTCTTGACAAGATAAAGAAAGTAAGAGAGTACAAGTTATGTCAAGAATGTATTGGTGTTTACACTCAGCACGACCAATTTGTTGGGAAGTACCTAGACCAGAAAGTTGAAAAATGGTGCCAACTTGGTGACTTGCATTTTCAAAGAAAATTAAAAGGAGATGTTTCTTTATATTTATGGCATTATAAGTTCAAAGAATTTTGATAGGACCTGAAAACTGAGTTTTACCACTATAGCAAAATCTTGATAAACTGGAGGTAATTCAAATTCATTTTTTATGAGAAAAATCCAGGTAAATCGTGTAACATCATCTACAAAGATAATAAAATACTTAGAACCACCCATAATAGATGTTGGAGATACCCATCTATCTGAGTATATTAAATCAAATGGGCTGACTCTTGACAACAAGATCTGCTATGTGTATAAGAGACAGCCCTTGATTTGTAGCAAGTTAACAATACCCACAGTCAACCGAATCATTTTTCATAGATCGCAACTGATCATTAGAAAATAATGATTTAACGTGACCTAAAGATACATGACCTAGTTGGGAGTGCCAGAGACTTAAAGAAAGAATACGAGATGTAAAAGTTGTAGATTGCACCTAAGAAGTTGATAGAAGTTTGAGGTTATCTAACTAAATAACGACGCTCAACTTTACGACCCATTCCGAGAAGTGTCCAGTCTTACGGTCCTATAAATGATAACCAGTAATAGAGAAAGAAACATCAATGCCAAATTCAACTAATTGCCCAATACAAACAAGATTTGAAGTCAATGTTGGAACATGAAAGGATTCTAGCAGACAGATAGAAGACATAGATATAGTGTCCATGTGGTTAACAAACATGAGAGATCCATCAACTGTTTGAATATACGCTGTGTGTGAAATTTTTTCTCTTTAAAAGAAATAGTAGAATTAGATATCATGTGATTAGAACATACAAAATCAAGGTACTAACTAAAACTTGATATAATAGAACTTCCATTACTATAAGATAGAAGGAGCTTAGAGAGTACCTATTTGATGGCCAGATAGAGATTATCGGGAATTGTTGGAGTTTGAGGAGATATATGATCGACTATGGAACTAGAGATAGTCATTAGACTAACAATAATAAAGAAAACCAGAGTACTAGGACAAAAAAATATACGAGCCAAGAAACAGCACCTTAGAGGCTGATTTTGAGAAAACAGAGCTTACAGTTGAATTCAGAAGGCTAAAAACAGTAACGAAGTGAACCAGAACGAGATCTAATTGGGTAAAATTAAGCAAAACTGGATGAAAAGTATACGAGACAGTACCAGACAAACTGCTTGAACCAAAAAGTAAGAACCCAACAAACATCTCTGAAGGAGACACTGTCTCTTATCTACGTGGTCGATGGCTGGTAGACACTGGAAGATGACGTGGCAGATAATTATCATCCTATTTGACAAATGGCTATGATAGGCAGATAATGTCGCAATGAAGCGTGATCGATGATGTGGGCGAGCTAGTGCTGTTTGGATGCTAACATGTACACATGTGGCAGAGAGGAGGCAGAGTTGGTTGAAAGCATGATTTTGGTTCACACCTTTAGAACTGTTAAGAGAAGACGTGATTTTAAATCACGCCTTTAATCGTCTTTAACCTATGAAGACAGACCAAACTATCAGACTTTTTCGGTTAACTTGGTTCTGTCATGTTTGGGTATGTTATACACATCTTGGCCACCAAAAATATGAAAACAGATAAGAGGAAACTTGGGAACAATTTGGAAGGCTTCTAGGATCGTGGGAGTGAGTAGAAATTGATCAAATAACTTGAGAAAACCCAAGAAACAAGGTTGGAACACCAACTGAAAATTGGAATGAGACCACCAGAAATTGACAGAAAATTGAAGATTCAGGCCCTAAGATGGGGCTTTGATACCATGTTAGAAATATTGGATCTAGATTTGTATAAGTACATTCTGTGACATTGATTGTACAGGACAAACAAATTTATATATTAGAATACAATGTAACTAAGGAAAGTCTTTCCAATCAAGACTAAAGATTAATGAACCAAATATAAACTTAACATATTTCGACACCTAATTATATGCTTTACATATATATATTAGTAGTGGAAGTCTTAATAGTTTTAGATTTGGTGATGAAGATGGATAATGCTTTTGAGATTGAAGATATTTCCTGTTGTTTTTAAATGAGTGGTTTGCTCCAATGATTTGATGACAATAAAGAAAGAAATTAATTATACAGTTGAAAATTAAATGGGCTTGGAAGGCATAATTGTAATTTTAGTAGCATCTCTAATGCCGTTTGATGGCTGTCTATTTAAATTGATTCATTTAAAGTCAATTCCAACTTCAAGGGCTTGATTGACGCAATTGATAGCTAGTTCAAAAGTGTACTGTGTTATTGGCCTTTAGTTGAAGGGATTTTACTATAATTCTCAACTCATTTCATCATAAAATCCTAAATATAATTATTTGAAAAATTAGGAATTATAATAATACAAAATCCAAATATTGGGGACCAAAAATTCAAATGTCAAAATGTTTGATTAACGATAATTTGATTTTAATTGTTAGTCACTCTTGGATTTCTATTAGTTGTCCATCTATGGCCAAAATTAAAAACATTAAGCCAAAATTAAAAACATTAAGGACCAAATTGGTGCTCTTTAGTAAACTTTAAGTGACTGGTTTGGTTCCTTTCCCAAACATTGAGGATCAAAATAATATTAATCCCTTCAATAAAATTAGTACGTTTTCAAAAGGTGCATGATGAATTTAAATTGTTTTAAATGTTAGGAGCTCAACAAATTAATTCTCAAGTTTGACTCAAAAGTAGCGATAGATTTGCCCAACAACAATTATGAAGTACCTCCTCATGTGCAGGCATTGATAGCTGACTGCAAGTCTTATTCCCAAGCAATGCAAGTACGATTCCAACATTCATATGGAGAAGGAAGCCTTTGTGCCGATTTCGTAGCAGATCTTGGTGCTTAAGTCAAATACAGTGTTTAATTAACCTCTGTAAGGTTCTTTATTAGCTTTAGATGTTAGAAAGATTAGCTGGGAAAGAACTAGTTAACCTTCTTTTATTTACTACAACTATAACTTCCTTTTCTCTCAAAAAAAAAAGAAAAAAGAAAAAAGAATAAAAATGTGAGGAACGAAAGTAGTAAACTTTGAAAAGAGAGACGAATTTGTACCGTTATAAATATGGACGACAAAAAGGGGCAGAACTGCAAGTGAGTAAGGGGGGCACGTGCCCTCTGAACTCACCAAATTAGTTTGTTAGTACTAGCAAAATTAAGAAATTATGAAATTACCCCTAATAATTTAATTTTCAATGGAGTCATTTAGTTCAGTACTTAGGTTTTAGCCTAGAAAATTGAAATTACTCCTTTACTTTTTTTTAATTCAAGATGGGCCATCTTTCCTTGTTGGTATAATTTAATCTACTCAAGAAATTATACCTCTAAAAGTGTAGTTTTAGCTGGATCAGCTACCTTTACGTATCTAATCTCCTCACGATAGCAGCAACCACATTTCCAATCGAATGGAGCGGCTATTGGAATCACCCACAACTTTTACGTTTTAAATCCTAGAGACTGTGATGGTTTCTTTAGAAAGAATAATTTTAGGGAATTTTTTTTGAGTTGAGAGTTTTGAGGGAGAGAATAAAAAATTACATTATTTTTCTCTGATTGATAGGTCTCCTTATATCAATCTATTTGAGAGAGTCCCGTAACACAAAATTGGGAAAAACTTTTTGAATCCATCTTGATAAGACCTAGTGATAATCTATTTAGTTAAGAATAATTATCACATAGATAATTATTTTAACTCAATAATTATCATCTAGAATTAGTTTGCTATCAAGATAGAGACACCAATTACTACAACTTATATAAAATTAATTAATTAACCAAATTAATTATTCATGTTGTAAGTTACATGCATGTAACCCGTGTCTACATACAACATCTCCCCACTCGTATACATTGACTTCTATGTATTTTATCCATTAATCTCTAGAATTTATCCTCGCTATCATACAGGAAATGAAACGTACGACCTAACGAGAAAAGGTACCAATGAGAGATGTTGTATTAAGTTACCAACTAACTAATATAACTCTACTCAATTATCTCAAAATACCATAATTTATCCTAATAACATAGAGATTTTGCATCTTTGATCCTTCTGATGATAGAGCCATACAAATTCTCTTTTATATCTCTTTGTACTTATGGTTGTATTCAACAACTTATGTTTCTATAACCACCTGGGAAATGAGTAACAAAGTTTACGTTGTAAGTTCATATACTTTTTCTTGAATACTCGTATTGATAGTTCAAAGACTGTCTCTTTCCTAGACATGTTCATTAGATTACTTTCAACCAGAGACAGACAAAGCTATATGAAGATGTAATACCTTTATATTCGACTTTTAAGTCTTATCTTAGTACATAACTAAGGCGGCTATGATTAATTATTCTTACTCGTCTCAATAGTGACAAGGTAATCACCATGATTGGATACTTAGTGATCATTTAAGTCTCATCCCACTCGCTATCTCAAAGTTGGCTCTAATAGAGTACCTATCTTAGATGCATATCCTACCTTATATTGTTAAATTGCTCTTGAACTAAAACAATTATGCAAGGAATCTATAGAAATAAGTACTTTGTTAATTAAATAATCAATATATAAATTAAATTTTTAATAGATTAAAAATTTAATGTACTTACAGAAATTATCCTTAGGGATTGATTTTGTGAACGGGTCAACTAAAATATTAGTAGTGGAAACATGTTTTAACACTACTTGACCCTTCGTAATGATGTCATGAATTAACGGTACATCTACTTCTATAAAGCTTGTTGTGGCAAGTTGGGCATTTACAATTTTCATGCTCCAACTTGAAAGGAAGTGTTAACACTTCCAATAATTGCTCTTAATGAGGATAGATGTTTATAAGAGACAAGCATTGCAATAATCTCTTGATACACATTGAGTATTGTTATGCACAGTACATGCAACATATGCAGACCCCATCACGGATAATGACATGCACTATAGCTGTTGCTACACCATAAAATGGCTCCTCAACCAAAAATGAAAGTGTAGCTTGATGTGGACTTACATTCATCCCTAGATGTGTATAAGATCTGCATAACTATATCTAACAAAATCATATTAGTGGTTCTTTCCAAATATCTAAGTATGAGATTAACTACAACTTAATGTGTATAATAGACAGGATTACTTAATTATCTACTAACTTATGCCAACTACATTTGTAAATGTCAGGTCAAGTATGTTCACATCATACATCAGACTACCAATAGCGCTTGCATATGGCACTTTTGTTGTATGTTTTCTTTCTTCTTCTGTTTTAGGACATTGTTGTTCTTTACTAAGGTATAGAACCCTTTCTATAGGGATATCTATGGGTTTATTGTCTTGCATGCGAAAATGTTCTAAAATTCTTTTGATATAAAATTTTTGAGACAAACTCAAAAATCTTTTAAAATGATTTCTCAAGATCTTTATCCCAAGTATATATTCTGCTTCACTCTTGGCTTTCATCTCAAAAGTGGTTGATAATCAATTTTGAGTGGTAACTATTAAATCCATATCATTTTTAGCTGGAAGAATATCATCCATAGACAATGAGCGAATGAGAAACTTATTCTCAAGTATTTTAAGGTAAACACAATGGTTCTCTTCAGTCATCATAATGCCAATTGACAAAATCGCTTCGTGAAACCGAATGTACTATTGTCTAGATGATTGTTTCAAACCATAAATAGAATGTTTTAAGTGACACACTTTGTGTTCTTGTCCTTTGACTTGTAATCCAACTGGTTGATCCATATAGATCTCCTCACTTCATTCTCCATTGAGAAAAGACACACTATCTTCACATCTATTTGGAACAATTCTAAATCTAAATGTGTGACAATTGCCAAGATGAGTTGGATTGACACAAATTTCACCATTGGAGAAAATGACTATTTGTTGTCTATGCCTTCTTTCTAAGTGAAGCCTTTGGCTACAAAAGCAACCTTGTATTTATTGATTGATCCATTAGCCTTGTGCTTGATTTTTAAAACCTATTTGTTCTTAATAGTCTTGTGCCCATGCATGAGATTAACCAAATCCCGTACATGGTTCTTAATCTATAAAGTCTACCTCCTCTACCATTACTGCTAGCCATTTGGTTGTTGTTTAGCTAAGAATAATTATCACATAAATAATTATTTTAACTCAATAATTATCACCTATAATTAGTTGGTTTTCAAGATAGAGTCACCAATTATTAGAACTTATCTAATAATTAATTAATTAATGAAAATAATTATCAATGTTATAAGTCATGTGGATGTAACTTGTGTTTACATATAACATTTCTCATGTTTGAAATATGCATCAAAATGTGCATTAGTATAAAATCATGATTAACACAATAGAATCACCTAACTTAGTGAAAAAATAACTCAGAAGTCAACAATAAAGTTTCATTCCATCTTCAACTAAATAAATTATCATTTTACTTTTAAAACCCTAAATGAACAAGCAAAATAGTAAAGTACTTTTGTCAATACCATTTTATCATGATTTTAGTTGGTCAAACTTTTGAGAATACTATAACAAATTAGAGAAAATTTTGTGATACACAAGTTTCAAATTAATAATGTAAATGTTATTAAATATATTGACTAATAATTTGAAAGTATTTAAATTTTGTCCCTACTGACAAGAATTTCTGCCTCCCAGCAGGCCAACAAAGTCCCATTATAGTACCTTTCGGACCGGGTCAACTGGCTGACCCAATCCACTGTCATCTCTACTCTATCCCTAATGGTAGAAATCAAATTAGGGGCCTGTGTTCCCATTCTGTGTAAGATTTAGTATTTCTAAAAATGTTATGAATTTTTTCCAATAATAATATAAACATTCAACCACTTATTGTAAATAATTTCACAATTAGCAATAATCAATGAAATTTGAAATTAACTATATCCACTGCAGTGGCCCTAATTCCTCAAAATTTTGATCGTCCAATTCAAACACAACATTCAAGAATAGGCTACAACATACTGGCAATAATTATTCTTTTTCATTTTTTTTCTTTGACTAAATCTAGTAAATATTATTTGTGTTTAGAAAAATTAGCAAATTGAGATTGTGTGAATATTTCTGATTTTATCAATGTTGGTTTTCAACGATAGATGAGTAGTCTATCAATTTACTTGAATATAAGGTAGGATATGCATCTAAGATAGGTACTCTATTAGAGAATATAAGAATGCTTATCTATAGATAAACATAATCCTATTAATAGCAATTATCTGAAATGTTAACACTTCCTTTCAAGTTGGAGCATGAAAATTGTAAATGCCCAACTTGCCACAACAAGCTTTATAGCTATTAAGTCATTGAGTAAGTAGTGATATCTTAGTAGTTACTTAATAACCAATAGGAAGAATACATTTAGGTTGAGTGGCCCCCTTTACTAAAAATAAGGAGTCATGTTTTGCCAAATTGGAACCTCCTGTTAGTTTTTAAACAATTGTTAGGAATAATAATAAAAAAAAATTTTACCCTTTGGTGACACATCAAACCAAGCATTTTGGTGAACATATTGAGACAATAAGAAAATAACTTTTGACTGTTGCTTTGACGATGATAACCAGATCTAAAAATTTTTGGTTGAGGAGCCATTTTATGGCTGTCTCTTATAACAATCCTACTAATGCTAATTATTTGAAATTCTAACGAGTTGGATTTTATGATATCCAGTGAAGACCCTCGTTTGGTTGGCAAAAATTCTTACCAGGAAAAGTAATTTTTTTACTAAAATTTAAATTTTATTGTTTGATTCAATTTTTAGCTTAATAGGAAAGTAATTTTTTTCCTTGAAACAAGGAAAGTTGTTGCACAACACCTGGATTCTAAATCATAATATCCTATAGGTATTCTTTTTATTTTTATTTTTTAAGATTTTAACCCTAAAATAAGGGTAGACATCCTAACCCTCATCATTCTCCTCCCATTCTACTATGTTGAATCATATTTTTAATTTTTAATTTCTAGCCCTAATTTATTGTTATGAAAATAAATAAGTATAATATGTAACCATGTTATTATTTGATTATTTTTAATAGTTATGACAAATTTTGGCTTGATTTATTTGTTGAATGATTAAAAATTAATTATTTTATTAGTTTGTTTGCACGTTTCAATTTGTCTTATATTAAATCAAAATGATTCTTCAGACGTGGTTTCATGAATAAAGTTATTCTATATTATAGCTATATACAATTTATATCTTTAGTCATGATCATTGAATTATTATTATTATTTACATTTGTGAATAACTTTTTCTTACATGACAAAATTGTTAAGATGACAAAAGATGATTTTAGTTAAGAGTCTCAATCACAACTAAAATTGCACAGCTTGACCCAAAAAAAAAAAAAAAAATACATATTCATAGCGAGCTATAAGTTTTGTATTCTTTCTAGTGGTACTAGTTGTTCATAAGAATAAGGCATTACTCTATTTTACACCTTGATTCTAACTTGTACGCGTTTCTAACTTTGTATTTATACTTTTTTTTTTGGACACATTGCGTCATGAACTCTCAAATTTATCCAATTTCAGTCTAATTTTTAACAACGTTACCAAAGTTAACGGATGCTAAGTAAGTACATACAACACGCTTGTTTAGGGGCATATTGCACCAATAGACGTTATGACTCATTTTACTTTGCACCTTCTAACTTATGATCAATTCTCGCTTTGCACCTCCTATTCAAAATTTTGGACGCATTGTATCCCTTAACTCTTAAATTCATCCTACTTTGGTCAAATAATAGTATTAAAAAATTTGACGGATGTTCCACTTGAGGTGCATGATTTGTACGGTTTGAACATCTGTTAACTTTGTTAACAGTATTAAATTTTAGATTGAAATATTTAAATCTGAGAGTTCAAAGTACAATATTTCCAAAATATAATTATAGGATACAAACTGAAAATCGAGTACAAGTCAAGGAGTGAAAAGTGGGATAAGTCCTATAAACAAAAGAGGAAGTAGACCATATTCAAGTCTAATAGAATGAGGCAAGATTAGGGGTGTTCAGATTTAAATATTTCAATCTAAAATTTAATACTGTTAACAAAGTTAACAGATGTTCAAACCGTACAAATCATGCACCTCAAGTGGAACTGTCTCTTATACACATCTAGATGTGTATAAGAGACCGTAAATTGAACATTCATAAGTCAAACATTTATTCTTATACACATTCTATATTCTAATACCAAATTTAGTACATTATCTCATTCAAATATTATATCATTTCACAAATTGTAAATATTACATAATAGAAATACAAGATAACACAAGTTCCCAAATTCAAAACACAAGATTCGTAATTTACAATAAAAAAATACATAATAAAATTATAATAACATCATTCAACAAAAGCAAGTTTCATGAGTGGTGATTGGTCAATTCTTCACAAATCTTAATATATGAATGTGTATTAGTGTATATATCATAAAAATACATATTAAAATATGATTTACAAAGTCACAAATTCAAAATTACTTACCAAAATCAATTCCTATAGAAAAATCTTATTGAATAACACTTGTTATGTTATATTCTATAATATATATGAATATATATGATTACCTAATTGTATCTATACTAATAGTAAGTTAGTAATGTATTTAATATATTTATTGATAGTAAAAATGTTATACTAATAAGCTATGTAGTATAACTATATAAATATATAAATTAAACATTATATTTTTATTACAGTTATAAGTTATATAAATCTGAGTATATGAACATAAGAGTATGTATGTATAGATATATTATATATAGATATTTCAATCAATACTTAAGCATATATAATTACTTAACTCTAGTATCTATATGTATTTGAAGGAAATTAGTAGTAATTCATTTAATTAGCTATTGAAACAAAAGTATTATATTAATAAATTGTAAACTTATATTAATATATGAATAAATAAATTTTACATAACACCAAAATTATACAAAGATCATATAACATATTTAAGTATTAATAAAAAATAATATTATTAGCTATTAACATATTTAATTATTTACAATTAAGAATACCATGGCTAAAATATTATTTATACAAACATACTAATATATTATTATAATTGTAGATGCACATATATATGTATATAATATATATATATATATTTGTTCGACTTATGTGACCGGTAAACTCGAACAACTTGTTCGAGTAAACCACCAAACTTTTTAACAGATTGTAAATACAGATTAGATGCTGAATTAGAAGGTGATGTCAAAATCGAGTCGATAAGTTGTTTAGTTAATTTGATTTCGAATCAAAGTTAACTTAAAAGTCGAACAAATTAAGTCAAATTATTTTTTGTGACTTAACTTGACTTGACAATTTGACTCGACTAACTTTTGAATACTCTTAAGTAGTACTGCTCAAAAAAATTATAAAAAATGAAGCAGAACTGTAAATATTCATCATTCATTATACATGAGGTAAAATTATGATGGAGTAGTCAATCTGCCTACCTTTAAGCCTGATTTTCGAGGGAAATTTGGCAGTGATTTGTAATTATTCTTCAACCTGTAGCGAGACCGTGACGAGTGCGGATTCGGCAGGAAGAAGCTAGGTTTTGATAGCATTTTGGACAAGAAGGGAAAATTTCCAGCGCCAAACAATTTTAAACTTAATCATTCAACACAATATCGACATCTGTGAAATAGCATCCGCAGCTATTATAGCAATTTGTGATAAATTAGTGGGAAAGGAAACGTGATTGATAACAGCTAAATTTGGAGAGCATCGTTTCTAAACATAGTTGCAAACCATTTGTTGATAAGAAAAGCCAAAAAAGCTAAAATCAATAGCAAGTTGACCATTCAATTAGCAATCCAATATTCCAATAGCATTCTCTCAAAAATGGAAAAATTAACAAAACAAGAAAAAGAGACGCACTTATATATTATCATGCCATAGTATAGAAATACAAACTTTGTCAACATAAAAATTACACAGTACTTAGTGGTTAATACATCCATAAGATCACACCCACAAGACATGATTAAATAATACTTCCCAGGCAACAAAGGCCTAATTAAAGACAAACATTTAATTTTCCATTATCAGCTTATGGCCAATCTTGTAAGAAGCATAAGCATCAATACATGCATACTCAACCTGATTGTCATTCAGAACCCTAGCCTCCCAATTACTCATGCAAACATGTTTAGGCTTCTTCATATAAAGCCCCACCACTTCCCATGCAAGATCTTTCAGCCCCGGCCGGCGAAACCTCCCCGGCCACCGGCGCATAGCCAGAGCCTTAATATCTTCACTTCTGCTACACTCCAGCCCATACTCATTTTTAAGCTTGGCTATGTCATCAGCCACCTCAATTCCTACATAAGTAAAGTTGGGGTCTGCAAGAAAATCCTTAAGGGATTGAGGAATATCGTCCATGTAGAAAAGTTGGAGAATTAGGCACTTGTCATTGATGCAAAGTTGCAAAGTCGTCAATCTGATTTGTTGCTCATTG
Source organism: Cinchona pubescens (assembly GCA_025175665.1). Classification (NCBI taxonomy): domain Eukaryota; kingdom Viridiplantae; phylum Streptophyta; class Magnoliopsida; order Gentianales; family Rubiaceae; genus Cinchona; species Cinchona pubescens. The sequence goes on along the minus strand of JANKKI010000055.1, from coordinate 2,335,677 downwards.
AGCTGATCGGATGGGGTCTCCATTCAATGTCTAATCCGACAACCGTGGGTTTGTTGGAATATAGGGAAAGGATTTCTTGAACCCATTCATCAGTTATGGTAGCTTTGTCAGTGAGAGTTGTCTCTATGGTTTTTCCATCATAGGTGATTGAGTATTTGGAAGTGGAGGGATTGTAGGTTATGCTACTAGGATTTCTATTGTACGCATACATGGCTATTTTTTGTGATTGAATGTACTATACAAATTGCTTCGGTAGTAGAATGGGATGTTGTGTAAAGATGACGAGTGCTATTTATATGGAAAAATCTGCATGACTATTGTTGATAATCTTTTGAACATTTCCCTTGTGCTAAGAAGTCGAATAAACATAAACTCACGAGGAAATATTTACAAGAATCCTATCTTTAACCCATTTATAAATGATATCAATTGATATAAACAAAATTTTAATATGTAATTTATATCATAAATTCTATATACGCATAGGTCTCAAACCAATTCTAATTAAATTATTTCCATATATGTAAGGTCTAAAACCTATTCTAATTAAGTTATTTCCAACTCACAAATATTTCTCCAAGGGAACTTTGGAATCTTAATTTTTGCTTCTTCTAAAGAAATTGTATGATAACACTGTATTATTACAATACAAAAGAAAACTTATAACTTTCTTGCGTTCATCGATCCACCTATCAGTTGGCATTCAATTAATTTCTGTTAGCTTTTGCTTTTACCGAAAGTAAGTGCACAGTCAATGTGACAATGGAACAATGACGATTTGACGGCAACAGGATTATGGCATCAATACGAGCATGCCTATAATTCACTAGGCTGGAAATATTCAAATTTAAAAAAATAATAGCGATTTATTTATGTAATTCAATTTCAGATTTCATTTACTTCCATCCATATAATAGTCGCTTTATTATTATTTTTTTGTTTCATCTTTTTCCAAGTAATTAAATTTGAGAGACTACAATTAAAGAATATTTAAAATGTACTACAACAGGTCCTAATAAACATGTAGAAATTAGAATTTTTGCGAAATTGCTTCAACAATTAATGTGTACAATTTGATTTGTCGGTTGAAAATAGTTTAAACATAATTATATACATTAATATACTAAATAGACAAATTCTTAAAAAAAAAAAAAAAAACTCAGACATTACTAAAATTTTATTGTAATTAAGTCTCTGAAATTGAAAAGAAAATCAGAAATTAAAATTTATCTTCATTGATTGTGTTTTCTGAATTACACATGGTTTTCCAACCTTTTATCTATAGATGGCATCAAGTTTGATACAGATTTTCCGGGGGCAATAAAAGACAGTTTCATATTGTTGTCTGTTTAATTAACATGTATTCAATTCTTCAGGCTGAAAAAAAAATAGAAAGACAGCCCCAAGTAAAAGCAATGAACTTGGGGCCTCCAATATAAGTAGTTCATGCTTGATGATTGCTGGTCATGCTTGCTAAAGAATGACTTTACATAACTGCTCAACGTTTTGGCTTCTCATCACAGTAATTGTTGGTTTAATTTAATGAGAAGTAGTCATCCAGAAACTATTAACGACTAGTGGAAAAAGCACATGGAGTGCTATTTTAAAAAAATATATATACACAAATTTCAAAAATAATTAAAAAAAGTAGTTAAAATGTTCAAAAAATTAAAAATAATATAGATAGTGAAAGAAGTTATAGGTGGTTACCATGAAGATGAAGGTATAATAGGCAAATCAAAAATGACACATACCAATACCTCCCATCTTTTTTTATATATATAGACGAATTTCATTTTGTAACTCTTAACTTATATTCGATTCTCACTTTGCAATTCAAATTTTAGTTTTGGATACTTTGTACTCTATACTTTCAAATTCGTCCTACTTTAATCCTTTTTTAAGACTGTCTAAAAGTTAAAAATTAACGAAATTTTTTTGTGTATACGACAAATTTAGCAATATGAACAATAATGTTTTCATGTGTAAAAATAAAGATGCCGTTAACTTTTGTGATGGTATTAAAAAAGGGGATAAAGTAGGACAAATTTAAAAGGTGAAGATGCAAAGTATCCAAAATTAAAATTTCAGATATAAAGTAAAAATTAAATATAAGTTGAAAGGTACAAAATAAAATTACTCCTTTATAGTATAAATTCATGTTCAAATACATTAGGACTTAGAAGACAAATTAAACATATAAAGTTTCTTTTTCAACTTTATTAATAAAAGAATTTATAATAAATTTTCATCTATCCTTTAATAACTCAAACCACAATCAATGGATCATAAAAAAAAGTCTGAGCTTCACTCCATTCTTTTAATCAATAAACCAAGTTTCATCAGCATTTACAAGTCATATCTAAATGTTTTCTTTAGACAGAAATTTGGGGCTCCAAAAAATTGGGGCAGTAAACTTTATCGCGTTGAGAGTAATCGTATTGTTTCGTAATTGTATTAGGATCAAAAAATCTCAGCCCCAAGTCTAACCCTACCCAATTCATAATCAATTCATGCTATGTTTAATCTGTTTATTGTCATTTCATACCGTGTCGTGTTCAACCTATCTAACCTATTTAGATTTCACTAACCATTTATAAATTTGTATAATTGTAGATTTAGTACAATAAATAACAAATATATATATATATATATATATGTGTGTGTATATATATATATATATTAGTCCTTATTCATTCTTTTTAGGTATAAAGCAGTATATTGGTATCTATATACTTGATAAAAGTATATTTACTATAATATTTAGTATGTGATTTCATATTATGGTTTCAAATATAACTCGTATGTGTTGTGACTTAACTAAATTATTCTTTCATAGAAGAGTTAAAACATAACTATTCAAGAAGTTGGGCGATGCTAGTAGCTATTGTGGATAATGAACTATTACTCTAAATAAGTGCAACTAGTCTACCATTGTATAAGAATTGTTTGTCTGCTCATATAATAGTCGAATGAGTAAATTGTCTACTCATGTCTTACCCTAACTGATGAAACATTAATAATTTAGAGTACATCATTCATAACAATGTTGTTAAGTGCCAACATACCCTACATATTAAAGCTGCAAAACAATTTCTTTTACAATCATGGCAAGACATGTGAAATTAAAAAAAAAAAAGGGAAAGGCATCACTTTACAAAAAAATTCATGTCGATAAATTTTGTTAATATAAATTTTAAAATTAATGGCACACTTCTTTAATTTGTTCATATGGGTTTACCATGCATAATATATAAAATAGTCTTAATAAAAAATAAAAAATAAAATAATAGGAGACTGAGCTTTGGGCTATAACTAGAATAAGATGTCATAGTTGCAAAGAAATGTTTGTTATACAATTTCACTAAATAAAGGCATATAAATTTTAAGTAAAAAATAATCTTCCAAATAATTGTCAAAATAGATGTCTACAACATAAATAATAAGAGTTACGCATATATATGAAGAAAATAGATCTGAAATTCTGAACTCTTATATTGCATCTAGATGTGTATAAGAGCCCAAAGTGTGGAAATCTTAAACACATCTAGAAATATAAGAGACAGGTATGAGTTCAGTGGGTAAATTGTAACTGAACTCATACTTCATTGCATTTTGTCCCCTAAACCCAAAGTTATGTAATTTACCACCTATAAAAGATTCTATAATAGAAGTATATACAAAATGATGATGTAGATATTTGTTTCCAAAAAGTTGTCAACAAAACAACTTTCTATTTTTTTTTTTTTTCATTTTTATTCATTCCATATATTTGTTTTAATCGATTAAACAACTATTATCTTACTTCTTTGGTTAATTTTTCTAAGTGTTGTTAATCAAAATTAAATATTACTTAACATTATCTCCAAACTCAAGCACACACATACCAACAGATGTAACGTAACGTCTATGTTACCCCAGCTTTATTTCTGTCTCTTATTTTTGTAAATCTAGAAGTAAATATCTTTGTTCCCGGAGTTGTAAGTTGTAATCGATGGGAAAAATTCCAATCAGTTGAAGCCTTCAAGCAGTGGTGGATGTTCATTTGTTAATCTAATAGAAGAATACAAGGAAGAGGTTGTTTCTCCAATATGGAACAACCAACTATTCGACTAACTGATTTCATGATTCAATCTATCACTTCATTCAATGAACCTGTATTGATCTTTCCATAAACACATGTTTTGGTGATGGTTTTAAGAAATCCAATTTGAAAGTGAACTTTCGTAAGTGGAGAAATTGACTAAAGGATTGGAAAAGATGTATTGATCATATGAGTTCGTTGCATGAGTCATACCTGGAAAACTGATAGGACTTTTGATGCTATAAAGAAAATTCCATCAACTTGATAACCCGAAATGAACTCCTGATTTTTAGATGTTTCGAAAGATGGTATCCTAAGACAAAGACATTTGTGTTTCCTTACGGAGATGCTACTGTCACTTTGCATGATATGATGGTCTTGGGTTGTTCCTTGGTTATTGGTGAATCTATTTTCAGGTGTGTTGATAGCGAAGAGTTAGCGGTTACTGAAAAGAAACTGATTTTAGCAAGAACAAGAGTTGTGGAAAACAAAAGTTAAGAAGGTCTAAAAAAAGTCTTTGGTTGGCTAAATTCATGGACAGTGCAAACGAGATCGAGCACAAAGCATTTTTTGCATTATGGCTATCCACGGTTGTCTTTCGCGATAAATCTACTGATGATATTGTCCAAATAAATGTTATACCTAGCTATTGTAATCTATCTAGCTACACGTTCTAAAATTGATTTTGCACTAGCTATTCTTGCTAATACATATGTTAATTTGCGTGAGTTGAAAAAGGCTCTTATTAGTACAAGTCAAAAGATATGAATTTCAATGATCAAGATAAATTTTGAAACTTTTAATTTCAGCCCTATTTCAGTTGTGGGAGAGGTATTCAACATTGCATCCAAATCATGTAACTCTAGAACATGGTCAACCTAGGTTTACCAAATGGAATGGCTTGAGGATGGAGGACATTGTAGATGCAAAATTAGCTATTGATGAAGCAGCTGATTACTTTCTTTAGCAGCCCTATATATGCTATTGGATATAACAACTTATTGCCTTGCTTGATTTACAAAGAAAATGAATAGTGAACATTGTTTGTTTCTGACATCGATGAAGGCCTAGTACTTATCATATGCCTGAGGGTAAGTGAGCTGGTGGGATAGATTCTGATTGCATTATGTAGTACCTCTCACATCGAGTGACCGTGCAATTTCGCGTTGATCAAGATCTTCCTGGTCTTTTGACCGAGATTATTTGATTGAAAGCGTAGCCAGGAAAAATTATGTTAGAACAATTAGAGAAGAGAGAGTTTACGTATATTCCATCTCGCCTCTTTGAGCCTAATGTTACAACTTGAGAAAATAATTAGGTAGATTTGGTCTATGATCTCACTTGTCGATTTTGTGATATAAATTATATGTTATGTAATATATGATATCAGTTGATGTATGCAAGATTTTATAAGATTTAATTTTAATCGCGAGATCTACAGGTGGATTCTAAAATCGGGTTTATGGTAGCATTTTCTTACAACTTGATACATGAATTTGTGGAAGAAGATTATCTAATCGGCTTGGTGGTACTAAATCCTTTTGAATCTTCTCAATAGAAATCTGGTAGTGAAGAATTTTAGTGAGAATAATTTGTTACAAAGTAAAGAAAAAAAAAGTTAATAAATCTATATATTTAATAGAACCAGCATACGCTCAAGAAAAGACAAACCATTCCTTAATAAATTTAATATACATATATCCACGAGATATGCATGTATCACAATAGAAAAACATACCATAATATTAAATAATAATAATTCTATAAGCATGAAATTTGTATAACAAACAGACAAAATAAACTTTATTGAATTTTATATGATTAGATAAAATAATCTTGAAAATTAAATTAATTATTTTTTTGGCTAACTGATGAAACAATGTTACAATATGGAAGTCATTCGAGTTGAATCCAAAACCATAATTTGACTGAATCGAAAAACCTTGCTTGTGAGGTTTCAAAACCTTGCTTGTGAGGTTTCACAACATTTTATTTATTTATTCATTTATTTATTTTTTGTTTTATTCTTAGAACTCTATAACATGGATGTAGTCCTACTTAAAAATTAATTTACTCCTTGAAATTTGTTTTTTCTTTGCTTACAATGACATTGATTGTTGAGTTTGTTTTTATTAATAGGCTCAAAATTTTAAGTATTAATTAGTCATACTTCATACGAGTGCGGCGAACGTGCGAGGTGCATTCATATTTCTAGTATATTTAAAAGACCAAGTTGTTTTATTTTCTGGACTTCAAAATGTTAATGTTGAAAGACATCACACAAGATGTAATATGAAATTAGAGTCATATCACATATGTTGCATAAATATTGAAACCAAAAGTGGACCATTTCTCGTGCTGATTACTATTCACCCCACTTCCACTTTTAACTCACGATTTACGGGACAAAAACCAGGAAAATTATAGCTTGAAGTTCTCGAGTCGAACAAGGCCTAGTCACAAATGACTTTCGTATGCAACTGAATTTCTGGACTGTTGTGGTCTCTCCAGTTCACGATTTAACATAAAATCACGATAGCCACAAAGTATTTATTTTTATATTATTAAGGGCAATTGAGATTTAGTTTAATGAATAATGTAGGTTGAATTTGTTGCCATGATTTTATCTATGGGAAAAGTGTATTCAAAAAGAATAAATGTACTGGAAAAATGGGAGAGGTTTCCACAATACTTTGGACTTCAAAATCCAAATTGACAGCTTCCCTCCGAGTCTCCATCCGTTTTTGATTGGCATTCAAACGTACGAATCGAAATTTATATAATTGATGGTAGTTTGCAATGGTAAAATAAATAAAGTTACCCGCATAAGCGACTCGTATAAAAATTCTTAGGAGGTGTTTAGCTTATGGGTATGAGGAGAAAAAATGATAATCAAGGTTAATACTATTCATAGATGTTGTTTGATTAATAATTATAAGAATCTTTTATGGAAATGAAAATGTTAGAAATGCTACTTTCATTTCTCACTTATGACTTGTTTAATTGATTAACTTATCAACATAATAAAATTCATTCTTTATTCAAACTAAACAAATAAGGGAGAATGATATAAACTCATACCGATAGTAAATTTTATCATTATCATTTTGATTTTGATTCCTGAATGCAAACCAAGCACTTCCTTAATATTGTGGAATTGCGGATAAATTTTACCTATTTGTTGCATATATATATAATAAGCCTACTTTGAAATGGAAAAGGCCCTTAATTATTTTTACTTGTGACTATTTTTTAGCACTTCTGTTGGAATGTTTTGCAAATGGATCATACTAGGTGCATTAAGTCAAATGGAATACCATACAAGAGAAACAAAATAGTCCTCTTTTTTAAAGCAAAGTAGAAATCAGGAAAAGTCCAAGAGGATTGAATGTGTACAAACTTTTTAATCGAGTAATAGGGGTGAGAATTGGTTAACCGTGAGTCAGTCGATCAAATAATTCAGTTGAAATTAATAAATGAGTCTTAATATTATTAATTTCAATTTCAAATTAAATTCGAAACAAAGTTTGAATTTACTGATCGGTTTCGAATTATTTGTGTGACTATTTTATAAGCAAAATTATAGTATTAGGTTGTAAAATCATATTATATAAAATAAATATATTTAGTTAAAAGATGAAGTAATGTTGCATGCTTTCAACCTACTTTAAAAGCATGTATCAAAGATTTTTCTTGAATCTTTTGAGTTTGAAACTCTATTCATATATTTTTCTAGAAAGTATGTATACGAGGGAGTCAAATACTAAAAGTGCACTAAAAATTAGTCTGTCTCTTATACACATCTAGATGCTGTATAAACAGACAATGTGTTTCACCATGTCATAATATACTAATGACAAGTTCTTTTATTGAAAAATTAAGTTTAAGCATACAAACTTGTTGTTTTACAATTAACTTTCACTACTCCATTTTCTTTGTCCCAAAAAATTAAAAAAACTAAAGAAAATAATTCGATCCTAGAATGTCCTTAATTACCACATTTCTGATGTAAACTACTAAATACGGTAAAGCCTTTCCATTTATCACTTTCACTTAACCATTTGTTGTACTTGGAAAGAAAGAATATACTGGATTTTTTTTTGGGCAGAAAAGAAATACTTTTAGGATCAGTTTGGTTCACGGACTAGATGACATAGAACAGGCATCTCATCCTTAAACAATTAATCCTGAGATAATTCATCCCTAGATGAATACTCCTTTATCGAATGTTTGATTGATATTGAATTGTATGGAATATTACATTTGGTTGGAAATCGGATTATTATTTTACTAACTAAAATAACCTAAATTTGCACTTTATCTCAACTACTTCTATCACTTGGGGAAAAAAATGCACCTTATCTCAACAAATAATATTATAATAATTATAATATACAAAAAAATAAACATGATAATTAAATAATTATCATTACATAAAACAATTAGCGGCATTCATTTTGAATAGTAACTTGAAAAACATGTTAAACTATGCCATTTCCAACATTAAAAAAAAAAAAAAAAATTGGGTATATGAATTGGTTAATGTTACTGGCTTAGGCATTAGAATAAGCAAGTCAATAATTTGTGACCCAGTATAACTTGACCGAACACATATTATGACCTAATAATATGGGTTTTTTTATTCTTCCTATACTTATTTACAAATGTATATGGTGTTGCAATCTTTTTTAATTTTTTAAATCAATTTTGTACTTTTACATATCAAGGAAAACTAGTAAATGAATTTTTCTCTTATTTACCCAGTCATAGGGATATTTGTGTAACTAGGTATTTTTTTTTAAAAAAAAAGTATTGGAACACATTTTCATAAATATACTAGGTCGGTTACCCATGTAAAATTAGGGAGTATCAAGCCAATTTCTATTAACTCGGTAAAATTGGATCGAATCGCCCTTGGGAATATAGAGTGAATGACCAATCCATGAATACCCCTATAATCCTATATGACATCTATTGATGTAGGGTTCCAAACTATATTAAGAGTAAATTAGTCAAAATTTTTGTTATCCCATCTAGGAGTCATCCCAGGTAGAGATGGCAATGCCTGGACCATTTTTTAACTGGCTCGACATGTAAATTACTGTAGCAACCCGACCTTAGCCCAGGACTGGGAATAGGTTTGGGCCTGTGCCAGGAATTTTCAACCCGTGACTTGGCCCATATCTGAGTGTCATTTAACCGTAACCGGCCCCAGTCAATGGTTCAACCCGTTGAACCAGCTCGAAACTCAACACGCAAGTCAACCTGTCAGGTCGAATGTTGGGGCTCGCAGGCCACCATTGGAAATTACTTTTTTTTAATTTTTTCTTTTAAAGGGCTATTAATGATAATTTTTCCCCTCCAACAACTATAAACCGGCTAATTTTGGGGGGTAATATTACAGTAAATATATTATTAATTTTATTTAAATTCTTAGATTAGTTTTATAACTTGTAATGATTTGGAGGTAAGGTTCAATGCCCTCCTCCTTGTACATTTTTTTTATAATATTAATGTACATGGTAGGGGTCTATGCCAAACCCCCCACCATCTCAAGGTGATTTTTTTTCCTAATTAAATATTTTTACTATATGATTAACAAATAATAAGTTATAATAATAAGTATTGACTTATACAATCAAGAAATAACTTGGTCAAATAAGTACTAATTTAATTTCGAACTTTGGTTTTTGAATATTAACTAAGAACTTTAGTTTCGAATAATAAGTATTACTTTAGACTTTCAACTTTAATTATTAATAACTTGGTCTAATATATAAGTACCAATTTGGATTAATAAAGTACTATTAACTAGTAAGTAGTAACTCGAACAATTAATAAGTTACAATTTAATAAATTATTAATGAATAGTAAGTAATTGATTTTAAATTAATATGTTATTAATTTTAAAATAATAATTAATAAGTTAAAATTTTAAATTATATAAATTATTAATAAGTAAAAATTTAAATTTTTTCTAAGAAATAATTTTAAAACTTAAGTAAGAAATTAAATTAAAGGGCTAGCTTGAGAGCAAGCATGTGGGCCAGCCTATGGGCTGGCTCGTAAGCCAACACGTGCCCTAGCCCACCCCAGCTAACCGGGGGCCTAGACTAGGGGCCGGTTATGGGCCACTCCTTCCGTTTTTCGGCCTTGTCCAACCTGCCCGCCCTCTCACAACTGCCTCTTGACAGGCTATCATGGACCTGAACTGGCGGGCTTCCAACCCGGTCCGGCCCAGCCCGGCTCGACCCACTGCCACCTCTAATCCCAAGATTAACTAATACCACTTTCCCTATTATATTATTTTTCTCCCTTCAACTATGGGTGTTCACGGTTAGGATTGAGTTAGCTTTAAGGATTTTTTGAACCAAACCTTTTGTATCATTTTTAAAATCTCAAACCAAAACCAAACTTTAAAAAAAAAAAAAAATTTTGTCCACTTGGTTCGCACTTGATTTGAGTCAGTTCATATGATTATTATATTCCTTACATTATATCTATGATACATAATAGTACTTTTTAGCTTAGTTCTAGTACAATACTTCAAGTATTTAGACAACAACAAATAAAATAATTGCAAATAGAATACTCCAATAACTTTGGATAAGGATAGATTAATTAGTGAGGTTGTTCACACTTATTTAGGTATTTGTGCATATATCTATGTATATATACCACTTATTCTAGTGTCTATATATTATTTTTATACACTAAGTAATTTATACAATGATCATTTGTCACATTCGCTTATTTGATCGAATTTTGAATTTAATGTAATAAAGTTATTTGATCTTCCACAAATTACGAAAGAAGTAATATCTTCATCATCCTCTCACATATATTGAACTAAATACTCATTTGGTGACAATATCTTTATTAACAATTATGTTACTTTTGTTAATATTTTATCTTTAATCAAAAGAAGTTATTTAATTAATGATGTTTCAGTAACATTAGACAAATATATTCTTTGAACAAACAAACCAACCACGTCTAAATCTCACTAAGGTCGACTGCACAAACTCGACTACGCCATTGTGCTCTGTCGTGGACTATATCCTCCTCAATTCCTAGATGGTTTATATCTTTCTTACAAGTTACCCACCAAAACTTTTTCGGTCTTCCCCTACCCTTCTTATGTTGACTACTTTGTCTAAAATCTACTCGCCTGACAGGCGCTTCTAGTGGTCATCTTAACACATGACCTAAATACCTTAAGCGTGTTATTTCTCTCATCTTCTCATCAATAGATGCTACTCCAATTTTCCCACGAATATGCTCATTGCGTATCTTGGCCATCTTAGTATACCCACACATCTATCTTAACATTTGCATTTCTGCTACTCTCATTTTTTGCTGATATGTGTAATTCACTGCCCAACACTCAGACCCATAAAGTATCGCTAGCCTAATTGCCGTTCTATAGAATTTACCCTTAAGCTGTAAAAGAATTTTACGGTCACATAATATTTCCGATGTCATTCTCCATTTAGTCCAACCTGCTTGTATCCTATGTATAATATCTCAATCTATACCACCATCACTCTAAAAAACTGATCCTAAATACTTAAAATTTCACTTATGGATATCTCTTGATTTTTGATACTAACCCCCTTTCCATTGTTGCGTGCACCCTTGCTAAAGTTAAATTCCATATATTTTATTTTTGATCTATTAATTTTAAGCCCTTTTGCCTCAAGTGTCTCTCTCCAAACCTCAAGTTTAGCATTATAGAAGCTCATTTTTTGTTTCATCTACTAACTCAATGTCATCTGCAAATAACATACACCACGATATTTCCTCCTGTATATGCCTTGTAAGTTCATCTATGGCCAATGCAAATAGATAAGGATTTAGAACTGAACCTTGGTATGCTATATTCATAGAGAATTCTCGTGTCAACCCTCATAGTGTTCTCATACTTGTAACCACATTCTTATATATCTCCTTTATTGATTCTATATATGCTACTCTAACTCGTCTTTTTTTTTAAAAAAAACTCTCCACATAACTTCTACAGGGAATTTATCGTATGCCTTTTCAAGATCAATAAAAATCATATGTAAATCCTTTTCTTTATCCCAGTATCTCTCAGTAAGTCTCCTTAAGAGATGCATGGTTTCAGTAATTCGCATAATTTTGTATATCCCCTGTATTTTTGAATATGGGTATGAGATTACTCTTTTTCCATTGGTCAGGCATCTTTCTACTCTTCAATGTTTTATTGAAAAGATTGGTAAGCCAACATTATGCCTTTTTTTCCTAAGCATTTCCATACCTTGATTGGAATATCATCGGGGCCAACCACTTTTCTTTTCTTCATCTTCTTCAAAGCCTCCTCCACCTCCAATTCCTGAATTTTTCGATAATACATTACGTTTCTATATACTCATCAAATTTAGCTAACTCTCCTAAATGATATCATCTCCATTGCCTTTATTGAATAAATGATAGAAGTATCTCTCCCGTCTTTCCTTGATTTCTCATCTCTTACTAGTACCTAAATATTTTCATCCTTGATGCACTTGACTTGGATTAAATCCTTCGTCCTATGGGCTCTTGCTTTAGCAATTTTATAAATATCTCGCTCTCCTTCCTTAGATTCTAATTTTTTGGTAAAAATCTTCAAAAGCCCTATCCCTCGCTTCACTTACAACCTTTTTTACCTCTTTTTTAGCAAAGCTTATATTTTTCAATATTTTCGTCACTTCTACAACTATATAGAGTCTTATAGTTTGTCCTCTTAACTTTGATTTTATCTTGAACACCTTCATCCCACCACCAAGATTTCTTGTTCATGGGGGCATAACCGATTAACTTTCCAAACGTCTTCTTAGCCACTGTTCTCACTCTAGTTGTCATGTCATTCCATAAAGTGTCAGATTAACCTTCTAAGTCCCAATTACTTTGCCCTAACAAATCTTCCTTAAAAATTTCTTCTTTTTCCTTCTTTAAATTCCTTTACTTAATTCTAGGTGATCTAGGTAGGTTCCTTCGCTTAATGTGATATTTAAGTCTCAAGTCCACCACCAAAAGTCTATATTGTGAGATTAAACTTTCTTACGTATGATTTTACAATATCTACAAATCTTCTATCTGTCTTTCTTGTGAAGAGAAAGTCAATCTGTGACTTTGTTGAATCACTTTTAAAGGTAACTAAATATTTTTCTCTCTTCTTGAAAAAGTTGATAATGCAAAGGTCGAATGCCATTCCAAACTCCAAGATAGATTTTCCTTCTTCATTTTTCCCCCATAACTAATGACATATCCAGCATGCACTTCTATATAATCCTCATTATCTCTTCCCATATGTCCATTTAGATCATCTCCTATAAAAAATTTCTCACCTTGGCGACACTACCTATCGTCTCATCTAAATCCTGCCAAAACTTAACTTTAATGGACTCATCTAGACCTACTTGAGGCTCATAGATTCTAAAAATATTAATAGTTTCACGTTCTAAAATTAGTTTAAAGGACATAATCCTATCTCATTTCCTAGTCACCTGCACTACATCATCCTTCATTGACCTATCCATAATAATACCAACCTCATTCCTAGTCCTGTTTACTCCTGAGTACCTCCATTTTTTAAAATTAATTTACTATAGTTATGAATTAGAAGTAATAAACTATTGAAGAGTTTGTCACAATATTTGTAACATATTGTTTGAAATATGAAAATATTTAGAAAAAAGATACATACCTGGTTTGAGTTGGTTTATCTCGATTTCTAATCTTGGAAACCAAACCAACAATAGTCGGTTGTTGGTGCAATTTATCTTTTAAAAATCGTTTAATTAGCTTGTTTTATTTTGGTTTGGTCAGTTTTAAAAGATCTTGAAGAACCCTATTGTCCACTTGAAATTAATTCGGTTAGTTGTAATAATAATCTCATGTCAAAAAATTAACCAAACACAAGATGACATCGGATACATGAACCAAACGGATCCTTATAACTTCGTAGTTAGTGGATCGACTAATAGGAAAAGACACTGCAATTTTATTTTTGAAAGTAAAATTGCTTCCTTGAATCTGCATTAACATCTCTATGGTACATGGTACTTAAAATCAACCAAGTGACACATGATATCACGCAAAACGATTGTGTAATGCAAGGAAATGAAGAAAAAAGTTAATTAATGATATACTTGGGAAAAGTCTCAAGTACAAGAACCCAATTATTTAATTGGTCGAACCAATATTCGTATCTTGTTCTTATTTAAACCTGAAAAATAGGAAATTTTTAATAAAAATGATGGAATATATAAAATTTAGAAATTAATTTTTCAATTTAAATACATAAAATTTTGCATGATATTCAAAGGATTTAAATTTACTTTGGCTCCTAAACTTGTCCCTATTTATCACATTGTACACCGAACTAATTTTTTGATCACTTTGTCGCCTAAAATTTTTGTTCCTTGAAAATTCATTCCAAATTTTGATGGAAATGAAATGTTTGTGAGTTCATTGCGCATATTTTTAGTGTATATAACATAATATTTTGTTTCATTATAACTCTTATGGTATTTAACATAATATTTTGTTTCATTACAACTCTTAATATTACACTAACAACGCGTGCATAAATCTCTAAGTTTGATTTCTTCCTCTTGCCCTAAGTAAATTTGTATGTTTCTTTTGTTACTATATTTCTTTTTGTTATCATTTTCAAGGGTTTGTTGTAATTTTGCCAAAATCCCAAGTTCCGATCCTAACAATTTGTGCATCAGCACAATATTCATATCAAAAATTGTAATTCATTTCAAGAAGTGATTGTGCATTAGTCACTTCAAACTTAATAGAGCGCCATTATCACAATTCCACTTCTATTCTATTAGTTATTATAATGGATTTTCTTTTGCACCCAAATAGATAATAGTAACATCTAATATCCAATTCATATTTAATTTAGTCATGTATTGTGATGGCTGTTCATTTAACTAACGGATAACATATACTTCCTCTATCCCATTTTATTTGGCATGGTCGAACTTGCACGTAGTTTAAGAAAATTTGATGTTTGACCCACAAATAAGATGTTTTTTCATAATTGTCCTTGTCTAAATTATATCATAAAATATAAAGATAAAGTTTTAAAAAATTAAATATAATTGTATTTTTTAGGTTAAACATACTTCTATTACAACTATTTATACAAGTTAAACATACTTATATTTACAACCTTGAGTCATTATGACATTTTTATGATGATTTGTTCTAAAATTCAATAATTGTCCCAAGAAAAATGAAAAGAAAAACCCAACAAATAACAATTTCGTCAAGGGATCTCCTTTGTTTTTTCTATGAGTTGGCCAATTAGTAATTGTTGATTCCCTATCATCTTTTACTTATATTTTCTCTTTCTCTTTTATATTTCCTCGAGTTTGTTCTTTATATCTAATCTTTACTATTTTCATAATATTACAAAAATATGCATATATATATATATATATATATATATGAAAGGTAAAATTTCAATATTTAATTAAAAGACAATACATAAAAATACAACATAAGTGAAATATAAATAATAAATACGAGGAGCAAAATCTCAACAATTAATTTATAGATAATTATCAAATACAATTAATTGACCAACTATTTAATTAAGAATGTAGAGAGATTGTTAAATCTTTAATCAATTTCTAGATCGTGAAGGCACGAGATGAGCTATTTTTTAGAGTAATGAAAAACAAATGTGAATAAATGAGACTGTTGAATAGTTAGAGAATTGAAAAGATAAAGAAAAATTATGTAGAGAGCTGTAAAAAAGAATATGAAACATTTAATTATGCAAATATGATGCATAAAGATGCAACATAATTGAAATACAAACAACAAATACGAGAAGCAAAATCTCAATAATTAATTTATAGTTAATTATCGAATACAATCAATTAACCAACTATTTAATTAAGAATGTAGAGATATTGTTAAATTTTTAGTCAGTTTCTAGATCGTGAATGCACGAGATAAACTAACTGGTGTCTCTCTCTCTCACTATATATATATATATATATATATATATATGAGTAAATTCCGTAACTATTATTCACAGAGCAATTAGCAAATTGAGGTTCGATTTTTTTCCACCCAATGAACACCCAAAAATTGCATTTGACAATACAAGATTCGGAGGAATCTACTATGTCCAGATCACCTGGCCCATTATTTTAATGGGCTTTAGGTATTGGGCCAGCCCCTCTTATATTTTTAATTAAGAGTCTAAATCACAACCAAAATTTATAGTCAGCTAGACCAAAAGATGTTCATGGTCAGCTGTAAATTTTGGTTAATTTCATTTTAACCCCTTAACAGTTAGAGTCACTATCATTTTAATTCCTAATATTATCTTTTAATCATTTAAATCCTTCTGTTAAATCAAACTCAACATTGCTTTTGCTTTTGACAAAAATACTTTTTTAACTTTGTCTAAATAAGAGGCTATCATTTTACAATTCCGATTCTCTTTTTTCTTCTCGTTTTACATGATTCATTTTTTCATTTTTTTCTATCATTTAGTTAATATGATTCAAAAATTTTCCATCTTTTATCACCATGTCTCAAATTTCATGAAGCTCTATTTAGGGAAAGAAGATGAGATATTTTGGGTGTCATGGAAAAAAAAGTCCTCATAATAATAATTTGAAACAAAAAAAATGCCATTTTGTCTAAATCAAACAAAAATCATTAAATTTGACATCAGTTTAAGGACTTAATTACTTAAAAAATAATATTAATGAGTAAAATGATAGTGACCCGAAATATTAAAAAGGTAAAATAAAATTAAACCTATAAATTTTTGGACTCTTTCCTATGTTCTCTTATAATGTTCTAATTATTCATAGAAACAGAGACATACTTACAACTAGAGCATAGGGGTTTTTGAAGTCTAATACAATGAAGCAATACCTCAAACATTCATTATCCATTATACATCACAAAGTAATCCATTATACATATGGTAAAAAGCAGTAGTCTGTGTAGTCACTGCCGTTTAGAGGGAAATTAAGCAGTTATTTGTAATTATTCTTTAGATCTTATTTCACTTTGTACTTCTTAATTTGTATTTCATTCTTACTTTTGCACCTTATGTTAGGGGGGGTCCCAAAAAATTGACAAAAGTTCGAGACAAATTCGAAACAAATGATAACAAAATAAAAGAGAAAATAAAAGAGATACACCAGATTTATGTGGTTCGGTCAAAAGACTTACGTCCACGGAAGAAGGCAAGCAAAATTTTACTATATGAGAAGAATACAAAAGTTTTGGGAAAGTGCTCCTAAACCCACAAAAGCACTAGTACAAAAAAAAAAACAAGAAATGGCAAAATAAAGATCTATCACATCAAAAGGCTTAATGATCAACAAGGCCCAATAGCCCACTAAACTCCCTTACATTTAGTACTTGGTACATAAAATCCAAAGCCTAAGGTCTCTATTTATAAGACCAAGGCTACACAATTCTTCTTAACATTAACTAATGTGGGACAAAGTCACATAACAAATCTCCACCTTGATGTGTACCCACTTCCGCAACAATAGCAAAACAACAAACTTGCTCTACCTTCTCCACAAAAGGCCCAATGGGTTTAATCTCCAGCAACAAACACCAACCAAGTCCAAGCACTACTTGAACTTGTAAACCGGAAGAGACTTCATAAACATGTCTGCAAGATTATCTTTGGTACTAATCTTTTGAACAAGAACTTCTCCTCAGCAATAGTATCCCGAACAAAGTGAAACTTCACATTAATGTGCTTAGTCCTCTCATGATACATCTAATCTTTAGTCAAGTGAATTGCACTTTGACTATCACAATAAACTGTAGTAACACCATGATGTAGAATTACCTCGCCAAACAAACCTCTCAACCACAAGGCTTCTTTGATTGCCTTGGTCACAGTCATATATTCTGCATCTGCAGTAGACAATGCCACAACAGGTTGTATTGTAGCTTTCCAACTAACTGCATAATCACCAACGCAAAATACATAATCAGTAAGTGATTTTATTTTATCAAGATCTCCGGCGTAATCAGAATCCACAAAACCAATCAAAGTGTCACTATTTTTTCCAAACTCCAAACAAGTGTTTGAAGTAACTTTCAAATATCTAAGAATCCATTTCATAGCCTGCTCATGTTCTTTCCAAGACAAGACATATACTTGCTAACCATTATAACTGCTTGTGAAATGTCTAGATGTGTACAAACTATCGCATACATGATACTTCCGACTGCACTACAATATGGAACCCATGTCATATAACCTTCTTTCTCATCTGATTGTGGTGATTAAGCAGCTGAAAGTAGAAAATGACTTGCAAGAGGAGTACTCAAAGGTTTAGCATCTTTTATGCTAAACTTCTCCAAAACTTTCTCAAGATAATGTTTTTGGGTCAAGAACAATTTCATAGCTCCTCAATCTCTCTTGATATCCATACCAAGAATCTTCTTAGCTACTCCCAAATCTTTCATTTTAAATTAGCTACTCAACTATATCTTCAAAGTGTGAATTTCTACAAAACTCTTGGCAGCAATGAGCATGTCATCAACATAGAGTAACAAACAAATGAAAGAATCATCATTTAATTTCCGAAAATAGACACAACTATCTTCAGCCCCTGGATGACCTTCCTTCTTCTTAAATACTTATTTGCAATCAATAATTTTCTTACTCAAAGGCGGCTTCACAAGAACCCAGGTTTCATTTTTACGAAGAGACTCAATTTTATTATTCATAGCAACTAACCACTTACAAGAAACTACTTCAAAGTAGGTGGCAGGCTCACCAATTCCATCCATTTCTTCAACGACTAACAAAGAATATGCAACTAAATTTGCATATCGTTGCGCTGGTTGAAAATCTTCCTCCTTGGTCTATCCTTGGAAATACAATGCTCCTCCTCCTCTGGTTCTTCTTCAATAGAGTATGATTCATCCACTGAATTTTTCTGACTGGAAGATGCTAACTGAGAATGACCAGAACTACCAAACTCTAACTCTACTACTCCGCGTATTATCATCTGTATCTGTACCACAAGAACTAGAAGACTCCTTTTTCAAAGATAACATAGAGAGTTCATCAAATGTAACATCTCTACTAATTACAAATTTTGGGGATTTGAGATCAAGACACCATAATCTGTAACCTTTCACCCCAGAAGTATAACCAAGAAGAATACACTTTTTAGCTCTAAACTCTAATTTCTCATCATTCACATGCATATATGCTGGACACCCAAAAACTTTCAAATCAAAGTAATTAGCAGGAGTACCTGACCGAACTTCTTCAAGAGTCTTGAAATCAATAGCTGCAGAAGGAGCTCAGTTGACAATGTGACAAGTTGCAGAGATTGCCTCTACCCAAAAGGCTTTGTCTACAACCCTGCATTAGAAATCATACAACGGACGCTTTCCAAAAGAGTCTTGTTCATATGTTCGGCTACATCATTTTGCTGAGGCGTCATCCTAATTGTATGAGCCGAAGAATTCCTTAATTTTTTCAAAATTTATCAAATCCGCCTTCACAAAATTCTATGCTATTATTTGTTCTAAACCGCTTGATCTATTTACCTGTCTATTTCTCAATCGAAACTTTCCATTGTTTGAAAGTTAAGTAAACATCATTTTTATGTTTCAAAAAGTAAACCCAAACTTTTGTTGAATAATCATCAATGACAGTCAACATATATCTTGTACCACCCTCAGATGGAGCACGAGCTGGCCCCCCAAAGATGAGAATGGATATAATCTAAAGTACTTTTTGTCCTGTGGATTGCTGGTGAACTGAAACTAACTCTTTTCTGCTTCCCAAAGATATAATGTTCACAAAAATCCATAGTCCCAGTACTCTGCCCACAAAGAAGCCCTCTTTTGCTCAATATTGTTCAGCCTTTTATCTTCTAGCTCATGTGTCCCAAACGCATATGCCATAATTTGGTGATGTCAGAATCTGACAAAGATGATGAAGAAATTGCTGCAGAACCTGTGACAGTAGAACCCTACAAAATATACAAATTACCAGACCTGAAAGCCTTCATAATAACAAGAGCACTTTTACAGAATTTCATAAGTCCACATTCAGCTGCATATTTGCTCCCAAAAGACTCTAAGGAGCCTAAAGAGATGAGATTCTTTTTCAAATCAGAAACATGTCTAACATTAGTGAGTGTCCTCACAATACCATCTTGTATTTTAATCCGAACTATACCCTTACCAAAAACATCATAAACGACATTATTGCCCATCAAAACAATTCTACCATTACAAGATTCATAAGTAGAAAACAAATCCCTATTGGGACATGTGTGATAAGAGAACCCCGAATCTAAAATCCACTCATTTTTAGACCTTGTTCTATCATCAGTAACAAAGAAAATGTTTCAATTACTCTCGTCAGCTGCAACAGTAGCCTTGGTAGTCTATTCAGCTANATATCAATATTTTTTTGGTTAGATTTATCCATTTGCTTATCTTTATTTTTCAACTTGAAGCATTCGGAGTTAATGTGCCCTTTTTTACGACAATAATTACATACCAAATTTTTATGTCAGAATTTAGATCAAGATTTTGATTTACTACTATCAAAGTTTCTCTTTCAGATATATCCCTGGCAGCCAAGCTTTCAACCTGATTTTCACCAATTTTCCCAATTATATCCCTATCAATTTGCTCCTTAGATTTTAAAGCATATTTAATTTCATAGATTTTAAAGCATATTTAATTTCTTGATATGAGATTTTTTCTTTACCATAAATCATATTGTTGCTTTACCATAAATCATAATATCACGAAAACGTTTAAATGATAGGGGAAGGGAACAAAACAACAAAAGGACCTGATCACTGTCATCAATTTTCACATCTATATTCTCCAACTCCATAACAATAGAATCAAATTTATCAAGATGTGAGAGTATGGATGTACCTTCAGTCATCCGAAGCATGTAGGATGTAAAAGATTTTTTCAAATAGAACTGATTCTCAATTGTTTTCTTCATATACAAAGTCTTCAATTTATCCCACATACATTTAGCTATCGTTTCAGTAACAACCTCCCTTAAAATCTCATTAGAGAGATTTAGAATAATACCTGATCTAGCCTTTTTATCAAGGTCCTCAAATCCTTCACCGATATCTTCTCTGGCTTTTTCTCCACTCCATGAAACGCTATGTCCACACCATCTTGGATCAGGATAGCCTCCATCTTGAGCTGCCATATCCCGAAGTTGACACTCCAGTCAAATTTCTCCACATGGGTCTTTGTTATCGTTATAATGCCTCAAAACTTTCCCGGAAGTTCTAATACCAGTTTGTTAGTGGGATCCCAAGAAATTGACAAAAGTTGGAGACAAATCCAAAACAAACGATGAAAAAATAAAAGAGAAAATAAAAGAGACGCACCAGATTTACATGAGTCAATCAAAAGACCTACGTCCACGGGTAAAGGCGAGCAAAATTTTTACTATATGAGACGAATACAAAAGTTTTAGGAGAGTGCTCCTAAGCCCACAAAAACACTAGTACAAAAAACACAAGAAATGGCAAAATAAAGATAAAAGGCTTAATGACCAACAAGGCCCAATAGTCTACTAAACTCTTTTATGTTTTGTGCTTGGTACATAAGAGCCAATACCTAAGGTCTCCATTTATAAGACTAAGGCTACACAATTCTTCAGAACATTAACCAATGTGGGACAAAGTCGCATAACACCTTATACTTATCTTTTAGGCATATTGTACCCTAAAATTTTAGATTTATCCATTTCAGTTAAATTTTTAACATTGTTGTAAAAGTTAACGAATGTTCCAATCGTGCACATGTACAAAAGGTGAAATATTTGTTCAACTTTTTAACATTATTAAAAATTAGACAAACTTAAACAAATCTAAGAGTTAAGGGTACAACAACTCCAAATTTAGAATTAGGGATGTAAATTGAGATTTGATCATAAGTTAGGGGCCGCTACACAGTGGAATTAGTCACGACTACTTCTCTTGTTTCATACCTCTAAACAAGTGCATGCTATGCACTTACTTAAACAGTGTTAAAAATTAGATTGAAATGGGATAAATGAGAGTTTAGGATACAGTATGTCTAAATAATAAATATATGGTGCAAAGTGAGAATCGAATATAAGTTGAGAGTGCAAAGTGAGAATCGAATATAAGTTGAGAGTGCAAAGTGGTGTAAGGGCTTATTCTTTAACCTTGAGCGTGAATTTGGCAGGAAAAAAACTTGGTTTTGATAATATTCTGGACCACTTTAGAATACGAAGGAAAATTTTAGGACCAAACAATTCAAACTGAATCACTCAACAATATTGTGATCTGTGAAATACAAGCAATTTTTTGATAAATTAATTAGTGGGGGGAAGAAAAATATTTAGAATAGCAAATTTTGAGAGCATCAGTTCAATACAGCTGCAAACCAATTGTTGATAAGAAAAGCCAAAGAGAAGATAGAATTAATTTTGCAGCATGCTTATTCAACTAGCAATCGAATATACCAAGCATTACTCAAAACTGGAAAAAAAAACAAAATCAGAAAGACAAGCTTTTGTTAACATAAATTTTACTTTATACATCCATAGTATCACACCACATGACATAATAAAACTTCCCAAAGGGCAAATTATAAATTTCCCATTAAGGGCTTACTCATGCATAATGATTAATTTTCATGGCTAACGTAATTTTTGGAAGAGAGATTTCATGTATATTTGAGACCAATATCAAAACAAAATAACTAGGCCAAACAACATTCAAAATGTATAATATAGCTTCAAAATCAATCACAGCAAGACAATATTATTCAGAGCGTATTCAACACCCTCTTTCCAATGCTGTAACAAATATAAACATCATGAATTGTATACTTGACCTCGTCAATTGAGAAACAGCAGGCATCCCAATCAGGAGAGTCTCTGAGCTGATATGTTTCTTCTCTAAATTGAAATTTAGTTTTAGTTGCCCACTCAACCTAGACTACTACAGCTTTGGAGGGCTCGATTTTTCAGAACTCGAGCTGCAAAGTCACCAATTTCGACTCCCGTTTTCAACACCAAATGGCTCTTATGTTCATTATCATAAGGAAACTTATTAAACAGGGGCGTAGCCAGAATCGGACATTAGTGGGGGCAAATTTATCACTAATTAAATGTAAATATATACAAGTATTTTAATCATAAAATAGTTAATTACACAATTTTAATGAAAAAAAAAAAAGACAACCAAAACATCAGAATGAATTCACAAATAGCTTTCTTATATTTAAAAAAACACTTATATATCATCGTTCTACAATTGTTCCTTACGTGTTCTCATATTCTAATATCGATTCATAACTTTCTCGTTATCAACTTCTACAAGTAGCCTTTTCTCAATGTATGTAACCAAACAGTCATTCATCCAAGAATCTCCCATTCAATTGCACAAATGATTTTTCACTATATTCATTGTTGAAAATGCTTTTTCCACTGTCGCTGTAGCAACAGGTCAAGAATCAATGCCAATTTTAAAAGGATATACACCAAAGGATATACACGATTTTTTGTTTTTTTTTGCTTCTACCAACTTTTGAGAAAGATCACCCATTCTAATCAACTTAGAAAATCGGCTATCAGATCTGACATTGGCTATGTATGTATCAAGCTCATAGTCAAGTGCAAGAAGGTCCACAGTAGAAAACTCATTAGGATAAAATTTAGCAAGACGAATCAATTTTTTCTTGTCATATGCCGAAAAAGAATCATTTGGACTTATGCATGCCATACAAATAAGCAATTCCATATTCACTTCATCGAATCAATGGTTAAGTTCTTGAAGTTGCATATCTATCACAGAGTAAAATAATTCAACTTGATAATGATGAAGTTTTGAAACTTGTTCAATATTTTTTCTTGATCTCCTTCTTGTATCAAATTTCTCATCCATCTTCTAAATACCTATCTCATGCTTTCCACAAAAAGAACAAACTTCACCAAGTAAAAAATCCCATCCATTATTTCTTGTAGCTTGTAGTTTTTCTTTAGAAACTGTAAGTAAAGCCATTGCATTCACAATATCTTGATCCTTTTTTTGCAATGCTTCTGATAGTGCATTGATAATCCTCATAATCCTTTTCAACAACTGCAAAAGAAATACGAATTCAAATGATTGCAAGGAATCAAGAAGTGCATATGCTTGGCCTCTCTGATCTGCTGCACCATCATCTTCAATTGTCTCAAGAACATCAATCATAGAATCAAACATAAGAATTAATCTTAACAATGAGCAAAAATGCGAACCCTAACGGGTATCACCTGCTCTTTGAAGGCTTGTTTCTTGATGTAAACCATGACCGGATACGAGTTCACCACTTTTTAGATCCTCAACAACTTGCTCCAATCGCTTTTCTCTAAGGATATCCTTTCTTTTAGATGAACCTTCGATAACAATTACAAAACAAGAACATGTGTTGTAAAAAGCAGAAACTTGCTTATGTTTCTTTGCGACACCTACTAGTGTCAGCTGGGAGAGTTGATGGGCGAAACAATGAATGTAATAAGCAGAACTATTTTCTTTCATAATCAAGGTCTTTAGGCCATTGTATTGTCATTTCATATTGCTAGCCCCATCATAACCTTGACCACGAACACTTTATATGGTTAAATTATATTTTGAAAATAATGTATCAATTGTTTTCTTAAGTGTGGAAGCAGTAGTATCACTTACATGAAGAATGTCAAGAAATCGCTCTACTACACATCCTTTTACATCCACAAACCGTAAAACTATTGTCATTTGCTCTTTCTTTGATACATCGCTAGACTCATCCCCTAGGATAGCAAACAATTCATCTCCAAGTTCATCAATAATAGCTTTGGTAGTTTCATTTGCTAAGGCATTTGTTATGTCCTTTTGAGTATCAAGAGATGTGAGCTTAAGATTTCTAGGAGCATTTTTCAAAATCACTTTTTTTGATATCTTCATTATGATCATCAAGAAAATGTAAGAGTTGAAGAAAATTGCCTTGATTTTCTGAAGTCTCGGACTCGTTATGCCCACAAAAAGCTAATCCATTATAAGTCGCTTTACCTTCGATATTTTCTTTATGTTTCATCTTTTTTCCACATTAAATTTGGCAGACTACAATTAAAGAATTTAAAATGTCACGTCTATTACTAGAAGGTAACAAACATGTAGAAGTTAGAATTTCTGTGAAATTGCTTCAACAATTAATGCTTATGGATAATTCCTCCAACAATTAATGCGAAATTAGAATTTCTTATAGGAAGGTTAAGGTAATATGTATTCAATTCTTTGGATTGAAGCAAAAGGACTTTCTTTGTAGGGAAATTGACCTAATAGTCCCTTACATTTTATATTTGTAATTTTTCGTCTATTTATTCAAATGATGCATTTTTGTTACTCACAAATTCAAAATGTATTATTTTGGTCTCTTAACACAATTAAGAGCTTATTTTGGCCTCAAATAATCACATTTGCATTACATATTACATTTTTAAAGGCAAAATTAGTCAATACACAAAGTTTTAAACACTAAACAACAATACTTAACCTCCTTTAGTGACCATCCCATAATTCTCACCCATCATTACTACTCAATTAATTGCGTTAAAAAATGTAACATGTAATACCTATGTGACTATTTCAAAATAAAATATATTTCTAATTGTTTTAAATGATCAAAATGATATATTTTGAATTTGTGAGTGATCAAAATATATTATTTTAAATGCAAAAAACGAAAGAATTATAAAAATGAAATGTGAAGGAGTATTGGCCCGTTTCCTTCTTTCTAAAAGGATAGAATTTGAAGCGACACAAGAAACTTTAGCAAGACGCTCTTTACCAAGTGGATGTAAACATCAACTCATCAAGACTCCCATAAAAGATCAAAAGCCATGAACTTGGGGCAGTACACGCATGAATCATGATATGCTCACTAAAAGAATGACTTCACTTAACTGCTCAACCTTTGGGATTCTCATAACAATAAAATGCTGGTTTAATTTATTTAGATTCAACAAATATTAGTTATCTACATTAATAATATAATATCCAAATGCATTAGAACTTAGGATCGAGACAAAAATACGATTTCCTGAGATTGGAACGATTTAAAATTTATTTACTTGTTAAAGGGATTGCAAAGTTAAAACAAATTAATTATAAATTTACTTGAATTATAAATTATTTGAAATCTTTCTTTTCACACTTTTAAATTTAAGTAAATTTAAAATTTATTGTTATAACCAATATATATATATATATATATATATATATATATATATATATACACACACACACACTAACAAATTACCTAATCCTTCGATCAAAGTTAATTTATTAGTACCTTATAAACTGGGACTTGGAGGAAGTTGTAATGATTTTGCTTTCAGCTGTTTTTTTACCAATAAACCAAGGGTTGATCAGTATTTACAAGTTATGTTTAACTGTTCGATCTTTAAACAGAAATGATGCACAAGCATGCTTATGGAGAAATTATTTTCGATCTCAAGCAGATACCCCGAGTTTATTTGGTTCCAATTTGATTCGAAGGCCACCACACTTAAAAGTCAATTTCACCAAAACTGCCATGCATGGTCTTACTCTTCGCATACTAATTAATTAATGACTTTCAGATTTTAGTATCTAACATTTCTTGACTTCATCTATCATTTACTTTGAATTGAGGACGTATGGAATGTGACAACATGTGATTAATGAAAATTTTTTTGCTAATCACTCCGCACTGTATTCTATGGAGTGAGTATGCAAGACCATTAGACAATTAAAAAGTAATAAAATTCATTTACTTTTTATTTATCTTAGCAATTATAATACTTACTCTACAATACAAAATAAACAGCTAATTAATCAGTTAGGGCTGATCCGCTCTAATAGTAAACTGAGGCCCTGATCCACACTAGCCTAAAGAAACAAATATTATTAAAACAGCAGCCTTAGCCCCTTGCGATTAAATGGGTCTATAACCTAAAATAAATTCTCAGCCGGACTCACACTGATATGGACAGATATCCAGAATGGGGCTTTCATGCTTGTTGACTACTGTGAAACCCATTTGTAAGGCATGAAGAATTCGGGATTTGCATCTTTTCAATTGGGTCTATGGTAGCTTGATTGTTTCTATCTTTGAAGAAGTAAAACCTCAAAACAAAGCTAGCCCATTTGTTGTCCAGTGATCATCCAAAAATTTTAGGGATCCTACACAAGGAGCAAAGTAATATAATTTTGTCCCATAACCAGGAGTCTTATCCTTCATAATTTTACTTTCCAAGTTTCAGTGGGGACAAATGAAAACTCGCGGAAGGGGAATGATAAATTAAGATAGTGAAAATGAAAATAGCCCCAGTGCTGAAGGACTTTTATTTCCAGTTTTGAAGTTTGATCTGATAAAAAAAAATAATAATAATAGTTTGTACATATTCGAAGCTATATAGTAAGTATTTCATAAAAAAATTTGGACTATTGACTCCGTACCTATACCTGATGGAGAATCCATAAAATATGGAAGTTTTTTTTTATAAATCTTTATTTTATGAATAAGCAGACAGTTGTTCAGTGACTAGCACAGTGGTATTTCATTTGTTTATTTATTAAGGAAAGTAGTGGTTTTTTTTTTTTTTTTTTTGGAACAAAAAATGGGTGGTCATTCAACCAATCATAACAGGCGATTGAGCTTCAACTTGTATCGACTTTGGTACCACGCAAAATATGGTATTAAATCAGGTGTTACACTAGCGTTAAGGGACATGTCATGCTGGAATGGAAAGTGCAAAAGGGGATCGAAAAAGCCACTGCCGGAAAAGGAAAAGAACGCCACATTTGGCCGATTCTATCCTCTATCACATTTCACGCGATCCGGTGACAGGTATGAAAATGATTTAGTTTCTTTGGCTTCTACAATTATTCAGAATGATTTTTAGAGTGGGTATAAGTATAACTAATTAAATACTTTTTTAAAAAAATGCTTTCGTGTTATACTCAATTATAAATTACTATGAGATAACGAAATACAATGTTTTAAGTAACAAGATGATTTTCTATAACCAATCGAGTCATTAAGAGATAAGGGTGAGATGGGTTTTTAAAAATGAAAATAAAATAAATAAACTACAATGTTACTTTCATGATGATTGGAATATCTAAAATGAGAGAAGGTTTTGTAGTAATCGATGCCTTCCTTTTGAGTGAAACTTTTGACAACAAGTATAGCTTTATATCGTTCAATGTTACCTACGGAATCTCTTTTGATCTTAAAGACCCATTTGTATCACACAATAGAGACCTCTTTGGGTAGTTCAATGAGATCCCAAACTTTATTTTTAACCATAGATTCCATTTCCTCTTTCATAACATCATACCAAAGTGTGGAATTTTTCCCACTCATGGCTTGTGAAAATGAATTAGGATCATCTTTGAGTCCAACATCATAGTCAGACTCTTGGAGATATACTTCATAATCACTAGAAATTGTAGGCTTTTTTATTCTTGAGGATCTCCTAACTCCCACTATTGTAGGGAGAAAGGATTTGATTCGTGGGTTCAACAATTGTGGACTGTTCTTGATGTGATTCCTCAAGTGGAAGTTGTTTAACTGGTTGCTCCTCAATATGGTTTGGAACAACATTTTGAGCAGCAATCAGATTTTGTAAGGGTGTTATCAATGTATCCCTTAGTTCTTCAAATTCCACTTTTTGAGTTAAATTACTCCCACTTATTTCATGATCCTTAAGCAATTTAGCATTTCTAGCCTCAACAACTTTTGGAGTGTGTGAGGGACAATGAAATCTAAATCCTTTAGAGTTAACTGCATAGCCTATGAAAAACCCGCTAACTGTTCGTTCATCCAACTTCTTAAGATGCGGGTTATATACCCTCACTTCAGCTGGACAACCCCATATGTGTAAGTGTCTTAAACTTGGTTTCCATCCATTCTGTAGTTCCAAAGGTGTCTTGGGGACAGCCTTGGATGGTACCCTATTTAAGATATACACTGCAGTTTTCAAGACTTCACTCCATAAGGATAAAGGCAAGCAAATCAGAGCTGCTAATCATGCTTCTAACCATATCCATAAGAGTTCAGTTCCTTCTTTCAACTACACCATTTTGTTGTGATGTGCCAGGCATTATATATTGGGCAACAATATCTTCTTCCTCAAGGAACTTAACAAATGGACAAGGTGCATGTCCCTTTTCTGTGTACCTTCAATAGTTTCTCCACCCCTATCGGATCTTACAATTTTGATTTTCTTTTCCTTTTGTTTCTCTACTTCTAGTTTGAAAACCTTAAAAGCATCAAGTGCTTTAGATTTATCAAACAAGAGGTAAAGATACATAAATCTCAAATAGGCATCTATAAATGAGATGAAATATCTCTGACCATTCATGCAAGGGGTAGGAAAAGGTCCACAAATATCAGTGTGTATGATCTCAAGCAATTGAGAACTTCTTTTGGCACCCTTTTTGGTCTTGTTAGTCTGCTTTCCCTTTATGCAGTCTACACAATTACCAAGATCAGCAAAATCTAAAACCTCTAGGACTAAAGACTGCCATCATTTACTATCTTTTAATTCTTTCTATAGAAATATGTCCCAATCTCCTATGCCAAAGTTTTGAAGAATTCTCTTTAGGAAAAACTATTCTATTAGTCCTTCACATTACCTATTTGTATTTATTTAGTCCCTCACTTTTCAAATGATGATTTTTAGTCCCTTACATTACCTATTTGTATTTATTTAGTCCCTCACAAATGTAAAATGTCGAATTTTGGTACCTAGACTAAATCCCGAGTACTTTTTGGTCTGAATTAATCTTGTGTTGTTCACATGACATATTTTTGAGTAAAATTTAGAAACTCATTTTTCCTTTCCAACACAAAACTCGAGCATCGGATTGGATTATAAATTTTGGAAAAAAATATATCACAAGTCAGATATTGAAATAATCTTAAACACAAACAAATTACTAATCAATCATTTACTTCATATCTTTCGCACTCATAAAACATTCCACTCAGATGAATTTATAAATATGTCGTCGAAAATTATGTCATGTGAAACAATACATGACAAATTTAGGCAAAAAATACTCGAGATTTGATTCAAAGACCAAAATTCAACGTTTTATATATGTGAGGGACATGACAAATTTAGGTCAAAATGCTTGGGATTTGATTCAAGGACCAAAATTCAACATTTTACATTTAAAAATCATCATTTTAAAAGTGAATGACTAAATAAATACAAATGTGCAATGTAAGGGACTAAAAATTATCATTTTAAAAGTGAGGGACTAAATAAATACAAATGCATAATGTGAGGGACTAATATAGTGATTTTCCCTTCTCTTTAATAATACTACGTTTAGTGCCAACTTGATTACCATGTACAGTCAAAAGACTATACTCAAATGTGGAGTCTAGCTCAAGTTTAAATAATAATCCATTTAAATAGGCAGAACCAACATCTTTATTATTTTTCAAAAGGTTCATACTTTAAAGATGAATATTGGAATCATATCCAATAATAGATAGTATTGAAAGAGAAATTAAATTTCTAGAGAACGATGGAACATAAAAAGGGTTTTCAAGATCCAATTGAAAACCGGTTTTTAAAATGAGCCTATAAGTCCCACTCCTTTAGCAGATGAACGCATCCGGTTTCTAGAAAAGATGCTCTTTTCACTTCCCAACGGCTTCCTTGTGTTCAGAAAGCCTACATGGTTTTGGTAATGTGAATTGTAGAACCACAATCAATCCACCAAGTATTATTAGAAACTTCAGTAAAATTAGATTCATAACACACAAAAATGAGATTACCTTTCTTTTCAAGCCATTTAAGAATTTGAGGCCATCTTTCTTCCAGTGCCCTTTTTGGGAACACTCTTGCCCTTCTTTGCTTTTCCTTTATTATGAGTCACAAGATGAACACTTTCAGGCATCTCATGTTTCAACCTCTCTTCCTCTTGAACACACATGGTCAGGAGTTCATTAATTGACCATTCTTCCTTATGTGTGTTGTAGGAAATCTTAAATGGACTCCAAAGGGAGAGAGTTAAGAATGAAATGCCATACAAGGAACGACTCAGAAATCTCAACCTTAAGGGACTTTAATTTAGCAGCAATGTCCCTCATTTCCATTATGTGGTCACGCACACTCCCACTTTTGTCAACTGTCATGCTTGAAAATTTCTTCATAAGGGTGCTAGCCAAAGCTTTGTCAGAGCTTACAAATTATTCTTCAATGGCTTTCATGTAAGTTTTGACCTTGTTACAATTAGGGATAGAACCCCTAATGCTTTGACCAATATGGGACTTGATGAGCATCAAACTTAAGCGATTGGATTGCTCCCACCGCTCATAGGCCCCTTTTGCATTTGGCTCACTTGAATCCGTGGGGAGGGGTGTTTCATCCTCAAGAAGTGCCAAATCTAGATCCATGCACCCCAAAATCAAAAGAATTTTGTCTTTCCATTCAGCGTAATTTTCACCATATAACATTGGAATACGAGATGAATCATTAAAAATAGCAGTGGTAGGAAAAACAGCAAAAACCAAAGATAAACATACATAAATGCTATTTAACGAAACTCAAACATAAATATCGAATTAACCTGTGTTAATTCAAACAGTAAATCCAAAACCTTCCTGTGGGTAGAGGTTGCCAAACATGCATAGAATTTACTTTCGTTATAATAAGATTGGTAATTAAAATTATAAATATAAGGAAATTCTTCGCACCTGTGGACCTAGAAAAATCCCTTACTAAAAAGGTTTAATTTTCCATCTTATTACAATTAATCTTATTAAAAAAACCACTTCCCTGTAGGGCCAAGTGATTATTTTAATAAATTAATTGATTTTTTTAATTTAGATGTTATCTTATTTTATTTAATCACTAACACATATGTGATTAAAATCTAAACGATAAATGTCTAAGATGCTGTGGCTAGTCTTAAACATACGATGTAGAGATCCCAATAGTAACATCTAAAAATTAGGTGAATAACAAGTCATGACAAAATATGATTACATTTAGGTTTCAAAATCAATCATGTTGGATATAGATACGATCACCAAAATATTTATATTTCTAGTGAATAAATATCACAAAAACAATTATATATACAAACAATTATAAAATATGGTGATTGCAATAAACAAACTGTCAGTTATTTTTAAGAAAAAATCAAGTAAACTGCAACAGCTAGAAGCTTTTGTATGCAATTAAAACATCATATGACATTTTAAAATTATTTACGTATACTATTCATATAATCAAATGCGGACAAAACGGAAAAAGAAATAGCCTTAAGACACAAGTCAGTAGCTATTTCAATTTAATATTTTATCAGGATGCGGGGATGTAGACAAAACATGACGTAATATACTATACGATATGGCCAAAAGTTGGCTCTGATACCACATATTAATTTTAATATGCATATATATCATATGTCAAATTGCGAAAATATAGATCGGAATTACCTCCAGCCATGATCGTATAAGTTGTTATTCACGTATGCTCGCCTCACGAAGTGTGTTCCTGACTTGTAATTGAATAATATAAAATTTTTTATTGTAAAAGTTTTCTAGCCTATAGGGATGCCTAATCGAAAATCCGTAGAATAGATGGAATACCGCAAGCATATTCATAGGCTAAGCTAGGGACCCTTACTTGGAGAACAAGAAATCCATAGGGTTTCCTTTCATCGAGGAAATTACCATAATAACATAATCAAGAATATTATGAAATAATATATTTCCTAACATATAAATATTCTGACTGATTGACTGACGATACTATCAATCATACCAAATGTGGGATTATCAACTAATTAGGCAACATTACCAACTATTAAGTGGGTCACAAATAAGACAAGTCTTGTATTGTAAGTCTTACATATAATTAGGTAACATTACCAGTTATTGTATGGGTCACAAATAAGACAAGTCTTGCATTGCAAGTCGTACAACATAAACTTCAATGACCAAAAATAACATTGCATGTTGTAATTTATTCAAATTAGTGGGGGCAAAGTTTAAATTTTTTAAAATTCTAGTGTACTTTTGTAATTTTAGTTGGGGGGCAGTGGGGCAAACTTTAATTTTTTTATCAAATTCTAGTGTACTTTTGTAATTTTAGTTGGGGGCAGTGGGGCACCCTATCTCCGCCACTGAAATTGATCTAAAAACTTGAGATTTGAGGAGCAATGAATATGATCTTTTGCCGTTTGAAAAAAAAAAAAAAAAGATGGAGCAGTGAATATGAAAGTTAAAGATATGAAATCCGTTTCCAAACTCGGTCCTTTTTTGTCCTTGGTTGGATTGATATTCTAATCTAAATTTGTTCTTTTTGTTTAGATTCTAGCTGCCCCTCAAATTAATGTCAATTCTAAAGAGAGAAAAGGGCAAAAGCACGGAGTAAAAGTCAATTCTGAAGAGAGAAAAGGGCAAAACCACAGAGTAAAAGTAATGGCTCTTTTACCACGAAATTCTTTCATGAACAATGGCAGTGTGGCTTATAAAGAGTACGACTTTGAATCCTTTATATTTTCGGAATAAATAAATTTGAATATATGGTAAAAGCTAATGTTGCACAATACGGGTTTGTTATGATTCGTGACATCTTTAACAGCAGTACGGTGATATGTGCAAGAAACTTAGAAAAAGAAAGTAGATAAATTGCCTTGAATAGGATACAAATTTGTCTTGAGAATCCCCTATTTATAGATATTAATGGTGTAACTTGACTGTTTTAGAGCCATCTAAGTATAGTAGATGATTACATAAATGTCCTTAATGAACTTGTCACGTAAGAAGCTATACACAAATATCTAATACTACGTAAGCAGCTAACTTCGATATCATTAATGGTCCCCTCAACTCGACGCTGAGCTTAGACGCAGGGTTGGGCTAGTATCTGTCCATGGAGTACCCGATCCAAGGCACATAATACTTGGAGTCTCCAATCCGAGACTTTCAATACTTGGAGCCCTCGATCTGAGACTCTCAAAACTTGGAATCTCTTATTTAAGGCTCTCAATACTTGGAGTCCCCCGATCCAAGACCCTCAATGCTTAGAGTTCCCGATCCGAGAATCTCAATGCTTGGAATCCCCGATCTAAAGCTCTCAATACTTCGTGTATCAGTCTCCCATTCAGGGCTCTTACTTTGAACTTGATTGCTCCGAAAGTTGAGTTTCAGCTCTCGAGTCAAAGCTAGAAGAATTTAAAACCCCCTTTTCAAACTTTGAATTCTTTCTAACTTCTTGTCAAGCATTCATTCTCTTACATGCATTAGTTTCCTTATACTCGTGCCAGCTGGATGACAATTCTTACAAACACTTCTCATGATTACTTTCCTTGGTAACTGCAATAGATTTCTTGAATATTCTACCAGTATTTAATGCAATCGTGCCCCAATAACTCATCCACTTTACTATAAACCCGAATTTACCCATAATAAGGTCCTTGAACTGGCCTATTAAATACCAACTGCACCAATTTTTACTTCATTTTTGGGCCTAATAGCCCTTAATTCTCTTGTATAAATACTCTAATTTAGAGTTTTTATACCACTTTTCGCTCACTCTACCTTCTTCATCTCTTTCTATCGCAACTTTAAGGCCTTCTACAGGCATTTCTCTTTGTACAAATGATCATTTCCCTTTCTTTTCCTCCTTTCACCATTTTCCAGTCCTACCAATTTCAATTTCTACTCCATCTTTCTTGATTCGCACTGCTCTTGCTTAGAGCATATACACCAGCTTCCTGAGTAAATTTGTACCCTAATTTAAGCCCCTTTTCCAGAAAAAGCATCAACCTTTCTGCTTCGACTTCAACCCAAACACACAAATGGCTTCTAGATCTAATTCTAGTACATTTACTCCTTATTTTATTAGCACACCACTACCCACAAGCCCTAGGGACCCCATTGATCTACTGTTAAGCACTAGGGAATCTTTTTTACTAGTTACCATTCCCTTAGTTTTTCTAGGGAATGCAAGTCCCGACCTCCTCCTCTTGTCAATGACCATACTAACTGTTAAAATATGGGCTTCCATTTTAAAACTAATTGGTAATAAATGGAGTGACCTATGAACCTTATTAATTCGTCCAGGATCTCTTGACTAATCGATATGAGATATTTGAATTTTAACATCTATCCCCTCTCACACATGACTTGGGTTAAAATATGAAAACTGGAGGCATAATCCAAACCAATGAACAGAGATATTGACATGACCGATACCCATGAAGTCAAGTCCAATACCATAATCAGGAAAAGCATTTCTTTGGTAGAAACCCACGAAGCCAAACCCAATACGCATAAGAGTTCGAGCCATGTGTGGATGGGTAAAACACTTGCAGCTAGCTCTGATACCATGTTAAAGAATATAGGTTTCCATCTTAAAGCCAATTGATAATAAGTGGAGTAGCCCATGAACCTTATTAATTAGTCCAGGATCTCTTGACTAGTCGATGTGGGATATTTGAATTTTAACACCAAACTTTCCACCCATGACTTTACAAATACCCTTACTCTCGATGAAATCTAACAACTGCGAGATGTCTATCAATTCTCCCTAAAATTCACCTAAGACTTCCAAGGTCTAAAAACCAAGGTCATCACCCCTTCCAGGGTATATGATGATCTATGAAGACCAGCTTCTGGCTGATGGCTTCGGTTTCCCATTCCCCCAATTTCTGTCAAATCTCTGACTATTAGGACATCAGTGTTTCCCAACTGACCCCGAATAACATATGAATCATAGTCGGCTTCTGTATACTTTATAAATTCTAACATATCCTAATTTCTTTGAATACATTCCGAATGATCATGAAGTTGACCCTAAGAATGGTCAGTTCTATGTCCCTCCCCAAACAGTTGGTTGGCAAATCGTCCTCAGTAACCCTTCTACCATTCATGAATAAAAGAAGAGATTCTTTTTTGCCAGCTACCTGAATCCTTCCATGTCCTGAGGACAATGGAACCTCACTAAACAGCCTATTATGGCTCGAAACACAGCTCTTCCAAATTAAGATGAAGCATGAAAACTATTATAGGTCTCGATTCACGTTAACTATCGGGGCCAAAATATAATTTTAAATAATAACATTATACCTTAGGCTGAACTGTTCTCGAGTTAGAGTGTACCTGAGGTCTTTGACCCTATAAAAGGTATTTTTCCTTCAAGTTAGCAAACACATGCTTCTATTGCTAGACTTTTTCTAAACTGAAATGCTTTTCTATTAACGCTATATCCTTTCTTTTCCCTTTTTTTTTACTCTATCAATTTGACTTTTACATTTTTCTTACATTTCAAGTGGACTTGGTGATTTCTTGGGTGGAATTGATTCTCCAGAATCCTATCGTTTTCGGCTCTAGTCGCGGCCTTGACCTTTGCAGTGACCCAACAAGCACCCCTACTACTTCAATGGAGGTAGAGAGGTCCCTTTCGAGATGATTGCAGCAAATACCTCCCAAACTCCATCTATTGTGGTAGATGCTGAATTAGTGTCCATCTTCATTGATATAGATAGAACGGTTATCCATCCTCAAATTGCTGGTAATTTCCAATTAGCTCCTGCCCAAGTTATTTATAAGAGGATGACTCGTGCATTGATAACTACTAGCTTTTAACCATGTGGCTACTTCTCACAGACGGCACCAAATGATGAGTATAAGAAATTTAGAGAGATAAAGTAGACAAATTGCTGGTGCACTTGGATTGAGTGAATTATGGGAGAATAAAATACAGATTTGTCTTCAGGACTCCCTATTTATAGATAATGATGGGAGTATCTGGATTATCTTAGAGCAAGCCAACCATAGTGGCTCACTATATAAATATCTTTAATGAGCTTGCTACCTTAATAGTTGTACACAAATATCTAATGTCACGTAAATAGCTAACTTTGGTACGATAGCTTTTAGAATTCGCAATACGAGCAGGTAGGCTTAGTTGGTACAAATTTTTAGGTTCATGGTACAAAAGCAGTGTAGTTGTCCAAGGATATTTGATTATATACGTGATTATTGATAAAGTTATCATGTATATAAATAAGTTATTACTTAATTATACTAGAATGTGTATTGTATTATAGTTTTTGTTATGTTAGAAATTTAGAGTTTTAATCATATTTGTTTCTTTTCTCTTTAGGGATAAAATTTTGGAACACTACTATATCCGTATTATTACGCGAATGTATTGTGTTAAAGTAAGAGATTTAAAGAGAAGCATATTAAATAGCACCGATATAAGTTTTTAGAGAAAGAATGACCTACGTAGATAATTGCCTACACAAGAATTTTTCGAAATAAATGCTATGACAATGTCAAGCTTCTCTCTCATGTAATTTATAGCAAAATTGCCTGTGGACTCAACGACAAACTATACAGCTGGTTTACGTTGTCTTTTATTGAAACTTTTGATTTTTATTTTTCATGGATCTTTATTTATATCCCGGACCACCAGGCCAAAAAGTCCGTCCTTGTATACATTGAGTACCAAAATAATTTCAGCATTTATTTTACACTGCCACAAAGTGGCCTCAAAATTTGTCTCGAAAGTATTAGAGCACATTAGTGTACATTTCAAAGTACCAATTTGTGTCGATTTGAATTAAAATTTCAATTGCTAATATACTCACCTTGAAATCTAAAACAGATACTTATCAATATGACAACTTTCCCACATTAAATTGCTAACAAATTAAACAAGGATCTTGTGTACTGTTCAAATAACAAGTCCCACTAGAGCATAAATCTTTAATTGTAAATTCTCCTTCAAAAGAATAGTAAACAAATGTACGTAAATGTGCCGACTTGGCCAAATATTTAAGGGCAAGCAGAAAAGCAGCAGTCCCCGTGAATTCAAACTGAAGATGACTGAAATATTGCACGAGTGACACTGGGATACGATACTTATCAAAGGAAAGGGACAAATTTCTTTATTGAATTCACATGGATGCATGTGAGAATAGTATTGTGTGTGTTGTTGTATAAGTGGGAGAAATCAATGAAAAAGACTTAGATATCTTGTACTAGTATTTTTCAGGCTAAGCTAAGGAAGCCTATAGAAGAAAATCTAGTGGTGAGGAAAGGAGGCATTTGGTCCCTCTATTTTCTTGCCTTCGTGGCTCATTGTTTAGCCCTTTATAAGGAGGAATTGCTAGCTATTATGATTGGTACACTACATTTGGTCTGATAGCTCTCTTTTGTGGTGATGTTTGTTATGCTCGAAATAAGACAATTTGTGTACTTCTCTTTTGGCAAATAAATTAGATCAAACCAAATATTTTGTGATTGAATTTATTCATGTAGGGTACATAAATTATCGAATGGCTTGAATGCCTTTTGGATTCAAGTGTTTATAATTCACTGGAAGTTGAGTTGTTCCCCCCCTTAAATTAAAGGCTTTTAATGCGCGCTAGTTATATGAATTGTTGTTTTAGTGTATCTATATGAGGTAACCAAAAAAAAAATTGATTTATGTGTCAATAAATGTGCAAACGAATAAATAAAATCTGACCAAATATCTAAATTATTTTTTAATATGATTTTATTATATGAATTGAATTTAGTAAGTGATTTTAAATTTATAATTTTGTAAATTGTTTTCCTTGTTGATTTGACTGTGATTGGACGAATAACATTACAGTGTATTAAACCAATTTACTCGCAAATCTACTTGTTGATTGAGTTGTTGTGTTATTATTTGGGGGGGTAATATGTTATCTAGTAATATTGAAGAAACAAGAAAGAAATATTCTTTAGGCAATTAAGAAATATTAAAAGTTTGTTTACGCATAATGAAGTTGTGGATAAAATTTATTCTTTGGTACGTAATTTCATACATAAAATATATAGCACAAAATAGATAATTGGAGCAAAAATTAGAGGAAAAAAAGAAAAAGAATGAATTCAGAGCAAGAGTTAGGGCTCTTGATATATTGCATTTCGTTGTCAATGTGGTCATAACAACTTTGAGAGCAAAGCATGTGTTTGCTAACAAAAACTTCTTCTCTTTCAACTTTTTTAAAGTTATAGATAAGCTAAAAATGGCAAAGTAGAAATAATATATGTAGTAAAAACACCACAGCCACAAAGAAAATGCAAGAAAAGAAAACTATGGTTGAGCGAGTGCAATAATAGGTGACTGTTGTACCTTATTTAATCATCTAACCAATTTTATTTTTTTTTCTTTTTATCATAGAACTATTCCTTTG
Source organism: Cinchona pubescens (assembly GCA_025175665.1). Lineage (NCBI taxonomy): Eukaryota > Viridiplantae > Streptophyta > Magnoliopsida > Gentianales > Rubiaceae > Cinchona > Cinchona pubescens. The sequence continues at coordinate 2,296,320 of JANKKI010000055.1, read as the reverse complement.
TGAACACAAATTACAATAATCAAATTATGCGTTACATATTTGTATTACATTCAATTTACTTCCATCGCCCTTGATAAATTTCATCTTTGTAAAGAGTACTATAAACACGGTAGACAGTAGCTCAGCTACTGAATGAATTATTTAACCTAATAGTATAGAATAATCATTTACAAGACTATAATTTAATGTTATTTATCAAAATTAATTTACGTGATAAAAATTTATTAAGTCACAAAGTTATTAATTTTAAATATTAAATCAAATTTTATTCTTTTTTTTTTACAAATTTAATAATACGTCAGTAATTTTATTATATTTTTATATAGATACCTGGATCGGATAATATCCTAAATGTTTTAATTTGCTTTATTTTCTTTTCTCTTTTGCTAACTATTCATTTTGACCCTTTTCATAGGATCAAAATAAACTTTTGACTCAAGACTAGTGAAGGGGAACACTTAAACTTACGAGCAAGCATCAAAACAACGACTCAAGAGGAGGGCTAGTAATTTTTTTCACGATCGTGATGATAATACGATATAAAATTAATAAATTATGATATGATCTAAAATTTGCCGAGTTATTATTGAGTCAACTTGTTTATGATACAAAATTAAATTGATTAGGTTAGATCAATCCATTGATTGATACGATAATCTAGTTAAGTTATTGTATAAATAGATTTTATTGAAGTTTTTCTTTATTATAATTTAATATAATATACTTTAAAATTGTGAATAATAGATTTAATATTAAATTATTAAATCAAACGTAATAATTATTTTAAATATTATTTAAATTTTTTTAATAAATTTAATTATGTGTTTTAAATTATTATAATAATAAGGTTAGTATTATAATAATTGTTTGAATTATTAAATAATTAAAATTTGATATTTTAATTCAAATATGTCGCAAGTTATGTAATTGTCAAATAGGTTGATACTTTCTGTCAATAATAAACGAGTCAGACACAAATACTACATGAATTCCAACGAGTCAGATACGAATACGATACGATAAAAAATAGATCTCACATCACGATATGATATAACACGAATACGATAAAAAATAAATCACATTTAATAACCTAACTCATTGACGCTCGTATTCAAAAGATCAAATTTGACTTGGTCATCTAGGTTTCAGAGCTGGAAAAAATTTTCCTACCGTGTAAATGGACAAATTAGAAAAGTGGCAGTTTCTATTAGATAAAAGTAGAACTCGTGGCATGGTTTGTTAGGACACAAGTCATTTCGTTTGGTGAGAGAACAATACAAGATCATTTGATCCTTGATATGGGACAGAAGTTGACTGCAAAAACAAATTTTATTCATTTGGATATTCTGGTGGCATTATCAGGTTAATATTAATGAGGGAAAAAGAAAATTTGTTTTCAGCCAGTGAGGACCCGGACCACACGTGGGATGCTGTGATGTCATGGAAAATGAAATGGATTCTCTTCACACTACTATTAATTCCAATTCTAAAAGAGATAAAAGTAAAGGGAATTCTGTAATCTTTTTTAAGGAATTATTCTTTCAGTGCTAGTTTAAAAATTCGTATAGTTTAAAATTTTAAAATATATAATATTATATTATACAATCATTTAAAATCTAAGAAAATAATTTTTAAAAAATACATTAAAATTTTCCTAAAAGTAATATTAATATAGTTTATGGGATTTTTGGCATTTTTTGGTGGTCGGGTGCGGGGCCTTGGGGCTATATTGGTTGGAGGGAGGTGAAATGGAGGAGGACGAGATTCAAGATATGGGTGTTAATGGGTTAGATTATCGCATCGTATTAAATGTGATTTATTATTTTATCCTATAATGTGGGGCTCATTTCATATTCTGTCGTATTTGTGTTTGATCTATTCGACTTCATTTCGTATTCGTATCTAACCCATTTATAATTGACAAAGAGTATCAACCCATTTGACAAATTATATATAACTTGCAATCCGTTTGAGTTAAAATCTCAAATTTTAAGATTAGTATTTATAATTATTAATACTAATCTTATTATCCAAGTAGTTTAAAATACATTAAGCTAATTAAAATTATGAATATTTTTTAGATAATATTTAAAATAATTATTATGTTTATTTAATAATTTAAAATTAAATTTATTATTTATAATTTTAAAGTATACTATATTAAATTATAATAAGTAAAAAATTTCAGCAAAATTTTTCATACAATAACTTATCAGGTTATCGTGTCAACCCATAGGTTAATCTAATCCAATCCGTTTAATTTCGTGCCACAAATGGGTTGACCTAATAATAACCCGATAAATTTCGGGTAGTGTCATAACCTGTTAATTTTGTATCGTGTTATCGGGTTGTGTCAAAAATTATCATCCCTAATTCAAGACATACTTTTCTGATCAAATGAATTCAGGATTAAATGTTAGGAAAATATTTTAGATACACTTGATTTTAGATTTTACCTGTAAATCTTGTGGTCAAAATTAAATGTTATGGAATTTTGTTTGCATCAATTGATGCAATTTATTTCATACGATTTAATTCACACCACAAGATCTATAAGTGTGAACTAGTCGTAAATAGGGTTATGTGTGTCCTATCTTTTAAATATTATTGTATTAGATTATACATGACAAGCATATAGAGACTAAAATAGGATATTCATATAATAAAGTAGGACAAAAAATCATGTTCCAAAAACGATAGATAATCAGAATCAAGTGAGGAGTTTGAGATAAATTAGGGGTATCAGTGGGTCAAGTTGTCAAGTTATTGTGTCGTGTCAAGTGTGACCTATTTTTTATCTTGTCGTGTTATGTAGAGCCCGTTTGTTATCCTGTCGTGTTACCTACTTAGGTTCGTATTGTGTTCGTATTTGATCCGTTTAGTATTGACAGAGAATATTAACCTATTTGACAAATTATATAACTTGCGATCCATTTGAATTAAAATATCAAGTTTTAGTTATTTAATAACTTGAACAAATTAATACTAACCTTGTTATTATAATAATTTTAAACACATAATTAAAATTATTGAATTTTTTTTGGTATAATATTTAAAATAATTATTATATAAGTTTGATTTAATAATTTAATATTAAATTTATTATTCATAATCTTAAAGTATAATATATTAAATTATAATAAATAATAAATTTCAGCGAAATCTGTTAACTTAACAAGTTATCGTGTCAACCTATAGGTTAACCCAACCAAATCCGTTTAATTTCGTGTCATAAACGAGTTAACCTAATAATGACCCGATAAATTTTGGGTCGTATCATAACATGTTAATTTCTTATCGTATTCATGTCGTGTTATCAGGTCGTGTCAGAAATTACTAGCCCTGAGATAAATCAGCTTTAGGAGAAACTTGAACTTGGAAACTGTCAATTATTTATTCCATACGTCCGTTGTATAATTTTTTTTTTTTTTTGGGAAGTTCCACATTATTTGCTACTTTTGCAGGGAACTTATTCCCATTTTTTTAAAGTATTATAGCTTCCATATATGAGGCAAATTGTAGACCTATTGCCTTATTTAATATGCAAGAGAAAAAAACGTTAATTTGCAAATGTCGCACTGTCATAAATTATTCTTTGATTTTGTGCCAAAAGTAAAGGTAACAAATCATTGGATTTAGAGCAAAGGGAGGGGAGTAAGCTTAGCATTACTTGAATAGTTGAATGAACGCCATATGAAAATTAAGTTAAACCACTTTTTCTGATATTTTGTAGTAGCTTATTAAGGAATTTTAGCTTTCAACAATTTTAAACTAATAAAAGTTTTAGAATTTCCAAGAATTTACTGAATGATAAAAAGGGATATAAATTCCGTGTAAACTGTTCTCTTTGCCGTATTATTTTCAGTCCTTGACTCGTCATACTGTTAATCTTTCGTTAGCGGAAAATAGAACTTCAATTTTTCCGGGTCAATTCAATTCAATAATTCTGGCATGCTATTTATGTAGGGTTGCCAGGTACAATACCAACATCATCAGTTCAGTCAAATTTTTGATTCTGTTTAATTCGCAGAAACTCATGCGTAAAATTTTTTATCGATCAGGGAGAGAGTGTCAAGTCTTTTTTAGCTAGATGATTACTTTTTCTTTGATCCTTTATGTGGGAGTGTGTTCTTATTTATAGGTGGCCACTAGTGTCTTGATCCTTAAATTGATCAGACAATTCGATCAGGTTTTCCAGCCTTCAACAATTCGTTCGGGTTGATCACTCTCCGGTAATCGGGACACTTTATTAGTGTTAAACCGATACAAAAAAAACATATAATTTATATATTTATCCTTAACGAATCTATTACTTACCACATGAGTCAAAATGCGTCAATTCGCCTCATCACAAACATATACTAGAACAATCTTCCAGGCAAAATGCAGGTATCTCACAATGATCAACGATCTGTTTGCTTCGCATTTATGAATCGGAAGGGTTTTTAAACTCAATTATTGATTGGTATAGGTTAGTGTCATTTTCTTTTATTTGCTTGGTTTTTAAATTAATGATTTTAATTATGTTAATCAATTTAAAACTCAAATTATAAGTGGAGAATAAAATGACATTTTTTTTAATATATTGTGGAGAATTGAAGATGAGGTATTTTTTAATATGTTCATTCTCATATAATTTTTTCCATTATACTCAACTAAATTAACAACATGTATCATTAACTTTTATCACATTTTTTACCCTTATATACATAAATCAAACACTTCCATAGTCTCCCAAATATTTAAATACGTCAAAATCGAAAAATTCTTGTTTAGGCTCAATCCATGTTATAGTACATGACCTCTTGGTATTTAAGAGATCACATCACTCATATGAATATTGTAACTTTTTTTATGATTAAGGAATTCATGACACAAGTCAAAAATCCAGTCTAAGTAAGAATTTTCCCATCAAAATCTAAAAAGTTTTGTTGATTAATTTGCACGCTTGCTGCTATGTAGAATTTCATGAAGTTTTGAAAAACTTCACTAAATGCATCTACTGTACATAAACACAGCTATTTCTTGCTTGGTCTAGTAGTACCATATTATCTGTCAAATTTAGTACTACACAAACTTTGTTTTTTTTTTTTTTTTTTTTGGCAGCGGCACTTACTTAAAATTCCAAGATGGTTGATTTTTTATTATTATTTATTTTTCTCTTATGAATAGCTATGTTACCTCAAAAGGGTAGGATATTTCTCGTACATGGACTACCAACATATCATATATAAGGTCATAGAAGAAAACATAAAAGATATAGACAATGATGCCGATTGGTGGTGGTCTTTCTCTAGGGTTAGATTTAGACATTATATCATGAGGTTTTGTGTTAAAATATGATTAATCTGGTTCGATTCATTTAATTTTGTTTCATGTTTGTCTCACGGCCAATAATTGTGTACATTTGCATGCATAATCTAATTTTATTGGTTTTTTTTTTTTCATATAATTTACTTCACTATCATATGGTTAAATTAATAATGAAATTTAAATGTTTATATGATATTAATACATCGAGGTGTGAGATAGTACTAACCATTTTAGAGTGTATTAAATATGAGTTATTCTTTTATAATATGAAAAGGTAACTACACAAACACAATTGCACACACTTCAAAAAATTTTAAGCATATATTTTAATGGAGAATTCTACAATCCCGTTGAGAAAATCATTCACATGGCTTTAAAGACTTGTACAGTACAAGTTTTTAAAGAACATAATGTTGTACTGTACAAGGCCTTAAAGTACAAATGAATGATTCCCTAAAAGGAATTGTAAAATTTTCGTATTTTAATAACTTCCCAAAAACTGTAAGTTAAAGATAGCATTTTGCATACATCTATATAGGCATTTTAGATCTTCAACATAGAATTTTTTCATCAATGACTTAGATATAATTCACTAAATTCTTTTTGGTGTTCCCATATTTGTTAGAGTCATGTCAAAATTTGCTCCCCCTCTTTTCCATAGTCCCTCGTTGCTACAGGATGGATTAATAACCTTTACATAGCTAATAAGGTTGACTCACATAATAAGCAGTGTAATCAAATTATTTTAATGATTAATGTTTAATTTTTGTTGCTCATAATTTCTTATTTTGTGAACTATTTATAAATATTACCGTAGCTATTGCTAACTATTGAGATATACATCAATGATTTGTTTTCACGATAAATTGCTAAAATATGACCAATAAACTATCTAGAATATGGAGGAAACGGGTAAACTACATATAAATTTTTACTTGACCCAAAAAAAACCTTCACATAAATCCTGCCATGCTAAAAGAGACAATTTAATATTTGATCAAGTGACCTCACAGTCAAAATTTCCCATTTGTTCCTCATGATGGCGACTATTCGGTGCAATTCCTCTTTAATTTTGTTGCGGCCGCATCCATGCATCATATAATTCATCATGTATTATGTGGACTTCAATTTGCCAGCGGCAAAATATTAGGTTCATCCAAATATCTGTACAAGGAGATATGTCTCTTTGGTTCTTGTGGACGGAGATGATTAAAACTTTATTCCCACCAAATTAATTTGCCAATTTAGAGGAGGCATGTCATATAATTCGGCTAGTGATTTATTCCACCAAAAATGAGATGAGAAAAAGAAGAAAGCTTCTGTATGCTAAAAGTCACATGGATCCATGTGAGCTTTAGAGACAAGTAGGCAGCAGCACACATGTGGAAACCAATAAAAGCACAACATATGTACATTTGTTTTGTTAGACCTATTACAAGATAGCCTACGAAACAGGAACGCAATTGCCTCTTTAAATTTTAATATTATTATTGTTTTAGTCCATAACGTTATTTTTTTAACACTTAATTCCTTTCGTTATCACAATTTAATACTTTGACTAGTTCATCCCATCTCATTTCATTTGTTTTTGTTTGATTACATTTTACCCTTAAACTTTAACAAAATTAACTGTTTAGTTCTTAACGTTATTTTTCAATATTGAAAGACCACTCTTTTGTCTAAGGATGCCTAACCGTCAATCCGATTAGTTTAATTCATCGTATTTACTATCTTTTAAAAAAAAAAAAATTAATTCAAGAAGATGACATAACATGACAAGCATTTTTTGCCACTAAAGTTTCTATATTAATGGACAATTAAAACTACATCACATTGAACATTATGATCTCGTCTAAAATGGCCTTTTAGCCTGACACTTCGATTAAGTGAACTAATATGTCATGAGTACATAAATTGAAATCACTTTTATTAGTTAAATTAATTTGTTCTCATTAAAATAAAAAAAATATATTTTTAAAAAGAAGAAAGAAAACATAGCGCATTATTTTGATGGTATGGTGGTTGTAGTGGCTAGTGAAATTTTTTTACATAGATCTGGTCTTTGGACTAACTTGTGTACCTTACAATTTAAATAGAATGCACACAATAATAAATGATGTATTTTAATATAAGAAAGTGAGCATATGACTCTTATTTTAATCATATGATCCATATGTAAGACCGTGAATTGGGTATATAAGAATTTTGTAGTTGGTGAAGGAATTTAGATCAAATAGAGCAAAAGTATAAAAAATAAAATAGAATATGGATAGAATGGTGAAACATTGAACTGGCATAAGGGAATGAGTTAAGCGTAATTTTAGGGATTAAAGTGTTAGTTATTCTAAAGTTAGTAAGCGGATAAAGTGAAACTAACCCATACATATTTTTGTCCATTTAGCCAAATTTTTGCATGTTTTTAGTATCAAGATTTTAATGTTCAAAAGATAACCTTAGGAATTAAAGTATTTGTGACGATAAAGTTTAAGGGAATAAAGCATCATTAATCCTTAATTAAATACTATTTTGCATTAATTTTTCCTTTTTACTATTTTTTATTTAACATATATCAGATATTAAAAAGTTATTATTATTTTTTCTAAATTATTTTTTAAATAGTATCCGAAATAATGACTTTTTAAATAGATTTACTATTTACTTATTTATTTTTATGGTGTGTATTTTCCGGTGGTCCTTCTTTGATCACCATCATAAGCTTTACCATCACAGTTGATGAACTGTTTTAGCTCCAAAACACTCTGAGAGGCAATTTGGCATATTTCATCTGATACCTAATGATGGAACCACAACAGTTATGGTGGCACACACGTGTTAACTCATAAAACGAAGAAAAGGCTTACAGTTTTTGGAGTATGACCCTCCCATTTTCCCCTTCCCCACTCGGACTCGGACCACAATTCATTAATGCCATTCTCTACCAATATTGGTCAAATTGTTTTTTATTTTCTCTTTCTTTGGGTTGACATATATACAAAGTTTATATATATATATATATATATATATATATATTTGTTTAATGAGGATCAATTGTGAATCTCAACATACTACTTTGATAACTCGAACTAAAAAGTAATTATAGTCATGAGAAAGCATGTTATGGATTGTATGATTTATTGTTATAGAAAAAAATTAATTTGTAAGTTACACCTTGTTCAATATTTGTTAACTCATCGAATTTGATATTGATTCAGCTCTCATGTTAATAATCCTTGACCAATATGTAGCTGTATTGATATACTCCATATTTCACCATGCAAAATTTTAAAATTCGTCATCTTTGATTGAACTGGATTTAACTCTTCCTCTGAACTAAATTACAAGGTTGGAGGTGGTCCTAATCTATTATTCTTTCTTTAAATAAAAAACTCATCTTTTTCTTTACGTTTAATGATCTGAATTTATAATTAATAAATTATAAGAAAAATATTTTATTATTTAAATTATATTCTTAATAACTTCAATATATATTAATTATAAAATAAATATCTTATCATTTTTAAGGTGATCCTAATTTAAGACCATATGATTTGTTCACGCAAAGCATCATCCTAGACCGTAAAGTTCATGCATACTACTCACAATTGAAGGGCATTGAAAAGCGAATGCAAATATCATTATCAAAAAAGTAAGAAATGTTTGAATCAATTACAATCTCACATGTGCAATATATAGATAGATATGGTTGTGGTGGGGGCTGTTTAACTTGGAGCACATGCACATGCCATGCGGCTGTTGCTTATTCGACAGGTTTTGGCGCATTCGCCAACTTCCGTAGCTGTTGTGTGGGGGGGTAAGGGTGGAGAGCTAGGTTGTCCAGATATACTCACGCCTTCCTTTTCATTTCCATTTAAAATCTACACCATTTTATGGTTTTATATCGCAAAAATATCCATAAAGTTTCTCTATTTTGTCAATTATATCTTCTTCATTTCAGATTTAACAATTTAGATTGATCGTTGTTGACAATAGTAGTAATAATTTAGACCCAATTTTTTTTTTTTTTAAATGGTGAGGTTGTTATATTAATATTTATTTAATGAGAAATACACATGTAGTTCAATTTTTTATATAGTGTAACTTATTGTTATTTATTATTTTATAAACTATTTTACAATCATTTTAACAGTTTTTTAGTTATACTTTTATCTCACATCTATTATATCAAAAATCACTATAATACTTATTCTAAATAATATTTTGATAGATATTTTAAATAATAATTGTTCAAACGAAATATTTCTAGTTTAGCATTTTTTTAGTAGTAATTGTTAGCATTTTTAAGGAAGGGATAGAATAATAAGAACCAAATGAAAAGAAGGGTAAAATATCCATTTTATATCTTGATATTTCTTTGCTTCAATCTTCTCAACCACTTAATAGAGATTAGGCCATCCTAATCAAGCGGATTTACTGTTGATTAAATGATGTGGATTGTGGACAGGCCACATGCGTGCAGTGAGGAATACCAACTTAGCAAATGCTTTCTCGTGTTATTCCTTCCCGCATATACTTATCTAGACTCGATCTTTAGTCTTACTTGTAAACTCTATAATGTGAATTAAATTTTAGAAAATCTATGACATTAGCTGATGTAAGTAAGATTTTTTAAAATTTAATTCTGACCACAAGATCTACAGGTGGGGCAAAAAACCGGATCTATTTAAGTATTTTCCATTCCTCCCTACTACCTAGCAAAAAGGAAAATATGCCCATACAATTTATATTGTTCATTATTAATAATGATATTTTTAAACAAGCAAAGACCAAGCATAGATAATTCTTATGCGAAAAAACAAAATAAAAAACTGATATTTTCAAAAAATTATTTAAAAATTTTCATTTGTTGTAACATGACGATAAAAGAAATTATAAAAACTTTCGAAAATCTCCTTACTGTTTAATCTATCTCGCGGTTGTAGATGGAGACTCCGCCATCCCTACCAAAGAATTTTTCTGCCTCTCTAGAGCAACTTCACCTAATGAATATGTATTATCTTGCTACATCATAGAGTAAAGATTAATGATACAATAACACTTAGTTAATTAAACATTTTCCTAGATGAAAAATCAAAAGCCAAATTAAAAATTTATGGTTTTGCAGGAGACACCTCGGGGCTACAACAACCCAGCAGGGTGTTTGATCTCTCCATATTCCTTCCCCATTTCAATTGAGTAAAGGAGATTAATTGTATATGTGTGGCATGCATTTTGACTTGTTAATTTGAAAGGATACACCTGTTATCAGATTCCTTTTAATTCTTTGTTTCTTCACCATCATTTCCCTTTTTGGACCACCAAGAAACATGTTCCTACGTACAAGTTTTCCATTTAACGACTAAATAAACAATTGATAATTTTAGCTCCGAACAAGTATTAAAGATTGTTCATAATATTATTTAAAATATTATTTAGAATAATTATTATGTTGTGAAGTGGTTGAGATAAAAGATATATAATTAGAAAATATATTAAGAAATAATTATAAACTATTATTTAAAAAATAATAAATACAAAAACTATCAGTCTTTGTCATTCTGAATAACTCTTATTTGGTGCAATACATATTCTGTTTTTAATTTTCCTCAAGGACATTGCTGTTTCTTTGTGTTTGGATAAAAATTGCACATTATCAATAGTCAAATATCATTAATTATAATTTTTTTTAAAAACAAAAATTAATGCTACATTGACTTCTTAATCTTTAAAATGTTTACATGAAGGGTGAATTTGGCTTTATCTTATTCAAGTTTATACTCCCTCATTCTAGTTTCCAATTGCAAGCAAACATGATCTAAATTCATCCAACTAAAATGCCAAACCACCCCAATAATTAAGTCAGAATATTCCTCGAATAAAATAAATAAACATGATAACACTACTACATGAGAAACAAAGAAAAAATTGCTATCCATTTTTCATTATATTTCCGGTTGTGGAACGAATCAAATGTAATTTTACACAAAAATTTTATCTTTTCAACAATGTTGGTATAGAAAATTTGCATTTAATAGATACAAAAATGATATTTAAAATTTAAAAATGATTACAAAACATATATTTAAAACTGTTTGTATAAACAAAATCTACACCATCAAGATAAAAGAGACTAATCCAAAAAGCTATTAAAACAAATTAGCTGGCATATTCAACTTTTATCAACCGAAATCCAAAAACAATTGCATCAAATTAGTTGGCATAATCAACTTTATCATCCGATCACCAAACCAATGAATAAATAAAAAATGTTAAAAGACACAAATTTAAAAAAAAAAAAAATGAAAGGAAAACCGAATAATGTCATCGCTACTTGAAAAAAGAAAAAAGGGGACCGAAAGGGTAATAAATGACATTTAAGTATACAATAAAATACAAGAAATTTAAAAAAAAAAAAATATAATCTCAATTATTAACAAAAGCTTTTTTTTTTTTTGTTTTTTTTTCCTCCAAAAAATGATAAAATTACTAAAAACACCTCAGCCATAGTAAGTAATTACATATGCCCAGGCTAAGATTGACTTAAGCCGCCATTTCCATTACCGCCGGCCTGGCCGGCGCCGAGAAGCTCAGAGAGTACAGTCATGGCTCGGACTTGCATTTGCAAAGCCGCTATGTAATCAGTGGTTTCTTCTAGAAGGTTCGGGAACGAGATTTTCAGGCAACCGGGAACTAATCGGCTCAATACTCGCACTTTCCTCTGCAAAGGCGGTAACCTCTTCTTAACCGCCGTTTTCTTCAACCGATTATCGCCAGTTACCTTTGTTTTCTTATGCTTATGCCTTTTATTAATCTGACTCAGTCGTAGACTGAGTCTACCCGTGAGAATCGCTCTACTCCAGCGAGTCCTCCCCTTCGCTGCAACGGCCAGAACTCTGTCGGCCGTCTCACGAACAGCTCTCTCGCCTGGAGACCGGAGAAGGAGCCGGACGGCCTCGGGACAGCGCGTCCACGAGCTTTGTCGCGTAGATCCGTTGCTCCGACTCGGATCTCCATCGGCTCGGATCGTTAATGTTCTCCGGTCGGGCTAATGAATCCTCCGGTCCGATTTTTCTTCGCTTTTTGCGCTTCGATTCTCGCGATGGATGATTCGCGTTCGCTTCGGGATCCACGATTGAATGTGGTGACGTCATCATGATGGTTGAGAATGAGATTTCTTCAAATTCTGTTAAAACTGAAAAGAATAAATTGAATTAGATTCTGAACATCATCATCCAACAATAGTTAATCAAAAACATGATTTTTTATGCCTTCTCATAGCTATGGCCTATTTATAGGTTTATTCATGCATGTTTTTCTAAGTTTATCACACCCAAAATATGAGAAAAATAAACTTACATAGGAACAAATTTAGGTGTCTTTTTTTTTAAAGTTAAAAAATAAAAAATCAATATTTCAATAAGTATATAACAAAAATTATGCAAGAGAAAATGATTTTAAACGAGTCTTACCGAATACGAATACCTAATTAATAACTTTCTCGATTTGTGAAAATATTGAATATTTCTATATTAGTGAATATAGATATCGTGGTGGCAATAATTGCAAAGGTGGTTGTGGTGGTAAGGGAATTCCAGATAATGGAATGAAGGGATGGGAGAATTGTGAATATGTTTATGAGGGGAGAGAAGCAAAGAAGATCGAGAAGGAGAAGAGTTTGGGAATACACTAACAGTTAACTGAGAAAATTATATACACCCATTTTAATTATTTGTACGCCTTTTTTAATATTTGTTATACGAATACAAAATGTTCACTTCACAGTGTGTAAAAAACTAATTTTATTAACAAACAATTGGGAACAAAATGCAATGTGAAATACATGCATCTTCAATTATTCAACCTGTAAGTTTTTTAAAATGAATTGTTAGTTTGTTTATAATATGCTATTAGATATATTGTTGTTAATATTTTATGTACTACTAATATTTAGTTTTTGTCATGCGCATAAACATTTACTGTCCAAATTTTATCGTCTGTTACCATAAATCTAAACCAACATGTATAAATGTGTATATTTTACCATCTGTTCGTAGAAAATTAAGACTAAATTGTATATACATTTTCACATTATATGTATCTATCGGGGAATTTTACAATTTTTTTTAGAAAATCATTCCATTAGTTTTAAAAGATTGTACAGTATAAACTTTTAAAACACATGATATTGTATTATACTATACAAGTATTTAAAGTATAAGAAAATGGTTACTCGAGATTTTAAAATTTGCCATATATATATTTGGGTCTTAATTATATGTACAATTGTAACTAGGGTTAAATACAGTAAACCCCCTAAAGGTTTGGGTTGTTTTGTACTAAACCTTCTAACGTTATTTTTTTTTCTCGCTTTGCTCCTTCTGTTAGTACACATCAGCAATTTGACTATTACAAAGTCAAGAAAGACATTTTTACCCCTACGCTATAAGAAAATATAAAATTAACCCTTAAAGTTTATTATATTTATCATTTTAGTCCTTAATTCTAATTTTATATCAATTGACTTACTTTAGTCGTTAATCAATATAAAATATTGTCAAAACAACTAAAATTATAATGATGTCCACTAACACCAGTAGTTCTTTAAAAATACTTGTGAAAAAAAATTGAAATACAAAAATTCCTTAACACTATCAGAATTTTTCAATCTTTTCATTATATTTTATTTTCATGTAAAAATAAATTTTTAAGAGATTTATACAGGAAACTCAAAATCATCTATTAAAATTATATCAGTCTATTTTCTTTTTTCTTTTCTTTTTGTTTATTTAAACTAATTTTCTTCTTACATTTTTCCTTTTGTTAATATAATTTAACTAACACCTAGATTATATGAAGTAACTTTATCATATAAACAAAAACTCAAATTAAAATAATTTAGATTAAATACCTTTAATAATTCATCAAAAATTTAAAATTAATTATTTCACCATATTTTTGAATTTTAAATATTGAAGAAAGCATACTTCGAGAATTAGAATATTAATTATTTTGTAGTATATTTATATTTTCAACAATATTGATAATATTATTGAATTTTATTTTTATCCCAATGTATTAAATGTTACAAAACTTACATGAAAGGGGTAAAGTGAAATTTCGCTTCAACTTTAAGAGAATTTACTGGAATTGACCTTTAGGGATAAATTTATATTTTTAAAAAAATTAATGACGAAATTACATTTAAGTGTTGAAAAAAATAATGTTAAACAATTTAGTATAAATCAGCCTAAACTTTACTACTATAACTACTATTTGATTTACTTGGCTTTACTGATAGTTCCTTACACAAGGATGTCACCTTTCTCTCCAATCGAGAGAGGACATATATGGATTCCTCATAATTTCTAATGATCAAATCGTCACACTAACATACATCATACGAAAAATATGCTTCCACCATTTAGATTTTACAGCTGCATCATCCAAGACTCACAAATACGATGGAGTTTTAGCTTTTTGCTTTGTTAACTAAAAATTTGTTCATTTTTATATTCATTTTGTGTTTTATCTTGTTTGTAGTTTATTTGATGTGAGTCACAACTCAAATGATAAGACGATTTTTTTGTAATTTAGAGATTATTATTCAAAACACTAAATTTCTTTTTTTAAAAGTCCCCTGTTAAATGGGAATTAAGAGTTGTATGACCGGGTTTTTAGCTGAATATTAGTGTTTAGATTGGTGGGACGTCAAGTTCTGAAGTTGATTGATTCAATAATTATTGACAAGGCATTCATTTTTTTCCTTGTTAGTTTATGGAATTGTACCGGGTACTGCATTTCTATTATAAATTCCAATTTTCTTATTATTTTTATCACTACACTAAGTCTCATCTGCTTAATGCAATTGGCAAATTAAAACCATAGTGATTAGTCATGTTAGTTGAATCACCTTAGCTTGCTTACAAAGATAAGGATAGTAATTAGGTCAAGCTAAACTTTATTTGGTGTAATGTTGTTAATGTATTATTCTAATAGTACATTTGAAGCTATTTGGTATATTATCTAGATCGAATGTCATTTTCCTAATGTAGACTTTTTTTCATTATAAAAAAAGTACGTACAATGTACTGAATTGGAAAAAACTAGTGAGGTTTTTACACATTTGTTGTATCATTGTTCACTTGATCATGCTAATACACGAACAATTCCAGTCTCATATTAAAGTTTCTTGAAAGCCTTGTATAACAATTTGAGAAAAAAAAAATAAAAAAAAAAGAATTACATTCCAAAATAGATAGTGTATATATGTTGTAAAGTTGAATCGTGCAAAAAAATTTCATAAAAATATTGCCATGTTTTATATTCAACAAATTCTTGGCAATTAAAGCACAAAAAAAAAAAAAATTATTGGTTGATAAAGTACTCATAGTTTATATGAGAAGGAAAAAGTCATTATTACTCATTCCGAAATTGCAATGTGGAGTTACAGTTTACATCATTTAATAACAAAAAAAAAATAATAAAATCACTTCATTTTTTAATTACTTAATAATTCTATTATAATTAATATTCACTCTATATTATAAAATATGTAATACAAACTCACTCGAGAACAAAATCACATTAACAATGAAATAATTGTATTATGATTAATATTTATTTTATATTGTAGAATGAGTAACACATGAGAATAACATCACATTAACAATCGAATGAACAGATTGGCGGCATTTGTGGGGCTTTTAAAGCACACAACACAAATAAGGGGGATGTATGTGTTCATTGACTAACGAAAGTAAGGAAGAAAACAATTAATAAACATTAGCAACAGCATGTGTTGCCTTATCGTGTCTTGCAAGGCCAAATGTATGTTAACCTAAGTATAATTCATTTAGCATAATTCTAAAAGCTGATGATGTGGAAAATATTTATTGGATAACAAACTGCTAGTGGATTTCACTCATTGGCTCTCATGTAGGGTCACTCCAATTTGTTGTTATTCTTAGCAATGATTAGTGGGTGATGCACAAATAGGAGAAAAGTGTGAGAAAAGAAAAGGGTTGCATGTGGTTGTTTTCATGGCACCTTCTATCAAGTCTAGCCTGTATTTTGGTTTATTATGAAGCCTACTTTGGACTTGCATAGTACATACCTTTGAGGGGGTGTGAAGAGATTTGATCCACATTGTCTATGGTTACATATTCTTACTTTCTTTGACAACTTTTTCTTTTTATCATCAAAAGAGTCTATTCCAATATAATCCTTTTTGCATATATAATTTGTTCCATACTTTTTCTATCTTCCTATATCGTTTTCTATACTTGGAGTTGCATTCTTTTGCCTGTGGTGATCAAATCACTTCTTGTCATTAGTAGAATCTTTTGACCACTAATCCTCTAATCTTCAATTTACCTTTGTGGAAGTCTCTAAATTCTTCATTGTGTGAAGATCAACATCAACAAAACATTAATGATATAACATTTTGTACATCCTAATCTTTTCTTTAGTAAATAGAAATGGTCTACTTATTTTCTTTTTCAATGTCACTCTTTATATGAATTTTTAGTACGGAATAAAAAAGTCTCTCTCTTTCAATTGCTTATAATGAATCTTTGAGGACGAAAATTGTGAATATAGGGTTTGAGTGTATCTAAACATACTTCATTGTCTCATGCAATAAACTAGTTATTTTGGAACAACTTGGAACAATAGATTCTGCTTACTTATTCTCTAGGCATACATTCAAAATACTAGAATTAGACTAGTGAGGAATTCTATGATTTCATTGAGGTACTATATTAGTATTGTATTTTAAAATTTTTATTCTACAAGCATTCAGAATAAATGATATTATATTATATAAGCATTCGAAATATAATGGTTAGTACCCAAACGGGAGTATATTTTTTTTTTATAATAACATGTATATTTATACTGAAAAACTAGTATATAATCATTTAAAATTCTTATAAATTATTTTTTTTTTGTAAATGCATGAGAAAACCTCCCAAAGTTTCAGATTTCAAATTTGCGATAAATGATAAAATATGTTAATTGTTCCTCAACAGTTGAGCACAGAGGAATTGTGGTAAACACGTACAGAGAACCATGTGAACCTTAATAGTCAGTAGCATGTTTGCCAGAGTGTTTTGCCTCTTCTAGTGAGAGATTCATATTTCTACACTGTGAACCTAAAGATCTTCATAATTAAGTTGATTAGTGAAGTTTGAGTTAATGGAAAATTTCAAGAATGAGTACTAACATGTATACAACTAGCAATCACATGCTCAGTCGTAATTTATTACTAGTAATGTATAAAAGCCCCATCAATAATTTCGGCACTTACGTTATTATTTATTGTCCGGCCTTTGACTTCTTTATCATAAATCTCATTCTCCCAAAGCACAAGCACATGCACAACCAAGTTAATAGAGTACAATGATATCAATATTCGGTTTTTTAATTGATAGCAGCAAATTCACTGACACATAGGTCAACGGGGTTGTAAAGAAAAATAAATTTTAATTCATTATTTTAAGAATATTATCTAATTTATATAGTGATAACAAAGTATAATTTATGTGGTAAAATATTTTTTTTATGATCAATTAATTATGATTCGAACCATTAGAAAATAAGAGAAGGGATAAATTTAAAAGAAAAAAAAAAAAATTATCCAATCCCTATGGTAAGTGATGCAAGAGGCAAAAGAAAAAGGGAAGAAGAGATACTGTATGTTACTCTGGCCTTTTCTCAATGTCTTTTGTTAAATTAATCCTGTAATGGGTTATTTAGACTAATCTCAACCTCGTTTACATATCAAAATATTGTCAACGTGCAAATTGTGGCCACTCTTATTGACCCATTGACGATAGTCACAACCTCTTGATAATAATCTCCAAAGTTCCAGTAGAATTTTCCTAAAATAAATTACATATTGACAAATTTCTTCCGGTTTGTTGTTATAAATAAAATAGCATGATATAAGTATTGATGTGTTATTAGATTTGTAAAAAATAAAATGAAATGATCAAATATTTAAAATTACGAGTAGATGATTCAATATTATTTTATTATGTGAATTAATTTCAACAAGCATATTGAATTTGAGATCTTGTAAATAATTTTCTTAAATGAAATTTACGTTGTAATTAACATGAAATTAAGTAAATTTTAGTATAGGAGAGCGCATGACGTGTATCTTTATTTGGGCTAGGCGTTAATATTTGTAATCAAATTGGGTAACTCAGTCTATATGATGAATTTCAATTCCTTATTATTAGAAAGTACATAAACAAGTGTATTCTCTCATTCTAAACCTACTTTTTAATTTAGAATACTTTCACAAATCTCTCCTGAGATTTATGTTAATATTTATAACTTAGTATCTTTGAACTTTTATAAATATCATTTACTTTCTCACTCTTGTAAGCGGGATCTAGAGTTAGTACCAAAGTGCATAAAATGACATTTATGCTCATACTACTTTAGTCATATAACAAAAAAGTAGTTACAAAAAAACTCTCTTGAGGTTTTTTAACCAATTCACTCGACACCCTTTTGGTTTTTAACATTTTTTTCCTCAAATTATTATTTACTGTATGTCTAAAAAACATTTAAGCATGTAAAAACACAACATATATTAGATAATAATATGGTTAATCCTTTTTATGGGGAATCAAACTTGTAAAGCAAAATAAATGAAAATGTGTTTTCTCGATAAATTTTATTTGTCAATTAATTTAGAAACATATATATGCATGTTAATATGTTTGTGCCTATTGGTTTGAATAAAAAAAGTTAAAATACATAAAAATAGACCATATCGTATAATTTTTGAAAATCTCAAACTTGAAATAAAAGGTATAAGTTATGATTTGATAAATTTTAAGTTTATACACGATATTATATACCTGCATAGTGTTCTTGTGTGTATTTATTTGAACGATATTTGGAACACCTAAATACGTATTGTAATAAAAAAAATGTCATTGGTAATTTTGTATAGGAAATTACAAACTCGAAACTTAAAAAAAATAAAATATAATTTTTAATTTTTATTCATAAAGGACATAAAAAGTTACAACCAAATATATTTGCTAAGAATTATATTTGCACCATTAAACTTTCTTTTCCTTTTTATCCAACCATTAGAATAAGTTAAAATTTTGTTACTAGGGGTAAAATTGGAATAAAAAGGTTTTCTCTCTCCTTAAAGCCATTTTTTATACCTTTGGACTGACAGTGTTACAACAAAAAGGTAAATTATATGTTTGAAAGTTCGAAAATATTAAGTGATATTAGCATAAATTTGAGGGAGGTTTATGAAATGATCCCTTTTAACCAATGAGAGGAAGTAATTATTTGATTTTATTCTAGCTTAGTGTGCATTATGATAACTATCCATACAAGAACTGTTAAACTTTGCTCAACTTGTTCTTCTAATGAATTCTTAACTATCAATCACTTGACATATTTTAATATTTTCTTGGACATCGTAATTAATGCATTATCTAAAACAATTCATTAAGATATCTGAATGAGACTGATGAGATGATATTAAACAACTTGATCATGAATCCTTATGAAAGATATCAAGATTAGCAAGTGGATAAGAAAGATTAATTGTAAAATATTAACGATTGAGACAACCAAAAATAATTGGTTTTCATGGATTATCCCAAAACATGGGACGGATTTCCAATTCAATATTTTATGTTTTTCCAGAATGACAATTTACTGATTTGAACCATTTGGGTAATTCATAATATTGCTTGAATTTGGCGGGGCAAATCATCCATTTGTCTCATGTTTCTTTGACACTTCTTTTTCGCAAGTCAGGCTAACATGTCCATGACAGTTTTTTTTTCTTGAAATATTAGTTTGGAAAAATATTTTTATTTTATTGACTATTACGATGAGATTTTTTTTTTTTTACTTTCTTTTTTTGTTAATTTCTCTAAACAAAAAAAATAGGGAAAAGTTACCATAAATAATTTGCACATAGGAAGATTTATGTAGCTAAGTTGGTGGTAGATGCAGTTATTCTTTGGATTCTTTGAAGAGTTTTTTTTTTTTTTTTTCCCATGGGAAGAGTTGAGCTTTATTAAAGCTACTTGTTAAGCCTTGCTCATAATCCTACTCTTCACAAGCATATTTAGTGCCTTAGTATGGCCGCAATCATGTGTTATATGCGGCTTAACTTTTCTTGTGATTTTAGGATATCTTGAAAGTGAAGTAATGTTATTATAATTAATTAGTTATCAATGGTATTTTAATTAACTCCTTGAGTCATTAAGAAGATTAACAAGTCATCCCGAGAGGAATTTGCAAAAAGAGTAAACTAACCATCATATTGAAAAATTGAAAAATTTAAAAATTTGAGGGGAAAAAAAATATTTATTGAAAATATTTTGTTTGTTCTCTGATACTCCTTTAATGTTCAGTTATATCAGCTATAAGAAGAAAATAGAGGGAAAAAAAAAAGGGAGGAATTTTCCCCTTTAGAGTACCATTTGTCACTATCCAATTATAGTTCATGTGAAAATTTTATATTTTCCTTTAGGTCCCTGCTAATGTATTTTTTTTTAAACGATAATAGTCTAACCGACTCTTATTTATCTAATTTTAAGAGAAAAGGGAGACATAACTGGACCACGGGACAAAGAATCTAATCTTTATTCTAAGAATATAAAGGAATTTAAATTTCTAATCTCACACTTAAACAAAGTATTTGATGACTAACTCGTGAGTTGGTTTAGGGGTCCCTGCTAATGTAAATGTCCATATTTGTTGGGATGTGTCAACTTGGCATTTGCTTCCTAAAACAAAAAGCATAATGATTGATAGCATAAGATTTGCCGCTGTCTTTACTTAATCCCTTGCTTATCACAAACATAATGATGATTATGAAGATTAACATATACTCTAGCAAATAATGAGGGCACAAGGAATGGAAACACAAGACATCCTTGTAATTATGACTAATACACATGCCTACTAAGGTTTAAACAGGCATGTGAATATATTTTCGTCTTCAACACATGTCACTTGACAGCCAAATTATAAGTAATGCCTGTACATGGTGAGCATTTGGTGGTACTAATTGATTACTTGAAACAAAACTGAGAACTGAATAGTATATTAAAGGTACAATGTCCACTTCTCCTGTGGACATTCTTGGGTAGATTGGAAATATACTTGGCAGATCCTTGATTCAGGAAAGATCACGTCATTCATCTCTAGACTAAGGAATTCATGAAACAGTATCATAAATACGATTCATTTTAAAATTTTTAACTCCTACTATCCCATCCATTGGATTAGTAAATAATTTTATCACTCAATTGTCCTTTCTCCAGAAGAACATATACACAGGTAGACATTAAATCTTGATACATAGAAGCAGAATTTAGCCTCAACTAATTACATGTAACTGTCGCAATGTGTGGCTGACGACACCCTTAGAACCTCTATGTATTTTACATGAGAGAATATACAATATCAAGAAGTAAAATCAGGATACAAACGTGAAAAGAAGACGAGGCAGTTGCATCCTACAGTCTTTTCTACAATTAAAGCATCATGGTTTCATATTGGAAAAAGAACAATTTTGTGATGATGCTAGTTACATTTCTAAATGATACAACACCACAATTTCTCTTGAACACATAACAGTGCTCCAACCATATGCGTTTGCTATTATATTGACAGCGAATGTAGAATCTGCAGTGAAGATCTGTGTTATACGTTGTTGCTGTCAACGGATTACCTCTAAGCTATTTCTAGTTGTTTTTGGCTTTACAATATATGCAAGGGTAATATCTGCTGGGAGCCTGGGACAAAGTCTGGATTCACTTCTCCAATTCTGAAATGGTACTTTAAAGACCGATATAAGCAAACTTCATCTTCCTGGCAGTAGTACACCTACAAATCATGCCAAAACTTCCACATTAGGCTTTTTTTTTTGGGTAAATCTTATACTTTTATTGATATTAGAGGATGATAGAAAAAGTTACAGCTCCACAGAAGAAAAACCAACAAACTCTAGGACAGGCCCCTGAGAAAACAATTTCCTAATAACACAGAATCAACAAAGTTCACCAAAAATGGCCTGATCAAGGCTCCAGGCTATGCTAATGTTCCAGTTTTCTCTAAAGTTTCTTACTCCTTTCTTTTTTGCTACTACAGCTCTAATAGCATTAGTAATCTGCTGAATAACTTGTCTTGGTGTCATCATTGCCTTCTGGAATATGAGTTTATTCCTTGCACTCCACAGAAAATATATAGAGGCAGCCAAAGAAACTTAACCCACGTAAGAGACAAAATTATCCTGTTTCCATTGCAAAACTAGCCAAGTTATCTCCTGATCATCCAACCACATGCATTTCTTTGAATTAGATTCATATATAGAACCTCCCTCCAAACTGCATATGTAATTGGACAAGCAAAAAAAATGTGTTCTACGATTTCAGAACATTTGGCAAAAAACACATCCATCTTCTTCAATAAAACCCCCTGCTTTTAACCTTGATCTAGTTGACAATATCCCCTTACATGTCATCCGAGCTAAAAATACATGTCTAGGTATGTTTCCTTTGAACCAGACAAGTTTATGCCAATTTACCTAAGGATAAGGCAATCTGAGCTTCTCATATGTAGACATAGCAGTGTAAAACCCAGAATTAGAGGCACTCCAAACAACTCGATCAGACTTGGAACAATCAGGAATTAAGGATGTAGGAGTGCTTCTGATAAATTCCCATACAGCTTCTGACCTCCTTCTACCTTCTGGTCATTTCCACATGTTATCCTGAATTATGGAAGAGACAGTAGCATGTAGAGAACTCCCAAATCATTGAACTATAGAATCAGAAGGAAAAATACCTCGAATAGAGTCCTACTAGGATACCAAGGATCAAACCATAAGGATGTATGTTTCCCATTGCCAATCTTGTATTGTGATAAAGGCTTAGCCCAAAATCTCAGCTCTAATAGTTTCCTCCAAGCCCAGGAGAAATCAGCTGGAATGTGCACAGCCCAAAAGGATTTTCCTTTCAACATGTAAGTATGAATCCAAATGATCCATAAAGTCTCTTTCTGACAACATATATTCCAAAGATGTCTGATCCAATGTTGCACAGTTCGTAGCGGTATGTGGTACATGTACGAAAATATGGTATGGTCATTTTATAATTCGTTATACGTGAAGGTAGGTTTAATCGGTAAATACTTTATGGTTTACAGTACGGTGACATATAGTTGTCTTAAGAAATTTCGGTATATATCATTTATACAAATAAGTTATTACTTAATCGTATTAGAATTTGAAATGTATTACAATTTTAGTTGTACTAGAATTTTAGATATATTAGAGATTTAAGCTTATTTGGTTACTTTTCAATGATAGAATTTCGGAACTCTATTACGACTGTATTGGTGTACAAATGTATTGTGTTCTGATACGTGCGTACCAATACGAAAATCGGAGGAAAAGAAGCGTATTAAGTAATACTGACTCTGATCATGAGAGCTTTGTTCCAAATAGCAAGTTTTTCAGACCAAGATCACCCTCTTGCACTGGCTTGCATATGTCAAACTAAGCTACTTTAGCTTTGTGAGTGTTAAGATCAGCACCAGACCATAAGAAAGCAGCAAGACAACTATCATTTCTCTGAATTACTCCTTTAGGAAATATAAAATACTAGCCCAATAGGACTGAATACTTATAAGTACAGACTGGACAAGTTGAAGCCTTCCCCCATAACTGAGCTTTTTGTTTGCTCAACTTTTCAGCCTACTCACAATCTTATCAACCAGGATTTTACAGTCTTTAATAGTGTGCTTTAATGATATAAGTGGAATCCGTAAGTGTTTTATAGGGAGTAACACCTTTCTCAATCTCCATGAAGCTACAAAACTCCTCCCACAATTCATGTGATATTCCAGCAGCAAAGACATGACATTTCTGAAGGTTGGGTTTCAATTCAGATAGCAATTCAATTTCTTGTAAAATATTCTTAAAGACAGACAAAGAAGAGATTTAGAGCCTCCTGAGAGTTAAAATAGATCATCTGCAAAGATAAGATGAGATATCCCCATCTGTTGACATCTTGGGTGATAATCAAATCCATGTTGTTTACTATTAAATTCCAACAACAAAAAAAGACCTCCATAGCAATTAGAAACAAATAAGGGGCGATTGGGTCCCCTTGTCTCAACCCTTTTGATTTCTAAAATAACCAACTAATGAGCCATTCAAATTCACAGAAAAACAAGTATTAGTCACACATTTTCTAATCCAATGCATGAAAGTAGGGAGGAAGCCCATCAGCTTCATAGGAGCAAACAAAACTCCATTTCACAGTATCATAGTCTTCTTCATATCAATTTTTAGAGCACATCTAGGCTGACCAGTGGCTCCATTATAGTTTTTCACAAGTTCATGCATTAGGGGGAATAGGATGTTATCGGCAATAGATCACCCTTTAATGAAGGCATTCTGTCTATTGCTAATAATGGCAAGGTAAAACAGATTTAAGTCTTTCAGCTAGGATTTTTGAAAAACATTTATAAGCAACATAGCAGCAAGAGATAGGTCTGAAGTCTTTCACAGTCAGAGGTGCAGGGACTTTAGGAATTAAGGACAGGATAGTAGAGTTTAAAGGTTTGTATAATTGATTACTAGAAAAACAAAACTGGACGGCTTCAATAACATCCTTCCCAACCACATTCCAATTCAAAATGAAGAAATCCACAGTAAAACCATCAGGGCCATGTGCAGTGCCTCTTTTCATATTGAATAGAGCCTCCTTGATTTCAACATCAGTAACAGGTTTGAGAAGATTCACTCTGTCAGCATCTCCTATTTGTTTGTTTATGATTTGTTGCACGAGTGTTATGATGGACATTTGAGAACTAAGATTGATCTGAAAAAAGATTTTCCAAATAGCTTAGAACTTCAGCTTTCACCTCTTCATAATAAGTCAGCTTAACTCCTGCAATATTGTTAATAGATAATATTCTATTTCTAGTTTGGTGTTGCAGCACATATCTATGGAAAAACCTAGTGTTCATATCTCCTTCTTGTATCCATTTTACCCTTGATTTGTTTTTATTGAAAAGCTCCTCAGCCTCCCTAAACTCAACATATTATAATATTTGAGTTTTCTCCATCTATTGAAGTTCATTATTAAAAGGATCATACTGCAACAATGTTTGAATTTGATAAAGTTTGTGTTTAGCTTCCTTAGCTATAAGACTTATAGAGCTGAAAGGTCTCTGGTCTAAAGTTTTCAAATCAGCTTTCAGATTCTTCGGCTTCAAACAAAGGCTATGTACTGGATCAGTATCCAGGTCTTCAGTCAAACCTCTCCTCCAATATCTCATTATGGGAAAAGATGCTTCATAAGGAATTTGATTAAATTTGAAAGTTTTGGGTCCTGTATTGATACCATCTTTCAATTTCACTGAAGCTGAAGATTGATCAAATACACCGGGACATAAAAACTCAGTTTCAACTTGAGGAAAATATTGATGCCACAGATCATTTACCATCACTCTATCCAATTTACAATATCTACGAACACCGTCATCTGGTAAATTGCACCAAGTTAGGAAAATACCTTGAGCAGGGACATCATCAACATCCAAAGTGTCAATGCAGGTATTAAAATCCTCTATAGCATCAAAATGAAAACCAACACCCCCTACTTTCTCATTATAGTATCGGATAACATTGAAATCCCCCGTTAAAATCCAAGGTCTCTCGTCAAATTGCCTTTGTATTGCAATAAGGTGGCTCCATAACTGCTTTATCTCATCATTATTTGATCCATAAACAATACTAGCATAAAAGGATAATTGTCTCTCCTTGAGAATGATTTGCGATAACTTGGTGCTGGGAATGATTTGCGATACACACCAATTCCAGCAAATCAGCATTCTAACTTGGGAATGATTTGCGATACACACCAAATCCAGCAAATCAGCATTCTAACAGACTATAATTCTACTCACATCAGAGTTAGAGGCATTGTGCAATAACTCCAACCAGGAGTAGAACTAGATACTACAGAATCAATATTGTTCATCCTTACCTTTGTTTCGGTAATACCATTAAAAGATAGTTTATTATCATTTATCATAATATATATTTCACTTTGTTTAAAGGGATCATTTAAATTCCTAATAGTCCACGTACTAATAATCATTTAAAAGATGGAGAAGTTAAGGTACATATAAAATAAAAACTATTTTTTTGAGCTTTCATTTAGAATTAAATTTGATTGAAGTTAATTTTATCATAGATTTAGAAATTAAATATGAATATTAAATAAAGTTATTAAAAAATTTAATAAAATAAAATTTCTCATTAAATAGAATTATGTATATGATTATTAGCAACATATCAAATAAAGTTTATAATATTGAATATGAACATTATAATTTAATATATACAGATTGATAATTTTAACATAATGAATTAATCATTAAATTTCACGCTGTAAATTACTAAATGGTGGTAGACTATCAAATAAAATTTATAATATTGAATATATACCTTTTAATTTACTATATACAGATTGATAGTTTTAACATAATGAATTAATTATTAAATTTTACACCGTAAATTGCTAAATGGTGGTAGACTATTTTTCACTTTTTTCCTACTTTCATGATATAAAAATCCTATACTTATACAAATTATATATTTAAGAGAGATTTTATTTTCTAAATAAAAAATTGCTATTTAGTATTTGCATACGAATGGTTCCTTCATCAAGTTGGTTCAAAAAGAGGTATGACAATTCAAGAATAATCAAATACCGTAATGCGCTTGACAAATTTAAAGTTGCTAGGATAGAATTTGAATAATTGAAGAGAATAAAGGATTCCAATAAAATCTAGATGAATTGTCAACATTTTCAAGACTATACTACCCTCTTTAATTACTAAATTTACAGAATGGATATAATAATAAACTCTAATATATTTCCTGTCATACATTGTATTCCAATTTGATAATATTCTACACTTTCTTATTTTTGAAGTTAAATAAAGTACCAATGTGATCATTGTAGAATGCTTCAAAATTCTCAATCGAGGAAACATATTTCTATTTTAAAAATTGCAAAGTAGATGTGTTATTCCCAAAATACAATTATTTAGCTTTTATGGAAGTGTTTGAACTTTTACACTAAAAAAGTCTCTTATATTTCCAATAAAGTATATCTAAAGAAAATATATAAAAATCAACTATGAGCAATATTTCTCTAAACTTATACAAACTACAAAAAATTCTTTACATTAATTAAACGTTGAAACAGAAATTATATAAGTGAAAAATTAAGTGTACTAAAAAAATCAAACAGTTAGTATTTCCAAACATGCTTTACTTTTTAAGTCATAACAATAAAAATAAAACAATTAGTGTCTCTAAACGTGCAAAACACGTGCTCCTACACTGGTATTATATTAAACGAGTGAGTTTGATTAGGTGTTTTAGATTTTCTTTCCGAAAGACGCTTACTATAAAATTTAATTATTTTGTTATGTCCCTTAACTTGAATGCCTTTTCTATAATTATTTATGCTATTTATATAAATACTCCTCAAAGAGTAAAAGAGGAAATAAAACCTACTTTTAGTGTTTCATATTAAGAAATAAATTTGATTGAAGTAAATTTCCTTATGTAATAGAATATTAGGAATGAGTTTTAGAAATTAAAAAAGAATAAGAAATAATTCTATTGTGATGGATTTTAGAAATCAAGCTATAATAAAAATAAATAAAATCTACTTGAAAAATAAATTTACGTATTTCATTTATACTTTTTGACCCTTAACGAGAAAAATCCTAAAAGGGACATAGGAAATAAAACTAAATTTTTTAGACGTATAGTTAGAATTAAGTTTAATTGTAAGCGAATTTCCTCATGGAGCAGAATTTTGGGATAGATATAGAAATAAAAGATGAATATTATAGAAAGTTATTAAAAAATTATTCGAATATATACTATGATACATAAAACTAAACTTTTTAGACTTATATTTAGAATTAAGTTTAATTGAAACAAATTTCCTCACAGAGTAGAATTTTGAGATAGATTTAGATAAATATTAAATAAAATTATTAAAAAAATTAATTGAATATAATATAATAAATGAAGGAGCTTGATTTAGTTTTAGATATTCTTTCCCAAGTTATCCTTAGCAGAAAATTTAATGATCTATAATGTTCCCAAGTTGAATGCTTTTTTATAATTTTTAGTCTATTTATGTAAATACTCCTCAAAGAGTAAAAGAAGAAATAAAACCAACTTTAAGACTTCGTATTAGGAAATAAATTCAATTGAAATAAATTTCCTTACGTAATAGAGTATTAAGAATGAGTTTTAGAAATTAAAGAATAATAGGAAATATTTTGTTTTGGGAGGGACTTTAGAAGTCAAGCAATAATAAAAATATAAGGATTTACTTTGAAAATAAATTTACATATTTCACCTTTACTTTTGGACTCTTAAAGAGAAAAAATTCTAAAAAGGTACATATGAAATAAAAATTAACTTTTTGAGACTTCATTTAAAATTAAATTTAATTGAAGTAAATTTTCTCAAAAAGTAGAATTCTAGGATAGATTTAGAAATTGAAGATGAATATTAAATAAAATTATAAAAAAAAAAAAAAACTTAATGGAATGAAATTTCTCATTAAATAAAATTATGCATATGATTATTATCAACATATATAGGTTGTGGATACATTAATAGACTAGATAACATTTATATGCAATTAAATAAACTAATAATTTACTAAAAACTATTAAAAGAAAAAGAAAATCTTTGTTTGACAAATAAAGGAAAAGAAAGAAAACAGATTATTTTTATTTTAAAGAGTTAAATACCATTTTGTTCATTCAAACTAAGCAAAAATCTCAATATGGCCTTTTTAAATTGAAAAGGTCTTGATTTGGCCCTTCAAATTGAAAAATATTCTAACGTAGTCCTCTAATCTAAATTCAAATAGTCTCAATTTGGTCCTCAAAACTAAAATAAATGTCCCAATGTTGCCCCCAAAACTAAATGATTATGCATTCAACCCTCCAACAATTATATGTAACTAAAGAAACTTAACTTATTAACAACTAGTAAAAGAAAAAAGAAAACATCTCAATATGACATTTTAAATGTAAAATATCTTGATTTGACCCTCGAAATTAAAAAAAAAAAATTCCAGTATATTCCTTCAAATTCAAAGAGTCCCAATTTGGTCCTCAAAACTACAACAATTGTTCCATGTGGCTCCCAAAATTGAAAAATTATGAATTTGACCCTCCAAACAGAAAATCTGTTCTAATTTGCCTTCCAAACTATTTTTGATAAAAAAAAAAATTCCATTAACCTTTTGAAAAGCATACAATTTTAAAATATACTTTCAATTTGACTAATGGTTACTTTACTGTTAGAATAAAATTTTCATACAAAATTTTATACTTCTATCTGGTATCCATTTCTCAATGATGAATTTTAAAAATTATACAACTATGCAAATAAATTTTTTTTTTAGAATTAAGAATTAAGTTAAATAATATTAGGGATATTGTTTAAACAAAAAAAAGGATT
The DNA here is from genome assembly GCA_025175665.1 of Cinchona pubescens. NCBI lineage: Eukaryota > Viridiplantae > Streptophyta > Magnoliopsida > Gentianales > Rubiaceae > Cinchona > Cinchona pubescens. The sequence goes on along the minus strand of JANKKI010000055.1, from coordinate 2,266,427 downwards.
TATCACGTATAAAACTTTTAGACTCTTAGAATAATTTTGAAATATTTTTCTATTTTTGATAAAAAAAAAAAAGAAAAAAAAACAAAAGAACAAAGGAGATATAAAATTGCTTAAAAGGCTCAAGGCCATCTAAACTTAAATTAACAAAGATATTATCTTTCATTGATATCTTATTTAATCTAGCACCTTCCTTTTGCCAATGCCATTCATTGTCTCTAATTTTATTGGCTAAACTTTGTAATGATAAAAAAAATTTGTTGTCCAAAATATAAAAAGAATTTAGCTTCTGCATGGTGTACAAAAAAAGTAATGTAGAACCTATTTTTTTGATTATTGTTAAAATTGATTAGATAAGTAAGAAAGGGGATGAAAAATGTGATCCACATCTCTTTTTTTTTTAAAGAATATAATCCTTATCTTGCAATTCTTACTTTGCTTTTAGTTCTCTTTTCATGCATTAAATAATTAGCACATATTTTATATAAGTTACGTTTTTCCTATAATAAAAAATTAGTTCCTAAATTATATTAACTAAAATTTTTAATAGAAAATTATTATCCTCCTACAAAAAATTGTTTTTATTGTCTTTAGACATGTAAATATCTAACATTGAATATTAATAACAGTATAAATTACATATTGACAAAAAAGGATATCAAATCAGTTACTAATTAAATTTTAACTAAAATATGCTTTATCTAATAAAACCTAAATACTAAATATTTATTGTTACTTTTGAATTATTAGTATACAAGTTGATAGCCACTACAGTTATATGTTGTTGATTTTATTCTATCAAATAAAATTTATAATACTGAATATTTACTCTTTAATTTACTACTACAATCACAGATTGGTAGTTTTAACATAATGAAGTAATCACTAAATTTCACGCCTTAAATTGCTAAATGGTGGTAGATTATTTTTTACTTTTTTTCTATTTTCATAATATAATACATATAGCTGTGCAAACTATATATTTAAGAGAGATTTTGTCTCCTAAAGTAGAAATTGCAATTTAGTATTTGCACACGAATGGCTCCTTCATCAAGTTGGTTCCAAGAGAGGTTATAGGGATTCAATAATAATCAAATACCTTAAAATGCCAGATAAATTCAAAGTTGTTAGGATAGATATGGAATAATTGAAGAGAATAAAGGGTTCCAATAAACTCTATAAATTGTCAATAGTTTTCAAAACTACACTATTCTTTTTTATTACTAAACTTACAGAATGGATACAGTAATAAATTCTAATATATTTTCTGTTACACATTATGCTCCAATTTCATGATACTTTAAACTTTCATATTTTTGAAGTTAAATAGAGTATCAATGAACTCATTGTAGAATGCATGTCAATAATTCTCAATTGAGGAAATGGATTTCTATTTTAAAAATTACAAGGTAGATGAGTTATTTAGCTTTTATGAAATTCATGAACTATTAAACTAAAAAATCTCTCATATTTGTAACAAAGTATATCTAACAAAAATGTATAAAAATCATCTATGAGTAAATATTTCTCTAAACTCATATGAACTACAAAAATTCTTTCGATTAGTTGAACATTAAAACAAAAATTACGAAAGTAGAAAATTTAGTGAACTAAAAAAAATCAAATAGTTAGTATCTCCAAACATGTTTTATTTTTTATTTCATCGCACAAAAATCAGGCAATTAGTATCTCTAAAGGTGCAAAGCACGTTCTCTTATACTTGTTATATTAAAAGAGTGAATTTGATTAGGTGTTTTAGATTTTATTTTCGAAGTTACCCTTACTATGTTATCTTCCTTAACTTGAATGTCTATTTTATAATTATTTAGGCAATTTATGTAAATACTCATCAAAGAGTAAAAAAGGAAATAAAACCTATTTTAAGGTTTTATATTAAGAAATAAATTTGATTGAAGTAAATTTTCTTATGTAATAGAATATTACAAATGAGTTTTAGAAATTAAAAAAGAGTATTAAATAATTTTATTGGGATGGATTTTAGAAAGTAAGCAATAATAAAAAAAATTACTTGTAAAATAAAATTACTTATTTTATTTATCCTAACGAGAAAAAAAATCCTAAGAGTACATAAGAAATAAAACTAAATTTTTTAAACTTATATTTAGAATTAAGTTTAATTGAAGCAAATTTTCAGAATAGAATTTTGAGATAGATTAAGAAATAAAAGATGAATATTATGTAAAGTTATAAAAAAAAAAAAATTTAATTGAATATGTACTATAATAATTAAAATTAAAAATTTTAAACTTATATTTAGAATTATGTTTAATTAAAGCAAATTTCCTCATAGAGTAAAATTTTGAGATAGATTTAGATGAATATTAAATAAAATTATTAAAAAACAATTTAATTGAATATATAATATAATAAATGATAGAGTTTGATTTAGTTTTAGATATTCTTTCCCAAGTTGCATTGAGTATAAAATTTAATGACCTTATTAAGTTCCCAATTTGAACGCTTTTGTTTTTATAATTTTTTAGATTGTTTATGTATATACTCGTTAAAAGAGACAGATTATAAAAGAAGTAATAAAACCCACTTTTAAGACTTTATATTAGGAAATAAATTCGATTGAAATAAATTTTCTTATGTAATATAATATTAGGAATGAGTTTTAGAAATTAAAGAATAGTAGGAAATATTTTTTTGGGTTGGATTTTAGATATCAAGCAATAATAAAAGTATAAAATTTACTTGGAAATAAATTTATATGTTTCACCTATACTTTTGGACTCTTAGAGAGAAAAAAAATACTAAAAAGGTACACATGAAATAAAAATTAACTTTTTGAGGCTTCATTTAGAATTAAATTTATTTGAAGTAAATTTTCTCATAGAGTAGAATTTTAGAACATATTTAGAATTAGTGAAGATGAATATTAAATAAAGTTATAAAAAAACTAAATGGAATAAAATTTCACATTAAATATAATAATGCATATGAATACTGTCAACATATATAGGTTGTGGATACATTAATAAACTAGATGACATTTATATGCAATTAAATAAACTAATAAATTATTAACAACTATTAAAATAAAAAGAAAATTTTTGTTTGACAAATAAAGGTAAAGAATGAAAACAAGATTATTTTAATTTCAAAGAATTAATACCATTTTAGTCAATCAAACTAACTAAAAATCTGAATATGGTATTTTGAAATTGAAATGTCTTGATTTCACTCTCTAAATTGAATAATATTCTAATATAGTTCTCTAATCCAAATTTAAACAGTCTCAATTTGGTCTTCAAAACTAAAATAAATGTTCCAATATGGCTGCAAAATTGAAAGATTATGTTTTCGACCTTCCAACATTTATATGGAACTAAAACTAATAGTTTATCAACAACTACTAAAAGAGAAAGAAAAATTCATTTGACAAACAAAGGAAAACAAGGAAAACAATATTATTTTAATTTCAAAGAGTTAAATACCATTTTAGCTATTCAACTAAGAAAAAATCTCAATATGATATTTTAAACTGAAAAAGTCTAAATTTGACCCTCTAAATTGAAAAATTATTCCAATATATTCCTCCAAATTCAAAAAGTCCCAATTTGATCCTCAAAACTACAACAAATGTTCCATGTGGCTTCTAAAACTGAAAGATTATGAATTCGACCCTCCAAACTGAAAATCTGTTCTAATTTGCCCTCCAAACTGAATTCCGATAAAAAATTCCATTAACCTTTTGAAAATCACATAATTTTAAAATATACTTTCAATCTTAATGGTTACTTTACTATTAGAATAAAATTTTTATACAAAATAAATAGTTCCATCTATTATCCATTTCTCAAGAATGAATTTTAGAAATTATACAAGTGTGCAAATATTTTTTTTTTTAGAGTTAGGAATTTAGTTAAATAATAGTATTAGGGATATTCTTTAAACAAAAAAGTAGGATTTATCACATATAAAACTTTTGGACTTAGAATAATTTTGAAATATTTTTTCTATTTTTGATACAAAAAAGAAAAAAAAAAAAACAAAAGAACAAGGAAATATAAAGTTTCTTAAAAGCCTCAAGGCCATCTAAAATTGAATTAGTAAAGACATTATCTTTCATAGACATTGTGAACATCTTCACCTTCCTTTTGCCATTGCCATTTATTTTTTCTAATTTTATTGTCTATACTTTGTAATGATGAAAGAAATTCGTTGTCTAAAATATGAAAAGAATTTGAATTCTGTGTAATGTAATAAAAAAAATACAATGTAGAACCTATTCTTTTATTATGATTAAACTGATTGGATGAGTAAAAAAGTGGATAAAAAATGTGATCCACAACTCTTTATTTTTCTTAAAAGAACTTAATCCTTATTTTGCAATTCTTACCTTGCTTTTAGTTCATTTTTCATGCATTGAATAATTAACACATATTTAATTATGCCTAAGCTACCATTTTCCTGTAATAAAAAATTAGTACCTAAATTATATTAACTAAAATTCTTAATATTCCTAGAAAAAAAGAAAAGAAAAACTAAAATTCTTAATGGAAAATTATTATCCTCCTACACAAAATTATTGTTGTTGTCTTTAGATGTGTAAATATCTAATGTTAAATATTAATAACTTTATAAATTACATACTAAAAAATAGAGATATCAAAACAGTTACTAATTAGATTTTAACTGAAGTATACTTTGTCCAATAAAACCTAAATATTAAATATTTATTGTTACTTTTGAATTATTACTATACAAATTGATAACTACTGCAACTATATGTTGTTGATTTTATTCTATCAAATAAAATTTATAATATTGAATATATATTCTTTAATTTACTAATATGCATATTGATAGTTTTAACATAATGAATAAATCACTAAATTTCATGCAGTAAATTGCTGGTAGATTATTTTTCACTTTTTTCCTAATTTCACGATATAATACATACCTATAACTGTGTAAATTGTATATTTAAGATTTCCTAAAGTACAAATTGTTATTTAGTATTTGCACACAAATGGTTCCTTCATCAAGTTGGTTCCAAGAGAGGTATAGGGATTCAATAATAATCAAATAACTTCATGCGCAAGATAAATGCAAAGTTATTAGGATAGAACTTGAACAATTGAAGAGAAAAAAGGGTTCTAATAAACTTTACAAATTGTTAACATTTTTTTAAACTACACTACCCTCTTTGATCTTATAGAATGGATACAACAATAAATTCTAATATATTTCCTTTTATACATTATGTTCTAGTTTGATGATACTTTAAAGTTCACTATTTTTGAAGTTAGATAGAGTATCAATGAACTTATTGTAGAACGTTTCAATAATTCTCAATCGAGGAAATGGATTTCTATTTTAAAAATTGTAAGGTCTATATGTTATTGACAAGACACAATTATTTAGCTTTTGCAAAATTGATTGAACTATTAAACTAAACAAATCTCATACTTATATTTCTAACAAAGTATATCTAACGAAAATGCATAAAAATAACCTATGAGAAAATATTTCTCTTAGATACGAACTACAAAAATTCTTTGATTTAGTTGAACATTGAAACGAAAATTATATAAGTGGAAAATTAAGTGAACTAAAAAATTCACACAGTTAGTGTCTCAAACATGTTTTATTTTTTAATTCACAACAATAAAAATCAAACAATTAGTATCTCCCAACATGCAAAGCACGTTCTCTAATTCTAGTCCTATATTAAATGAACAAATGTGATTTAGTGATTTATATTTTCTTTCCGAAGTTATCCTTATTATAAAATTTAATTATTTTGTTATATCCCCAAACTTGAATACACTTTTATAATTATTTAATTTATTTATGAAAATACTCCTCAAAGAGTAAAAAAAGAAATAAAACCAACTTTTAAGTCATCATATTAGGAAATAAATTTGATTGAAGTGAATTTTCTTATGTAATAGAGTAGGAAAATTTTTTATGGAAATGGGATGGATTTTAGAAATAAAGAATAATAAAAAATAAAATTTACTTGAAAAATAAATTTACATATTTCATTTATACTTTTAGACCCTTAACGAGAAAAAATTATAAAAAGTAACTGAACACAAAATTAAAATTTTTAGACTTATATTTAGAGTTAAGTTTGATTGAAGCAAATTGCCTCATAGAGTAGAATTTAGGAATAGTTTAGAAATAAAAGAAGAATATTAAAAAAAATTAATTGAATATTGACTATAATAAATGAAGGAATTTGATTTAGTTTTAGATTTTCTTCCACAAGTTTACCTCACTATAAAATTTAATGACTTTGTTATGTTCTCAATGTAGTGACTTTTTTTTTATAACTTTTTAGGCTATTTATATAAATACTCCTCAAAGAGTAAAAATAAAATAAAATAAAACCTATTTTTAAAACTTAATATTAAGAAATAGATTTGAATGAAATAAGTTTCTTTATGTAATAGAATATTATGAATGAGTTTTAAAAGATAGTGTAGGAAATATTTTTTTGGGATGGGTTTTAGAATCAAGCAATAGTAAAAACATAAAATTTACTTGGAAATAAATTTACATGTTTTACCTATACTTTTGGACCCTTAAAGAGAAAAAATTTAAACATGAAATAAAAACTAACTTTTTGAGACTTCATTTAAATTTAAATTTGATTGATGTAAATTTTCTCATAGAGTTAAATTATGGAATAGATTAAAAATTGAAGATGACATTAAACAAAATTATCAAAAAAAACTTAATAGAATTAATAAATTTCTCATTAAATAGAATTATGCATATGATTATTTTCAGCATATATATATTGTGAATACATTAATAAACTAGACAACAGTTATATGCAATTAAAGAAATTAATAATTTATTAAAAAATATTAAAAGAAAAAGAAAATTTTGTTTTCTAAATAAAGGAAAACAAGAAAAACAAGGTTATTTCAATTTTAAAGAGTTAAATACCATTTTGGCCATTCAAACTAAGAAAAAAGAAATGTTAATTTGATCTTTTAAATTGAAAAGGTCTCGATTTGACCCTTCAAATTGAAAAAATAATTCAATATAGTTCTCCAAATTCAAAGAGTCATAATTTAGTCCTCAAAAGTAAAAGAAATATCACAGTATGGCCCTTAAAACTGAAAGATTATCAATTCAACCCTCCAAACTGTATTCCGATACAAAAAATCATTAACTTTTTAAAAGTACACAATTTTAAAATATATATTCAATCTTAATGATTACATTACTGTTAAAATAAGATTTCGTACAGAATAGAGAATTCTATATGGTATCCATTTTCAAGGATGAATTTTAGAAATTATACTAGTATGCAAATAAAACTTTTTTAGAATTAAGAATTAAGTTAAATAATAGTAGGAACTATCTTTAAATAAAAAAGTAGGACTTATCACGTATAAAGCTTTTGGAATCTTTTGAGATAATACTTCTGAATTTTTTTTTTTCTAATTTTGATACAAAAAAAAAGGAAAAAAAAAAAGGAACAAATTTGACAAGAGACATAAAATTGCTTAAAAGTCTCAAGGATAGGGATGTTCAAACCCAACACAATCTGAAAACCCAACCCAACCAAAAATAAATTTGGGACTAAATGAATTTAGTTATTCAGTTTTGGGTTACTTGGATGGGATTATCCGAAACATTTTAGGTTGGGTTTTGTGTCTCAAAATCCAACCCAACCCAATAACCTTTTAACACCATATAATTTACTTCCACTTTTTTATTTTTATTATTTTGCTAACCGTTTCATATAACTTATACTTTATTTTTCTTTTCATTCTTCACCTAAAATTCATTTAACATGTTCTATAATTTTTTCCTTTTCATTCTTGAGTTAACCATTTAATTTTTGGCAAAACATAATTTGTAATGGATAATCTTAAACTAATATTTTTTTATTTTTTTGAAAAATTTTAACCCAAGTAACCTGAGAACTCGAGTAATTTGCCCAAACAATACTTGGGTTGGGTTTACCTGGGTTTTGATATTATTTGAGTTGGTACAGTTGTGTTTTATTTTTTCAGCACAAAAATCTGGAAACTAGCTAAATCCAGATTATGAACACCCTTATTCATGGCCATCTAAACTTGAATTAACAAAGACATTATCCTTCATAAACATTGTCAACATTTTCACATTTCCTTTGCCAATGCCATTTATTTTGTCTCTAACATTGTTATCTAGACTTTGTAATGATGAAAGAGATTTTTTGTTTAGAATATAAAAAGAATTTATCTTTTGTATAGTGTATTAAAAAATGAATATAATGTAGAATCTATCTTTTCAATTATTATTAAACAGATTGAATGAGTAGGAAGGGAGTAAAAAATGTGATCTACGCCTATTTTATTTTTCTTAAAAGAATAGAATCCTTATCTTGCAACTCTTACTTTGCTTTTAGTTCCCTATTTATGCATTGAATAATTAGCACATATTTAATTTAAGTTACGTTTTCACTATAATAAAAAATTAGTTCTTAAATTATATTAGTTAAAATTCTTAATAGAGCCTAATTATTGTCTTCTTACAAAAATTATTGTTATTATCTTTGGACCTGTAAATATCTAATGTTGAATATTAGTAACCGTATAAATTACATACTAAAAAACAAGAGGGTCTAACGTGATCAATGATGGATTTGCCATGCGAAATTTAAATGCTAGTTTTGAGGTGGAGTAAGTAGTAGTATTAGTAGAGTTGTTGGACATGGAATAAATTAGTTACAAATTAGATTTAACTAAAGTATACTTTATCTAATAAAACTTAAAGACTAAATATTTATAATTATTTTTGAATTATTACTAACAAGTTGATTGCTACTACAACTGTATGCTATTAATCTTATTCTATCAAATAAAATTTATAATATTGACTATCTACCATTTAGTGTACTGCTACACAAATTGATAGTTTTAAAATAATGAATTAATTACTAAATTTCATGGCTTAAGTTGTTAAATGGTGGTAGACTATTTTTCATTTTTTTTTGAATTTTCATGATATATTTCCAATAATAAAGATTCTATTGTGCAAACTATATATTTAAAAGAGATTTTGTTTCCTAAATTAGAAATTGCTATTTAATATTTGCACACAAATAGTTCCATCATCATGTTAGTTCCAAGAGAGGTATACGGATTCAAGAATAATCGAATACACTAATGCACTTGATAAATCTAAAATTTTTAGGATAGAATTTGAATAATTGAAGAGAATAAAGGTTCCAATAAATTCTATAAATTGTCAATATTTTTCAAAACTACACTACCCTCTTTGATTACTAAACTTATAGAATGGATACAAAAATAAACTCTCATATATTTCCTATAATACATTATGCTCCAATTTGACAATATTTTCAATTTTCCTATATTTGAAGTTAAATAAAGTACCAATGAGTTCATTGTAGAATGATTTAGTAATTTTCAATTGAGGAAATGGATTTCTATTTTGAATATTACAAGGTAGATATGTTATTTATAAGACATAATTATTTAGCGTTTATGAAATTGCCTTAATCATTAGAAACTAAACCAATCTCTTATATTTCGAACAAAGTATACCTAAAGAAAATGTGTAAAAATCACCTATGAGCAAAAATTTCTCTAAACTCATACGAAAAATAAAAAATTCTTTGACTTATTTAAACGTTGAAACAAAAATTATATAAGCCAAAAATTAAGTAAATTAAATAAATTAAATAGTTAGTATCTCCAAACATGTTTTACTTTGTAAATCATAGCAATAAAAATTAAATAATTAGTATTTCCAAACGTACAAACCATGTGCTCCCATACTAGTTTATAGAAAAGTGCTTCATCGGCATGTGCTATATCCATGATGTCATAAAGGAAAATTTTGATCAACACATCATCTAAAGCATGACCCTTTGGCCAAAAAATTAAGTTATAAATGCAAAAACCTGGACTCTGAAGTGTATATTCAGAAGAATATGATGTTGCCAGCATGAAAGGCCTTAATACAACTTTAAGCTCACCTTACAATCCTTTTCCAGAAACCGTCTAACACAGCCAATCTTGTCTAATTTAACTGAAGTCAACCTGATGTTCACGTAGTATTGTCAAATTAAGTGAAGAGAGTTTATTCCAGAATCCTATTTTTCGGCCATTAATCAGAGAAAAGATTATTTGGAATTTGCATACACATCTTGCACCTCACCAAACCGTACACCCCTGCTGTCATCATTAAGAAAATTTCCAACATAGCCAATTAATAAAACAAAGAGCAAATGGTCAAACATTACAATAACTTCCGGCATTCGATGTTAGTGTATGCCTTAAAGGAAATTTGTTTTCGGGATAAATTATACCTTCATATTTTTGTATATTTTGTAATATGACATTTTTGAATTATATATATATATATATGTATATATATATATATATGAAATCACAAATAGTTATGATGTAATTATATTTTATTCGTAAATATCTAGATTGGCACATAATTGTATGTGGATGCTTATTGAGAATAAGTGCATCAGATTGACCTGGTAAGAAAATTTCATAACGGATTATTAATCGAATGCCAGTGGATTAATCTCTTTGTGATAGTTGTGTAATGGTCCTTTTACTTGAGGTCATGAGTTTATCTTGATTGTGGATTACTACACTTTACCTCTATTAATCATTACTCTCAATGAGTCACACATACGGTAGAGTTTAGGTATAGTATGAATCATGATAAGATAATAGATGACCAATAGAGGATTCACCACTCCTTATAATGGGAGAGTATATTCCAATATGGCCAATTCTTGAAATACGATTTGAAAATCTTTGCGCAAAGTGGAAATAGAATTAAGAATGTCTTAAATTCTATTTCAAGTGAATTGTATTTTGGAAAGAAGTAAATTGATTAATTCAATAAGAGTTGGTATTATAGTTGTATTCTTGAATTAATCGGGATATAGGTTGGTAAAAGGATAATAATGGTATGGCAACTAAATCACGGATGGGTTATATCAAACCACTTGATATATCACAACACTAGGGTGGTTATGATGCTTTGTAGATGAAGCCAATCTTGATCTGTAAGTGTCAATAAATTAATTAGAGAATTAATAATAAATTGAAGGTGTTTAATTTATCTAATCCTAATTAATTTAGGATTATAATTTATACTTATTACTAACGTGATTAGGAAGCTAAAGGGTCACACACTTAAGGATAATTAATTCAGATTAAATTGATTTTGATAAGTATGAGATACTTATAGGTTAATTTATGAGATAAATTAACTTTTTGGGCTCAATTATAATAAGTTATAAATCTTGGAAGCTAATGTGTAATATATGTTAGAAGTCCAAATAGTTTTATACTTATTTATATGCCATTGATCCAAACAGATTAGTATTATTGTAATTCCTTAAACCCAATTTAACTTAATACACATATAGATATATATATATATATATTTCTCTCTGTGTGTGTATAAGTGGTAGTACTAGTACGGTTTAAGAATTTGGAAGGAAAAGCCGTGAACAATTCTTTATAAAACGTGAAAGTCATGTTTGAATAATTTAGGAGCTAGAATTCCGTGGTTTAAATCAATCAATTTTGTGAAGAATCCTAATTTAATTATCTGTGTAGATACTATTAGAGATCGGGTACTTGTGCGACTTGTGGATCGACTTTCCAAACATGTTGGAGGTTTTACTGCGATTCTAATGTATAATATCCATATTTTTCTTGTACTACGTGTAAATTAATCAAAGTGATGCTTGATGGGAAAGTAAAAATTTTAAATTTCGCTACGTTATTGATTATTTACTTTCTTACATTGCTATCAGAGCCACTCTTGATTAATTTATGATGTAGATATATATGGCTATCATGGATATTGAATGTTTAAACTATATGAATTTTTTATTTTTGTTATTGAAAAATATTGGAGAAATTTTTCAAAAAGAAGGGAGGGGGCGTTTATTGCCGTGAATCAAATTCGCGGGAATATGGCTTGTCCACATGATAACATTAATATTTGTCACTTTTAGTGACATTATTAATGTTTGTCACTAAAACAGCGTTTAATTAGTTAAATAGCTTTTAGTGGCACTTAATTTAATATTTTCATATTAAAAGTTTTTCTCAATTTGGTTTTTGAAACTATCAATTAATTTTTGACAATTGTTGTTTAAAAATAATTTTTAATATTTAGAAACTTTCTTTATTTTAATTCGATCAAAATTTAGAACGTATGAAACCTTTAAAAATATTTATTTAATGCTAATGAGATCAGAATTAAGTAATTTGTTTAAATTTTTGAAATTTCTTATTTTTCAATGATATTGGAATTTAATAATTGTTCAAAAAAATTTTAGAAATTGTTTCTAATATAATTTTTGAAATTCTATTATTTAAAAGGATTATTTTATAATGGGATTCGAATATAATAATATTTCTCAACAAAATATTTTCATAAATAATTAAAAATGATAATTTCAATGAGATTGAAATTATGATGTATAGTGATTCATGATTAGATACTAAATGCGATTGTTATGATTTTATTTAATTATTGAATTTTATATAATAGCAGATGGATGATTATGGATTTAAGAGCAGTGTTTGGTTTACTTAGTTCAAGTTCAATGGTTGTAAAAATTTTTAAATAGGGTCTGTGTATTTTGCCTTTCTCTATTAATCGGAATGTAATTCTTTTCTCATGTCAATCCCCTCGAATGTAACTAGAGGTTTCTTGGCCAATCATGTAAAGTACATAAAAGTAGGTTAGGGATAGGATTAAATATCTAAAATATTTAGATAGAATTACATTTGTAATGTATAAGATGATAGAGATGGCACAAAGGTGCAACCACGAAGGAAATTTTCAAGAGTTGAAGATTACTCTTAGGATTTGACCACTTAGTTTCCTTTATGACTTAGGGAAACTAGTTTAGTAAAAGTCCATAATCATCCATGATTTTGTGTATGTTTTATTTATTATATGTTGAAACGAAAATACTGCATGCAATTTGATGAGACCTAATAAATAATTAAAAGGTAAATCCCACAAATTAATAATAAGTTCTCAACAATAAATAAGTTGCCTTCCATTCTTATAGCAATAAGAAGAGTTCTTCTTAAATTTAACTTGTTGGGCGAATTTAACGTTACTCAATGTTGAACATATTTAAACTATGAGATGAGATTTCTGAATAATGGGTATGACTTAACAGAGACATATAATTTGTTGGGCACACTCAAGGTTATATATCTTTGATGCAAAGGTTAGGAGTTACATATGATGTGCTATCAAGTATTGATACCTATCTATCTAGGAATTACAAGATGTTGAATTGGTAAGAGTTATCTACCTTTTGAAATTATTTTGGTTTGTTGGGTACACCCAAGATCAAAATAATTAGATAGAATTCTAGCCCACTAGGAGTTCTATGAGAGCTCCCGAATGAATATATAAGGGTCATTGATTTGAATTAAAATAGTGGGAGCAAAACCAAATTAAATTGATTCTATATTATATTTTGTTTTATTTATGCATAAATAACAAATCCTTAAACTATCTTTATTTATATGATGCTGTAGAATAGAGTAGTAACATTAATTTACGTCCAATTGAAAACAAACTCATTGGGCCAAATTTTCCGAACTGGCATCGTAACTTTAGAATTATTCTCAAGCACGAGAAAAATTAGCTATGTCCTTGATCAACCCATTCCCAATATCTTAGCAGATGATGCTAATGAAGTAGTTCAGAATGATTATTGTAAGCGCATAGAGGACAATGATACTGCTTCTTGTATCATGTTCGCCACTATGAGTTCTGAATTGCAAAAATAACATGATGACATGGATGCTCATTCAATGATTCTTCATTTCAAGGAATTGTTTGATAAAGAGTCAAGGAATGAGAGGTATGAGACCTCTAAAGAACTGTTTCATTGTAAAATGGCAGAGGGTACTTCAGTAGCTGTTCATGTACTGAAGATGATTGAACTGATTGAAAAATTAGAATGATTGGGATTCAAACAAAATCACGAGTTAAATGTAGACCTGATCTTGCAATCTCTGCCTGATAACTTTTCACATAAGATATAAATTCGTGATGAATTATAACATGAATAAGTTGTCTACAATTCTTTCTGAACTGTTGAATATGTTGAAGACTGTTGAGACAAATATCAAAAAGGAAGGAAACAAGTAATGGTTGTTGATTCTTCTAATAAGAAGAAAAGAAATCCAAAGTTGGTTTTGTAAAAGATGAATCTGGGTTGAAATCAACATCTTTGATCAAGAAGGACAAGGCCAAGGGTACTTGTAACCATTGTGGAAAGAATGAGCCTTGAAGAAAGGACTGCAAGGCCTATATAGATACCTTAAAGTAGAAGAGGCTTAGTGAAGCTCTACTTTAGGTATGTTTATAATTGAGATCAATATTTCTACTTCTAAATCAAATTCTTGGGTATTGATATCGGATCTGCATCTCATATTAGTAAAAATATGCAGGGACTCTGAAGAGAACTAGAATGTTGGCTATGGGAGAAGTGGACCTGCACATAGGAAATAGAGCAAATATTGCTGCATTAGTCATAGAGGCTTATTAGAGAGAATATCTTTATTTTCTTAGTGGTCTTGTTTTAGAATTTAAAAACTGTTATTATGTTCTCTCTCTTATTAGAAATATTATTTCTATTCTGTGTTTAAACACTAATAGTTTTGTCAATATGCGAAAGAATAAATGTTATTCTTTTTCACGTGATGGCATTGTGTATGGAACTACCGCTTTGAATAATGATCTTTATATTTTGGACATGGAAAATCTAGTTCTTGACATAAATCCTAAAAGTCCATAATTGATAATTTGCAACAACCTTTCCTTTGGCATTGTTGACTTGGTCATAAAAATGAGAAACATATTACCAGATTACATAACAATGATTATTTGAGATCATTTTATTATGAATCATATTATATATGTGAATCTTGTTTACTTAGTAAAATGAGCAAATCACCTTTTATTGGAAAAGGTGATAGATCTAGTGAATTGCTAGGGCTAATACATACTGATGTTTGTGGTCCTATTTCAATTTATGCTAGAGGTGGTTTTCCATATGTCTTCATTAACTTCACGGATGGCCATTCTAGATATGGTTATGTATACTTGATGAAGTAAAAGTCCAAAACCGGTGAAAAGTTCAAGGAATTTAAGAATGAAGTTGAAAAATAACTTGGTAAAAGTATTAAAAATACTTTGATTTGATCGAGGCGGGGAATTCTTAAATCAAGAGTTTCAATATTATCTTAAGAAGAATGAGATTCTACCTCAATTGATTCCTCCTTATACATCACAACTAAATGGAGTATCTGAGAGATGTAATCAAACTCTATTGGATATGGTTCAATCAATGACGAGTCTTGTAGAATTCCCAAAATGGTTTTGGGGCTATGCTCTTAATACTACCTCCCATTTACTAAATCATGTTCCATCACAAGTTGTTGATTCCACTCCGTATGAGATATGGTTTGGAAAGAATCTAAACTTTCATACTTAAAGGTTTGAGGTTGCCCTAATGTGAAGAAGGTAGAATCTGATAAAATTGAAAATAAGTTAGATAAATGACCTATTTGTGGGATATCCAAAGGAGACTTTTGGATACTATTTCTATAATCCCATTGAGCAAAAGGTGTTTGTCTCAAAGCATGCCGTCTTTCTAAAAAAAGAGTTTATTCTTAAAAAGGCAAGTAGAAGCAAAATAGATCGTGAAGAAGTTCAAGAAAAACAATTTGGCCTTGATCAACAAGTGGAACAAGAGCTTCAATCACATGGTGATGTGATAAAGGATGAAGTTAATGATGCACAATCTCTTTGTAGGACTACAAGGGTACGTTGTGCTCCAACGAGATATGAGTTTCTTGGAAGTGGGCATAATAATGTATTAATCATTACGAATGATAAACCTACATTTTACGAAGAAACACTATCTGATAAAGACTATCAGAAGTGGCTACAAGCCATGAAGTCTGAGATGGATTCCATATATGACAATAAGGGTTGGACCTTAGTCGTTCCACTTGAAGGGATTAAACCAATAAGGTGCAAGTGGGTGTTTAAGAGAAAGACTGTCTGACATGGATGATAATGTGATTACCTATAAGGCGCGATTGGTGGCAAAGGTTTATGCACAAAGACAAGGAGTTGACTTTAATGAAACTTTCTTACCACTTGCAATGTTGAAATTCATTCGAATTTTACTTGCTATAGCTGAATATTGTGATGATGAGATTTAGTAAATGGATGTAAAAATTGTAATCCTTAATGAAAATTTGCAGGAAGAGGAGTATATGATGCAATTGGAAGGTTTTATATCCATAGATCTCAATAAATTATGCAAGTTACAAAGGTCTATTTATGGATTAAAGTAAGCTTCTAGGAATTGGAACATCTATTTTGATGAGACAATCAAAGAATTTGATTTTATCAAAAATGAGGATGAACCTTGTGTATACAAGAAGGTTAGTGGGAGTGCCATTGTTTTCTTGATACTGACTTATTGTTGATAGAAAATGATATACTTATGTTTCAAAGTGTAAATGTATGGTTGTCCATGAAATTTTCTATGAAAGATCTTAGGAGAGGTGACCTATATTATGGGAATGAAGATCTATAGAGATATATCTAAGAGGTTGTTTGGTCTTACTCAATCACCATACATAGACAAGATGCTAAAGAGGTTTAGCACGAATCAGTCAAAGAAGTGTTACTTACTTACTAATATCTCATAATCTGTACCTTTCAACAACATTTGTTCTAAGATAGATGTCAAAAGAGATAACATGAAAAGGATCCCATATGCTTTGGCTATAGGTTCAATAATGTATGCTGTACCATGTACTAGACTTGATATCTCCTATACTCTAAGTGTTACAAGTAGATTTCAATCTAACCCAGGGAGTGACCATTGGATAGCAGTCAAGAATATTCTTAACTACTTAAGAAGGACTAAAGATTTACTCTTGGTTTGTGGTGGGCATGAGTTGACGATTCGTAAATACGAAGATGCTAGATTTCAATCCAATAAGGATGATAGAAAGTCACAATCTGGATATGTATTTAATTTTAATAGTGGTTGAATGTTAGAAAGATGAGATGGCAGTCAGTTGAACAAGTTCCAAACAAGACACCACGGCTAATTTTACAAAAGAAGTTGAATACATTGCGGCTTCAGAAATAGCAAAATAAGCGGTTTGGATCAAGAAGTTTGTAGCCGTTCTTGGAGTGGTTCCTTCCATTAGTGATCTTATACTCTTGTATTGTGATAACAACGGAGCCATTGCACAAGCAAAGGAACCCATGTCTCATTAATGATCCAAACATGTATTATGATGCTATCATTTAATTAGAGAAATCATTGATAAGAATGAAGTAAGGATAGAAAAGATTCCCACTGATGATAACATTGCTGATTCATTCACTAAAGGCTTATCCCAGAAGAAATATAAGAGTCATGTTATCTCATTCGATTTTAGGCACATGCATGATTGGCTTTAGTGCAAGCGAGAGTTTGTTAGCATATGCCATAAAGTTAATCTTTTTAGGGATAAATTAAACTTTTATATTTATGTATATTTTCCAATATGACATTTTTTTTAATAATATAAATATATATATATATATATATGTGAAATCATAAATAGTTATGATGTAATTATATTTTATTCGTGAATATCCCTAATTGTTGTGTTTGACATGGATAGATTAGCACATAATTGTATGTGGATGCTTATTGAGAATAAGTGCATTGGATTGACCTGCTAGGAGTATTCCACATGGATTATTAATCGAATACCAGTGGATTAACGTCTTTGTGATAGCTGTGTAATGGTCCTTTGACTTGAGATCATGAGTTTATCTTGATTGTGGATTACAACACTTTGGCTCTATTAGTCATTATTCTCAATGAGTCGCACATACAGTAGAGTTCGGGTATAGTGTGAATTATGATAAGGTAAGATATGACCAATAGATGATTCACCACACTTTATAACGGGATAGAGTATTCCAGTATGGCCACTTCTTGAAATATGATTCAAAAATTTTTGCGCAAAGCGGAAATAGAATTAAGAATGTCTTAAGTTCTATTTCAAGTGAATTGTATTTGGAAAGGTAAGTAAATTGATTAATTCAATAAGAGTTGGCATTATATCTATACTCTTGAATTAATTGGGATATGGGTTGGTGAAAGGATAATAATTGCACGGCAACTAAATCACGGATGGGTGATGCTGAACCACTTGACATATCTCAACACTTGGGTGGTCATGATACTTTGCTAGAAGCCAATCTTGATCTATAATTGTAAATTAATTAATTGGAGAATTATGATAAATTAAAATTATTTAATTTATCTAATCCTAATTAATTTAAGATTATAATTTATACTTATTGCCAACGTGATTGAGAACCTAAAGGGTTACACACTTAAGGATAATTAATTCGGGATGATATTGATTTTGATGAGTATGAGATACTTATGAGTTAATTTATGAGATACATTAACTTTTTGGGCGCAATTATAATAAGTTATAAATTTTGGGAGCTAATGTGTAATATTTGTTAGAAGTCCTAATGGTTTTATACTTATTTATATGCCCTTGACCCAAATTGATTACACATCAAGACAGGATTATCATAATTCCTTAAATCCAATTTGGTTTGGATACGAGAACTACTCTCTCTCTCTCTCTCTATATATATATTGTAGTATTAGTATGCCTTAAGAATTTGGAAGGAAAAGCCATGAACAATTCTTTATAAAACGTGAAAGTCACGTTTGAATAATTTAGGAGCCAGCACTCCGTGATTAGGATCAATCAATCTTGTGAAGACTCCTGATTTAATTTTGTGTGGATACCATTAGATGCCAGGCACATGTGTGGTTGTGGATCAACTTCCCAAACATATGTGAGATTTTAATGTGATTCTAAAATATAATCTCTATACTTTTCTTGTACTACGCATAAATTACTTAAGGTGACCTGTGATAAGAAAGTAAAAATTTTAAATTCTGCTACGTTACTGGTTATTTACTTTCTTACATTCATTCCTATTATAACCACAAATAATAAACAAACCTGACAAAGAACATATTTAGGCATGTAAGAAAAGTAACCTCGTTTCCAGAGCTTTACCACAATCAAAGTAGAATTTTGAATCTTTAGGACTAAATCACTTATTTAGAATGGTGTAAAATTATAAACAAAAATCACACAATATTCACAATCTATATCCTTACTATGATTTTAAGAGAGATGGAGATGAGAAGAGAAGAAAGAATTCAAACCTTCTTACAACAAAGAGTTAGCTCTTCTTGTATAGAGAGGTTAATCTCTATTCCTTTTTGGGATTAGAAGCTGGTGGTGGCTTCTCTTGAAGCATGAGGTATTCTTCTTGTTGAACACCTCCTACTAGCTCTTGATGATTCATCTTTTAATTTTTTTAAATAGAAATCGGGTCGGGTCAGCCTATCATGGGAGACCTACCCATTTTGGTTTCTAACATTCTACCACATGCACATGATGGGCAGACCCATCAAATGTCTCATCAATCGCTCTAAAAAATTTCAAATTTTGTACAAGAAAATGGGTCGTCATCTTTTTTTTTTTTTTTTGTTGAATTAAAAATCGATTGGGTCAGGCTAGATCATGGGAGACCTACCCATTTTGGTTTCTAACATTCTCTCACTCGCACATGATGGGCAGACCCATCAAATTTCTCATCAATCTCTCTAAAAGATTAAAACTTTCGTACAAGAAAATGGGTCGTGTGACTTACAAGCACACCTGAACTTGGGAGCTCAAAACTATGCACTTGTAAGGGATAACATAGCGATTTTTAGCCATAAAAATTTGTCGCATCTCATTGTGCCCTAGACTCATTTTGTTACACCAACAATGTATACCAAATCTCTCAAAGATCATACTTAACATCCTCAATTCACCATGCATTCACAATCATGTTTCAAGTCAAAGAGAAACATAATTAGTCGTCTAGTGAATACATGTGAAGGGTGTAATCAAAATAGTTTTCTCTTCGCACACATTCTACATATTAATAAATTAAATTGCTTTTGCAGTCATGCCTAGAAGGTCGTATAAATCATGACTATAAGGAACATGCCAAAGTAGTAAACATTTATGTTGAAACCCCAGTTATGTTAATCATGTTTTGATGATGACCAAATCGCACTAATGGTTTGATAACAAGTGTGCAGAAAAACAGGTAGGTTCGGACGCAAATGATATTCCGAACAAAACAACCACAAGACTTCACGTACGCAAATGACTGTCTGAATGACAGAGCTTCGGACGATGGTAATTGTCCGACACAAAGAATTTCAAGCAAGTCTCGGACGAAGAACAGCGTTCGATCATATTTCTGGAAGATTTTGCTTCAATCGGACGCACGTTCGGACGCACCCTCAGACGTCTGAACGAATACCCTCAGAGAACGGATGCAGTATCAGACGTAGGGTTTAGCAGCGGCCGTCCGAACGGTCCAACGGCTAGCTTGTTCGGACGCACTCTTGCTGCATCAGCCGTCCGAAAGGTCCAACTGCTAGTTTTCCAATAAACAGAAAATAGCCGTTGGGAAGTTGTTGGAAGCAAATATTTGGCAACTATAAATACCCCGAGGTCTGAATTAATTAAAATTAGAGACTTTTACATTGATTACAAATAACTCTTGAGCTATTTGGGAGAAATAGTGGGAACAAGTGTTGTAATAGTGTAGGTAGTTTTGTGAAAAGAGTTTAGAAGTGTAAGAGTGGAGAGATAACAATTGTAACAAACGGAGGTTGTGAGTGTAAAACTCTTGGCTCAACTAAAGGAAATTAGTGTGAGAAAGAGTGATCCTCATTTGTGTACAAGAGGTTATTGTCTCACCTACTTTGAAGAGACTTTTAGTGGCTAAACTTTAAGTTGTAAACTTAGTAGTTGCCTTGTAAGAAACTCTTTGTAGTTGAAAGCTCCAAGCTTGAGAAGCTTGGGAGTTTGGTTTGATTCTCTTAATCTCAATATTCTTATTTGTTCTTTAAGCTTAAATTGTTGAATATCTATTGTATTCATTTGTGCTTAAGTTTTCATTTGGTGCATAAAGTTTGAATTTCTATTAAGCACATAAAAAGTATTTTTTTAGATACAACCTAATTCACCCCCCCTCTTAGGTTGCTTTGTGACCAACAATTTACTCACCACCTTGTATCATAGTCAAAAGACACAGAAAACCACAACCAAAGGGACTCATATAAGTGAAGAAGCAAATATTTACGTAAAGAAATAACTCACTCACCTTTCTTCTTTGGTCGTTAATAGCACGTGGTATGAAACACATGCTATGATGGAAAAACTCTACTCATAAGAGTGTATGTCAATTTTCAAAAATAAACTACCATACGGATCATAGCTCAGTCGCAACATCTCATGTGCGCCTAACCTGAATCTATAACAACTCGCTATCAGAAGTGTTAAGACTTTGCATCCGGCTTCCACCCAAGGTCACATGATCATGGGATATCATATTTAGTATACACAATATTTAGACCTCATCATGACCTAGTCAAGGAGACAATTCTTTTGTATCTCACACTTATCAACGCCATAAGTTAGGCTAGTTTTTATTTCTCAATAGTGTGTTTAGTCTTATCTCAATTCCCTCTTATAGTATCTAGATGTTTTAATTGTCCGCCCGAGCTGGTCACTCATATGAGAAAGTCAACCTATGCTTGGTGACATACTCATCATAATATACATCATTGCATAGCAAATAAGCATGTAAATAACAAATACCATGTTCATTCAATGCAAATATGGTTTATTTACATCGTGAATTTAAAAAATAATACAACATATTATTGCAATCTATGTAATATTAGAACTTTAACATAATATTATGAGTCTTTTGAACTCAAAAATTTCAATATATTATGAAGTTGGTAATACTAGACGCACAAAAGGATATGGCTAGATATTGAGAACAAAAATACAGCACAAGACAAACAACAACTTGAGACCATCATTTATATATCTAAAGAAACAGGTAGAGCATGCAAGCATACATCCATTAAGTACTTTGAACCACAATATCCAGATAACTCCTATTGAGATATACCGCCAAGCTCTCATTTGAAGTCTACCATGTGTGGATAGTTATTTCTTCAGACAAGAGAGGCTAAAGGCCAGCCAAGATGTCTAGATGTCTTTATTATGTCGTTCTTGTTAACAACATATATTAAAGGCATCAAGTTGTTAAAGTTGATACAAATTGAGGGTTTTATCTGGAGCCTACTATGAATCATATTGTGTTCCATCTCTGATTAAAAAAGGCTTTTTCATGCACATATCAGTTTCCAAAAGGTTTATAATAGGAATAATTTTCATTGACCTTATTGGCATTTGTATAGTGATAAACCTTAAGCATTTGATGTGTACCATTTTATGTGATTGTTCCTTCAAATGAGCATATCAATCAAGAATTTAGTAGATAAATGACAAAATGCGTAAACATTTTTTCATGACAAAATGACGACAAAAATAACATTTTAATAGTATTGGGTGATTAGTTAATTAGTCTTTTGGAAAGGTTAGCACAACATATTGATGAACACATTTTTCAATTAATCTTATTTTGTACATTCATTATGTCAACCTTTTGGTGACTTATTCTTTTATGTATGGCTTAATCTGAATTCATAATCAATAATTTTCCAAGAAACAAAAAAGGATGCTTTTGCTTCTAGAGTAAGAGATATTTTCTTTTGTATCTTCATGACCATATTTAGGAAATTCTCACATAAAGAACTCCCTTTTCAAGGCAATATATATTGCACATTACTCATAATTGTTTTGAGTATAAAGTTCATAAGTAATTATAGTTTCAACAGTAATGTGGTTCGTGCAATGCACGAAGAGAAAACTAGTTGATGCTATGATAAGGAAATAAAAACCACATAATTTGGTTGAATATCTAACCTTGCAACAGAATTTAAAGAGGGAGTTGCACTAGTGTCCACTCAACTCTTTACAAAGTGACATCAGATTACTAAACTATTTAATTGACAGAAAGATTGTTCACTATATAAAGCGAAGATTCCAATTCAATCTATCATTCTAGCACAATAACAGACAATATAATTTTTTGAGGGGTAAAACTGTCAAAACAGTTTCATTGACACATTAAAATCAACCTACCTCAAAATAATCTGGTATTTTGTTTCTTTGCCAAATAAGTTGGAAATCTCGATCGAAGTTTTATTTCAAGTATCAAAGTAGACTGACAATGGGATTAAGAAAATGTACTTGATTATAAGATATAGGGACGATTTCTATGATCCATACTGCATACACACTATAACACCCTCTTAGATAATGACTATTTTAACTAATTTGCCCTTGAAATATGTCTATTTTTGTTATTAATAGAGAATGAATGTTGTATTTTATAGGCTCCTCTTACATTCAATGAAATTGTATAGTTTTTAACTGTAGATTGTCTATTGATTGGCTAAAATTATGTCTTTCGAAGCTACTTGGCCTCGTCTTTTACCAAGATGGTTGCATTCCGAGAAGCCAAACAATAAGGGTTAGTAGGTTATGTTGTTGGTTATGAGATACCTTTGGTTTTTCTTGTGCCTTGGGTTAAGAAGTTTTCCTCAAGGAGACTAGTGAAAGGAAAACAATATTTTGATTTTGTGAGTAATGTCTTGTGAGAAAAGTGACAAAAAATAGGTTAATTGAGCTTGACAATGAAAAGAAAGATCTAAAGACGATTTGAGTTGGAAAATAACAAAAAATTGGATGGAGATGACGTGGCTATTCGAAGACATTACTTTTATCGAGTAATAGATAGAAGTCTACAAGATGAAAAGTCTTGTAAAGCAAAGGAATTATGCAACTTGCACTTCAAATTTCAGTAAATTTAACTTCAAATTTGCGATAACAATGATAATTCTACAAGTTCTTAGGAATCAGAATATGTAGATATGACATTCCTAATAAACTTGTTTTGACAAATTTTCCCTCAAATAATTACTTTCCATTTTGTGTGAAGTCTAAAATGGATACAGTGATTCAGAATCTTTATTTTAAATAGTTAAGTAACCTTTCTTACAAATCAATTAGTTTATTACCCATTAGCTTATTTGTTCGTATAATAGCAAAGAACTATAAATTATTACACGAGAACTGCGTGTGACTATACTATTATTGTTGGAAATTTTAACGTTGCGACATAGAAGGAATAGGAAAAGACCCTATAGAAATATTTTAAATTTAATCATGAACTTATGAAAATAAAAGTACCCCACTACGTTGCTAGAACTGCAAAAACTAAAACGCTGAATAATGAAAAGAGTAGTTTGCCCTCTCTTAAGTAACATAACTAAGTTTTTTGATAAACTAAGGTTCAAAGACAAATTTAGACATCTTTTAACATATTGATAGAATACACAAAATGATTAAGTCTTTACCTCTTAAAACTATTAGGCTGAGCCTAAAACAAAGGGATAAATCTCAAGTAGGATGAGTTGGGTAGAGTTTGGACCACACTAAATTCAACCCAGTTAAGACTCTACCCAAATACTATGTCTATATATATACAAATTCTTTTATAAGAATCTGCAACAAGAATATATAATATATATTGTATATTATTTATTTACTATATTATGATTTTTTTGAATATTTTTGTATATATTATGTGATATTGAAGTTCAGAGTTATGCTTTTTGTATATATTAATTATGAGATGGCATATTAATTTGTGTATGTGTGTTTTCTTCTCATCCTTTTCTATATTTTCCGAGGTAGAGAAATATCAATATTGTTGCATTATCCAAATTAATCATTACTACATGTAATTTCCATTTCAATCTCGATTTGAGTACCAAGTCGATAAGTAAGTTTTAATTCCAACAATAAAGTAGATTGTGAAATGCATTAAAAAACTAGTTGGTATTATAATAAGGAAATAAGTGTCTCTTGATTTGGGTGATATCTTGCCTTGAAACATAGCTTATAGAACAAACTCTCCAACAGTTACTTCTAAAAAATTGAAATTGTATCAATAAACTATTGTATACAAGAAAAGATCACTAACAGTATAAAGTGAAGAATTTAAAATCACTCTATCCATTTTAGCCATTATAGTAAATACCATGTTATTTTTTGAAGGGTAAAATTGTCAAAACATTTTGAAAAATGAATTTATTAATGATGTGCTACCATATTACTACACAAAGACTTCTAAAACTAACATATTAAAATATCTTTCTAAAAAATCTTTATTTTTTTTTTCTTCCCAAAATGAGCTGGTTATCTCGATTGAAGTTTTATTTTTGATATCAAAATATATTGGCAAGGTGATATCAAATGGACTTAATTACATGAGAAGAGGATGATTACTGTGATCTATAATTTATATACTATAACACCCTTCTTAGTTAATGACTGTTATAACTAAATTGGCCTTAAAATATCTTTATATTTTTTGTTAATAAGAGATTGTTAAATTACGATTTTACGAGCACCTTTGATCTTACGTTGAATGAAATTGTAAAGTTTTAACAGGAGATTATCGATTGGGC
This sequence comes from Cinchona pubescens, assembly GCA_025175665.1. Lineage (NCBI taxonomy): Eukaryota > Viridiplantae > Streptophyta > Magnoliopsida > Gentianales > Rubiaceae > Cinchona > Cinchona pubescens. The sequence goes on along the minus strand of JANKKI010000055.1, from coordinate 2,240,824 downwards.
AACGCCCAGTCAAATTATTTGTTTTCAAAAGATATTATGCCCTATCTTTTTGCAATTTAGAGGAGCCAAAGAACCAGGGTTATGCCGCTGGTTCCAAGATTGCTTTGGTTTTTATGCCTAGTGTTGAGAAGTTTTCTAAGTTTTCTAGAAGAGTGAGACTAGTCAGAGGATACCACTATTTTGATTCTATAAGTAATGTCTTGAGTAAAGTTGCAACAGAACCTTGGTTAATTAAGATTGACAATGAAAATGATGATTTTAAGAGGAATAAAAGGTGACTTGACTAGAAGAAAACAAAATGTTGGAAGATAATAACATGCCCGGTCAAAGACAGCACTTTCATCCTCAACCTTGTACTCCTAATCACGACAGTGATGGCATGAATTTTATGGTAATTCATACAAGCCAAGATGATGGAAAGCCATATAAAGTAAAGGAAATGAGAAACTTGATATATGAATTTCCAATAAATTCAATCCTGGAAATACTTACAAAATTAGCAATCACGATGACAATTCTGCAAATGCCTAACCGACGATCAGAATCTATATTTGGTTTATGACAGAATCTAACTGACAAAATTGTAAATGTCTAATTGAAAATGTCTATATTAGGGATATGGTTGAAAATCCAAAATATTTAGATAGAATTACACTTGTAGATTCAATATACAAAATGATGGAGACGACAAAAAAGTACTAATGTCACCAATAACGTCAGCATGCTGACGTTAGGAGTGACGTCATCTGATGACCTGGTAGCAAGATTATCCAAATAAAGCTTGCAAAATAGGACTTCAAATGGCTATATAATCTCCTGGGAAGAATAATTAGTAAGTATTAGAGTTTCATTGAACTACTTTTCCAGTTTTCCCTCCTTAAAAAAGAGTGTAGTCACCTCTGAGCAGCGTGTTAACATCATCAAAAATGGAAGTTAACCATCGTGTGATACATACATTCTGAAACTTTAGAGCAATCTATCTCTCACCACAGTTACTGAAGAATTTTCCAGACAGGATAGGCTGAAACTAATATGAGCAACTATAAGCACATATATTAGCTAATACAAAATCAGCTTCAACCTCAACGCAAAATAGATCCGAAGAAGAAGGGCCACTGACATTATATAAAATCACAGTATCACATTTGTAACTTCTTTCACCATCAAACAGATGATCAGTATGAGAATGATGAATTCACCGACAAATACCAAATCTATGTTGCAACAGAACAAACCAGTTTTCCTAATCGATTTGTTGTGGAGTCTCTGTAAATAGTTTTTCTTCAATTCTAGGCGGGAAGTTTAGTATAAAGGTGTCAAAACCGGATGTAAGCAGCATGTGCTAGAGAATAAGCATAGCAGTAAACCTCATTATAACAACTAAAAGAGAAGATGACAAAAGTGGTTGAATTTTCTAAACAAGTGAGTTCTTACCTTTTTCCGTATCTGTCTTGGAAACTATCTGCTTGACTTTGGGCCGACTTAACAAGTTCTTCTAAAATAGCACCAACTCTTTTAAATCAATAGTAACAAGCTTACATATTATCAGAAAGCTTAAAGGTTCATCGCCCCAGTTACTTCACTACCACAAGCTAAATTAAATAACTCATTACTACTTCTTTTTTAGCAACACAAAATATTATTCAACACTAAATATTGCAAGCAACGATTAAATATCGATACTGTATAAGATGCCATAGTATTGCTGTAACACTTGCAACTTGTTTTTTCTCCATAAACCTCCACTACTGATGTCCTAAAGGAGCAGTTTGAATCCCCCCGAAAGAAAATAATCACTGAGAGAAATAATAAGCAATATTAAGCCTCGAGTCATATTGAATACTCGGGTAGGGGGATGTATAAGATGCAAGACCACAAATGATTTTTGTTTCTTTTGGTGTAAAAACCCAATCCATGAGGAGACAAACTCAAATCTTCATATTGCAGAGAACATTATGCAGATATGTATGTCTTGAAATAAAACTGAAAACAAGAGGATCAGATTATAAAAGAGATCTTAAAACATGAGTTGGTCATGTAGCCTTTGCCTCCCTTAGAAAGAAAACCATTCCTTCTATTTTGGTGTTTGGACTAGTTTCTAAGAAAATACTTTACTTGCTTATCTTGAGTTTTTTTCTTCTTGTTCCCATGGCCATTTTCCTTATCAAGTGTAACAAGTTCAATAGTCTCGAAGATCCAATAATTTTAGCTAATACACTCAAAATTTCCTGCTACTGTGGTAATAATGCTATCACATATTGTTTGGTTTGGAACATTATAATAAGATAGTAAGTTTAATAGTAGTAGTATATATTTTAGTAATAATTAGTATGGGAGTGCGTGGTTTGGTCGTTTAATAATACTAATTGTTTGATTTTTATTAACTAAGCCAATTTTTTTTTTGTCAAATATTGACCTAGTTGATACATATTTAGTTCACATGAGTATAGAAAAGTAATTGCTCATAAGTGATTTTTATGTATTTTCTTTGTATATACTTTGTTGGAAACATAAGAAATCTGTTGAGTTTAATTTGTTCAAACAATTTTATGAAATCTAAATAATTGTGCTTTGTGAATAATGCACATACCTTGAAATTTTATAAACAAAACTCCATTCCTTGGCTGAGAATTATTGAAGTATTTTTCTATAAGTTCATTGGTATTCTATACAACTTTGAAAATAGGAAAAGTCATATAAAGGATCGTCTAACTGAAAAACAATGTATAATATAAAATAGTATTGGAATTTATCGTTATATCCATTTTGTAAAGTTTAGTTATCAAAGAGGGGAATGTGGTCTTCAAAAAATGTTGACGAATTTTGGAGTTTATTGGAATCCTTTAATTTATTCAAATGTTCAAATGCTACCCTAACAATTTTGGATTTATCAAGCATTAGGGTATTTGATTATTCTTGAATCTCTAGATCTCTCTTAGAACCAACTTGAAGGAACTATTCATGTACAAATATTAAATTGTAATTTTTAATTTAAGAAATAAAGATTTCTTCCAAATATGTAGTTTGCAGAACTATACGAAAGTGGAAAATATTCTACCATTTGGTAAGTTACGGCACGAAATTTAATGATTAATCCATTATGTTAAAACTATCAATCTGTATAGTAGTAAATTGAAAGATAGATATTCAATACTATAGATTTTATTTGATAAAATAAAATCAATCACATATAGGTGCAGTGTAGTTATCAACCTATACAACAATAATAATTCAAAAGTAATAATAGACATTTATTATTTAAATTTTACTAGATAATGTACACTTTAAGTAAAATCTAATTAGTAACTGATTTGATATCCCTAGTTTTTAATATATAATTTGTACGGTTACTAATACTTAATAAAGATAGTTACAAATTCAAAGACAATAACAAACGTTTTTTGTTGGAAAACAATAATTATCTACCGATAATTTTAGTCTAAAATAATATAGAAACTAATTTTGATTATAAGCAAAACATAACTTGGATTAAATAGGTGCTAATTATTTAATGCATGAAAAAGGAACTAAAAATAGAGTAAGAAATTGAAAGATAAGGAGTATGGCCTTTTTGACAGCAAAGTACATCTTAAGTGATAAGATGCTTCCCTTATAACTTATTAGCCATGGATTCATGTCACCAATTAGGGAGAAAGATATATATATATATATATATATATATATATATTGTTTTTTAGAAAAGGGGTACCTTTTGGTTTCTTAATAAAAACAAAATAGGTGGATCATATTTTTCACCCATTCTCCTTCTCATCTAATCGGTTTAATAATAATCGAAAAGATAGGTTCTATATTATAGTCGTTTTTAGTACATTACACAGAAGCTAAATTTTTTTTAGCATATTCTAGACAATAAATCTCATTCATCATTACAAAGTTTGGACAACAATATTAGAGGTAAAAAAATGACATTGGGCGAAGGAAGGTAAATACATTGACAATATTTATGAAGGATAATGTTTGTTAATTCAATTTTAGATAACATTGAACCTTTTAAGCAATTTACGTCTCCTTTCTTTTGTTTCCTTTTCTTTTTACATCTAAAATAGGAAAAAGTTTTAAACTTATTCACTTAGAAGAGTCTAAAAGATTTATACATGATAAGTCCTACTTTTTTTTTGTTAGGATAATTCCTACTCTTATTTAACTTAATTCCTAATCCTAAAATAGTTTTTTCCTGTACTTGTATAATTTGTAAATGATTCAACTTTAAGAAAAATGATACCACATGGAACTTTGTATTCTACAAAAAAAATTTAATTAAAACAAAAAAAAATATTCTAACTGCAAAGTAATAATTAAGATTGAAACTTATTTTTAAACTTGTGTGCTTTACATGGTTAATGGTATTTTGGTGTATCATAGTACATTTTTAATTGGGAGAGCAAATTAGAACATTTATTAGTTTGGAGGGTCGAACTAAAAATCTTTTTGTTTTGGGGCCATAATGGCCTGATTGTAAGGCTAGTGTAAGTAAAACCTAGTTGGTCGCTTGATACTATTGGCCTCAGACGTACCCACCCACTCCGTATGGGAAAACAGCTCCACAAAAGTAACCACAATAATTATTTTGATAGTTCGCTCGGGCTTTCTTTGATTTTCAAAGTATATATATATATATATGTGTGTGTGTGTGTGTGTGTGTCTATACATATGTTTGTGTGTATATATATATATATTAGTCAGCTAACCATCGGTGCATTGAGACATATCTGTTGGTGATCGCCACTCCCAAGTTTTATTGAGAATTTAAAATAAATTATATGAAGGTGGATTAGACCAAAACCTCCAATGCAAAACATCAATTTTTAAAACATAAATATGGGCTGCCAATATTATCTAAACTCATCAACCCTTTGGCCTTGGAAGACAAAGATTGATAAGTGTACAATGTATTAGTGCAAAGACTAGCTAAACTATCCTCTATACTATTATTTTCTCGATAAATATGCTGGAAGAATATTGTTTTCCCTTGGATGATTCTCCAAATGTGTTGGATATTTGCCAAACACTTTCCCAAGAGGACGATGATTAGGATACTTGAGTCTGCTTCTACTTTGATATGGTCCCATTTGTTTGCCTTGCAAATTTGTAAGCCATGTACCAGAGCCTTACCCTCAGCCTTCAACACAGATCAGCCATCAAACATGCAAGAAAAAGCAGCCATGAGATTACCATTTTGATCTCTAATAATGCCTCCACCCGAGCTGCACCATTAACCTTCGCCTTTACCGCTCCATTAGAGTTGAGCTTGCACCAGTCTTATGGAGGGGGATTCCAGGCCAAAGACAAGACTTTTGTTGGTCTAAAGTGTAAGTTTGAAGCTATACAATTCGTTGATCCCGAATATCTTTGGCCATCAAGGGGAAAGCTAGGGAGATTGATTTTAACTCAGCCAAGACAGCGTGTATTATTTGAGCCGAGAAAGACTTGATATCTCCATAGATCAATCTATTTCTCCCTTTCCAAATGTTCCCACTAACCAGAGTTGGAATAAACTTGCACAACATTCCTACGGCCGTGGAAGGCCTATAATTGAGCCACCAAATGCATTAAGTAGCCTATGAAATCATTCTCATGTCTCAAAGGAAAATCTAGCAACCTTTCGAAGAACTTCCACACTTCATTTGCAACTTGAAAATTTAAAAATAAATGCACAATATTTTCTAAATTCTCACAAAAACTACACTTGGAAGTCATGGAAAAGCCCAGGTTTGTTGGACATTTCAATATGCCCCCTTATTGAGCAAAATGGGCTTGGTACCACCTCACTCTCGGTTATTTCCCATGGACTTGCGTTGAAATTTTGGTGGAGATTTAGGGAAGGTCGCTCTCTCTGGTCTCAATTCCTAGTGACTAGATATTTAAAAGGGTTTGATCATCTAGTGCTGGCTAAAGCTCATGGCTGCACATCACCTTCTTGGAAGCGTATGGTAAGAGTGATTTTTGAAGAGCATATTTTTTGCAAAATAAGAAGCGGCTTAGCCTCATTTTGCTATGAGAATTGGACGGGGAATGGTCCAATTTACAAAGTGGTGGATGAGGTTCATGATATAGCCCTCTCAATCTCCCATGTGTGGTCTCAGATGTCTGAAGCTTGGAATTCTTAGACTTTAAGCACTCATTACTCGGCTGTGGAAATGAAGGCGATCAAGGATATCATTGATGGCAAGACCCGTTCCTTTTATTTCAGCTGTGATGAATTACATGGACGTTGAATTCTAGCGATGGAATATTTACCATTTCATCTACCGTTAATCATTGTGGCAGCTGAAGTCTCTCAAGACAGATGGCATGGGATAAGAGGATAATGCTCAAGTAATCAAATTTCATGTGGAGGCTACTAAATTCCAGATTGCCAGTCTCTATAAATTATGTTTCTAGGCTAGATATCCACCCAAAGTTTTTGGCCTTTGTTTCCTTATCATAGCATCAACTAGTTTTCTCTCCCGTGCATTGCAGGAACTACTTTACTGTTGAAATTAAAATTTACTTCATCAAATTTATACTCAAAACAATTATGAGTAATGTGCAATATTTATTGCCTTCAAAAGGGAGTTATCTATGTGAGAATTTGCTAATTGTGTTCATGAAGATACATAATAAAATATCTCTTTCTCTAGAAGCAAAAGCATATTTTTTTGTTTCTTGGGCAATTATTGAATGAATTCAAATTAAGCCATACCTTGAAAGAATAAGGGTCACCAAAAGGTTGATATAATGAATGTACAAAATAAGATTAATCAACAAATGTCTTCCTCAATACGTTGTACTAACCCTCCATTAAGACTAATTAACTAATCACCCAATATATCAAAATGTTATTTTTATTGCCATTTTATTATGGTGAAAATGTTTATATATTTGGTTATTTATCTACTAAATTCATGATTGAGAGGTTCATTTGAAGGAACAATCACACAATAATGGTACTCATCAAATGCATAATGTTTATCACGGTACTATTGCCAATAAGGTTAATGAATATGATGCCCATTATAACCTCTTGGAAATTGAGATGTATATGAGAAAACCTTTTCTAATGAGAAAGATATTACACAATATGATTAATAGTAGGCTCCAGATAAAACCCTCAATTTGCTCTAACGTTAGAACTTGATGCCTCTAGTAGAAAGTAGTTAACAACAAGGACATAATAAAGACATCTTGCCTTGGTAGGCTTTTCCCCCTCTCACGTCCAAAGAAATAAGTATCCACACATGGTTGATACTACTCAAATGGGAGCTAGATAGTCGATCTCAAAAGGGATCTATCTGGATGTTGTGGTTCAAAATATTGAATAGATGTATTACTCGCATGCTATACCATTTTCTTTACACAAATAAATGATGATCTCAAGTTGTGCTGTATTTTTGTTATCAATGTCTAGCCACATCTTTTTGTGTGTCTAGACATCATAATATATTGAAACCTTTGAGTACAAAAGGGTCGTACATTTTTGTATATTTCATATTTCTGTGAAAAGATGGCCAAACAAGAGAGGGCAACTCTTTTGGTTCTTTAACCTTTTAGTTCACATACTTTTGCCAATGCAGTGATAACCGTGGTAAGTTTTCTTTTACATGTCTTCAAGATTATGGTAGTATAGTCACATGCATTTCTTGTGTAACAATTTATGATTTTGGCATTGTTATGTAACCAAATTAGGCCTATGTTTGCTAAACTATTTGATCGTGAAATGTGTTTTTCAACAGCTTCAAATGAAGATTCCGAGAATCACTATATCCATTTCAGACATTACAAAATATAGAAATTTTATTTTTTGTGGAAAATATTTGGAAAATATGTTTTGCAAGAAAATAGTTCCCTAAATTTCAATTACTGAGTTAGAACTGGGCAGAATTATCATTGTCATTGCTAAATCAGTAAGTATTTCCCAGATTAAATTTATTGAATATTCACCCACCGGGTTTCCCAATTTCTTTATTTCATAAGGCCCTAAATCTTCTAGGCTATACCTGTTACTGTAAACTTCATGCCATCACTATCGGGCTTTGGAATACGAGATTGAAGATAAAAGTGACTTATTTACTTTAGCATTCTATCTTCTTCCCACTTTCTATTACTTTTACTCATAAATCCTCTTTTATTGCTCTTACTATCATCCTCTTCATTTTAAAACTCAATTAACTTAGGTTCTTTTGCAGCTTATTTTTTTTCTAATTTGGTTCTGTTGCAACTTAACTAAAGACACTACACATAGAATCGAGTAGCAGTTTAGGTCTTTGACCAGTCTCTTTCTATAACCTTCCTAACAGTAGGCATAGGAAAAAAATCATAGAAACAGTAGTGTCACCTTGGTTCTTTGACTCCTGTGAATGCAATCCTCTTGCTGAAATAAGAGACCAAATAGCTTTTTAAAGAAAATTATTTGACCAGGCTTTGCTTAGTCAATAATCTCTGGTTAAAACCTTTACAATATCAATGGATTAGGAAAGGAGAATAAAAAATCCTACATTCCCTCTCCATTATTAACTAAAATGGATAGATATTTTAAGGCCAATTTAGTTGTAATAGTCATTAAATAAGAGTGTGAGAAAGAAGTGTAGGTCAAATGGTAAGACTATATTTCTCCTATAAATTCGAGTCACCTAGGGTGTAGGTGGAGCTCTGCTATGGATCCTCTTTAATTAAAGAAAAGATAAAGTCATTAACTAAGATCATGTCATGGAGTATATGTAGTATGGATCACAATAATTATCCTTTGTTCATATAATCATATAATCAAGTCTCATTTTGGTACTCTCCTTCATAATCTACTTTGATATCTAAAACAAAACTTCAACTAAGATTGCCAACTAATTTGAAAAAATAAATGAAATTTTGAGGTAGATTAAATTAAATGTGTAATTATTTTGAAAGTAATGGTGTTTGAGGTAGCATGTCATCTATATATTCAAATTTTAATGTGTTTTGACAATTTCCCCCTTAAAAAAAATAACATTGCATTTGAGAGGATGAAATGGATGGAGTGAGTTACATTATATTTAGTGAACTTTTTGTGAATCAAATAGTTCAGGGACCTGATTACAATGTCCCAAATAGATGAGTGGCCTTCGGTCTAGTTCACTTCAAAAGTTACGTTTCTTTACTGGATATCAACCCGAACAAGTGGCTTTTTTTTCCTTATCATAACATAAATTAGTTTTCTTTCTCAGGCATTGCGTGAACTACTTTACTATTAAACTTAAAATTTACTTATCAATGTTATAATCAAAACAACTCATTGTAATTTTGTTGCAATATTCATTTCCATCAATAGGAGTTCCTTTTGTGCTAATTTCCAAAATGTGTTCATGAAGATTGAAATATGAGAAAATATCTCTTATGCTTGACGAAAAACCATCCTTCATAGTTTCTTTGGATTTATTGATTGTACTCAAATTAAGACTCACCCATAAAAACTAATTAAGAATAGCCAAAAGTTTGATATGATGACATTACAAAATAGATTAATAGATAAATATATAATTGCCTCAACAGGTTGTGCTAACCTTTCAAAAAGGCAAATGAACTTATGACTTAAACAATTCAAATGTTGTTGTCTTTTTTCCTTGGCCAAAATGTTTACACTTATGGCATCTGTTTTCTAATTCTTGTTTGATATGCTTCCTTTATGGAACATCCCCAATAGTGGCACTCAAAAAATGCTTAAGGTTTTTCATGATACCAATGCTCATAAGTTAAATAAAGAATTTGCTCATTATAACCTATTGGAATTAATATCTGGCTTGAGAATGATAAGATGACCTTTTTAATAAGAAAGATAGAGCACTGTAAAACTGCTAATAGGCTTCCCGAGAAAACCCTCAATTTGTAGCAACATAAACAATTGGATACTTCTAGCAATATGTTTTTATTACTCTAGGACATAATCAAGACATCTAACCAGGTAGGGTTTCCCCATCTGATTTTGGTCAAAAAGAACTCTCCACCCATGGTTGATCTCAAATAGGAGCTATCTATATATTATGGTTCAAAATGTTTAATGTATATATTGCTCGAATGTTCAACTAGTTTCTTTAGATATATAAATAATGGTCTCAAGTTGTTGTTTTATCTTGTTCTTGTACTTTTGTTATCAGTTTTTGGTTACATCCATTTGTGTGTCTAATCTCAAGAACTTCGTAATATATTGAAAGTATTTCATTCTATGAAAAGTTTCCATGAAGATTCCAAGTTTCTCTATCCATTTTAGAGGATATAGAAAATGGAAAGTTGTTTGTTTAGGAAAATTTGTCAAACCAAATTTATTGGTAAATGTAGTATCCATAGATTCTGAATCGTCAGTTAGACATTTGCATAATTGTCATCGTGATTGCTAATTTTTTAAGTATTTCCGGGATTGAATTTATTGAAAATTCATATATCAAGTTTCTCATTTCCTTTACTTTATATGGCTTTCCATCATCTTGGCTTGTATCAGTTACCATAAAATTCATGCCATCACTGTCGTGATTAGGAGTACAAGGTTGGGGATGAAAGTGTTTTCTTTGACCGGGCATGTTATTATCTTCCAGCATTTTGTTTTCTTCCAATCAAATCATCTTTTATTCCTCTTACAATCATCATTTTCATTGTCAATCTTAATCAACCAAGGTTCTGTTGCAACTCCACTCAAGACATTGCTTATAGAATCAAAATAGTGGTTTCCTCTAACTTGTCTCCTTCTGGAAACTCAGAAAACTTCTTAACACTAGGCATAAAAATCAAAGGAATCTTGGAACCAATAGCATAACCTTGGTTCTTTGGCTTAACTCTGAATTGCAAAAAGATAGGGCATAATAGCTTCTAAAAACAAATAATTTGACTGGGCTTTGCCCAATCGATAATCTCCTGTTGAAAACTTTACAATTTCATTGAACGTAAGATCAAAGGTGCTCGTAAAATCCTAATTTCACAATCTGTTATTAACAAAAAATATAAAGATATTTTAAGGCCAATTTAGTTATAACAGTCATTAACTAAGAGGGGTTTTATAGTATATAAATTATAGATCACAGTAATCGTCCTCCTCTCATGTAATTAAGTCCTTTTTGATATCACCTTGCTAATATATTTTGATATCTATAATAAAACTTCAATCGAGATAACCAGCTCACCAGCTCATTTTGGGGGAAAAAAAGGAAGATTTTTTAGAAAGATATTTCAATGTGTTATTTTTAGAAGTCATTGTGTTTATGGTAGCACGTCATTAATAAATTCATTTTTCAAAATATTTTGACAATTTTACCCTTCAAAAAATAACATGGTATTAACTATAATTTGGCTAAAATGGATAGAGTGATTTTAAATTCTTCACTTTATACTGTTAGTGATCTTTTCTTGTATAGAATAGTTTATTGATACAGTTTCAATTTGTTAGAAGTAACTATTGGAGAGTTTGTTCTATAAGCTATGTTTCTAGGCAAGATATCATCGAAATCAAGTGACACTTATTTCCTTATTATAATACCAACTAGTTTTTTACATGCATTGCACAAACTACTATACTGTTGGAATTAAAAGTTACTTATCGACTTGGTACTCAAAACGAGATTGAAATGGAAATTACACGTAGTAATGATTAATTTGGATAATGCAACAATATTGATATTTTTCCACCTCGAAAAATTTAGAAAAGGATGAGAAGAAAACACACATACACACATACACAAATTAATATGCCATCTCACAATTAATATATACAAAAATAACTCTGAACTTCAATATCACATAATATATACAAAAAAATATTCAAAAAATCATAATATAGTAAATAAACAATATATCAATATATATTATATATTCTTGTTACATATTCTTACAAAAGAATTTGTATATATATAGACATAGTATTTGGGTAGAGTATTAACTCGGTTGAATTTAGTGTGGTCCAAACTCTACCCAACTCATCCTACTTGAGATTTATCCCTCTGTTTTAGGCTCATCCTAGTAGTTTTATGATGTAAAGATTCAATCATTTTGTACATTCTATCAATATGTTAAAAGATGTCTAAATTTGTCTTTGAACCTTGGTTTATCAAAAAACTTAGTTATGTTACTTAAGTGAGGGCAAACAACTCTTTTCATTGTTCAGCCTTTTAGTTTGTGGAGTTCTACCAACGTAGTGGGGTACTTTTCTTTTTTCATAAGTTCGTGATTAAATTCAAAATATTTCTATAGGGTCTTTTCCTATTCCATCTATGTCGCAACGTTAAAACCAACAATAGTAGTATAGTCACACGTAGTTCTTGTGTAATAATTTATAGTTCTTTTTATATTATATGAACAATCATATGCCAATGGGTAATAAACTAATTGATTTGTAAGAAAGGTTACTTACGATTTAAAATAAAGATTCTAAATCACTGAATCCATTTTAGATTTTACACAAAATGGAAAGTAATTATTTGAGGGAAAATTTTTCAAAACAAGTTTATTAGGAATGTCATATCCACATATTCTGATTCCTAAGAACTTGTAGAATTATCATTGTTATCGCAAATTTGAAGTTGAATTTACTAAAATTTGAAGTGCAAGTTGCATAATTCCTTTGCTTTACAAGACTTTTCATCTTGTAGACTTGTATCTATTACTCGACAAAAATAATGTCGTCGAATAGCCATGTCATCTCCATCCAATTTTTTTTTTCCCAGTCAAATCATCTTTAGATCTTTCTTTTCATTGTCAAGCTCAATTAACCTATTTTCTGTCACTTTTCTCAAGACATTACTCACAAAATCAAAATAGTGTTTTCCTTTCACTAGTCTCCTTGAGGAAAACTTCTTAACCCAAGGATTTGCACAAGAAAAACCAAAGGTATCTTAGAACCAACAGCATAACCCACTGACCCTTATTGTTTGGCTTCTCGGAATGCAACCATCTTGCTAAAAGACGGTGCCAAGTAGCTTCGAAAGACATAATTTTAGCCAATCATTCGACAATCTAAAGTTAAAAACTATACAATTTCATTGGATGTAAGAGGAGCCTGTAAAATACAACATTCATTCTCTATTAGTAACAAAAATAGACATATTTCAAGGCCAATTTAGTTATAATAGTCGTTATCTGAGAGGGTGTTATAGTGTGTATGCAATATGGATCATAGAAATCGTAAGAGATATCTTATAATCAAGAACATTTTCTTAATCTCATTGTCAGTCTACTTTGATACTTGAAATACAACTTCGATCGAGATTTTCAACTTATTTGGCATAGAAAAAATAATAATTTTGATGTAGGTTGATTTTAATGTGTCAATGAAACTGTTTTGACAATTTTACCCCTCAAAAAATTATGTTGTCATGTTATTGTGCTAGAACGATAAATTGAATTGGAGTCTTTGCTTTATATAGTGAACAATCTTTTTGTCAATCAAATAGTTTAGTAATCCGATTTCACTTTGTAAAGAGTTGAGCGGGCATTAGTGCAATTCCCTCTTTAAATTGTGTTACTAGGTTAGATATTCACCCAAATTATGTGGTTTTTATTTCCTTATCATTGCGTCAACTAGTTTTCTCTTCGTGCATTGGATGAACCACTTTACTGTTGAAACTAATAATTACTTATGAACTTTATACTCAAAAAAATTATGAGTAATGTGCAATATATATTGCCTTGAAAAGGGAGTTCTTTATGTGAGAATTTCCTAAATATGGTCATGAAGATGTAAAAGAAAATATCTCTTACTATAGAAGCAATAGCATCCTTTTCGTTTCTTGGACAATTATTGAATGCATTCAGATTAAGCCATACATGAAAGAATAAGGCACCAAAAGGTTGATATAATGAATGTACAAAATAATTTGATTAATTGAAAAATGTGTTCATCAATATGTTGTGCAAACCTTTCCAAAAGACTAATTAACTAATCACCCAATACTATTAAAATGTTATTTTTGTCGTCATTTTGTCATGGAAAAAATGTTTACACATTTTGTCATTTATCTACTAAATTCTTGATTGATATGTTCATTTGAAGGAACAATCACGTAAAGTGGTACTCCTCAAATGCTTAAGGTTTATCACTATACAAATACCAATAAGGTCAGTGAAAATGATTCCTATTATAAACCTTTTGGAAAATGAGATGTGCATGAAAAAGCCTTTTTTAATGAGAGATGGAGCACAACATGATTCATAGTAGGCTCCAGATAAGACCCTCAATTTGCATCAACTTTAACAACTTGATGCCTTTAGTATATGTTGTTAACAAGAAGACATAATAAAGACATCTAGTCTTGGTAGGCCTTTAGCCTCTCTTGTCTGAAGAAATAACTATCCACACATGGTAGACTTCAAATGAGAGCTTGGCGACAAATCTCAATGGGAGTTTTCTAGATATTGTGGTTCAAAATATTTAATGGATGTATGCTTGCATGCTCTACCATTTTCTTTAGATATATAAATGATGGTCTCAAGTTGTTGTTTTGTCTTCTGCTGTATTTTTGTTATCAATATCTAGCCATGTCCTTTTGTGCATCTAGTATCAGCAACTTCATAATATATTGAAAGTTCTGAGTTCAAAAGACTCATACATACTTGTATTTCATAATTCGGTGAAAAGATACCCAAAAGTGATTTAAACCTTCATCTAAAATTTTAGTTTTATTAATTTAGAGAGGGCAACTATTTTAGTTCTTCTACCTTTTACTTTGTTGAATTCTAGCAATGTGGTGATAGTCTTGGTAGGTTTTCATTTTCATTTCTTTGAGATCATGGTAGTATTTTCACGTGTATTTCTTGTGTAACAATTTATGGTTTTGGTGTTATTATATGAACAAATTAGGCCAATGTTTGCTAAACTATTTGTATCATGAAAAAGGTTTTTCAACGGTTTAACATAAAGATTCCGAGTGACTCAATCCATTTCAAACGTTACAAAATATAGAAATTTAATTTTTTCTGTGGAAAGTATTTGCAAAATATGTTTTGTAGGAATATAGTTCCATGGATTTCCTTAGTTATACATTGGCAGAATTGTCATTGCCATTACTAATTCAGTAAGTATTTCCTGGATTGAATTTATTGAAGATTCACTCACCAGGTTTCACAATTTTTTTTTTTACTTCATAAGGCTCTAAATCACCTAGGCTTGTATCTATTACTATACACATCATACCATCACTGTTGCGCATTTAAATACAAGATTGAAGATAAAAGTGACTTATTTACTTCGGTATGCCATATTCGTTCCACTTTCTACTATTGTTGCTCATAAATCCTCTTTTATTTCTCTTACTATCATTCTCTTTATTTTAAAACTTAATTAACTTAGGGTTTGTTGCAACTTTACTTAAGACATTACATATAGAATTGGAGTTTTAGTGGTTTTGTTTGACTAGTCTTTATCTAGAAACCTTCTTACACTAGGCACAAGAAAAAAAAAATCATAGAAATAATAGTGTGACCCTGGTTCTTTGATTCCTATGAATGCAATCCTCTTGGTAAAGATGGGCCCAATAGCTTTTAAAGGAAAATTATTTTACCAGGCTTTGCTTAATCAATAATCTCCAGTTAAAATCTTTACAATTTTGTTGGATTAGAATAGGAGCACAAAAAATCCCACATTCACATTCCATTATTAGCTAAAATGTATAGGTACCTTAAGGCAATTAGTTATAATAGTCATTACATAAGAGTGTGGGAAAGAAGTGTAGCTCAAATGGTAAGACTATACTTCCCCTAGGGGTTCTAGTTGCCTTGGGGTTAGGTAGAGATCTATTATAGATACTCTTTAATTAAAGAAAAGATAAAGTCATTAACTAAGAGCATATTATAGCATATATGTAGTTTGGATCATAGTAATCATCCTTTGTTCATAGAATCTATAAAGTCCATTTTGGTATTCTCCTTGGCAATCTACTTTGATATCTAAAATAAAACTTCAATTAAGATTACAAACTAATTTGGAAAAAAAAGAAAGTAATTTTGAGGTTAATTAATTTCAATGTGTTAATTATTTTTTATGTAATGGTGTTTTTGGTAGCATGTCATCTATAGATTAATTTTTAACGTGTTTTGACAGTTTTAACCCTTAAAAAATAACATTGCTCTTTAACAGCTGAAATGGATGGTGTGAGTTAGAATCTTCACATTATGTAGTTGGTGATCTTTGTGTGAATTAAATAGTTCAGTGACCTGATTCCAATGTCTAAAAAAGTTGGGTGGCCATTGGTGTGGTTTGCTTTAGAAGTTACATTTTTTGACAACATATTAACCCAAACGAGTGGCTCCTTTTTCCTTATTATAACATAAACTAGTTTTCTCTCCCTGTATTGCACAAACTACTTTACTGTGTAAATTAATAGATACTTATGAACTTTATACTCAAAATAAACTCCTAGTAATATGCAATATTCATTTCCTTCAATAGGAGTTCTCTTTGTGCAAATTTCCTTAATGTGTTTGTGAAGATTGAAATATAAGAAAATATCAATTACGCCTGAAGAAATACCATAATTTATAATTTCTTTGGTATTTACTGAGTGAATTTGAATTTAGACGGACTAAGAAAGAGTAATTAAGAATAGCCAAAAGGTTGATATGATGAACATACAAAATGGAATAATCGACAAATATATAATTGCCTCAATATGTTGTTGTAACCTTTCAAAAAGGCTAATGAACTTATGACTAAAAGAATTCAAATGCTATTTATGTTGTCTTTTTTTCTTTACTAAAATGTTTGCACTTATGTCTTCTGTTTGATAATTCGTGTTTGATATGTTTCTTTTAGGGAAATATCACCAATAGTGGAACTCAGAAAATGCTTAAGGTTTTTCATGGTACTAATGCTCATAAGGTAAATAAAGAAGTTTCATGTTATAACCTCTTAGAAAATCTAATATGTGGCATGAGAAACCTTTTTCATAAGAAAGATATAGCATAGTAAAACTAATAGTATACTTCCTAACAAGACCCTCAATCTGTAGCAACATAAGCAAATGGATGCTTCCAGCACTATGTTGTTTATACTAAAGGATATAATCAAGACATCTAACTAAGTAGGCTTATACCATATGTTTTTGGACAAAAATAACTCCCCACCTATGGTTGATCTCAAATGAGAAATATCTGTATATTGTGGTTCAAAATGTTTAATGTATATATTGTTCACATGTTCTACCAATATCTTTACATATATAAATAATGGTCACAAGTAGTTGTTTTATCTTGTTCTTGTATTTTTGTTATCAATTTCTAGCCACATCCTTTTGCTGTCTAATGTTAAGAACTTCGTAATATATTGAAAATATTTCATTCCATGAAAAGTCTCCATGAAGATTCCAAGTTTCACTATCCATTTCTGACTATATAGGAAATGGAAAGTTGTTTCTTTCAGCAGAAAATTTTTCAAACAAATTTAGGGATATGTAGAATCAAAAAATTCTGAATACTTAGTTAGACCTTTGCAAAATGGTTATTGTGATTGCTAATTTTGTAAGATTTCCAGGATTGAGTTTTCTGAAAATTCATATGTCATGTTTCTCATTTACTTTACTTTATAAGGCTTTCCATCTTCTAGGCTTGTTTCTTTACCATAAAAGTCATGACATCATTGGAGTACAATGTTGAAGATAAAAGTGATGTCTTTGATTAAGCATGTTATCATCTTCCAACATTTTGTTTTCTTCCAGTCAAATCATCTTTTATTTCTCTTACAATCATCATTTTCATTGTCAATCATAATTAACCAAGGTTCTATTGCAACTTTACTCAAAACATTATGTATAGAATCAAAATAGTGGTTTCCTCTGACTAGTCTCTTTCTGGAAAACTCAGAAAACTTCTTAACACCAAGCATAAGAACAAAAGGAATCTTGGAACTTGCAGCATAACCCTGGTTCTATGTTCCATTTTGCTCCCTCTGAATTGCTAAAAATAGGGTCCAATAGCTTTTGAGAACAAATTGCGGATCATAGTGGTTATCCTCTTTTCCTATAATCAATTACATTTTGATAACTCCTTGCCAATATATTTTGATTTTTGAAATAAAACTTCATTCTAGATAACTAATTAATTTGGCCAAAAAAAAGGAATTCCTTTTTAGGAAGATATTTCAATGTGTTATTTTTTGAAGTTTTTGTGTTTATGGTAGCATGTCATTTATAAATTCATTTCTCAAAGTGTTTTGATTGTTTTAACACTAAAAAATAACACATACCTACTGTAATGGTTGAAATGGATGAAGTGACTTTAAATTCTTCACTTTATGCAGTTAGTGATTTTTTTTTGTATCAAATAGTTTATTGATTCAATTTCAATTTTTTAAAAGTAATTATTTGTGAGTTTGTTCTATAAGTTATGTTTCTAGGCAAGATATCCACCCAAATCATGTGACTCTTATTTCCTTATTATAATATCAATAATGTGTTTTTTCCGTGCATTGCATGAACTACTTTACTGTTTGAATTAAACGTTACTTATCGACTTCATACTGAAAATGAGATTAAATAGGAAATTACATTTAATAATGATCAATTTGGATAATACATCAAATTTGTCATTTCTCCACCTCGGAATCTCACAAATAATATATAAGGAAATTACTGAGAAATTCATTATCACATAATATATACAAAAGAATATACAAAAAATCATAATATAGTAAATATAGAACACATAATATATAGACGTAGTATTTGGATAGGGTCTTAAGTGGGTTGAATTTAGTGTGGTCCAAATTCAACCAACTCACCCTACTTGAGGTTCATCCCATTATTTTTAGGCTTAGCCTAGTAGTTTTAAGTTGCAAAGACTCGATCATTTTGTATATTCTATCATTCCCGTAAAAGATGCCTAAATAAGTCTTTGAACCACAGTTAATAAAAAATACGTAGTTATGTTACTTAAGAGAGGGCAAAGAACTCTTTAGACTCATTCTTCAGCCTTTTAGATTTTGGAATTCTACCAATGTAGTAGGGTACTATTTTTTTTCCATAAGTACGAGATTGTGGTAGTATAGTCATGTGCGGTTATTGTGTACTAATTTATAGTTCTTTTTCTATTATATGAACAAATTACGCAAATGGGTAATAAACTAGTTGATTTGTAAAAAAGGTTATTTAACAATTTAAAATGAAGATTTTGAGTCACTGTATCTATTTTAGGCATCACACAAAATTAAAAGTAATTTTTTGAGGGAATATTTGTTAAAACATGTTTATTAGGAATGTCGTATCCACATGTTCTTATTCCTAAGACCTTGTAGAATTATCATCGTAATCACAAATTTTGCAAGTCTTTTTATGATTGAATTTACTAAAAATTTGAAGTGCAAGTTTCTTAATTCCTTTACTTTATAAGACTCTATATCTTGCAGACTTGTATCTACTACTCTGAACTTGTAAACCTATATTTATAGGGAACTCTCGTGTCAACTGCTCCTGGTGTTCTCACACTTGTAACCATATCCCTATACATCTCCTTTATTGATTCATGTTACATTTTCTTACAAAAAAATAGTAACATGTATACATATTGTATTCGAATGGAGTTTTAAGGGGATTAAATTTAGTATGGTCCAAACTGGACTCAACTCACCTAATTTTATTGAGGCTTACTCCGTACTTTTTAGGACCAGTTCGGTTGAGATCATACAATTTTTGCCCAATTGACCGTTTGTGTATAATCATTCTTACAAACCCAAAACCTAAGGATAGTATCGTCCCAGAAAATCCAACTGCAACTAAAACCCCTTCCTCGCCACTCAAAATAGAAATTAAGATTCAAAACAATAAAGAAAAATTAAATAAAAGAGTAAAAACTACTTTTAGTCCTGAAAGTTTGGACTGTTGACATATTTGGTCCCCAAAGTTTTGTAACAAATAAACCATTTCCATCTTTCAAGTTTCAACTGATTTAGGACAACTGACAAAAAGATAGCATGTGGAATTTTTTATTAAAATTTGTGTGAAAAAGCCATTTTTTTTGTTTGGTCTAGAAAAAGTAAAAGATAGGGGGTAGTTTTTTAGGAATGAAATGTTTGTTGGAATAGATATATAGAAGATTAAAGTTATTCCATATTTCTATCAAATGTCGTAAATCAATAGAAACTTGAAGGATGAGGGACATAATTTATTTTTTGTGAAACTTTAACGACCAAATAAGTCAAAAGGTCAAAATTTAAGGAATAAAATGTTTTGTATCCTAAAATGAAATTAAGTCTTAAGAAAAACAAATACACAAACACTACCTTGAGAACCATATCACCACAATTTTCCACTTCATATCCACAATCCCACAATCCCACCTCCCAAATTTCTTTTTCTTTCACTCAAATTCAACAACTTCTTTTAATAAATGGTATCAATATTCAAGATTCCTTTTGTTTTCTCAGCCAACTAAGATGAGTTTTTCAGTAAATGGTTAGTGTGAACTTGGAAGAAAGAGTGTCTGCCAAATATTAATAAAAAGGTCATTCGTCAGTGGCGAAAGGTATCAACTGTCCTATTTGATATGGATGGTGTGATTTGGAATGGTGAAGAGCCATCAAGAAACTAAGGCTTCTATTGCTAAAATTGGAGCCTAATCACAACTAAGGGTATTGTGCCATTCATGGGTACAGGTGAAAACCTCATCTTTCTTTTATCTTTTGAGTGAAAATTTTAAAGCTTTTTTTTCTTGTTATTCTCCTTTATTGGATTTGATAATCAATAAAGCAATTTCAAATTTTTTTTATTTTGATTATGTACATTATATCCTGTTAGAAACCAAAATGGGTGGGTTGCCCATGATGGGTTGATTTGATCTAGTTTCTAATTAAACAAAAAAAAAAAAAAAGAAAAGAAAAGAAAGGATGAATTATCAAAAGCGGGTAGGAGGTGTTGAACAATACCTCATGCTTCAACAGAAGCCACCGTCAACTTCTAATCCCAAGAAGGATTGAGACTAATCTCTCGATATATCTTAGAAGAGATAACAAGCTCTTTGTTGTCTGAAGCTTCGAAAGCTTTCTTATCTTCTCATATCTATCTCTCTCAATATCATAATAAGGATTTGGGTTGTGAACATTGTTTAGTTTTCATTTGTGATTTTACACCAATCTAAGCATGTAATTTGGTCCTGTCCGAAAGATCTGAAATACCACTGTGATCATAAAGCTCCGGAGATGAGGTAACTTTTCTTACACTGGTATCAGGGCATTATGACTGAATTCATGCTTTTATATACTTTGTGAATTAGAAATTCATGTTTAATATGCTGGGTTTGTTTGAATTTCATGAGAGCTTGAGAAGAGCTCTCTCATAGCAACTTTATGCACACGAGGTTTCGAGCCATAAAATTATAGACAAAAGCTCATGTAGAGTAGTAGAGCTTGTTTGTAAAATTTGATGAATTAAATTTTGGCATAGAGAGAGAGAGAGAGAGAGAGAGAGAGAGAGAGATGGGGTTTTCTTTCTTAAAACCTAGCTCTAGATAGATTAATTGAATTTCTGTGATTCATATGAGCAGTATGAAGGTGCAAATTTTGCATATTCTTTTTCTATACAGAAATATTTTTCTAATGGTATATTATGCATTAATTGAACGTCTGAATTGATAGAAAAGTAAGTTCAAAATTTTGAGAAAAATCTGATTTTTTTTTGCCATAAATGACCTAGTGAAGAGGATCATGTGTAAGGGGGGTTTTTTTTTTTAAAACAAAATCTGGAAAATACAGAAATTGTGATTTTTTTTTCTTTGAAAATTGTAAAAAATCAAAGAAAAATCAGAAAAATATGATTCTTGCTCCATTTTTTTTAATTTTATTTTATGATTTATATAAATGTCACAAACTTTAGTATATTTGGACATGTTTTCTTTTGTCCTAATTTTGTGGTATATTATGTTATTCCTGAAATTGTGATAAAATTGAGGCTTGAATTAAATTCCCTAATGTCTTGTTTATGTGATATATGTTCTACAATCACATATATTTAACTCGAGTGTTTATGTGTATATATTATAAGGGAATGATCATTTTGTTCCTTAATAATTAAAAGGATAAATAGAATGTTATAGAAATTCAAGAAAAATATTTTTTGAATTATTTATTCTTGTAAAGTAGTGGCATATATGAATGCATTTTATTTGTTTTTGGCATGCTATAATAATTCATATGTATGTGTGAATTTTATGCCATATATCTATACTTTTTCTCCAGTGAGAGGAAGGGCTAGTTGAGTTTGAGACTCTCACTCGAAACTTAGCTCAAATATATTGAAATAATATCATATACGTTTTTAGTTAACAAGAGATAATTTGAGGTTATGCTCACTTTCGATTTTGTACTATATGTCTAATGATTGTCAGCAAAGTCAATTATGTCAAATGTAATCAGTACTTACATTTATTTCCATATATGTCTATATGTAGTTTGTAGAAAAATGGCTGCTGCTCAAAGAACTTTGTGGCAGAATTAAACAAGGGAGAGAAATTGAGGTGATAATTATGATGTTTGGCATTAATTGTCGTGTTCAGTATATTCTTGAAGAACAAGAATATTGGGAAATCTCATATCATGGAAGAACTAGAGATGGTGACACTTCTCAACATCAGAGAGATCTAGAAGCCTATCATGTCTAAAAATCAATAGCAATGTCCGCACTACGTTACTGAGCAGTATGCACGATGATTTGATAGTTGAGTATGAGGGGCACAAAGGTTATTATCAAGTTTGACACATAC
Source organism: Cinchona pubescens (assembly GCA_025175665.1). Classification (NCBI taxonomy): domain Eukaryota; kingdom Viridiplantae; phylum Streptophyta; class Magnoliopsida; order Gentianales; family Rubiaceae; genus Cinchona; species Cinchona pubescens. Next base: position 2,218,132 of record JANKKI010000055.1, on the reverse strand, counting down.
GTGGAAAAGCAGCATCACTTGACGAAACAGTATCCGAGAAAAATGTCAAACATGATAGGTGAGTTGAATCAAGTAGATATAATATACCTGATGAGCTACAAGTACAAGTTGTGATCAGGTTGCTTCTCCAGAGTTTGGAACACATGAAAGTCAATATGACTCACAATCTGAGCATCAAAATCTTTCAGGATGCAAGGCGTTGGGTTGAGTTCGAAGATGAGTGCCAAAAGGCAACTCTATCTTTCGATCAAGCTTATATTGCTGAATCCAGCTCAAGAATCTCCAAACATTCAAAAGAAATAAGAGCAAGAATTTCTTCAAGAAACTATCCCTAAGTTCAAAAAGACTCAAAATTTTTTCCACAAAATATGTAAGCACGGTGGTTAGAAAGAGGACAAGAGCAATCAATCATGTTATAATTATGGCAAATTGGGCCACTATGCTTGTTATTTCACCAAGTTGAAAAAGGTATTGCCCTCTCCTCTATTTTATAGTTTTGTTTCCAGTACTAGCATGATTGCTCAATCGAATCCTTTATGGACTCTTGACTTAGGAGCCACGTACCATGTAGCTAAAGACATAGGAGCTTTTGTTGAATATTACCGAATCCCTATTCATTCAAAGTGGATACATGTCGGAAATAATGCCAGAATTGAAGTGAAAGGCATTGTTACTTGTAAAATTATTTTGAAAGATGGCCACACCTTGTTCCTACATGATATGTTGTATGCACAGAATATTTAGACAAAATGGTGTTGTTGAAAGAAGGATTCGAACTTTATTAGACATGGAATGTATGGTCAATGATGGCGCAATCAAATTTGCCATCTCCTACTGGGGAGATGCTTTGTTGATTGCTGCCTATGTGCTTAACCTGTGCTATCTAAATCAATTACTTCCACTCCCTATGAATTTGAACAGGTTAAAAACCTGATCTAAGTAATTTGTGACCCTAGAGGTATGAAGAATATATTCACGATTCAAACCATAAATATGAAAAATTGGGTCCTAGAGGAAAGAAATGTATCTTTATAAGATACTGTGAACATTCAAAGAGATATTTGTTCATAAGTGAACAAACAGATTGAAGTATAATTGAATTATAATCAAGAGATGCCCACATGCTCAGAAAAAAAATTTCTCTTGTATAACATGCAAGATTCTGATGAGGTTAATGCCCCCAAGTAGTTCAATTGCGAGACAATTTTGTCCCTCAAAAAAATTTATTGTGTCTATTATTGTGTTAGAGTGACAGACTGAATTGTAACCTTCAGTTTATATAGTGAATAATCCTTTTTCCATCCAAAAATGTGAAATAGTTTAGTAATCAGAGTTCACTTTGTAAAGAGTTGAGTGGACATTAGTGCAATTCCCTCTGTAAATTGTGTTTCTTGGCTAGATATTCACCGAAATTATGTGGCTTTTAGTTCCTTGTCACAGCATCAACTAGTTTTCTCTTTGTGCATTACACGAACCACTTTACTGTTGAAATTAACATTTTCTTATGAACTTTATACTCAAAACAATTATGAATAATGTGCAGCATTTATTGCCTTCAAAAAAGAGTTCCTTATGTGAGAATTTCCTAAATACGGTTATGAAGATACAAAGGAAAATATCTCTTACTCTAGAAGCAAATGCATCTTTTTGTTTCTTGGACAATTATTGAATGAATTGAGATTAAACCATACATAGAAAAAGTGAAGCACCAAAAGGTTGACATAATGAATATGTAAAATAAGATTAATTGACAAATGTCTTCATCAATATGTTGTGCAAACCTTTCAAAAAGACTAATTAACCAATCACCCAAGACATTACTAATAAAATGTTATTTTTGTTGTCATTTTATCATGGCAAAAATGTTTATAAATTGGTCATTTATCTATTAAATTTGTGATTGGTAGGTTCATTTGAAGGAACAATCACATAAAATGGTACTCATCAAATGCTTAAGGTTTATCAAAATACTAATGCCAGTAAGGTCAATGAAAATGATTCCTATTATAACCTTTTGGAAACTGAGATGTGCATGAAAATGCCTTTTTTTAATGAGAAAGATAGAGCACAATATGATTCATAGTAGGCTCCAGATAAATCCCTCAATTTGCATCAGCTTTAACAACTTGTTGCCTTAAGTAGTATGTTGTTAACAAGAAGGACATACTGAAGACATCTAGTATTGGTAGGCTTTTCCCCTCTCTTGTTAGAAAAAATAGCTGTCCACACATGGTATATTTCAAATGGGTGATTGGTGGTTAATCTCATGTGGAGCTAACTGGATATTGTGGTTCAAAATGTTTAGTGGATGTATGCTTGCCTTAAATGCTCTACCAGTTTCTTTAGATATATAAATGATGGTCTCAAGTTGTTGTTTTTTCTTGTGCTGTATTTTTGTTATCAATGTCTAGCCACATCCTTTTGTGCATCTAGTAGTACCAACTTCATAATATATTGAAACTTTTGAGTTCAAATGCATTGTACATTCTTGTATTTCATAATTCGGAGAAAAGATGCCCAAACGAGATTTGAAACTACATCAAAATATTTAGTTTTATTATTTTAGAAAGGGCAACTCTTTGAGTTCTTCAACCCTTTTGTTTGCCAGCAATGTAGTTATAGTCGTGGTAGGTTTTCTTTTTCGTTTCTTTGTGATTGTGGTAGTATAGTCATGTGCATTTCTTGTGTAACAATTTACGGTTTTGGTGTTGTTATATGAAGCAATTAGGCCAACGTTTGCTAAACTATTTGATCAAGAAAAGTGTTTTTCAATGGTTTAAAATGAAGATTCTAAGTCACTCAATCCATTTCAGACGTTACAAAATAGACAGATACAAAAATTTAATTTTTTATGGAAAGTAATTGCAAAATATGTTTTTAGGAATATAGTTCCACAGATTTCAATTCGTCAGTCAGACCTTAGCAGAATTGTCATTGCCATTACTAATTCATTAAGTATTTCTAATTTTGAATTTATTCAAAATTCACCTACTGGTTACGCAACTTTTTTACTAAATAAGGCTCTAGATCACCTGGGCTTGTATCCATTACTATAAACTTCATGCCATTACTATCGCGCTTTGGAAAACAAGGTTGAAAATCAAAGTGACTCATTTACTTTGGCATGCCATATTCTTTCCACTTTCTACTATTGTTTCTCATAAATACTCTTTTATTGCTCTTACTATCAGTCTCTTCATTTTAAAACTTAATTAACCTAGGTTCTATTGCAACTTTACTTGAGACATTATAGATAGAATCGGAGTAGTAGCTTCATTTGACTAGTCTTCATCTAGAAACCTTCTTAACACTAGGCACAGGAAAAAAAATCATAGAAACAATATGTGTGACCCTAGTTCTTTGACTCCTATGAATGCAATCCTCTTGCTAAATGACGAGACCCAATAGCTTTTGAAAGAAAATTATTTGACCAGGCTTTGGTTAATCAATAATCTTTAGTTAAAACCTTTACAATTTCATTGGATTAGAATAGGAGCACAAAAAATCCTACATTCACTTTCCTTTATTGACTAAAATGTATAGATATTTTAAGGCCAATTTAGTTATAACAATCATTAAATAAGAGCGTGAGAAAAAAGTGTAGCTCAACTGGTAAGACTATACTTCTCATGACCTGGTGAAGAGGATCTGGTGTGTGGGGTTTTTTTTTAAAACAAAATCTGGAAAATATAGAAATTGTGATTTTTTTTCCTTTGAAAATTGTATAGAATCAAAGAAAAATCAGAAAAATATGATTCTTGCTCCAAATTTTTTTTTTTTTGATTTTATGATTTATATGAATGTCTCAAACTTTAGTATATTTGGACATCTTTTCTTTTGTCCAAATTTGGACATTTTTGGTATATTATGTGATTCATAAAATTGTGATAAATTTTGAATTGAGGCTTGAATTAAATTCCCTAATGTCTTGTTTATGTGATATATGTTCTACAATCACATATATTCAACTCGACTGTTTATTATTATATTGAATGATCATTTTGTTCCTTAATAATTAAAAGGATAAATAGAATGTTATATAAATTCAAGAAAAATATTTTTTGAATTATTTATCCTTGTAAAGTAGTGGCATATATGAATGCATTTTATCTGTTTTGGGCATGCTATAATAATTCATATGTATGTGTGAATTTTATGACATATATCTATACTTTTGCTCCAGTGGGAGCCAGGGCTAGTTGAGTTTGAGACTCTCACCCGAAACTTAGCGCAAATATATTGAAATAATATCATTATCGGTATTTAGTCAACAAGAGATAATTTGAGGTTATGGTCACTTTCGATTTTGTACTATATGTCTAATGATTGTTAGCAAAGTCAATTATGTCAAATGTAATAAGTACTTACATTTATTTGCATCTGTGTCTATATCTAGTTTGTAGAAGAATGGCTGCTACTCAAAGAACATTGTGGCAGAATTAAACAAGGGAGAGAAATTGAGGTGATAATTATGATGTTTGGCACTGTCGTGTTCAATATATTCTTGAAGAACAACAATATTGTAAACTCTCTATCATATCATGGAAGAACTAGAGCATGGTGATGCTTCTCAACATTAGAGAGATCTAGAAGCCTATAATGTCTGAAAATCAACAACAATGTCCGCATTAAGTTGTTGAGCAGTATGCACGATGATCTGATTGTTGAGTATGAGGGGCACAAAGGTTATTTTCAAGTTTGACACATACGTGAAAAAGCAGCATCACTCGATGAAACAGTATCCGAGAAAAATTTCAAACATGATAGGTGAGTTGAAATCAGGTAGATATAATATACCTGATGAGCAACAAGTACAAGTTGTGATCAGGTCGCTTCTCCAAAGTGGGGAACGCATGAAAGTCAATTATGACTCACAATCTGAGCATCAAAATCTTTCAGGATGCAAGGCGTCGGGTTGAGTGCCAAGAGGCAACTCAATCTTTCAATCAAGCTTAGATTCCTGAATCCAGCTCAAGTAAATCTCCAAACTTCAAAAGAAAAAAGAGCAAGAATTTCTTCAAGAAACTATCCCTAAGTTCAAAAAGACTCAAAAATTTTGCCACAAACTAAGTAAGCACGGTGGTCAGAGAGAGGACAAGAGCAATCAATCATGTTATAATTATGGCAAACTGAGCCACTATGCTCGTTATTTCACCAAGTTGAAAAAGGTATTGCCCTCTCCTCTATTTTATGGGTTTGTTTCCAGTACTAGCATGCTTGCTGAATCGTATCCTTTATGGACTCTTGACTTAGGAGCCACGTAGCATGTAGCTAAAGACATAGGAGCTTTTGTTGAATATTGCCGAATCCCTATTGATTCACAGTGGATACATGTAAGAAATAATGCCAGAATTGAAGTGAAAGGCATTGGTTGTGTAATACTTGTAAAATTGTTTTGAAAGGTGGCCACACATTGTTCCTACATGATATGTTGTATGCACTTAATATTTAGACAAAATGGTGCTGCTGAAAGAAGGAATAGAACTTTATTGGACATAGTAAGGTCAATGATGGTGCAATCAAATTTGCCATCTCCTACTGGGGAGATGCTTTGTTGACTACTGCCTATGTGGTTAACCTGTGCTATCTAAATTAATTACTTCCACTACCTATGAATTTGGACAGGTGAAAAACTTGATCTAAGTAATTTGTGACCCTAGAGGTCTGCCGCATATATTCACAATTCAAACCATAAATATGGAAAATTGGGTCCTAGAGTAAAGAAATGTATCTTTATAAGATACTATGAACATTCAAAGAGATATGTGTTCATAAGTGAACAAACATATAGAAGTATAATTGAATCATAATCAAGATATGCAACCTGACTGTTCTAAAAATTTCTATCGAGAGATAAAATTGATAAAAACTTTCTCTTGTATAAAGAGGGCATGCAAGATTCTGATGAGGTTAGTCCCCAAGTAGTTCAATTGCGAGACAATTTTATCCCTCAAAATTTTTTATTGTGTCTATTATTGTGTTTGAATGACAGGCTGAATTGGAATCTTCACTTTATATAGTGAATAAACTTTTTTCCAATGAAATAGTTTAGTAATCAGAGTTCACTTTGTAAAGAGTTGAGTGAATATTAGTGCAATTCCCTCTGTAAATTGTGTTTCTTGTCTAGATATTCACCCAAATTATGTGGCTTTTAGTTCCTTATCATAGTATCAACTAGTTTTCTCTTTGTGCATTACACAAACCACTTTATTATTAAAATTAAAAATTTCTTGTGAACTTTATACTCAAAACAGTTATGAATAAAGTGCAACATTTATTGCCTCCAAACAGGAGTTCCTTATGTGAGAATTTCCTAAATATGGTCATGAAGGTACAAAAGAAAATATCTCTTACTCTAGAAGCAAAAACACCTTTTTTGTTTCTTGGACAATTATGATTCACCTGAATGAATTGAGATTAAGCCATACATAGAAAGAGTGAACCCCCAAAAGGTAGACATAATGAATATATAAAATAAGATTAATTGACAAATGTCTTCATCAATATGTTGTGCAAACCTTTCAAAAAGACTAATTAACCAATCACCCAATACTAATAAAATGTTTTTTTTGTTGTCATTTTATCATGGCAAAAATGTTTACAAATTTGGTCATTTATCTATTAAATTTGTGATTGATAGCCTCATTTGAAGGAACAATCACATAAAATGGTACTCATCAAATGCTTAAGGTTTATCAAAATACTAATCCTATTAAGGTCAATGAAAATGATTCCTATTATAACCTTTTGGAAACTGAGATGTGCATGAAAAAGCCTTTTTTTAATGAGAAAGATAGAGCACAATATGATTCATAGTAGGCTCCAGATATAACCGTCAATTTGCATCAACTTTAACAACTTGATGCCTTAAGTAGTATGTTGTTAACAAGAAGGACATACCAAAGACTCATCTAGTATTGGTAGGCTTTTCCGCTCTCTCGTTAGAAAAAATAACTGTCCACACATGCTATATTTCAAATGAGCGCTTGGTGGTTAATCTCATGTGGAGCTATCTAGATATTGTAGTTCAAAATGTTTACTGGATGTATGCTTGCACGCTCTGCCAGTTTCTTTAGATATATAAATGGTGGTCTCAAGTTGTTTTGGCTTGTGCTATATTTTTGTTATCAATGTCTTGCCACATCCTTTTGTGTGTCTAGTATATTGAAACTTTTGAGTTCAAATGGCTTGTACATTCTTGTATTTCATAATTCGGTGAAAAGATGCCCAAAAGAGATTTGAAACTACATCTAAATATTTAGTTTTATTATTTTGTAGAGGGCAACTCTTTTAGTTGTTCAACCCTTTTTTTTACCAAATTCTAGCAATGTAGTGATAGTCGTGGTAGGTTTTCTTTTTCGTTTCTTTGTGATCATGGTAGTATAGTTATGTGCATTTCTTGTGTAACAATTTGTAACATGGTTTTGGTGTTGTTATATGAAGAAATTAGGCCAGCATTTGCTAATCTATTTGATCATAAAAAGTGTTTCTCAATGGTTTAAAATGAAGATTCTAAGTCACTCAATCCATTTTGGAAGTTACAAAATACAGAAATTTAATTTTTTTATGGAAAGTATTTGCAAAATAAGTTTTTTAGGAATTTAGTTCCACAGATTTTGATTCCTCAGTCAAACCTTAGCAGAATTGTCATTGCCATTACTAATTCATTAAGTATTTCTTGTTTTGAATTTATTCAAAATTCACCTACTAGGTTACGCAACTTTTTTACTTAATAAGGCTCTAGATCACCTATGATGTGTAAGAAGAGACCTGAAACTTCATGCCATTACTATCGCACTTTGGAAAACAAGGTTGAACATTAAAGTGACTCATTTACTTTGACATGCCGTATTCTTTCGACTTTCTACTATTGTTGCTCATAAATCCTCTTTTATTTTTCTTACTATCATTCTCTTCATTTTAAAACTTAATTAACCTAGGTTCTATTGCAACTTTACTTAAGACATTACATATAGAATCGGAGTAGTAGCTTCATTTTACTAGTCTTCATCCAGAAACCATCTTAACACTAGGCATAGGAAAAAAAATCATAGATACAATAGTGTGACCTTGGTTCTTTGACTCCTATGAATGCAATCCTCTTGCTAAATGACGAGACCCAATAGCTTTTGAAATAAAATTATTTGACTAGGCTTTGCTTAATCTATAATCTTTAGTTTAAACCTTTACAATTTCATTGGATTAGAATAGGAGCACAGAACATCCTACATTCACTTTCCTTTATGAACTAAAATGTATAGATATTTTAAGGCCAATTTAGTTAGAACAGTCATTAAATAAGAGCGTGAGAAAAAAGTGTAGCTCAAATGCTAAGACTATACTTCTCATACGGCTTCGAGTCACCTGGACAGTAGGTGGAGATTCACTATAGATCCTTTCTAATTAAAGAAAAGATAAAGTCATTAACTAAGATACAGCATATTATAGAATATATGTAGTACGGATCATAGTAATCATACTTTGTTCATATAATCACGTCCATTTTGGTAATCTCCTTGACAATCTACTTTGATATCTAAAATAAAACTTCAATTAAGATTGCCAACTAATTTGGAAAAAATATGTAATTTTGAGATTGATTAATTTCAATGTGTTAATTATTTTTGAAGTTATGGTGTTTGTTGTAGCATGTCATCTATAGATTAATTTTTAACGTGCTTTGACAATTTTAGCCATTAAAAAATAACATTGCTCTTTAACAGCTGAAATGGATGGTGTGAGTTGGAATCTTCACATTATATAGTTAGTGATCTTTGTGTGAATCAAGTAGTTTAGTGACCTGATTCCAATGTCTAAAAAAGTTTAGTGGCCATTGTTGTGGTTTGCTTTGGAAGTTACAATTTATGACTAGATATCAGCCCATACAAGTGGATCTTTTTTCCTTATCATAACATAAACTAGTTTTCTCTCCCATATAATAAATTGCACGAAATACTTTACTGTGTAAATTAAAAGATACTTATGAACTTTATACTCAAAATAACTCCTTGTTATATGCAATATTCATTTCCTTCGACAGGAGTTCTCTTTGTGCAAATTTCCTAAATGTGTTCATGAAGTAAGAAAATATTTATTATGTTTGAAGAAAAAGCATATTTCAAAGTTTCTTTGGTATTTATTGAGTGAATTCAATTTTAGCCAGACCTAGAAAGAGTAATCAAGAATAGCCAAAAGGTTGATATGGTGAATATATAAAATGGAATAATTGACAAATATATAACTGCTTCAATATGTTGTGCTAACTTTTCAAAAAGGCTCATGAACTTATGACTAAAACAATTCAAATACTGTTTATGTTGTCTTTTTTTTTTCTTTGCCAAAATGTTTACACTTATGTCATCTATTGAACTTATGACTAAAACAATTCAAATGTTGTTTATGTTGTCTTTTTTTTTCTGCCAAAATGTTTACACTTATGTCATCTATTACTGATAATTCATGTTTGATATGTTCCCTTTAGAAAATATCGCCAATAGTGGCACTCAAAAGATGCTTAAGGTTTTTCATGTTACTAATGCCCATAAGGTAAATAAAGAAGTTGCACATTATAACCTATTAGAACTAATATGTGGCATGAGAAACCTTTTTAATAAGAAAGATAGAGCATTGTAAAATGGATAGTATGCTCCCTGAAAAAACCTCATTTTGTAGCAACATAAACAACTGGATGCTTCCAGCACTATGTTTTTAATACTAAATCACAAAATCAAGACATCTAACTAAGTAGGCTTTTTCCATCTATTGTTGGAAAAAAATAACCCATCTATGGTTGATCTCAAATGAGAGGTATTTGTATATTGTGGTTCAAAATGTTTAATGTATATATTGTTTGCATATTCTACCAATTTCTTTAGATATATAAATAATGATCTCACGTTGTTGTTTTATCTTGCTCTTTCGTTTTTGTTGTCAATTTCAATCCACATCCTTTTATGATGTGTATCTAATGTTAAGAACTCCGTAATATATTGAAAGTCTTTCTGTCTATGAAAAGTCTTGATGAAGATTCCAAGTTTCTCTATCCATTTTAGACTATACAGAAAATGCAAAGTTGTTTCTATAGGAAAATTTGTCAAAAAATTTATTGGGAAATATAGTATCCACAGATTCTAAATCCTTAGTTAGACTTATGTAGAATTGTTATCGTGATTGCTAATTTTATAAGTATTTCCAGGATTGAATTTATTGAAAATTCATATGCCAGTTGCCAAGTTTCTCATTTCCTTTACTTTATAAGGCTTTCCATCTTCTAGGCTTGTATCTTTAGCATAAAATTCATGACATCACTACCGTGATTTGGAGTACATGGTTGAAGATAAAAGTGATGTCTTTGGTTAGGGATGTTATCATCTTCCAACTTCTTGTTTTGGTCCAGGAAAATCATCTTTTATTCCTCCGATAGTCATTATTTTCATTGTCAATCTTAGTTAACCGAGGATTCTGTTGCAACTTTACTCAAGACATTACATATAGAATCAAAATAGTGGTTTCTTTTGACTATTCTCCATCTGGAAAACTTAGAAAATTTCTTAGCACCAGGAATAATAACCAAAGGAATCTTGGAACTGGCAGCATAACCATGGTTCTTTGTCTCCTCTATATTGCTAAAAGTCTGGGACCAATAGCTTCTATAAACAAATATTTTTACCGGGCTTTGCTCAATCGATAATTTCCCATTAACAAGTTTACAATTTCATTGAACATAAGATCAAAGGGGCTAAATCCTAAATTCACACTCTATTTTTAACAAAAATTTAAAGATATTTTAAGGCAATTTAGTTATAGTAGTTATTAACTAAGAGGGTGCTATAGTATATATGAATTACGGATCATAGTAATTATCCTCTTTTTCTATAATCAATTCCACTTGTGAATATATTTTGACATTTGAAATAAAACTTCATTCGAGATAACCAATTGATTTGGAAAAAAAAAAATGTTTGATTTTTTAGGAAGATATTTCAATGCGTTATTTTTAGAAGTCTTTGTGTTTATGGTAGCATGTAGTATATAAATTCAGTTCACAAAGTATTTTGACAATTTTACCCATCAAAAAATAACATTGTATCTACTTTAATGGCTGAAATGGATGGAGTGACTTTAAATTCTTCAGTTTATACGGTTAGTGATCTTTTTTATTTTTGTATCAAATAGTTTATTGATACAATTTCAATTTTTTAAAAGAAATTATTTGTGAGTTTGTTCTATAAGTTATGTTTCTAGGCAAGATATCTACCCAAATCTAGTGACACTTATTTCCTTATTATAAGATCAACTAATCTTTCCATACATTGCATGGACTACTTTACTATTGGAACTAAAAGTTACTTGTCGACTTCATACTCAAAATGAGATTAAATAGGATAACATGTAGTAATGATCAATTTGGATAATACAACAATTTTGTCATTTCTCCACCTCGGAGAATTTAGAAAAGGATGAGAAGAATATAAACAAACATACATAAATTAATATGCCATCTCACAAATAATATATACAAAAATTGCTCTGAACTTCATTATCAAATAATATACAAAAAATCATAATATAGTAAATATAGAACACATAATACATATTATGATTCTTGATTTATATATATATATATATATATATATATATTTGTATGTATGTCTATACGTTGTATTTGGGTAGAGTCTTTAGTGGGTTAAATTTAGTATAGTCCAAACTCAACCCAACTCACCCTACTTGAGGTGCAACCCATTGGTTTTAGGCTTAGCCAAATAGTTTTAAGTTGCAAAGACTAGATCATTTTGTATATTCCATCATTCTATAAAAAGATGCCTAAATAAGTCTTTGAACCTTAGTTAATCAAAAAACTTAGTTATGTTACTTTATAGAGGGCAAACAACTCTTTTCATTCTTCAGCCTTATAGTTTATGGAATTCTATCAATGTAGTGGGGTACTTTTTTTTTCTTAAGTTCGTGATTGTGGTAGTACTATAGTCACGTGTGGTTCTCCTATAATAATTTATAGTTCTTTTGCTGTTATATGAACAAATTGCTCCAATGGGTAATAAACTAGTTGATTTGTAAAAAAAGGTTATTTTGTGATTTAAAATGAAAATCTTAAGTCACTATATCTATTTTAGACATCACCCAAATTGAAAAGTAACTTTTTGAGGGAAAATTTGTCAAAACATGTTTATTAGGAATGCTGTATCCACATGTTCTGATTCCTAAGATCTTGCAGAATTATCATTGTTATCACAAATTTTGCAAGTCTTTTTATGATTGAATTTACTAAAAAATTGAAGTGAAAGTTTCTTAATTCCTGAACTTTTTAAGACTCTATATCTTGCAGACTTGTATCTACTACTCTGAACTTCATGCCATCAAAATAGCAAGGGGTAGTACAAGGTTTAAGATAAAATCGACGTCTTTGAATAGACATGTTATCTCTTTCAGCTTTCTATTATTTTTGCACTCAAATCATCTTTATATCTGATTCTTTTCATTGTCAAGCTCAATTAACCTAGTTTTTTTTTCACTCTTTTCAAGACATTACTTACAAAATCAAAATAATGGTTTCCTTTCACTAGTCTCTTCGTGGAAAATTTCTTACCCCTGACACAAGAAAAACCAAAGCAATTTTGGAACCAGCAGCATAACCCACTAACCCTTATTCTTTGGCTCCTTTGAATGCAACTGTCTGGCTAGAAGACCGAGTCAACTAGCTGCACAAGACAAATAATTTTACCCAATCAATCGACAATCTAAAGTTAAAAACTTTAAAATTTAATTGGTTGTAAGAGGGAGCCCGTAAAATCTTACATTCACTCACCAATTAATAACGAAAATTGACATATTTCAAGGCCAATCTAGTCTTAATAGTCATTAACTAAGAGGGTGCTATGTTGTTCTACCAACGTAGTGGGGTACTTTTTCTTCATAAGTTCGTGTTTGTGATAGTGTAATCACGTGCGGTTCTCGTGTAATAATTTATAGTTCTGAACTACTTTCTATTATGTTAACAAATTATGCCAATGGGTAATAAACTAGTTGATTTGTAAAAAAGGTTATTTAGCGATTTAAAATGAAGATTCTGAGTCACAGTTTCTATTTTAGACATCACACAAAATGAAAAGTAATTTTTTGAGGGAAAATTTATCAAAACATGTTTATTAGGATTGTCGTATCCATATATTCTAATTCCTAAGAACTTGTAGAATTATCTTTGTTATCGTAAATTTTGCAAATTCCATTCCGGGATTGAATTTACCAAAAATTTGAAGTGCAAGTTTCTTGATTCCTTTACTTTACAGACTCTTTATTTTGTAGACTTGTATCCATTGCTCTAAACTTCATGCCATCACAATAGGGAAGTGCAGCAAAGGTTCAACAAAAAAGTGACGTCTTCGATTAGACATGTCATCTCCTTCCAACTTTCTGTTATTTTTCCACTCAAATCGTCTTTATTTCTTTCTTTTCATTGTCAAGCTCAATTAACCAAGTTTTTTTGTCACTTTATGAAGTTTGCAAGACATTACTCACAAAATCAAAACAATGGTATCCTTTCACTAGTCTTCTTGTGGAAAACTTCTTAACACCAGGCACTAGAAAAACCAATGGAAATTTGGAACTAGCAGCATATCCCAGTAACCCTTATTCTTTGGCTCCTCCGAATGCAACAATCTGGCTCAAAGACGGGGTAAACTAGCTTCTGAAGATAAATAATTTTACCAAATCAAATGACAATCTACAGATAAAAACTTTACAATTTCATTGGATGCAAGAGGGGAGCCTGTAAAATCTTACATTCATTCTCTATTAATAACGAAAGTAGACATATTTCAATACCAATTTAATTATAATAGTCATTAACTTTGTAAAGAGTTGAGTGACCATTAGGGCAATATCCTCTATAAATTATGTTTCTAGGCTAGATATTCACCCAAATTACATGGTTTTTATTTCCTTATCATAGCATCAGCTAGTTTTCCCTTCATGCGCTGGACGAACTACTTTACAGTTGAAATTCAAGAAAATTACTTATCAACTTTATACTCATAGCAATTATGAGTAATGTGCAATATTTATTGCCTTCGAAAGGGAGTTCCTTGTATGAGAATTTCCTAAATATGGTCTTGAAGATACAAAAGAAAATATTTCTTACACTGGAACAAAAAGCATCCTTTTTATTTCTTTGAACAATTATTGAATAACTTCATATTAAGCCATAGCTAGAATGAGTAATGGTCGCCAAAAGGTTGATATTACACATTTGATTATTCATCTACTAAATTCGTGATTGATAGATTCATTTGAAGGAACAATCACACAATTATGGTTCTCTTCAAATGCGTAAGGTTTATCAGAATATTAATGTCAATAAGGTCAATGACAATTATTCCTATTATAACCTCTTGGTAACTGATATGTGTATGAAAAATCTTTCTTATCGAGAAAGATGGAACACAATATGGTTAATAGTAGGCTTTAGATAAAACCCTCTATTTGCACTAACTTTAAAAACTTGATGCCTCCCTATTAAAGGTTCAATGAATGTATTGCTTGCATGCTTTACTAGTTTCTTTAGGTATATAAATGGTGGTCTCAAGTTGTTGTCTTGTCTTGTGTTATATTTTTGTTATCAATGTCTAGCCACATCATATTGTTTGTCCAGTATAACCAACTACATAATATATTAAAACCTTTGACTTCAAAAGGCTTGTACGTTTTGTATTTCATATCGGTGAAAGGATTCCCAAAATAGATTTGAACCTTCATCTAAAAACTTACTTTTGATTTTTTAGAGAGGGCAACTCTTTTAGTTCTTCAACTTTTTAGTTTACAAAATTCTGGCAATGTAGTGATGGCACGGTAGGTTTTCTTTTTCATTTCTTTGAGATCATGGTAGTATAGTCACATGCATTTCTTGTGTAACAATTTATGGTTTTGGTGTTGTTATATGACCAAATTAGGCCAATGTGTGCAAAACCATTTGATCGTGAAAATTATTTTTCAATGCTAACATTTCTATTCACTCTATCCTTTTCAGACATTTCGAAATATAGAATTTGATTTTCTGTGGAAAATATTTGCGAAATTTGTTTTGTAGGAATATAGTTCCATTGATTTTGATTCCTCATATAGACCTTGGCAGAATTGTCATTGTCAGTACTAATTTAGTAAGTATTTCCTAGATTGAATTTATTGAAAATTCACCCACATTGTTTCTCAAGTTTTTACTTCATAAGGCTATAAATCACCTAGGCTTGTATCTGTTATTGTAAATTTCATGCCATCACTATCGCACTTTAGAATTGTTCGCTCTAGGTTATAAAGGTTTTTAGGGTGTCAAACATGTGATAAAAATAAACCCTTCCCCTAACCAATACCGTCACTGTCGCATGTATTCAAGGTAGGTTTGTAGGTTAATAGTGAGTGGGTGTCATTCCCACGAGGATTGGGGTGATGATTACTAGGCTTAAGAGGTCTTTATACTAGTTATACAAATCAAAGAAAAGGATTTTATTAACTACAATGATAAAATCCTTCATCTTTGATTTAACTAGCACAAGGGGAAGGTTACGTGGAACTAGTTATTAAACTAGTCAAAGATATTATGTAAATAACTATTAGTAACTCCAACTCTGGCATGTAACATATAAGCATAAAAAGACATTAAAACTAAATTACACTACAATAGAACATGAATCCTAAAAAGTGATTAAGAACTAGATTAAGAAGTCAATTAGAACAAATTCTAATAAATCACTTTGAAATTTACTAGAGAAAATACTAGGAGACCACTATAAAGAGCTATTGAGGATAGGGAACTAGGAAAGAAAGTAAAGTTCTAGTCTAAGAAAACTAGTAAATTGTTATGCTAAGAGAACAATTACGATATCCAACTAGGCAATTAAACTAAATATTAGACTAGGAAAGCAATAGAAAGCATTATGTTCTTCATTTTTACGATTTTTAAAAAGTTAGGAAAATGGAAGAAATCTTACTTTAAACTAAAGATTAGGTTACAATAGCTAAATTTAATAGAAACCCTCTAATAACTAAAGTATAAGGGTAACACTAAGAAAAACAAGAATTGCACAAAGATCTACTATTTAATCTAAGATTTAAGCTTACTCTATGAAAATAGTAAGAACTTGAAATAAACCAAAGAGCATGATTGAGATGAGAAAATAAGTGAAATTGGTATCAAATTAAAGCTAATGAAAAGCCCAATAATTTAACAGTAAAAACTTTAAATCTAACAACTAGATTAAGATAAAAATTATTGTTTAAGTAGAGAAGATAAAAGAGAATGATAAGACTGGACTATGGCAGCCTACTCTAACTATTCTACACCAACTACTATATGTTTTTGGTGTAATCTCCTACGATATTTTCAAAAATCTGTTGGTCAAAGTACTGGTTGACTAAGTTGACCATAATTAAAAAAATTGTTCCTTGGTGTGATTGAGCGATTACTGGCACCTTGAGCTGAAGTGGTGTTGACAGCAACTAATATATTTTCTTCTTGGTAGCTTTGACCACGGTCCATGAAGGCATAAATCCTTGGGTTTGATTTAATCTATTTGTGTGCAATTACATCCTTGCCCTTGTTTTCTTTCACTACTTTAACTTGCCATCAAATCTTCAAAATTCCCTAAAAATATACACCAAAATTACTATGTCAAAATGCACATAAAATACTTAAATGTCAATTTAGTCTAATTTTGTGCATAATTACTACCAAAAATCTAAAAATTATTCTAAGGTACTAAAAATCACCAATAAACAAAAATTATGAACAAAACACATAAAATCTATCTAAATGGGACTAACATGTCCAAAATTTTGTAGGAATTGAAGACAAAATAACTCTATATAATAGAGTTATCAGGAATACAAGGTTGAAGATGAAAGTGACTTATTTACTTTGGCATTTCATCTTTTTTCCACTTTCTATTATTGTTGCAAATAAGTCTTTCTTTTGTTGCTCTTACTATCATCCTCTTCATTTTAAAGCTTAATTAAACTAAGTTTTGTAGCAACTTTGCTTAAGATATTGCACCCAGCGGAGTAGCAATTTTCCTTCGACTAGTTTCCTTCTAAAAACCTTTTTAACACTAGGCATGGGAAAAAAAACATAGAAACTATAGTGTGACCCTAGTTCTTTAATTCCTATGAATGCAATTCTCTTTCTAAAAGACGGGACCAAATAGCTTTTGAAAGAAAATTATTTGATGAGGCTTTGCATAATCAGTAATCTCCAGTTAAAACCTTTACGATTTCATTGGTTGTAGGATAGGAGCACAAAAAAAACTGACATTCACTATCCATTATTAACTAAAATGTATAGATATTTTGAAACTAATTTAGGTATAATAGTCATTAACTAAGAGAATGAGAGAGAAGTGTAGCTGAAATGGTAGGACTACACTTTTCTTTTGACGTAGGTTGTGGGTTTGAGCCACCAAGGGAGTAGGTAGAGATCCACTATAGATACTATTTATTAAAGAAAAGAAAAAGTCATTAACTAAGAGCATGTTATGGAATATACGTAGTCTGGTATCAAAGTAATCATCCTTTGCTCATACTTAATCAAGTCCATTTTGGTAATCTCCTTGACAACCTACTTTGATATCTAAATAAAACTTCAATTAAGATTGCCAATTAATTTGGAAAAAATATGGAATTTTGAGGTAGATTAATTTCATTGTGTAATTATTTGGAAGTAATGGTGTTTGTGGTATCAGGCCATCTGTAGATTCAATTTTTAAAGTGTTTGTTAAGTTTACCCCTTAAAAATTAATATTGAACTTTAATGACTGAAAAGGATGGAGAGAGTTGGTATCTTCACATTATATAGTTAGTGATCTTTTTGAAGCAAATAGTTTAGTAACCTAATTTCAATGTCTAAAATAGTTGAGCGGCCATTGGTGTGGTTTGCTTTAGAAGTTACATTTTTTTTTTTGACTAGATGTCAACCCAAACTGGTGGCTATTTTTTCTTTATCATAACATAAAGTAGTTTTCTCTACTGTGCATTACATGAATTACTTTACTATTGAAATTAAAAGATACTTTTCAACTTTATACTCATATAAAACAACTCCCAATAATTCGCAACATTCATTTCCATCAATAGGAGTTCTTTTTGTGAAAATTTCCTAAATGTGTTCATGAAGATTGAATTATAAGAAAATATATATTATGCTTGAAGAAAAACCATTATTTATAGTTTCTTTGGTATTTGCTAAGTGAATTCAAATTTAGATATAACTAGAAAGAGTTTATTAGAATAGCGAAAAAGTTGATATGATGAATATACAAAATGAAATTATCGATAAATATGTAATTGCCTCAATATGTTCTGCTAACCTTTCAAAAAGGCTAATGATCTTGTGACTAATACAATTCAAATGTTAGCACCTTGTTGAGCAATATCACCTAATATAGACAAAAATTATATAATTAAACCATAACATAATAAATATTCAATAACAAAACCATGATATTGTAAATATTCAATAATAATATATAACTAAACCATAATATTGTAAACATGTTGAATCCGACAATTAAATCCAAATAAATAGAAAAAGACATTGACCTTATTAGACACAAGAACTCAATCCATAATATAATCACAATTGTTCTTAAACAAAATGAATTAAATGACATAAAAATTTGTTGAATTCAAGAACTAGATCCTTAAACAATCACATGATAAATCAAATTTTGAAAAAATTAATTTCTCAATAATTCAACATGAAGATGCTCTGATACCACTTGTTGGTAGATCTTAAACTTTAACATCATGACAACCAACATTATCATAACCCGAATCTTTCATGTTTAATCATCAAGAACATAAACTAAAGACTAAATTCAAGCGTACCTAAATCCATAAGAACTTATATGATTTTTGAATACCCGGATGTGATTCTTGAACCTGTGAATTTGATTCTTAAATATTGTGTTTATTGATCTTTGAAATTGATACGTAAATATTTTAGAAAATAGGGTTTTCACTTTTTTGATGAGAGGATGTCAAGAAAATAACATACATAGAATTTGCGAACCATAACTTATACACACACACACATAGACACACATAAAAACTTTTTGTTCCCTAAGTTTTACCCATCATAAAATAAGAAATAAGACTTTGGGTTATCTATACATACAAGTCCATACTAATTAGACGACTTAGACTCATTTAATTTAAGCATTATTGTATCACTTTAGATTAGGCCAATTAATTCTGATAGCACATAATACAAATTAATATACATGTAAATGTCCAAAACCTAACATAACCTGCTACGAAAAGGGCCTTCATATAGTCTAACTATTGTAACTTGTTAAGAAATGGGCCATGTAGCCATAAAGCATTGGGAACTAGCTTCAACCAGTTCAACAATAGATGAACCAAGAGCCAACTGTAATAGTCTATATTGTACGATCTAACTTAAATTTGATACTCACTTCATAGCTCTAATTTTAGTTGTGGGTCTATTGCATCTTCCACTGTCAATTTGATGGTGTTGCAAATAACAAATGAATATAATGCTCTCAAATTTTACTAGTTTCAGTAGATATCTAAAATCATGGTCTCAAGTTGACAAATTATGTCTTGTTTCATTTTTTGAAATCAATTTGTGGCCACAAACTTTTGTGCATCTGAGTGTCATCAACTTCTTAACATATTGAAAGCTTTGAGTTGCAAAGACTTGTTCACTTTTTATATTTCATCATTCTTTGGAAAGATGTCTAAATAATACTTTGAACCTTAGTTAACTCAAAAACTTACTAATGTTACTTAAGAGAGGACAAACAACTCTTTCACTCCAGTTTTTTTGTTTATGCAATTCTACCAATGTAGCGGTAGTCGGGGCACCTTTTTTATGGCGGATTTTTGTGATTATGGTAGTATATTCTTGTGCTGTTCTTGTGTAATAATTTATTGTTTTTGTGTGTGATGTATGAGTAAATTACGTTCACGGGCACCAAACTATTTGATTCGTGAAAAACGATTACAAAATGATTTACAATGAATATTTTGGGTCTTTCTATCCTTTTCAAAGGTTATCAAAAATAGAAAGTTATTTTTTAGTGTCAAATATGTCAAAACACAACAGTTTATTGGTAAATGTCTTATCGATAGATTCTGATTCCTTAGAATTTACAAAGTTGTCACTGTCATCAGTTATTTCTTAAGCATTTCTAGGATTGAATTTACTAAAAATTTGCACAACAAGTTTCTCAATTTCTTTGCTTTACAAGGCTCTTCATCTTCTAGTTTTGTATCTATTATTTTGAACTTCATGCCATCACTGTCGAGATTTGGAGTACAAGATTGAAGATAAAAATGACGTTTTCAATTAGAGATTCCATTTAACTTTCTTTTATTCTTCCACACAAATCGTATTTTCTTCCTTTTTATATATATCTTCTCTATTATTTTTAAGCTTAACTCAACTATTTACAAAGTGAAATTGGATCACTTAACTATTTGATTGACAAAAAGATTTTTCTCAACACAAAGTGAAGATTTCAATTCATTCAATGATTTCTGCACAACAGTCGACACAACATAATTTTTTGAGGGATAAAACTATTAAAATACTTTCATTGGCCCATTAAAATCAATCTACCTCAAAATTAATTCTTTTTCATTGCCAAATCAATTGACAGTCTCTATTGAAGTTTTATTTATGTTATCAAAGTAGATTGGCAATAAGATTAACAAAAATTTACTCGATTATATGAAAGAGGTTCGATTACTATGATCCATATTTCATACACACTATAACACTCTCATAGTTAATGACTATTATAACTAAATTTGTATTGAAATATATCTATTTTGTTTACTAATAAAGAGTAAATGAAGGATTTTACGCTCCCCTCTTACATCTAATGAAATTGTAAAGTTTTTAACTATAGATTGTTGATTGAACTTGTAAAATTATGTTTCTTTAAAAGCTATTTTGCCACATATTTTAGCTAGATGGTTGCATTCGAAGAAGCCAAAGATTAAGGATTAGTAGGTTATTCTGTTGGTTCCAACATTTCTTTGTTCTTTCTTGTGCTTGATGTTAAGAAGTTTTCATAAGGAGACTAGTAAAGGAACCATTATGCAATTTGATTTTGTGAGTAATGTCTTGAAAACGTTACCAAAAATGTGACAATGAAAAAAGAGATATAAAGACGATGTTAGTGGAACAAAAATAGAAGGTTTGAAGGAGATGACATGTCCATTCAAAGACTCACTTTTATCTACAACCTTGTACCCCACATCGCTTTATACAACGGCATGAAGTTCAAAGTAAAAGATACAAGTATACAAGACGAAGAACCTTATAAAGTAAAGGAATTGAGAAACTTGCACTTCAAAGTTTTAGTAAATTCAGTCCTAAAAACTTGCCAAATTAATGGATAATAGTGCTAATTCTGCAAGATCTGAAAAATCAAAATATGTGGATGCGACATTTCCTAATAAACACATTTTAACAATTTTGCCCCCAAAAAATAACTTTCCACTTCGTGTGACGTTTGAAATGGATAGAGTGACTTGGAATCTTCATTTTAAATCAACGAGTAACCTTTTTCACGAACCATATATGTTGTTTCCCATTGGCATAATTGTTTCACTTATATAGCCACCAAAACCACAAATTATTACATGAGAATCACATGTGACTATATTTCCACAATTACTAACTTATGGGAAAAAAAAAGTACCCTACTACATTGGTAGAACTCCACAAACTAAAAAGTTGAAGAATGAAAAGCGTTGTTTGCCCTCCCTTAATTAACATAACTAAGTTTTCTAATTAACTAAGGTATAAAGTCTTATTTAGGCATCTTTTAATAGAATCATGAAATGTAAAAAATGAACGAGTGTTTGCAACTTAAAACTAGTGGGCTTAGTCTTAATTAGAGAGAGTTGGAAGGAGTCTAATTCGTACTGAATTCAACCCACTTAAGACTCCAGCCGGATATTATGTGTGTGTATGTGTATATAGATACACACACATACCATTTCTTTGTAAGAATATGTAAATGAATATATAATATATATTATGTATTGATAGTTTACTATAACTTGATTTTGTTGTATAAATTTTGTATCTATTAGGTGATATTTTTCAAAAATAGAGTTATATATTTTTTACAATATATGAATGTTTTGATTATTTTGGAGAGAGGTTATGAGATTGGGTTGCTCTGATTTAAGCCGAAAACCCGCTTATTTTTGTGAGATAAGTGTGAGTCTCATAGGTGTGAACCTTCTTGAGATGAGTTTGGGTTGAGCTATGTTATTTTTAAAATAGGTTAAGCTCGTACAAACAGAAACCTAGCACATATAGCCATTGACATCTTACAGTTGGTTATGTAGAAGTCCAAGAATGTTGAGGGTAGTTTCGGAGAATGAAAGAAGTTTGTGAACTGGCATATTAATTTTTGGGTTTATTTTTCCTTATCACATTCCAAATTTTCCTAGTTGGAGAAGTATCAGAGTTATTGCATTATTGAAATTGATCATTACTACATGTAATTTCTTGTTAATCTCGTTTTTAATCTCGTTTTTAATCTCGTTTTCAGTGCAAAGTTGACAACTTTTAATTTGAGCAATTAAGTAATCCACGGAAAAACTAAAATAGTTGATATTATAATAAGAAAATAAGAATCAATTAGTTTGGGTGGATATCTTGTCTAGAAACACAACTTATAAGTCAAACTCACAAATAGTTACTTTTAAAAATTGATACTGGATCAACAAACTATTTGATACACAAAATGATCATTATGTGTATAAAGTGAAGAGTTTTAAATCACTCCATCCACTTCAGCCATTACGGTAGATATAATGTTATTTTTTGATGTGTAAAATTGTCAAAACACTTTGAGAAATGAATTTATAAACGACATGCAACTACAAACATAAATACTTCCAAAAATAACACATTGAAATATCTTCCTCAAAAATATTTCTTGTTTTTTTTTTCCCACATCAATTAGTTATCTTGATTGTGGTTTTATTTCTGATATCAAAACATATTGGCAAGGATATGTCAAAAATAGACTTGAATATATGAAAGGGGGATGATTACTATGATCCATAATTTAAATATACTATAACACCTTCTTAGTTAATGATTATTATAATACTAAATTAGCATTAAAATATTTACATATTTTAGTTAATAACAAAGAGTGAATTTTGGATTTTATGGGTTTTTTTTTCTTAAATTCAATGAAATTGTAAAGTTTTTAATTAGAGATTATCGATAGAGCAAAGCTCAATCCAATTATTTGTTTTTAGAAGTTATTAGGCCCAATTTTAGCAATTCAGAGGAGCAAAAGAACCAGTGTTATGATGCCGATTACAAGATTCTATATCGTGTGAAGTGTACAGAGTGATTCAGAATCTTCATTTTAAATTGTAGAATAACTCTTTTCACAAATCAAATAGTTTACAAGACCATTGGCATAATTTGCTCCAATAACAACACAAAAATCATGAATTATTACTCGAGAATTGCATTTGATTGTAATGACATAATCACAAATAAATGAAAAAGAAAACCTATAATGATTGCCATTGCATTAAGAGTTGACGAACAAAAAGAGCTGTTTGCCCCTCTTAAAATACCAGAACTAAGTTTTATAAGTTCTAACTAAAGTTCAAAGTCTCTTTTGGGAATCTTTTCATAGAATGATGAAATACAACGAATGCACGAGTCTTTACAACTCAATACTTTCAATATATTATGACTTCATGATATTAGACACTCAAAAGGATATTGCTAAAAATCGATAACAAAAATACACGAACCAGACAACACAAAAACTTGAGACCATCATTTGCATGTCAAAAGAAAATTGTAGAACATGCAAGCAATATATTCATTAGGCATTTAGAACCACAATAACTAGATAGCTCCCAGTTGAGGTCAACCATGGGTGGAGAGTTAGTTTTTTATGACAATATATGGGAAAGCCAACCAGGTTCTATGCCTTGAATATGTCCTTGTGTATTAGCAACATAGTCCTGGAGGCATCTAGTTGTTTAAGTTGCAGCAAATTGAAGGTTTTGCCTTGAGCCTACTATAAGTTTTATTGTGTTGTTGCTTTCTCATTAAAAAAAAAAAAAAAAGGTTTGTCATGCCACAGTTTCCAAGAGGATAAAATGGGCAACTTATTCATTGACCTTATGGGCATTAGTATCATGACAAATGTTAAACATTTGTTGAGTGGCACTATTGGTGATGGTTCCTCAAAGGGAATGCATCAATCATGAAATTAGCAAACAAATAACCTTAAGTGTAAACTTTTTGGCAAAAAAAAAAAAAAGACAACAAAAATAACAGTTGAATTATATTAAGTGATAAGTTCATTAGCCTCTTTGAAAGGTTAGTACAATATATTGTGACAATTATTTGTCTATTATTTTATTTTGTAATTTCAAGATATGAACCTTTTGGCAATTCTTACTCTTCTGGGTATGTCTGAATCTGAATTCAATCATTAAATGCCAAAGAAACTCAGGAAGTTGTATTTTTCTTCAAGCATAAGAGATATTTTCTTATGTTCCAATCTTCATGAACACATTTAGGAAATTTGCACATAGGGAACTCCCTACTGAAGGCAATAAAATTTGCAAATGACTATGAGTTGTTTTGATTGTATAAGAGACAGAGTGAGATAAAATTGATAGATAGGTAACTTTTAATTTCAATAGTGAATTAGTCTATGCAATGTAGAGGAGAACAAACTAGTTTCTGTTATGATAAAGAAAAAAGAACCAATTGATTTGGGTTGATATCTGGTCAAGAAACATAACCTTTAAAGCAAACCGCACCAATGATCACACAACTCTCTTAGAAATTGAAATCGGATAACTAAACTACGTGATACAAAAAGATCACTAGCTATATAATCCGAAGATTCTTATTCACTCCATCTATTTCAGCCATTAAAGTTAATGCAGTGTTATTTTTAAAGGATATAATTGCCAAAACATTTTGAAAATTTAATCTATAAACGACTTGCTACCACACACACTATTACCTCCAAAAAAATAACACAGTTCAATTAATTTACCTTGAAAATTCTTTACCTTTTTTCAAAATCAATTGGCAATCTTGGATAAAGTTTTATTCGGATATCTAAGTAGATTGACAAGGCGATTACCAAAATGGACTTGAAATCACTTATAAGAAAAAAGGATGATTAATATGATTCGTACTACATATGTTCTATAACACGGTCTTAGTTAATGACTATTATAAATAAATTGACCTTAAAAAAATCTACATAGTTTAGTTATTAATGGAGAGTGAATAGAGGATTTTAATGTCTTCTAGCTTACATCCTATGAAATTGTAAAGATTTTTACTGGAGATTATTGATCGAGCAAATCCCGGTCAAATTCTTTGTTTTGAGAAGCTATTTGGCAACAGTTTTTAGTAGAGGGTTGCATTCATGGGAGCCGAAAACTACGGTAATACTGCTATTTGCATAATTCTTTTGTTTTTTCTTGTGCTTGGTATTAAGATATTTTCCAAAAGGAGACTAGTTCATGGAAACTACTATTCTAATTATGTGTGTAATGTCTTGAGTAAAGTTGCTACAAAACCCAGGTTATTGAGCTTGATAAGGAAAAGGATAATATTAAGAAGAATGAAAGAGAATTTAAGTGGAACAATAACAGAAAGTTTGAAGAAGATGACGTGTCTAATCAAAGAAGTCACTTTTATCTTCAATCCTATATTCCAAATTGTGATAGTGACGGCACAAAATTTACAATAATAGATACAAACCTAGAAGATGTAGAGCCTTATGAAGTAAAGAAATTGAGAAACCTGGTGTGTGAATTTTCAATAAATTAAATCCCAGAAATACGTACGTAAATTGCAATGACAATGAAAATTCTGCCTAGGTCTAATTGAGAAATTGAAATATATGGATACTATATACCCATAAACAAGGTTTGACAAACTTTTTTTCTCAAAAAAAACTTCCCATTTTCTATAATGTCTAAAAGGGATAAAGTGACTCGGAATTTTCATTTTAAATCTCTGATTAACCTAACACATTTAATGAATCAAATAGTTCAACAAGCATTGGCGCAATTTGGTCATATAACAACACAAACCATAAGTTGTTACATGAGAAATGCAAGTAATTATACTACCATAATCTCGAAAAAATTGACAATAAAGTACAGCTTAGATAATTGGGATTTTTTATTAAAAAAAAAAGAACTTAGAGGAATGAATAAGAAAACCTACTGCGACTATCGGTACATTGCTCAATTTTTTTAAACTGTAAATTACTGAAGAACAAAAGGAGTTGCTATTTCAAATGTAATATAATTAAGTTTTCTTAATTAAGTTTACTAGAGTTATCAGTTAACATAATAGCAAAAGAACTATAAATTATTACACGAGAACCGCACGGGATTAAACTACCATAAACACGAACTTATGAAAAAAAAGTACACTACTACATTGGTAGAACTCCATAACACCCTCTTAGTTAATGACTACTACGACTAGATTGGCCTTGAAATATGTCTATTTTCGTTATTAATTGGAGAGATAATGTAAGATTTTACGGGCTCCCTCTTACAACCAATGAAAGTTTAAAGTTTTGAACTTTAAATTGTCGATTGATCATGTAAAATTATTTGTCTTGTGAAGCTAGTTGACCTAGTCTTCAAGCAAGATTTTAGTTGTATTCGAAGGAGCCAAAGAATAAGGGTTAGTGGGTTATGCTGCTGGTTCCAAAATTCCTTTGGTTTTTGTTCTGTCAAGTGTGAGAAATTTTCCACGAAGAGACTACTGAAAGGAAACCATTATTTTGATTTTGTAAGTAATGTCTTGAAAAAATTGACAAAAAAACTAGGTTAATTGAGCTTGACAATGAAAAGAAAGATATAAAGATGATTTGAGTGGAAAAATAATAAAAAGCTAAAGGAGATAACATGTCTATTCGAAGACGTCGATTATCTTAAACCTTGTACTACCCTTTGCTATTTTGATGGCACGAAGTTCAAAGTAGTAGATACAAGTCTGCAAGATACAGAGGCTTATAAAGTAAAGTAATTAAGAAACTTACACTTTAATTTTTTAGTAAATTCAATCATAAAAAGGCTTCCAAAATTTGTGACAACAATGATAATTCTACAAGATTTTAGGAATCAGAACATGTGGATACAACATTCCTAATAAACTACTTGTTTTGACAAATTTTCCCTCAAAAAATTACTTTTCATTTTGGGTGATGTCTAAAATAGAAATAGTGACTCAAAATCTTCATTTTAAATCACGAAATAAACTTTTTTACAAATCAACTAGTTTATTACCCATTGGAGTAATTTGTTCATATAATAGCAAAAGAACTATAAATTATTTAAGGATAACTGCACGTGACAATACTACCACAATCACGAACTTATGAAAAAAAAAAAGGTACTCCACTACATTGGTAGAATTCCATAAACTATAAGGTTGAAGAATGAAAAGAGTTGTTTGCCCTCTATTAAGTAACATAACTAAGTTTTTTGATTAACTAAAGTTCAAAGACTGATTTAGGCATCTTTTTATAGAATGATGGAATAAACAAAATGATCGAGTCTTTGCAGCTGAAAACTACTTGGCTAAGCCTAAAAACAATGGGTTGCACCTCAAGTAGGGTGAGTTGGGTTGAGTTTGGACTATACTAAATTTAACCCACTGAAGATGTTGCTCTACCCAAATACAATGTATAGACATACATACAAATATATATATATATATACATATATATATATAACAAGAATACATAACATATATTATGTATTCTATATTTACTATATTATGATTTTTTGTATATTTCTTGTATATATTATGTGATAATGAAGTTCAGAGCAATTTTTGCATATATTATTTGTGAGATGCCATATTAATTTTTGTATATTTGTTTTCTTCTCATCCTTTTCTAAATTCTCCGAGGTGGAGAAAAGACAAAATTGTTGGATTATCCAAATTGATCATTACTACATGTAATTTCCTATTTAATCTCATTTTGAGTATGAAGTCGATAAATAACTTTTAGTTCCAACAGTAAAGTAGTCCATGCAATGCACGGAAAAATTAGTTGATATTATAATAAGGAAATAAGTGTCACTAGATTTGGGTAGATATCTTGCCTAGAAACATAACTTATAGAACAGACTCACAAATAATTACTGTTAAAAAATTGAAATTGTACATCAATAAACAATTTGATACAAAAATAAAAAAGATCACTAACGTACAAAGTGAAGAATTTAAAGTCACTCCATCCATTTCAGCCATTACAGTAGATACAATGTTATTTTTGATGGGTAAAATTGTCAAAATACTTTGAGAAATGAATTTATATACGACATGCTACCATAAACACAAAGACTTCTAAAAATAACTCATTGAAATATCTTTCTAAAAAATCAGTCTTTTTTTTTCCAAATCAGTTGGTTATCTCGAATGACGTTTTATTTCAAATATCAAAATATATTGGAAAGTGGAATTGATTGTAGGAAAAGAGGATAATTACTATGATCCGTAATTCATATGTACTATAACACCCTCTTAGTTAATAACTATTATAACTAAATTGCCTTAAAATATCTTTAAATTTTTGTTAGTAACAGAGTGTGAATTTAGGATTTTTCAAGCCCCTTTGATCTTATGTTCAATGAAATTGTAAAGTTATTAATGGGAAATTATCGATTGAAGCAAAGCCCGGTCAAAATATTTGTTTAGAGAAGCTATTGGTCCCTGACTTTTAGCAATATAGAGAAGACAAAGAACCGGGGTTATGCTGCCCGTTCCAAGATTCCTTTGGTTTTTATTCCTGGTGTTAAGAAGTTTTTTAAGTTTTCCAGAAGGAGACTAGTCAAAAGTAAACACTATTTTGAATCTATATGTAATGTCTTCAGTAAAGTTTCAACGGAACCTTGGTTAACTAAGATTGACAAAGAAAATAATGACTATAAGAGGAATAAAAGATGATTTGCCCGGACCAAAACAAGAAGTTGGAAGATGATAACATGCCTAATCAAAGACATCACTTTTATCTTCAACCATGTACTCCAAATCAGGGTAGTGATGTAGTTGAATTTTATGCTAAAGATAGTAGCCTAGAAGATGGAATGCCTTATAAAGTAAAGGAAATGAGAAACTTGACATTTGAGTTTTCAATAAATTCAATCATGGAAATACTTATAAAATTAGCAATCACAGCGATAACAATTCTACAAAGGTCTAACTAAGGATTTAGAATCTGTCGATACTATATTTCCCAATAAATTTTTTGACAAATTTTCCTAAAGAAACAACTTTACATTTTCTGTATAGTCTAAAATGGATAGAGAAACTTGGAATCTTCGTCAAGAATTTTGATAGATAGAAATACTTTCAATATATTACGAAGTTCTTAACATTAGACACACAAATGGATGTGGCTAGAAATTGATAAAAAAAAATGAAAGAACAAGATAAAACAACAACGTGAGATTATTATTTATATATTTAAAGAAATTGGTAGAACATGCAAACAATAAATACATTAAACATTTTGAACCGCAATATATAGATACCTCCCATTTGAGATCAACCATAGGTGGGTTATTTTTTTTCCAAAAATGGATGGAAAAAACCTACTTAGTTAGATGTCTTTATTATGTGATTTAGTATTAAAAACATAGTGCTGGAAGCATCCAGTTGTTTATGTTGCTACAAAATGAGGGTTTTATGTCAGGGAGCATACTATCCATTTTACTATGCTCTGTCTTTCTTATTAAAAAGGTTTCTCATGCCACATATTAGTTCTAATAGGTTATAATGTGCAACTTCTTTATTTACCTTATGGGCATTAGCAACACGAAAAACCTTAAGCATTTTTTGAGTGCCACTATTGGTGATATTTCCCTCAAGGGAACATATCAAACACAAATTATCAAATAGATGATGTAAGTGTAAACATCTTGGCAAAGAAAAAAAAAGACAACATAAATAGCATTTGAATTGCTTTAGTCATAAGTTCATTAGCCTTTTTGAAAAGTTAGCACAACATATTGAAGTAGTTATATATTTGTCAAATATTCCATTTTAATATTCATTATATCAACCTTTTGGCTATTCTTAATTACTCTTTCTAGATCTTGCTAAAATCCAATTCACTCAATAAAATACCAAAGAAACTTTAAAAGATGCTTTTTTCTTCAAACGTAATAGATATTTTCTTACTTCATGAACGATTACATTTAGGAAATTTGCACAAAGAGAACTCCAGTTGAAGGAAATGAATATTGCATATTACTAGGAGTTATTTTGAATATAAAGTTCATAAGTATCTTTTAATTTACACAGTAAAGCAGTTCGTGCAATAAATGGGAGAGAAAACTAGTTTATGTTATGATAAGGAAAAAACTGCCACTTGTTTGGGTTGATATCTAGTCATAAATTGTAACTTCCAAAGCAAACCACAACAATGGCCACTCAACTTTTTTAGACATTGGAATCAGGTTACTGAACTACTTGATTCACACAAAGATCACTAATTATATAATGTGAAGATTCTAACTCACACCATCCATTTCAGCTGTTAAAGAGCAATGTTATTTTTTAATGGCTAAAATTGTCAAAGCACATTAAAAATTAATCTATAGACGACATGCTACAACAAACACCATAACTTCAAAAATAATTAACACATTGAAATTAATCATCTCAAAATTACATATTTTTTCCAAATTAGTTGGCACTAATCTTAATTGAAGTTTTATTTTAGATATCAAAGTAGATCGTCAAGGAGAATACCAAAATGGACTTGATTATATGAACAAAGGATGATTACTATGATCTGTACTACATATATTCTATAATATACTCTTAGTTAATGACTTTATCTTTTCTTTAATTAAAAAGTATCTATAGTGAATCTCCACCTACCGCCCAGGTGACTCGAAGCCGTATGAGAAGTATAGTCTTACCATTTGAGCTACACTTTTTTCTCGCTCTTATTTAATGACTGTTATAACTAAATTGGCTTTAAAATATCTATTCATTTTAGTCAATAAAGGAAAGTTAATGTAGGATTTTTTGTGCTCCTATTCTAATCCAATGAAATTGTAAATGTTTTAACTAAAGATTATTGATTAAGCAAAGCCTGGTCAAATAATTTTCTTTCAAAAGTTATTGGGTCCCGTCATTTAGCAAGAGGATTGCATTCTTAGGAGTCAAAGAACCATGGTCACAGTATTGTTTCTTACATGATTTTTTTTTTCTTGTGCCTAGTGTTGAGAAGGTTTCTACATGAAGACTAGTCAAATGAAGCTACTACTCCAATTCTATATGTAATGTCTTAAGTAAAGTTGCAATAGAACCTAGGTTAATTAAGTTTTAAAATGAAGAGAATAATAGTAAGAGCAATAAAAGAGAATTAATGGGCAACAATAGTAGAAAGTGGAAAGAATACGGCATGCCAAAGTAAATGAGTCACTTTGATGTTCAACCTTGTTTTCCAAAGAGCGATAGTAATGGCATGAAGCCTATAGTAATGGATACAAGCCCAGGTGATCTAAAGCCTTATTAAGTAAAAAAGTTGCGTAACCTAGTAGGTGAATTTTGAATAAATTCAAAACAAGAAATACTTAATGAATTAGTAATGGCAATGACAATTCTGCTAAGGTCTGACTGAGGAATCGAAATCTGTGGAACTAAATTCCTAAAAAACTTATTTTGCAAATACTTTCCATAAAAAAATAAATTTCTATATTTTGTAATGTCTGAAATGGATTGAGTGACTTAGAATCTTTATTTTAAACCATTGAAAAACATTTTTCATGATCAAATAGTTTCACAAACGTTGGCCTAATTTCTTCATATGACAACACCAAAACCATAAATTGTTACACAAGAAATGTACATGACTATACTACCACAATCACAAAGAAACGAAAAAGAAAACCTACCACGACTATCACTACATTGCTAGAATTTGGTAAATAAAAAGGTTGAAGAACTAAAAGAGTTGCCCTCTCCAGAATAATAAAACTAAATATTTAGATGCAGTTTCAAATTTCTTTGGGGCATCTTTGCACTAAATTATGAAATACAAGAATGTACGAGCCATTTGAACTCAAAAGTTTCAATGTATTATGAAGTTTGTACTACTAGATGCACAAAAGGATGTGGCTAGACATTGATAACAAAAATACAGCACAAGACAAAACAACAACTTGAGGCCATCATTTATATATCTAAAGAAACTGGTAGGAGCATGCAAGCATACATCCACTAAACATTTTGAACCACAATATCCAGATAGCTCCACATGAGATTAACCACCAAGCTCCCATTTGAAATATGCCACGTGTGGACAGCTATTTTTTCTAACAAAAGAGGGGAAAAGCCTACCAATACTAGATGTCTTTGGTATGTCCTTCTTGTTAACAACATACTACTTAAGGCATCAAGTTGTTAAAGTTAATGCAAATTGAGGGATTTATCTAGAGCCTACTATGAATCATATTGTGCTCTATCTTTCTCATTAAAAAAGGCATTTTCATTAAAAAAGGCATTTTCATGCACATCTCAGTTTCCAAAAGGTTATAATAGGAATCATTTTCATTGACCTTACTGGCATTAGTATTTTGATAAACCTTAAGCATTGAGTACCATTTTATGTGATTGTTCCTTCAAATGAACCTACCAGTCACAAATTTAATAGATAAATGACCAAATTTGTAAACATTTCGCCATGATAAAATGACAACAAAAATAAATAACATTTTATTAGTAATGGGTGATTGGTTAATTAGTCTTTTTGAAAGGTTTGCACAACATATTGATGAAGACATTTGTCAATTAATCTTATTTTATATATTCATTATGTCAACCTTTTGGTGCTTCACTTTTTCTATGTATGGCTTAATCTCAATTCATTCAATAATTGTCCAAGAAACAAAAAGATGCTTTTGCTTCTAGATTAAGAGATATTTTCTTTTGTATCTTCGTGACCATATTTAGGAAATTCTCACATAAGGAACTCTTTTTTGAAGGCAATAAATGCTGCACATTATTCATAATTGTTTTGAGTATAAAGTTCATAAGAAAATTTTAATTTCAACAGTAAAGTGGTTCGTGTAATGCACAAAGAGAAAACTAGTTGATGCTGTGACAAGGAACTAAAAGCCACATAATTTCGTGAATATCTAGCCAAGAAACACAATTTACAGAGGGAATTGCACTAATGTTCACTCAATTCTTTACAAAGTGAACTCTGATTCACTAAACTATTTCACTGGAAAAAGGATTATTCACTATATAAAGTGAAGGTTCCAATTCAGTCTGTCATTCTAACACAATAATAGACACAATAAATTTTTTTGAGGGATAAAATTGTCTCGCAATTGAACTACTTGGGGCACTAACCTCATCAGAATCTTGCATGTTATACAAGAGAAAGTTTTTGTCAATTTCATCTCTCGATAGAAATTATTTTTCTGAGCATGTGGCATCTCTTGATTATAATTCAATTATACTTCAATTTGTTTGTTCACTTATGAACACATATCTCTTTAATGTTCACAGTATCTTATAAAGATACATTTCTTTCCTTTAGGACCAATTTTTCATATTTATGGTTTGAATTGTGAATATATTCTGCATATCTCTAGGGTCACAAATTACTTAGATTAGGTTTTTAACCTGTCCAAATTCATAGGGAGTGGAAGTAATTGATTCAGATAGCACAGGTTAAGCACATAGGTACCAATCAACAAAGCATCTCCCCAGTACTTTCTGGAGATGGCAAAATTGATTGCGCCATCATTGACCATACCATGTCCAATAAAGTTCTATTCCTTCTTTCAGCAGCACCATTTTGTCTAAATATTCAGTGCATACAACATATCATGTAGGAACAAGGTGTGGCGACCTTTCAAAATAATTTTACAAGTACCAATGCCTTTCCCTTCAAATCTGGCATTATTTCTTACATGTATCCACGTTGAATCAATAGAGATTTGGAAATATTCAACAAAAGATCTTATGTCTTTAGCTACATGGTATGTGGCTCCTAAGTCAAGAGTCCATAAAGGATTCGATTCAGGAAGCATGCTAGTACTGGAAACAAAACTATAAAATAGAAGAGAGGGCAATACCTTTTTCAAATTGGTGAAATAACGAGCATAGTGGCCCAGTTTGCCATAATTATAATATGATTGATTGCTCTTGTCCTCTTTTTGACCACCGTGCTTACTTATTTTGTGGCAAAAATTTTGAGTCTTTTTGAACTTAGGGATAGTATAAGTTTCTTGAAGAAATTCTTGCTCTTTTTCTTTTGAAGTTTGGAGATTTACATGAGCTAGATTCAGTAATATAAGCTTGATCAAAAGATCAAGTTGCCTCTTGGCACTCATCTTCCAGCTCAACCCGACGCCTCGCATCCTGAAAGATATTGAGGCTCAGATTGTGAGTCGTATTGACTTTTATGCGTTCCCAACTTTGGACAAGCGACCTGATGACAACTTGTACTTGTTGCTCATCAGGTATATTATATCTACCTGATTTCAAGTCACCTATCATGTTTGACATTTTTCTCAGATACTGTTTCATCAAGTGATGCTGCTTTTTCACATATGTGTCAAACTTAATAATAACCTTTATGCCCCTCATACTCAACTATCAGATCATCGTGCATACTGCTCAGCAACATAATACGGACATTGCTATTGATTTTCAGACATGATAGGCTTCTAGATCTCTCTAATATTGAAGAGTGTCACCACCTCTGGCTCTTCCATGATATGATAGAGAATGTTCCCAATATTCTTGTTCTTCAAGTATATACTGAACACGACAATGCCAAACAGCGTAATTATCACCTCAATTTTTCTCCCTTGTTTAATTCTTCCACAATGTTCTTTGAGTAGCAGCCATTTTTCTACAAGCTACATATAGACACAGATCAAAATAAATGTAAGTACTAATTATATTTGACATAATTGACTTTGCTAACAATCATTAGACATATAGTACAAAATCGAAAGTGAGCATAACCTCAAATTGTCTCTTGTTAACTAAATACCTATATGATATTATTTAAATATATTTGTGCTAAGTTTCAGGTGAGAGTCTCAAACTCAACTAGCCCTTGCTCCCACTGGAGCAAAAGTATAGATATATGGCATAAAATTCACACATACATATGAATTATTATAGCATGTCCAAAACAAATAAAATGCATTCATATATGCCACTACTTTACAAGGATAAATAATTCAAAAAATATTTTTCTTGAATTTCTATAGCATTCTATTTATCGATCCTTTTAATTGTTCAGGAACAAAATGATCATTCCCTTATAATAATAAACACTCGAGTTGAATATATGTGATCGTAGAACATATATCACATAAACAAGACATTAGGGAATTTAATTCTAGCCTCAATTCAAATTCTATCACAATTTCATGACTAACATAATATACAAGAAAATTAGGACAAAAGAAAACATGTCCAAATATACTAAAGTTTGTGACATTTATATAATTCATAAAATCAAAAAAAAAAAAAAAAAATTGGAGCAAGAATCATATTTTTCTGATTTTTCTTTGATTTTATACAATTTTCAAAGGAAAAAAAAAATCACAATTTCTGTATTTTCCAGATTTTGTTTTAAAAAAAAACCCCCACACACCTGATCCTATTCACCTGGTCATTTATGGAAAAAAAAATTCAGATTTTTCACAAAATTTTGAACTTACTTTTCTATCAATTCCGATGTTCATTTAATGCGTAATATACCATTAGAAAATATTTTTGTATAGAACAAGAATGTGAGTTGATAGACCATGTAAAATTTTCACCTTCATACTGCTCATATGAATCACAGAAATTCAATTACAGAGCTAGGTTTTAAGAAAGAAAATCCCATCTCTCGTTCTCTCTCTCTCTATGCTAAAAATTAATTTATGAAATTTTACAAACAAGCTCTACTACTCTACATGAGCTTTTTTCTATAATTTTATGGCTCAAAACCTCGTGTGCATAAAGTTTCTATGAGAGAGCTCTTCTCAAGATCTCATGAAATTCAAACAAACCCAACATATTTAAACATGAATTTCTAATTCACAAAGCATATAAAAGCATGAATTCAGTCATAAATGCTCTGATACCAGTGTAAGAAAATTTACCTCTTCTCTGGAGCTTTACGATCACAGTGGTATTTCTGATCTTTCGGACCAAATTACATGCTTAGATAGGTGTAAAATCACAAATGAAAACTAAACAATGTTCACAACCCAAATCCTTATTATGATATTGAGGGAGACAGAGATGAGAAGATAAGAAAGCTTTCAAAGCTTCATACAACAAAGAGCTTGTTAGCTCTTCTTATATCGAGAGATTAGTCTCTATCTTCATTGGGATTAGAAGCTGGTGGTGGCTTCTTTTGAAGCATGAGGTGTTGTTGAACACCTCCTACCAACTTTTCATCTTTCTTTTTTTTTCTTGTTTAATTAGACATTGGATTAGGTCAAACCATCATGGGCGACCCACCCATTTCGGTTTCTAACAAGGTATAATGTACATAATCAAAATACAAAAAAAAAGTAAAATGAAATTGCTTTATTGATTATCAAATCCAATAAAGGAGAATAACAAGAAAAAAATGCTATAAAATTTTCACTCAAAAGATAAAAGAAAGATGAGGTTTTTACCTGTACCCATGAATGGCACAATACCCTTAGTTGTGACTTAGGCTCCAATTTTAGCAATAGCAGCCATGGTTTCTTGATGGCTCTTCACTATTCCAAATCACACCATCCATATCAAATAGGACAGTTGATACCTTTCCCCACGATAACGAATGACCTTTTTATTACTATCTGAGACACTCTTTCTTCCAACTTCACACTAACCCTTTACTGAAAAACTCATCTTTGTTGGGTGAGAAAACAAATGGAATCTTGAATATTGATGCCATTTATTAAAAGAAGTAGTTGAATTTGAGTGAACGAAAAAGAAATTTGGGAGTTAGGATTGTGGATATCAAGTGGAAAATTGTGGTGATATGGTTCTCAAGGTAGTGTTTGTGTATTTGTTTTTCTTAAGACTTAATTTTATTTTAGGATACAAAACATTTTATTCCTTAAAGTTTGACCTTTGACTTATTTGGTAATTAAAGTTTCAAGAAAAATAAATTATGTCCCTCATCTTTCAAGTTTCTATTGATTTAGGACAATTGACAAAAATATAGAATAACTTTAATCTCTATATATCTATTCCAACAAACATTTCATTCTTCATAGATATTTTTAAAAAACTACACCCTTGTCTTTTACTTTCTCTAGACCGAACAAAAAAAAATCGAATTGCTCTTTCACACAAAATTTGACAAAAAATTATGCTATCTTTTTGTCAATTGTCCTAAATCAGTTGAAACCTGAAAGATGGACATGATTTATTTTTTATGAAACTTTGGGGACCAAATATGTCAACAGTCCAAACGTTGGGGACTAAAAATTGTTTTACTCTTTTATTCAATTTTTCTTTATTGTTTTGAATCTTAATTTCTATTTTGAGTGGCGGGGAAGGGGTTTTAGTTGCAGTTGGATATTCTGGGATGATATTATCCTTGGGTTTTGGGTTTGCAAGAATGACTATACACAGATGGTCAATTGGGCCAAAATTGTACGATCTCAACCCAACTGGTCCTAAAAATACGGAGTAAGCCTCAATAAAGTTGGGTGAGTTGAGTCCAGTTTGGACCATACTAAATTTAGTCCCCTTAAAACTCCATTCGAATACAATATGTATACATGTTACTATTTTTTTGTAAGAATATGTAACATGAATCAATAAAGGAGATGTATAGGGATGTGGTTACAAGTGTGAGAACACTAGGAGGGTTGACAATAGAGTTCCCTATAAATATAGGTTTATATCAAGGTTCAGCTCTTAGTCCTTATCTATTTGCGTTGGTCACAGATGAACGTACAAGGCACATACAGGAGGAAATACCATGGTGTATGTTATTTGCAAATGACATTATGTTAGTACATGAAACAAAAGATGGGGTAAATGCTAAACTCGAGGTTTGGAGAGAGACACTTGAGGCAAAAGGGTTTAGAATTAGTAGATAAAAAATGGAATATATGGAATTTAAGTTTAGCAAGGGTGCACGTAGGAATGGAATAAGGGTTAGTATCAGAGATCAAGAGATACCCATAAGTGAAAATTTTAAATATTTAGGATCAGTTATTCAGAGTAATGGTGGTATAGATCAAAATGTTACATATCGGATACAAGCGGGACGGACTAAATGGAGAATGGCATCATGAATATTATGTGACCGTAAAATTCCTTTACGACTTAAGGGTCTAAATTCTATAGAACAACAATTAGGCCAGCGATGCTCTACGGGTCTAGGGTGGACAAGATACTAGAGCAAAAGATGGGAGTAGCAGAAATGCGAATGTTAAGATGGATGTGTGGGTATACTAGGATGGACAAGATACGAATGAGCATATTCATGAAAAGATTGGAGTAGCATCTATTAATGAGAAGATGAGAGAAACATGCTTAAGGTTCTTAGGTCATTTGTTAAGACGACCAGTAGAAGCGCCTGTCAGGCGAGTAGATTTTAGAGAGTGTAGTCAACATAAGAGAGGAAGGAAGACCGAAAAAGACTTGGTGGGTAACTTGTAGGAAAGATATAGCCCATCTAGGAATTGAGGAGGATATGGTCCACGACAGAGTGCAATGGCGTAACAGGATTCATGCAGCCGACCTTACTTAGTGGGATTAAAGCTTGGTTTGTTTGTTTTGCTTGTTTGTGTAACATGAAATGTATAATATGTATTGTACATTGAATATTTACAACATTGTTGGTGTTTTTGTTATATAATTTTTGTATATATTAGGTGATATTGCTCAAATGGAGTTATATGTTGATTAAAATTCATGGATTTTTTTTATTATTTTGGAAAGATGTTGTGAATTAAGCATGGTCTTATTTCAGTGTGAAACTTTCTTAATTTTGTGAGATAAGTGTGAGTTTGATAGGTGTAAAGTTTCTTGAGATGAGTTTGGACTGAGCTATGTTATTTTTAAGAAAGGTTAGCTCGTACACATAGAAACTTGACTCGGATAGCTCAATTGATAGCCTTACACGTGATTATGTGGAAGTCCAAGAACATTGAGGGGGTAGTTTGGGGAAAATGAAAGAAGTTTGTGAGTTGGCATAGTAATTTGTATGTGCGTATGTTTTTCTCATCCCTTTCTAATTTTTTCTAGGTGGAGAAATGCCATATTTTTTGCATTATCCAAATTGATCATTACTAGTAATTTCTAGTTCAATCTTTTTTTTTTAGTACAAAGTTTATAAGCAGCTTTTATAATTCCAACAGTAAAGCAGTTCTGCAATGCACAGAAAAAACTAGTTAATGTTATAATAAGGAAAAAAAAAGATTCACTTGATTTGGGTGGAAATTTTGCTTAGAAACATAACTTATAGAACACACTCACCAATACTTGCTTTTAAAAAATTGAAATTGGATCAACACACTATTTGATAAAAAAAAAGGTCGCTAACTTTATGAAGTGAAGAATTTAAAATTACTCCATTCATTTTAGCCATTACATTAGACACAATGTTATTTTTTGATGGCTAAATTATCAAAACACTTTGAGAACTGAATTATAAATGCTATGCTACCACAAATACAAATACTTCCAAAATAACACATTGAAATATGTTTCTCAAAAATCTTGTTACGATCGGTAATTCATATATACTATAACACCCACTTAGTTAATGACTATTATAAATAAATTTACCTTGAAATAGTTATATATTTTAGTTAATAACAGGGGGTGAATTTAGGATTTTACGGGCTCCTTTCTTATCTCATTCAAGGAAATTGTAGAATTCTTGTCGGGAGATTATCGATTGAGCAAATCCCGGTCAAATTATTTGTTTTCAGAAGCTATTGGGTACTATGTTTTAGCAATTTAGAGGAGCCAAAGAACCAGGGTTATGTCACCAGTTCCAAGATTCCTTTGGTTTTTATGCCTAGTGTTAAGAAGTTTTCCAAGTTTTCTAAAGTGAGGTTAGTCAAATGAAACCACTATTTTGATTTTATGAGTAATGTCTTGAGTAAAGTTGTGACAAAACCTAGGTGAAGAAAGATTGACAATTAAAGCTGATGATTGTTAGAAGAATAAAAGATTATTTGACTTGAACAAAAACAGAAAGTTGGAAGAAGATAACATGCCTAATCAATGACATCACTTTTATCTTCAACGTTGTACTCCAAATTATGGTGGTGATGGCATTAATTTTGTGGTAATAAATACTAGCTAGAAGATGGAGATCCTTTTAAAGTAAAGAATTGAGAAACCTGTCATGTTGAATTTTCAATAAATTCAATCCTGGAAATACTTGCAAAATTAGCAAGCTCGATGACAATTCTACAAAGGTCTAACTAAGGATTTAGAATTTGTGGACATTATATTTCCAAATAAATTTATTTTTGACTAATTTTTCTAAGAACCAACTTTCCATCTTCTGTATCATCTGAAATGGATAGAGAAACTAGGAAGGAGTCTTTTCACAGAATGCAAAACTTTCAATACATTACGATGTTCGTGACATTAGACACACAAAAGGATGTGGGTAGATGATAACAAAAATATAGGAACAAGACAAAACAGGTGAAAAAACGAGTAGAACAGGTGAGCTATATATCCATGAAACATTTTGAACCACAATATCAAAATATCTCCAATTTGATATCAACCATAGGTGTAGAGTTATTTTTTTTCCAAAAACAGATGGGGAAATCCTACCTAGTTAGATGTCTCTATTATGTCCTTGAATATAAACAATATAGTGCTAAAGGCATCTAGCTACAGTGTACGTTTAAGTTGCTACAAATTGAGGGTTTTGTCGGGAGCCTACAATTAGTGTTACTGTGCTCTATCTTTCTTATTAAAAAATATTTGTCATGCCACTTATCAGTTCCAAGTGGTTATAATAGGCAAAATCTTTATTGACTTCATCGTATAGTATCATGAGAAAGCATAAGCATTTGTTGAGTGCCACTATTAGCGATGGTTCCCTAAAGGGAACATATCAAACATGAATTAGCAAATAGATAACCATAATTGTAAATATTTTGACAAAGAAAAAAACCAACATAAATAACATCTGAATTGCATCAGTCATAAGGTCATTAGCCTTTTTGAAAGGTTAGCAAACAATATATAGATGCAAATATATATTTATAAATTATTTCATTTTGTATATTCATCATATCAACCTTTTGGCTATTCTTATAAACTCTTTCTAAGTATATCTAAATTCGAATTCACTTAGAAAATACCAAAGAAAATATAAATAATGTTTTTTCTTCAAGTCGACTGTATAGATATTTTCCTAAATTTCAATCTCCATGACATTTAGGAAATTTGCACAAAGAGAACTCCTATTGATGGAAATGAATATTGCAAATTACTAGGAGTTGTTTTGAGTATAAAGTTCATAAGTATCTTTTAATTTCAACAGTAAAGTAGTTCGTTCAATGCACGGGAGAGAAAACTAGTTTATTTTATGATAAGGAAAAATGAGCCACTTCTTTGGGTTATCTAGTCAAAAAAAGGTAATTCAAAAACAAACCACACCAATGGCCACTCAACTTTTTTAGACACTGAAATTAGGTCACTGAACTATTTGCTACAAAAAGATTACTAACTACATAATGTGAAGTTACCAACCACTCCATCCATGACAGCCGTTAAAGTTCAATGTTATACTTTTAAGGGGTAAAATTGTCAAAACACTTTAAAAACTGAATCTATAGATGACATGATACCACAAACACCATTAATTCCTAATAATTACACAATGAAATTAATCTACCTCAAAATGTAATGTCCATATTTTTTCCAAATTAGTTGGCAATCTTAATTGAAGTTTTATTTTAGATATCAAAGTACATTGTCAAGGAGATTACCAAAATGTACGTGATTATATGAGCAAAGGATGATTACTTTGATCTGTACTACATATATTTTATAACATGCTCTTAGTTAATGACTTTTTCTTTTTTATAATTAAAGAGTAGCTATAGTGGATCACCACCTATTCCCTTGGTGATTCGAACCCTCATAGGTCATAAGGGAAGTTAAGTGCTACCATTTGAGCTACACTTCTTTATCATGCTCTTTAGTTAATGACTATTATACCTAAATTGGTCATAAAACATCTATAGATTTTAGTTAATAATGGAGATTGAATGTAGGATTTTTTGTGATCCTATCCTACATCCAATAAAATAGTAAAGGTTTTAACTGGAGATTATTGATTATGCAAAGTCCCGTCAAATAATTTTCTTCCAAAAACTATTTGATCCCGTCTTTTAGAAAGAGGATTGCATTCAGGCGATAGGAGTTAAAAAGGTTAATTAAAAAGTCACACAGTTGTTTCTATGATTTTTTTTTTTGCGTGCCTAGTGTTAAAAAGGTTTCTAGAAGGAGACTAGTCAAAGAAAATTACAACTTCGATTCTAGGTGAAATGTCTTAAGTAAAGTTGCAATAGAACTAAGGTTAATTAAGTTTTAAAACGAAGAGGATGATAGAAAGAGCAATGAAAGAAGATTTATTATCAGCAATAATAGAAAGTGAAAAGAAGATGGCACACCAAAGTAAATAAGTCACTTTTGTCTTCAACCTTGTATTCCTGAAAACTCTATCATATAAAGTTATTTTGTCTTCAATTCCAATACAATTTTGGACATGTTAGTCCCGTTCAGATTGATTTTATGCGTTTTTGTTCATAATTTTTGCTTATTGGTGATTTTTTTTACCTTAGAGTAATTTTTAGATTTTTGGTAGTTATTATGCTCAAAATTGGACAAAATTAACATTGAAGTATTTTATGTACATTTTAATGACAGTGATTTTGGTGTATTGTGTCGGGAATTTTGAAATTTTGATGGCAACTTGAAGTAGTGGATGAAACCAAGGGCAACGATGTTGGATGGAAATCAAAAATCAAGCCCAAGGGTTTTTACCTTCACTGATCGCGG
This sequence comes from Cinchona pubescens, assembly GCA_025175665.1. Lineage (NCBI taxonomy): Eukaryota > Viridiplantae > Streptophyta > Magnoliopsida > Gentianales > Rubiaceae > Cinchona > Cinchona pubescens. Next base: position 2,175,006 of record JANKKI010000055.1, on the reverse strand, counting down.
GCAAAGCTGCCAAGAAGAAAATATATTAACTACAGTCAACACCACTTCAACTCAAGGTGCCAATAACCGCAATCAATCATACCAAGGAAAAAATTTTGTTAACTACGGTCAACTTCGTCAACCATCAGATTTTTGAAAATACCATAGGAGACTACACCAAAAACATATAGTAGTAGGTGTAGAATAGTTAGTGTAGGCAGCCATAGTCCAGTCTCATCATTACTCTTTTATCTTCTCTACTTAAACTCTAATATTAATCTTAATCTAGTTGTAAGATTTAACAATTTTACTCTTAAATTAATGGGCTTTTCATTAACATTAATTAGATACCAATTTCACTATTTTCTCATCTTAATCTTGCAGATGTGTATAAGAGACAGAAAGACAATTGGTTTAGTTCAAGTTCTTATTATTTTCCTAGAGTTAGCTTAAATAGATCTTCGTGCAAATCTTGTTTTTCTTAGTGTTAATACTTTAGTTGCTAGTGGGTTCCCATTAAATTTAGCTTTTACAATCTTATCTTCAGTTTAAAGCAAGATTTCTTCCATTTTCCTAACTTTCGAAAAATAGTAAAAATGAAGAAAATAGTGCTTTATAGAGTAGAAATGCTATTTGTGGTAACTTCTTCCTATTGCTCTTTTGCTTTTTCAATCAATGGTAGTTTAGTATTTATTGTGTTTTCTTTGTTCAATCTTTTTAAATTGCTTTCTTAGTTCAACATCTTTAAATGCTTTCTTATTGTAGACTTTTAATTGCTTTCCTAGTTAATATATTTGTTTAATTACCTAGTTGAATACGTAATTGTTCTCTTAGCATAACAATTTACTAGCTTTCTTAGACTAGAACTTATACTCGCTTTCCGAGTTCCCTATCTCGATAGCTCTTTATACGTGTAGTCTCCTAGTCATTTCTCTAGTAAATTTCTAAGTGATTTATTAGAATTTGTTCTAATTGCCTTCTTAATTTGGTTCATAATCACATTTTAGGATTTATGTTCTATTGTAGTCTAATTTAGTTTTAATATCTTTTGATACTTACATGTTGCGTGCTAGAGTAGAAGTTAGTGATTGTTATTCACATGATTTCTTTGATTAGTTTAATTACTAGTTCTTTGTAACTTTTCTTCTTGTTATCGTTGTAGTTAGTAAAACCCTTTCTTTGATATCTCAAACTAGTATAAAGACCCATTAAGCCTAGTAATCATCACCCCAATCTCGTGAGAATGACAACCACTCACCACTAACCTACAAACCTACCTCGTGTACTTGTGATAGTGAAAGTATTGGTTAGGGAAAGGTTTATTTTTATCACTTGTTTGACACCCTAAAAACCTTTCTAAGAGGAAGGGTTTATTTTATCCCCTGTTTGACACCCTAAAAACCTAGAGCGACTTTTACCATTCTTAAGTACAATAGTGATGGAATGAAATTTACAATAACAGATACAAGCCTAGGTAATTAAGAGCTTTATGAAGTAAAAAAGTTGAGAAACCTAGTGGGTGAATTTTAATTAAATTCAATCCAAGAAATACTTACTAAATTAGTAATGACAATTTCAGAAAGTCTATATGAGGAATCAAAATCAATAGAAATATATTCCTATAAACCATATTTTGCAAATATTTTCAACGAAAAATCAAATTTCTATATTTCGTAATGTCTAAAATGGATAGAGTGACTGGAAACTTCATTTTAAACCATTGAAAAACAATTTTCACAATCAAATAGTTTAGCAGACATTGGCCTAATTTTGTCATATAACAACACCAATACTATAAATTGTTACACAAGAAATGCATGTGACTATACTACCATGATCTCAAAGAAATGAAAAAGAAAACCTACCACAACTATCAGTACATTGCCAGAATTTCGTAAACTAAAAGGTTGAAGAACTAACTTAGAGTTGCCTTCTCTAAAAAATCAAAACTAAGTATTCAGATGAAGGTTCAAATCCATTTTGGGAATCTTTTCACTGATAATGAAATACAAAATGTACAAGCCCTTTGAAGTCAATGGTTTTAATATATTATGAAGTTGGTAATACTGGATAAACAACAGGATATGGCTAGACATTGATAACAAAAATACAATACAAGATAAAACAATAACTTAAGACCATCATTCATATGTCTAAAGAAACTAGTAGAGCATGCAAGCAATACATCCAATGAACACTTAATAGAGGCATCAAGTTGTTAAAGTTAGTGCAAATTAAGGGTTTTATCTAGAGCCTACCGTTAATCATATTGTGTTCCATCTTTCTCGATAAGAAAGATTTTTTCATACACATCTTAGTTTCCAAGAGGTTATAAAGGGAATAATTTTTATTGACCATATTGGCATTAGCATTGTGAAAAACCTTAAGCATTGGATGAGCACCATTATTGTGTGATTGTTCCTTATTTCAAATGAACCTATCAATCACGAATTTAGTAGATGAATGACGAAATGTGTAAACATTTTCTCCATGATAAGATGACAACAAAAATAACATTTTAATAGTGGTGGGTGATTAATTAATTAGTCTTTTTGAAAGTTTAGCACAACATATTGAGGAAGACATTTGTGGATTAATCTTATTTTGTACATTCATTATACCAACCTTTTGGCGACCTATACTTTTTCAAGGTGTGGCTTCATATGAAGTCATTCAATAATTGTCCAAGAAATAAAAAACATGCTTTGGGTTCTAGAGTAAGAAGTATTTTCTTTTGTATCTTCAAGACCACATTTAGGAAATTCTCGTGCAAGGAACTCCCTTTTGAAGGCAATAAATATTGCACATTACTCATAATTGTTTTGAGTATAAAGCTGATAAGTAATTTTCAATTTCAACTGTAAGGTGATCTGTGCAATGCGTGAAGAGAAATCTAGTTGATGCCATGATAAAGAAATAAAAGCCATATTTGAATTTGGGTGAATATTTGGCCTAGAAACATAATTTATAGAGGATATTTGCCTAATGGTCACTCAATTCTTTACAAAGTGAAATCAAAATATTGAACTATTTGATTGAGATTAAGATTATTCACTATATAGATTGAAGATTCTAATTCAGTTCATCATTCTAGCACTATAAATGACATACTATATTTTTGGATAAATTACCGTAAACCCCCATGTGGTATAGCCTTTTGACCCATAGCCCCCAGATATTTTGAAAATATACCTTAAACCCCTATATGGTAAGGACCAAATGTTAAAATTGCGGAAAGTATCCAAACTAATGGTTTTAGTTGAAATTACATTCTTATCCCCATATTTAAATTTGGGTAAATTACTGTAAACACTTATGCTGTATAACCCTCAGACTCATATCCCCCATATGTTATAGAAATTTACTCTAAACTCCCATATGATCTGGACCAAATGGTAAAACAGAACAAAAATCATCCAAAATCACGATCTTGGTCGAAAATTATATTTTTATCCCATATATAATTTAACATTAAAGCTTTCAGATAATTCATTTCCCCTTATTTTCAAACATTTTAACTTTCAGTTTGTATGATGGAAAAATGACGAAAATAACATTTGTTTATTACTACAATTACAAATCTTTAAATTAATATACGAAAAAAAGTTTAAAAAACCATAGAAAAATACGTTATGCTGCCTTGTAATTGTGATTTTTGGTTCTATATGACGGATAATGTACCAAATTTGAGAACAGGTTTATGTAAGTAACAACTAGGGTAGATGTGTAGTATATAGGATTTGTTTGGACGATTATGTTTGCTTTACCATTTGCTTCAGACCACATGGGGGTTTAGGATATATTTACAAAAACATATAGGAGTTAATAGGTTGTAGATTCATAGCACATGGGGGTTTACGGTAATTTATCCCCAACTTTTTGAAGGAAAATTATATTTTTCATTAAACACGTGCTTGGAATTGCATGCTTTTCAAACACCGTTAATTCAACCGTAGATAATTTCTATCCACTTTACCTTCTAAGCCAAACCATATAAGAGTTTAAGGAATATGTCTAAAACATATGGGGGTTATGGGTCAAAAGACTATACCACATGAGAGTTTACGGTAATTTACCCTATAATTTTTTGAGAGGTAAACTTGTCAAAATAGTTTCATTGACACATTAAAGTCAATCTACCTCAAAACTATTTCTTTTTCTTTGCCAAATCAGTTGGCAATTTTTATTGAAGTCTTATTTTAGCTATCAAAGTAGATTGACAATGAGATTAAAAAAATGTACTTGATTTAATGAAAAAGGGTTCATTACTTTGATCCATACTTCATACACACTATATCACCCTCTTAATTAACGACTATTATGACTAAATTGGCCTTGAAATATGTCTATTTTTGCTATTAATTGAAGACTAAATGTAAGATTTTATAGGCTCCCCCCTCTTACATCCATTGAAATTTTAAAGTCTTTAACTCTAGATTGTCAATTGATTGGGTAAATAGATATGTGATTATTTGTCTTATGAAGCTAGTTGACCCGGTCTTTTAGCCAGACAGTTGCATTCGGAGGAGCCAAAGACTAAGGGTTAGTGGGTTATATATGCTACTGGTTCAAAAATTCCTTTCGTTTTTCTTGTGTTAGGTGTAGGAAGTTTTCCACAAAGAGACTATTGAAAGGAAACCATTATTTTGATTTTGTTAGTAATGTCTTGAAAAAAGTGACAAAAAATTAGGTTAATTGAGCTTGACAACGAAAGGAAAGATATAAAGATGATTTGAGCGGAAAAATAACAGAAAGTAGAAGGAGATAACATGTCTATTCGAAGACGTCGATTTTATCTTAAACCTTGTACTACACTTTGTTATTTTCATGGCATGAAGTTCAAAGTCGTAGATACAAGTCTGCAAGATATAGAGTCTTATAAAGTAAAGGAATTAAGAAACTTGCACTTCAATTTTTTAGTAAATTCAACCTTAAAAAGACTTGCAAAATTTGTCATTATGATGATAATTCTACAAGGTCTTAGGAATAAGAACATGTGGATACGACATTCCTAATAAACATGTTTTAACAAATTTTCCCTCAAAAATTACTTTTAATTTTGTGTGATGTCTAAAATAGATACAGTGACTCAAAATCTTCATTTTAAATTGCTAAATAACCTTTTTTATCAACTAGTTTATTACCCATTGGCGCAATTTGTTCATATAATAGCAAAAGAACTATAAATTATTACACAAGAACCACACGTGACTATACTACCACAATCTCGTACTTATGAAAAAAAAAAAAAAAAGTACCCCACTACATTGGTAGAATTCCAAAATCTAAAAGGCTGAAGAATGAAAAGAGTTGTTTTCCCTCTCTTAAGTAACATAACTAAGTTTTTTGGATTAACTATGGTTCAAAGACTTATTTAGCCATCTTTTACTGGAATGATAAAATATACAAAATGATCGAGTCTTTGCAACTTAAAACTACTAGGCTAAGCCTAAAAACATGAGATGAACCTCAAGTAGATCGGGTGAGTTGGTTGAATTTGGACCACACTAAATTCAACCCACTTAAGACAATACCCAAATACTACGTCTATATATTATGTGTTCTATATTTACTATATTATGATTTTTTGTATTTTTTTTTTTGTATATATTATGTGATGATGAATTTCAGAGTAATTTTCTTATGTATTATTTGTAAGATTCCGAGGGGGAGAAATGGCAAATTTGCAGTATTATCCAAATTGATCATTATTAAATGTAATTTCCTGTTTAATCTCATTTTGAGTATGAAGTTGATAAGTAACTTTTAATTCCAATAGTAACGTAGTTCATGCAATGCACGGAAAAAACACATTGATATTATAATAAGGAAATAAGACTCACATGATTTGGGTGGATATCTTGCCTAGAAACATAACTTATAGAACAAACTCGCAAATAATTACTTTTAAAAAATTGAAATTGAATCAATAAAATATTTGACACAAAAAATGATCACTAACTGTATAAAGTGAAGAATTAAAGTCACTACCATCCATTTCAACCATTATAGTAGGTACGTGTTATTTTTTAGTGGTAAAACAGTCAAAACACTTTGAGAAATGAATTTATAAACGACATGCTACCATAAACACAAAGACTTCTAAAAATAACACATTGAAATATCTTTCTAAAAAGTAATTCTTTTTACCAAATTAGCTGGTTATATTGAATGAAGTTTTATTTCAAAAATCAAAATATATTGGCAAGGAGTTATCAAAATGTAATTGATTATAGGAAAAGAGGACAACCACTATGATGCACAATTTGTATATACTATAACATCCTCTTAGTTAATAACTATTATAACTAAATTGGCCTTTTATATTTTTGTTAATCACGACGTGTGAATTTAGGATTTTATGAGTCCCTTTGATCTATGTTCAAAGCAATTGTAAAGTTTTTAACGGGAGATTATCGATTAAGCAACTACTTGAGACCATTATTTATGTATCTAAAGAAATTGGTAGAACATGCAAACAATATATATATATGTAAACATTTTGAACCACAATATACAGATATTTCTCATTTGAGATCAACCATAGGTGGGGAGTTGTTTTTGCCCAAAAACAGATAGTACAAGCCTACCTTGTTAGATGTCTTGATTATATCCTTTAGTATCAACGACATAGTGCTAGAAGCATTCAGTTGCTTATGTTGCTATAGATTGAGGGTTCTGTCAGGAAGTATACTATCAGTTTTACTATGCTATATCTTTCTTATGAAAAAGGTTTCTCACGCCACATATTAGTTCTAAGAGGTTATAACGTGAAACTTCTTTATTTACCTTATGGGAATTAGTACCATGAAAAACCTTAAGCATTTTTTGAGTGCCACTATTGGTGATATTTCCCTAAAAGAAACATATCAAATAGAAGACATAAGTGCAAACATTTTAGTAAAGAAAAAAAGACAACATAAATGGCATTCGAATTGTTTTAGTCATAAGTTCATAAACATTTTTGAAAGGTTATAACAACATATTGAGGCAATATTATATATTTGTCGATTATTCCATTTTGTATGTTCATCATATCAACCTTTTGGCTATTCTTAATTACTCTTTCTTGGTCTATCTAAATTCGAATTCACTTAGTAAATACCAAAGAAATTATAAATTATGGTATTTCTTCAAGCATAATTGATATTTTCTTATATTTCAATCTTCACAAACACATTAAGGAAATTTGCACAAAGAGAACTCCTATTGAAGGAAATGAATATTGCATATTACTAGGAGTTATTTTGGGTATAAAGTTCATAAGTATCTTTTAATTTACATAGTAAAGTATTTTGTGCAATACATGGGAGAGAAAACTAGTTTATGTTATGATAAGGAAAAAGGAGCCACTCGTTGGGGTTAATATGTCGTCAAAAAATCTAACTTCTAAAGAAAACCACACCAATGGCCCCCAACTTTTTTAGACATTGGAATCAAGTCACTGAACTATTTAATTCACACAAAGATCACCAACTATATAATGTGAAGATTCTAACATCACACCATCCATTTCAGCTGTTAAAGAGCAATGTTATTTTTTAAGGGTTAAAACTGTCAAAACTCGTTAAAAATTAGTCTATATATGACATGCTACCATAAACACCATTAATTCAAAAATAATTAACACATTGAAATTAATTAACCTCAAAATTACATTTTTTTCCAAATTAGTTTGTAATGTTAATTGAAGTTTTATTTTAGATATCAAAGTAGATTGCCAAGGAGAATACCAAAATGGACTTGATTCTATGAACAAATGATGATTACTATGATCCGTACTACATATTTGCTATAATATGCTCTTAGTTAATGACTTTATCTTTTCTTTAATTAAAGAGTATCTATAATGAATCTCCACCTAACCCCAAGGTAACTCGAACCCCAGGGGAAGTATAGTCTTTCCATTTGAGCTACACTTCTTTCTCACACTCTGTCTGTTATGACTATTATAACTAATTGCCATAAGATACCTAAACATTTTAGCTAATAATGGAATGTGAATAGTGTGGGATTTTATGTGCTCCTATTCTAATCCAACAAATTGTAAAGGTTTTAACTAGAGATTATTGATTAAGCAAAGCTTGGTAAAATAATTTTCTTTTAAATGCTATTGGGCCCCATCTTTACCAAGAGGATTGCTTTCATAGGAATCAAAGAACCAAGGTCACACTATTATTTCTATGATTTGTTTTTCTTGTCCCTAGTGTAAGAAGGTTTCTAGATGAAGACTAGTCAAACAAAACTACTACTCCAATTCTATATGTAATGTCTTAAGTAAAGTTGCAACAAAACCTAAGTTAATTAAGTTTTAAAATAAAGAGAATGATAGTAAGAGCAATAAAAGAGGATTTATGAGCAACAATAGTAGAAAGGGGAACGAATATGGCATGCCGAAGTAAATAAGTCACTTTTATCTTCAATCTTGTATGTTAATGTGCAATAGTGATGGCATGAAGTGTATAGTAATAAGATACAAGCCTGTCTTAATTTAGTATCTCATGAAGTAAAGTAATAAAAAATATTTATTGTGAAACCAATTGGGTGAATTTTCAATAAATTCAATGCAGGAAATACTTATTGAATTAGTAACGGCAATGACAATTCTGCCAATGTATAACAAAGGAAATCCATGGAACTATATTCCGACAAAACATAATTTGCAAATACTTTCCACAAAAAAAAAAAAAAAATTAAATTTCTATATTTCGTAACTTTTGAAATTGATTGAGTCTTTCGCAATCTTCATGTTAAACTGTTGAAAAACTCTTTTCATGATCAAATAGTTTAGCAAACATTGGCCTAATTTGTTCATATAAAAACACCAAAACCATAAATTGTTACACAAGAAATACACGTGAGAATACTACCACGATCTCAAAGAAATGAAAATGAAAACCTACCAAGACTATCACCACATTGCTAGAATTCAGTAAAGTAAAAGGTAGAAGAACGAAAACAGCTGCCCTCTCTAAAATAATAAAACTAAAATTTTAGATGATGCTTTAAATCACTTTTTGGGGTATCTTTTCACCGAATTATGAAATACAAGTATGTACCAGTCTTTTGAACTCAAAACTTTCAATATATTATGAACTTGGTAATACTAGATGCACAAAAGGATATGGCTAGATATTGATAACAAAAATACAGCACAAGACAAAACAACAACTTGAGACCATCATTTATATATCTAAAGAAACTGAGAGCATTCAAGCATACATCCATTAAATATTTTGAACCACAATATCCAGATAACTCCCATTGAGATTTACCGCCAAGCTCTCATTTGAAGTCTACCATTTGTGGATAGTTATTTCTTCAGACAAGAGAGGCTAAAGGCCTACCAAGACTAGATGCCTTTATTATGTCCTTCTTGTTAACAACATATATTAAAGGCATCAAGTTGTTAAAGTTGATGCAAATTGAGGGTTTTATCTGGAGCCTACTATGAATCATATTGTGCTCCATCTCTCATTAAAAAAGGCTTTTCATGCACATCTCAGTTTCCAAAAGGTTTATAACTAATAGGAATCATTTTCATTGACCTTATTGGCATTTTTATAGTGATAAACCTTAAGCATTTGATGAGTACCATTTTACGTGATTGTTCCTTCAAATGAACATATCAATCAAGAATTTAGTAGATAAATGACAAAATGTGTAAACATTTTTTCCATGACAAAATGACGACAAAAATAACATTTTAATAGTATTGGGTGCTTAGTTAATAAGTCTTTTGGAAATGTTAGCACTACATATTGATGACCACATTTTTCAATTTATCTTATTTTGTACATTCATTATATCAACCTTTTGGTGCCTTATTCTTTTATGTATGGCTTAATCTGAATTCATTCAATAATTGTCCAAGAAACAAAAAGGATTCTTCTGCTTCTAGAGTAAGAGATATTTCCTTTTGTATCATCATGACCGTATTTAGGAAATTCTCACATAAAGAACTCCCTTTTCAAGGCAATATATATTGCACATTACTCATAATTGTTTTGAGTATAAGGTTCATAAGTTAATTATTAGTTTCAACAGTAAAGTGGTTCGTGCAATGGCACTACGAGAAAACTAGTTGATGCTATGATAAGGAAATAATACCACATAATTTGGGTGAATATCTAACCTAGTAACACAATTTAAAGAGGGAATTCCACTAATGTCCACTCAACTCTTTGAAAAGTGAAATTGGATTACTAAACTATTTGATTGACAAAAAGATTGTTCACTATATAAAGCGAAGATTCCAATTCAATCATCATTCTAGCACAATAACAGACAATATAATTTTTTGAGGGGTAAATTTGTCAAAACAGTTTCATTGACACATTAAAATCAACCTACCTCAAAATTATTATTTTTATTTGCCAAATAAGTTGGAAATCTCGATCGAAGTTTTATTTCAAGTATCAAAGTAGACTGATAATGAGATTAACAAAATGTACTTGATTATAAGATATAGGGACGATTTCTATGATCCATACTGCATACACACTATAACACCCTCTTAGATAATGACTATATATATAACTAAATTGGCCTAGAAATTTGTCTATTTTTGTTATTAATAGAGAATGAATGTTGTATTTTACAGGCTCCTCTTACATCCAATGAAATTGTATAGTTTTTAACTTTAGATTGTCGATTAATTGGCCAAAATTATGTCTTTCGAAGCTACTTGGCCCCGTCTTTTAGCAAGATGGTTGCATTCCGAGAAGCCAAACAATAAGGGTTAGTGGGTTATGTTGTTGGTTCTAAGATACCTTTGGTTTTTCTTGTGCCTTGGGTTAAGAAGTTTTCCTCAAGGAGACTAGTGAAACGAAAATACTATTTTGATTTTGTGAGTAATGTCTTGAGAAAAGTAACAAAAAATAGCATAATTGAGCTTGACAATGAAAAGAAAGATCTAAAGATGACTTGGGTGGGAAAATAACAAAAAATTGGATGGAGATGATTGGGCTATTCAACGACATTACTTTTGTCGAGTAATAGATACAAGTCTACAAGATGAAAAGTCTTGTAAAGCAAATCGAGGAATTAAGCAACTTGCACTTCAAATTTTAGTAAATTCAACTTCAAATTTTCCATAACAATGATAATTCTACAAGTTCTTAGGAATCAGAATATGCGGATATGACATTCCTAATAAACTTGTTTTGACAAATTTTCCCTCAAATAATTACTTTCCATTTTGTGTAAAATCTAAAATAGATACAGTGATTCAGAATCTTTATTTTAAATCGTTAAGTAACCTTTCTTACAAATCAATTAGTTTATTACCATTGGCTTATTTGTTCATATAATAGCAAAAGAACTATAAATTATTACACGAGAACTACGTGTGACTATACTACTATTGTTGGTTTTAACGTTGCGACATAGAAGGAATAGGAAAAGACCCTATAGAAATATTTTAAATTTAATCACGAACTTATGAAAAAAAAGTTCCCCGCTACGTTGCCAGAACTCCATAAACTAAAAGGCTGAAGAATGAAAAGAGTTGTTTGCCCTCTCTTAAGTAACATAACTAAGTTTTTTGATAAACTAAGGTTCAAAGACAAATTTAGACATCTTTTAATAGATTGATAGAATATACAAAATGATTGAGTCTTTACATCTTAAAACTACGAGGCTAAGCCTAAAACAGAGGGATAAATCTCAAGTAGGATGAGTTGGGTTGAGTTTGGACTACACTAAATTCAACGCAGTTAATACTCTACCCAAATACTATGTCTATATATATACAAATTCTTTTGTAAGAATATGTAACAAGAATATATAATATATATTATATATTTTTTATTTACTATATTATGATTTTTTGTATATGTTTGCATATATTATGTGATATTGAAGTTCAGAGTTATTTTTGTATATATTAGTTGTGAGATGGCATATTAATTTGTGTATGTGTGAATGTGTGTTTTCTTCTCATCCTTTTCTAAATTTTCTGAGGTGGGGAAATATCAAATATTGTTGCATTATCCAAATTAATCATTACTACATGTAATTTCCATTTCAATCTCGTTACGAGTACCAAGTTGAGATAATTCCAACAATAAAGTTGCTTGTGCAATGCATGTAAAAAAATAGTTGGTATTATAATAAGGAAATAAGTGTCACTTGATTTGGCTGATATCTTGCCTAGAAACATAGCTTATAGAACAAACTCTCCAATAGTTACTTCTAAAAAATTGAAATTGTATCAATAAACTATTCTGGACAAGAAAATATCACTAACAGTATAAAGTGAAGAATTTAAAATCACTCTATCCATTTTAGCCATTATAGTAAATACCATGTTATTTTTTGAAGGGTAAAATTGTCAAAACATTTTGATAAATGAATTTATTAATGACGTGCTACCATAAACACAAAGACTTCTGAAAATAACACATCGAAATATCCTTCTAAAAAATCTTTCTTTGTGGTTATCTCGATTGAAATTTTATTTTAGATATCAAAAAATATTAGCAAGGTGATATCAAAATGGACTTAATTACATAAGAGGAGAACGATTACTATGATCTATAATTTATACACTGTAACACCCTGGGCCCTCTTTGTTAATGACTGCTATAACTAAATTGGCCTTAAAATATTTTTATATTTTTTGTTAATAACAGATTGTGAAATTAGGATTTTACGAGCACCTTTGATTTTACATTCAATGAAATTGTAAAGTTTTTAACAGGAGATTATCGATTGGGCAAAGCCCAGTCAAATTATTTGTTTTCAGAAGCTATTATCCCTATCTTTTAGCAATTCAAAGGAGCCAAAGAACTAGGGTTATGCCATTGGTTCTATAAGTTTTCCAGAAGAAGACTAGTCAGAGGAAACCACTATTTTGATTCTATAAGTAATGTCTTGAGTAAAGTTGCAACAGAACCTTGGTTAATTAAGATTGACAATGAAAATGATGATTGTAAAAGGAATAAAAGATGATTTGGCTGGAAGAAAACAAAATGCTAGAAGATAATAACATGCCCGGTCAAAGACAACACTTTCATCCCCGACCTTGTACTCCTAATCACGGTAGTGATGGCATGAATTTTATGGTAACTTGATACAAGCCAAGATGATGGAAATCCGTATAAAGTAAAGGAAATGAGACACTTGATATATGAATTTCCAATAAATTCAATCCTGGAAATACTTACAAAATTAGCAATCAAGATGACAATTCTTCGAATGTCTAACTGACGATTCAAAATCTATGGATACTACATTTACCAATAAATTTGGTTTGACAAATTTTCCTAAAGAAACAACTTTCCATTTTCTATATCCTCTAAAATGGATAGAGAAATTTGGAATCTTCATGGAAACTTTTCATAGAATGAAATACTTTCAATATATTATGAAGTTCTTGAGATTAGACACACAAATGGATGTGACCAAAAACTGATAACAAAAGTACAAGAACAAGATAAAACAACAACTTGAGACCATCATTTATATATCTAAAGAAACTAGCTGAACATTCGAGCAATATGTACATTAAACATTTTGAACCATAATATATAGATAGCTCCTATTTGATATCAACCATAGGTGGAAGTTTAGCTTTTTGACCAAAATCATATGGGGAAGCCGTACCTGGTTAGATGTCTTGATTATGTCCTAGAGCAATAAAAACATATTGCTAGAAGTATCCAATTGTTTATGTTGCTACAAATTGAGGATTTCGTCGGGAAGCCTATTAGCAGTTTTACAGTGCTCTATCTTTCTTATTAAAAAGGTTTCTCAAGCCACATATTAATTCCAATAGGTTATAATGGGCAAATTCTTTATTTAACTTATGAGCGTTGGTATCATGAAAAACCTTAAGCATTTTTTGAGTGCCACTATTGGTGATGTTCCATAAAGGAAGCATATTAAACAAGAATTAGCAAACAGATGACCAAAAGTGTAAACATTTTGGCCAAGGAAGTCATAAGTTCATTTGCCTTTTTGAAAGGTTAGCACAACATATTGAGGCAATTATATATTTATCAATTAATCTATTTTGTAATTTCATCATATCAAACTTTCGACTATTCTTAATTAGTCTTTATCGGTGAGTCTTTAAAATTTGAGTATAGCCAATAAATCCAAAGAAACTATAAAGGATGGTTTTTCTTCAAGCATGAGAGATATTTTCTCATATTTCAATCTTCATGAACACATTTTGGAAATTAGCACAAAAGGAACTCCTATTGATGGAAATGAATATTGCAAAATTACAATGAGTTGTTTTGAGTATAACATTGATAAGTAAATTTTAAGTTTAATAGTAAAGTAGTCCACGTAATGCACGAGAAAGAAAACTAATTTATGTTATGATAAGGAAAAAAAAGCCACTTGTTCGGGTTGATATCCAGTAAAGAAACATAACCTCAGTAGCAAACCAGACCAAAGGCCACTCATCTATTTTGGACATTGTAATCAGGTCGCTGAACTATTTGATTCACAAAAAGATCACTAAATATAATGTAACTCACTTCATCCATTTCATCCTCTCAAATGCAATGTTATTTTTTTAAGAGGAAAATTGTCAAAACACTTTAAAATTTGAATATATAGATGACATGATCTACCACAAACACCATTACTTCCAAAATAATTACACATTTAAATTAATCTACCTAAAAATTTCATATATTTTTCCAAATTAGTTGGCAATCTTAATTGAAGTTTTATTTTAGATATCAATGTAGATTATCAAGGAGATGATCAAAATGACTTGAATATATGAACAAAGGATAATTACTATTATCTATACTACATATACTCCATGACACTATCTTTGTCAATGACTTTATCTTTTCTTTAATTAAAAAGGATCTATAGCGCATATCCACCTACCCCTAGGTGACTCGAACCCCTAGGAAAAATATAGTCATACCATTTGAGCTATACTTCTATCTCACGCTCTTATTTAATGGCTACTATAACTAAATTGGCCTTAAAATATCTATCCATTTTTGTTAATAATGGAGAGGGAATGTAGGATTTTTTATTCTCCTTTCCTAATCCATTGATATTGTAAAGGTTTTAACTAGAGATTATTGACTAAGCAAAGCCTGGTCAAATATTATTTTCTTTAAAAAGATATTTAGTCTCTTATTTCAGCAAGAGGATTGCATTCAGAGGAGTCAATGAACCAAGGTGACACTACTGTTTCTATGATTTTTTTTCCTATGCCTAGTGTTAGGAAGGTTTCTAGAAGGAGACTGGTCAAAGAAAACTGCTACTCGATTCTATGCGTAATATCTTCAGTTAAGTTGCAACAGAACCAAATTAGAAAAAAATAAGCTGCAAAAGAACCTAAGTTAATTGAGTTTTAAAATGAAGAGGATGATAGTAAGAGCAATAAAAGTGGATTTATGAGAAACAGTAATAGAAAGTGGGAAGAAGATGGAATGCTAAGTAAATAAGTCACTTTTATCTTCAATACCTTATTCCAAAGCCCGATAGTGATGGCAAGAAGTTTACAGTAATAGGTACAAGCCTAGAAGATTTAGGGCCTTATGAAATAAAGAAATTGGGAAACCCAGTGAGTGAATATTCAATAAATTCAATATAGGAAATACTTATTTGACTTAGCAATGACAATGATAATTCTACCAATTTCTAACTCAGTAATCGAAATTTATGGAACTATTTTCTTGCAAAACATATTTTCTAAATATTTTCCACAAAAAATAAAATTCTATATTTTGTAATGTCTGAAATGGATATAGTGACTCAGAATCTTCATTTGAAACCGTTGAAAAACACATTTCACGATCAAATAGTTTAGCAAACATTGGCCTAATTTGATCACATAACAATGCCAAAACCATAAATTGTTACACAAGAAATGCATGTGACTATACTACCATAATCTTGAAGAAATATAAAAGAAAACTTACCACGGTTATCACTGCATTGGCAAAAGTATGTGAACTAAAAGATTAAAGAACAAAAAGAGTTACCCTATCTTGTTTGGCCATCTTTTCACAGAAATATGGAATATACAAAAATATACGACCCTTTTGTACTCAAAGGTTTCAATATATTATGATGTCTAGACACACAAAAAGATGTGGCTAGACATTGTATAACAAAAATACAGCACAACTTGAGACCATCATTTATTTGTGTAAAGAAAATGGTATAGCATGCGAGTAATACATCTATTAAACATTTTGAACCACAATATCCAGATAGATCCCCTTTGAGATCGACTGTCTAGCTCCTATTTGAGATCAACCATGTGTGGATACTTATTTCTTTGAACTGGAGAAGGGGGAAAAGCCTACCAAGGCAAGATGTCTTTATTATGTCCTTGTTGTTAACTACTTTCTACTAGAGCCATCAAGTTGTAATGCTAGAGCAAATTGAGGGTTTTATCTGGAGCCTACAACTAATCATATTGTGTTCTATCTTTCTTATGAGAAAAGGTTTTCTCATACACATCTCAATTTCCAAGAGGTTATAATGGGCATCATTTTCATTGACCTTATTGGCAATAGTACAGTGATAAACCTTAAGCATTTGATGAATTGTGTGATTGTTCCTTCAAACGAACCTCTCAATCACGAATTTAGCAGATAAATAAATGTTGCCAAATTTGTAAACATTTTCACCATAATAAAATGGAAACAAAAATAACATTTTAATATATTGGGTGATTAGTTAATTAGACTTGATGAAAGGTTATACAACATATTGAGGAAGACATTTGTCGATTAATCTTATTTTGTACATTCACTATATCAACCTTTTGGTGACCCTTATTCTTTCAAGGTATGGCTTAATTTGAATTCATTCAATAATTGCCCAAGAAACAAAAAAAAAGATTCTTTTGCTTCTAGAGAAAGAGATATTTTCTTATGTATCTTCATGAACACATTTAGGAAATTCTCACATAGATAAGTCCCTTTTGAAGGCAATAAATATTGCACATTACTCAATTGTTTTGAGTATAAATTTGATGAAGTAATTTTTAATTCCAACAGTAAAGTAGTTCATGCAATGCACAAGAGAGAAAACTAGTTGATGCTATGATAAGGAAACAAAGGCCACAAACTTTGGGCGGATATCTAGCCTAGAAACATAATGTATACTGAGGAAATTGCACCAATGGTCACTCAACTATTTACAAAGTGAAATCGGATCACTTAACTATTTGATTGACAAAAAGATTATTCTCAACACAAAGTGAAGATTTCAATTCATTCAATGATTTCAGCACTATAGTCGACACAACATAATTTTTTGAGGGTAAAACTATTAAAATACTTTCATTGACACATTAAAATCAATCTACCTCACAATTAGTTCTTTTTCTTTGCCAAATCAATTGACAATCTCTATTGAAGTTTTATTTAAGATAACAATGTAGATTGGCAATAAGATTAACAAAAATGTACTCGATTATATGAAAGAGGTTAGATTACTATGATCCATATTTCATACACACTATAACACTCTCATAGTTAATGACTATTATAACTAAATTGGTATTGAAATATGTCTATTTTCGATACTAATAAAGAGTAAATGAAGGACTTTAGGCTCCCCTCTTACATCTAATGAAATTGTAAAGTTTTTAACTATATATTATTTCTTAAGACTGAACTTGTAAAATTATGTGTCTTTAAAAGCCATTTGGCCACATCTTTTAGCTAGATGGTTGCATTCGAAGAAGTCAAAGATTAAGGATTAGTAGGTTATTCTATTGGTTCCAACACTTCTTTGTTCTTTCTTGTGCCTAGTGTTAAGAAGTTTTCCATAAGGAGACTAGTGAAGGAAACCATTATTTTGATTTTGTGAGTAATGTCTTGAAAAAGTTACCAAAAATGTGACAATGAAAAAAAAGATATAAAGACGATTTTAGTGGAACAAAAACAGAAAGTTGGAAGGAGATGACATGTCTATTCAAAGACTCACTTTTGGCTACAACCTTGCACTCCACATCGCTTTAGTAATGGCATGAAATTCAAAGTAAAAGCTACAAGTCTACAAGACGAAGAACCTTATAAAGTAAAGGAATTGAGAAACAAGCACTTCAAGTTTTTAGTAAATTTATTCCTAGAAAACTTGCCAAATTAGTGATAATAGTGCTAATTCTAACAAGATCTAAAGAATCAAAATATGTGGATGCGACATTTCCTAATAAACATATTTTAACGAATTTTCCCCCAAAAAATAACTTTCTACTTCGTGTGACGTTTGGAATGGATAGAGTGACTTGGAATCTTCATTTTCAATCATTGAGTAACCTTTTTCATGAAGCAAAGAGGTTGTTTCCCATTGGCATAATTTGTTTATATAGCAGTACAAAAACTACAAATTATTACATGAGAATCACATGTGACTATATTTCCACAATTACTAACTTATGGGAAAAAAAAGTACCGTACTACAATGGTAGAACTCCATAAACTAAAAAGTTGAAGAACGAAAAGTGTTGTTTGCCTTCTCTTAATTAACATAACTAAGTTTTCTAATTAACTAAGGTACAAAGTCTTATTTAGGCATCTTTTAATAGAATCATGAAATATAAAAAATGAATGAGTGTTTGCAACTGAAAACTAGTGGGCTTAGTCTTAAATAGGGAGAGTTGGAAGGAGTTTAACGTTTGTACAAAATTCAACCCACTTAAGACTCCAGCCGGATATTATGTGTGTGTGTATGTGTGTATATATATACACACACATTCCATTTCTTTGTAAGAATATGTAACATGAATATATAATATATATATTATGTACTAATAATTTACTATAACTTAATTTTGTTGTATAAATTTTGTATATATTAGGTGATATTTTTCAATAGAGTTATATATTTTTTACAATATATGAATGTTTTTATTATTTTGGAGAGAGGTTATGTGATTGGGTTGCTCTGATTTAAGCCCAAAACCTGCTTATTTTTGTGAGATAAGTGTGAGTCTCATAGGTGTGAGCCTTGTTGAGATGAGTTTGGGTTGAGCTATGTTGTTTTTAAAATAGATTAAGCTCGTACACACAGAAACCTGGCACATATAGCCAATTGACATCTTACACTTGGTTATGTAGAAGTCCAAGAACATTGAGCGTAGTTTGGGAGAATGAAAGAAGTTTGTGAGATGGCATATTCTTTAATTTGTGTGTATGTGTGTATTTCCTTATCCCATTCTAAATTTTCCTCGTTGGAGAAGTATCAAAGTTATTGCATTATCGAAATTGATCATTAGTACATGTAATTTTCTGTTTAATCTCGTTTTCAGTGCAAAGTTGATAACTTTTAATTCGAGCACTAAGTAATTCACGGAAAAAATAGTTGATATTATAATAAGAAAACAAGAATCATTTAATTTGGGTGGATATCTTGTCTACAAACACAACTTATAAGTCAAACTCACAAATAGTTACTTTTAAAAATTGATACGGGATCAACAAACTATTTAATACACAAAATGATCACTGTGTATAAAGTGAAGAGTTTTAAATCACTCCATCCATTTCAGCTATTATGGTAGATAAAATGTTATTTTTTGATGTGTAAAATTGTCAAAACACTTTGAGAAATGAATTTATAAACGACATGCAACCACAAACATAAATACTTCCAAAAATAACATATTGAAATATCTTCCTCAAACAAATCTTTCTTGTTTTTTTTTCCCACATCAATCATTTATCTTGATTGAGGTTTTATTTCTGATATCAAAACATATTTGCAAGGGGATGTCAAAATAGACTTGAATATATGAAAGGGGGATGATTACTATGATCCTTAATTCAAATATATTACAACACCTTCTTAGTTAATGACTATTATAACTAAATTAGCATTATATTTACATATTTTAGTTAATAACAAAGAGTGAATTTTGGATTTTATGGGTTTTTTTTTCTTAAATTCAATGAAATTGTAAAGTTTTTAACTTGAGATTATCGATAGAGCAAAGCTCAATCCAATTATTCGCTTTTAGAAGTTTTTAGGCCCAATTTTAGCAATTTAGAGGAGCAAAAGAACCAGTGTTACGATGCCGGTTCCAAGATTCTATATCATTTGAAGTGTACAGAGTGATTCAGAATCTTCATTTTAAATTGTAGAATAACCCTTTTAACAAATCAAATAGTTTAGTGACCATTGGCATAATTTGTGTGCTACTATGACAACACAAAAATCATGAATTATTACTCAAGAATTGCATGTGACTGTAATGATATTATCACAAATAAATGAAAAAGAAAACCTACCATGATTGCCACTACATTAAGAGTTGACGACCAAAAAGAGCTGTTTGCCCCTCTTAAAATACCAAAAATAAGTTTTCGAAGTAAGTAAAGTTCAAAGTCTCTTTTGGGAATCTTTTCATAGAATGATGAAATACAATGAATGTATGAGTCTTTACAACTCAATACTTTCAATATATTATGACTTCATGATATTAGACACTCAAAAGGATATTGCTAAAAATTGATAACAAAAATACAGGAACAAAACAACACAATAACTTGAGACCATCATTTGGTTGTCTAAAGAAAATTGTAGAACATGCAAGCAAATTATTCATTAGGCATTTAGAACCACAATATCTAGATAGCTCCTAGTTGAGGTCAACCATGGGTGGAGAGTTAGTTATTTATGACAATATTGGGAAAGCAACAACCCGGTTCTATGTCTTGAATATGTCCTTGTGTATTAGCGACATAGTCCTGGAGGCATCTAGTTGTGTAAGTTGCAGCAAATTGAAGGTTTTGCCTTGAGCCTACTATAAGTTTTATTGTGTTGTAGCTTTCTCATTAAAAAAAAAAGGTTTGTCATGCCACAGTTTCCAAGAGGATATAATGGGCAACTTATTCATTGACCTTATGGGCATTAGTATCATGATAAACGATAAATATTTGTTGAGTGCCACTATTGGTGATGGTTCCTCAAAGGGAATGCATCAATCATGAAATTAACAAACACATGACCATAAGTATAAACTTTTTGGCAAAAAAAAAAAAAAAAAAAGACAACAAAAATAACCTCTGAATTATGTTAAGGGATAAGTTCATTAGCCTCCTTGAAATGTTAGCACAATATATTGTGACAATTATTTGTCTATTCTATTATGTTGTAATTTCAAGATGTCAACCTTTTGGCAATTCTTACTCTTCTAGGTTTGTCATCCTGAATCTGAATTCACTCATTAAATGCCAAAGAAACTCAAGAAGATGTATTTTCTTCAAGCATAAGAGATATTTTCTTATGTTCCAATCTTCATGAACACATTTAGGAAATTTGCACACAGGGAACTCCGTATTGAAGGCAATAAAATTTGCAAATGACTATGAGTTGTTTTGATTATAAAATTGATAGATAGGTAACTTTAAATTTCAACAGTGAATTAGTCTACACAATGTAGAGGAGAACAAACTAGTTTCTGTTATGATAAAGAAAAAAGAGCCAATTGATTTGGGTTGATATCTGGTCAAGAAACATAACTTATAACGCAAACCGCACCAATGATCACTCAACTCTCTTAGAAATTGAAATCGGATAACTAAACTATTAGAAATTGAAATCGGATAACTAAACTATTAGAAATTGAAATCGGATAACTAAACTATGTGATACAAAAAGATCACTAGCTATATAATGCGAAGATTCTAATTCCCTCCATCTATTTCAGCTGCATTAAAGTTGATGCAATGTTATTTTTAAAGAATATAATTGCCAAAGAATTTTGAAAATTTAATCTATAAACGACTTGCTACCACACACCCTATTACTTCCAAAAAAATAACACAGTGAAATTAATTTACCTTGAAAATTCTTTATCTTTTTTCCAAATCAATTGGGAATCTTGGATAAAGTTTTATTCGGATATCTAAGTAGATTGACAGGGCGATTACCAAAATGGACTTGATTAGAAGAAAAAATGATGATTAATATGATCTGTACAACATATTTTCTATAACATGGTCTTAGTTAATGACTATTATAAATAAATTGACCTTAAAAAAATCTACATAGTTTAGTTATTAATGGAGAGTGAATAGAGGATTTTAAGGTCTTCTAGCTTACATCCTATGAAATTGTAAAGATTTTTACTGGAGATTATCGATCGAGCAAATCCCGGTTAAATTCTTTGTTTTGAGAAGCTATTTGGCAACAGTTTTTAGTAGAGGGTTGCATTCATGATATGGAGCCAAAAACTACGGTAATACTGCTATTTGCATAATTCTTATGTTTTTTCTTGTGCTTGGTATTAAGAAGTTTTCCAAAAGCAGACTAGTTAAAGGAATCTACTATTCTGATTATGTGTGTAATGTCTTGAGTAAAGTTGCTACAAAACCCAGGTTATTGAGCTTGACAACGAAAAGGATAATATTAAGAAGAATGAAAGAGAATTTAAGTGGAACAATAATAGAAAGTTTGAAGAAGATGACGTGTCTAATCAAAGAAGTCACTTTTATCTTCAATCCTATATTCCAAATCGTGATAGTGATGGCACAAAATTTACAATAATAGATACAAATCTAGAAGATGTAGAGCCTTATGAAGTAAAGAAATTGAGAAACCTGGTGTGTGAATTTTCAATAATTTCAATCCCAGAAATACTTACGTAAAGTGCAAGGACAACGAAAATTCTGCCTAGGTCTAATTGAGGAATTGAAATATATGAATACTATATACCTATAAACAAGATGTAATAGTTTGACAAACTTTTTTTCTCAACAAAAAACTTCCCATTTTCTATAACGTCTAAAATGGATAAAGTGACTTGAAATTTTCATTTTAAATCTCTGATTAACCTAACACATTTAATGAATCAAATAGTTCAACAACCATTGGCACAATTTGGTCATATAACAATACAAACCTTAAACTGTTACATGAGAAATGCAAGTAATTATACTACCATTATCTTGAAAAAATTGACAACGAAGCACAGCTTAGATAGTTGGGTTTTTTTATTAAAAAAAAAAAAAGAACTTAGAGAAATGAATAAGAAAACCCACCGCGACTACCACTACACTGGTCAAAATTTTCAAACTGTAAATTGGTGAAGAACAAAAAGAGTTGCTATTTCAAATGTAATATAATTAAGTTTTCTTAATTAAAAATGTTCAAATCTCATTTGGGTATCTTTTCACCAAATTATGAAATACTACAAATGTATGATTCTTTGGAATTCAAAGCTTTCAATATATTATGAAGTAGTGGTGGCAATACTAGACAAACAAAAGAATGTGATCACAAATTGATAACAAAAATCCCATAACAATATACAACAACTTGAGACCATTATCTATATGTCTAAAGAAAACTAGTAAAATGAGAACATTATGTCTATTAGTCATTTAGAACCATCATATCCAAATAGCTCCATTTGAGATCAACCATGGGTGGAGAGTTATTGCTTCTGAGATCAGATGGGGAAAACCTACCAGGACATGTCTTGAATATGTCCTTGTGTATTAACAATATACTTCTAGAGCAATCAAGTTGTTTAAGTTTCTTTAAATTGAGGATTTTATAGGAAGCCTATTATTAATTGTCTTGTGTTCTATCTTTCTCATTAAAAATGTTTTTTTTTGTGATAATAGGTATCATCACTTACAAAGAAAAGATATCGAGTATCCTCTTGGTCGACCTCATTGGCATTAGTATCATGATAAACCTTAAGCATTTGATGGCTGCCATTATTGAGTGATGGTTCTTCAAACAATTAACCTATCAATTAAGAATTATCCCCAAATGTGTAGACATTTTTGCCACGATAAAACGACGACAAAAATGACATTTGAATAGTATTAGGTGATTAGTTCATTAGACCTTTTTAGTGGTAAGAATAACATATTGAAAAAGTTATTTGTCAAGTAATCTTATTTTAATATAAATTCACTCAATAATTGTCAAAGAAACAAAACATGATTGTTTTGCTTCAAGCGTAAGAGATATTTGGTTATGTTCCCATCTTCATGGCCACATTTAGGAAATTCTGACACAGGAAACTCCCGTTTGATGGCAATAAATATTACACATTGCACGTAATTGATTTGAGTATAAAGTTGATAAGTAACTTTCAATTTCTATAGTAAAGTAGTTCATTCAATGTACGGGAGAGAAAACTAGTTAATGTCACGATAAGGAAATAAAAGCCACTTAATTTGGGTAGATATCTAGCCGAGAAACATAATATATATAGGAAGTTGCACTAATAGTCACTCAACTTATTACAAACTAAAATTGGATCATGAAACTATTTTATTAACAAAAATACTATTCACTATGTGAAGTGAAGATTCCAATTCTCCATATTTACGGAAATAGTATTCTTTCTTATTTCGACGATCCTCGATATAGAGGAAAGAGTTAGGAAATTACTAAATATGGGACTATCGAAATGCATTCAATCGTCAAAAAGGAAGATTTGATTGAGTATCGAGGAGTTTAGCATTAAAGTAGAAGGGAAAATGACGTTAACTGTCCCTCGCATTTCACATTTGTACTTTGTTAGTACCTCACATCAAAAGGATGCATTTTAGTCCCTTATAAATTCAAAACATACCATTTTGATTCCTCAACAACATTATGGACATATTTTGCCTTAAAATACTCACACTCATGTCTAATATAACATATTTAAATGTAAAATTGACAATACATAACCTTAAAAACTAAATTGTCCTAAAAAGAAAATGATTGGGACTGTTGAAGCAGGGGTGGCGGAGGAAAAGTATGTAGCGGAAGCGAATACTGGCGGTGAAGGTAGGTGAGAAATTTGGGATGGTGGTGGATGAGGATTTAAGTAGTGTCATTTAGTATTTAAAATTTGTGTTTTTCCAATTTCTTGCATTAACAAAAAAAAAAATATTTGATACGCATGTGAGTATTTCTAGCAAAAATATGGCCGTAATTGTATTGAGAGAACAAAATGGTGCGTTTTAAATCTGTAAGGGACTAAATTGCACCATTTTAAATGTCAGGGAACAAAAAAGTACAAATGTGAAATATGAGAGAATATTAATGTTGTTTTTCCAAAGCATAACAATACTTTTTGAGGGGTAAAATTGTCAGAAAAACTTTAGAAAATGAATCTATAAATGTCAAGCTCGCAAACACCATTACTTCACCCAAAAAAATAACACATTTAGATCAGTCTACCACAAAATTATTCTTTTTCTTTTGCCCAAATAAATTAGCAATCTTGATTGAAGTTTTATTTTAGATTCAAAGTATACTGAAACTTCAGTATGAGATTAACAAAAATGGACTTGTTTATTTGAAGAAAGACGATTACTAGTATCTATACTTCATACATACTATAACACCCTCTTAGTTAATGACTATTATAACTAAATTGACCTTGAAATATGCTTATTTTAATTATTAAAGCTGAGTGAATGTTGGATTTTGTGAGCTACCCTCTTATATATCTGATGAAATTATAAAGTTTTTAACTAGAGAGATTGTCGATTGAACTGATTTAAGTCATTTATTTTTATAAGCAACTTGACACGTCTTTTTGCTACGCCGTTGCATTTCAGAGGAGCCTAAGAACAAGGGTTAGTGGGTTACATTACCAGTTCCAAGATATTGTTGGCTTTCTTGTGCATGTTGATATAAAGTTTTTCACAAGGAGACTAGTGAAAAGAAACCACTATTTTCATTTTGTGAGTAATGCATGTCTAGAAAAAATTTACAACAGAACCTAAGTTATATAGTTAAGCTTGGCAATAATAGAGAAGATATACTATAAAAAGGAATAAAATACGATTTATGTGGAAGAATAAAAGAAAGTAAAAGGAATCTCTAATTGAAGACATCACTTTTATCTTCAATCTTGTACTCCAAATCCCGACAGTGATGGCGTGAAGTTCAAAATAATAGATACAAAACTAGAAGATGAAGAGCCTTGTAAAGTAAAGAAATTGTGCAAATTTTTAGTAAATTCAATTCTAGAAATGATTAAGAAAGCACTGATGACAATGACAACTTTGCAAATTCTAAGGAATCAGAATCTATTAATAAGACATTTACCAATAAACGTGTTTTGATATATTGACACTAAAAAATAAATTTCTATTTTTTTATAACCTTTGAAAAGGATAGGAAGACCCCAAATATTCATTGCAAATCATTTTGTAATCGTTTTTCATGAATCAAATAGTTTTGTGCCCATGAACATAATTTACTCATACATCACACACAAAAACAATAAGTTATTACACAAGAACAGCACAAGAATATACTACCATACTATATTTATCACAAAAACCCCAAGAAAAAGGTACCCCGACTATCGTTACATTGGTAGAACTGCATAAACGAAAAAACTAGAGTGAAAGAGTTATTTGTCCTCTCTTAAGTAGCGTTAGTAAGTTTTCGAGTTAACTAAGGTTCAAAGTATTACTTTGATCCATACTATGTATATTCCATAACATGCTCTTAGTTAATGACTTTTTCTTTTCTTTAATAAATAGTATCTATGGTGGATCTCTACCTACTCTCTTGGAGGCTAAAACCCACAACCTAGGTCAAAAGAGAAGTATAGTCTTACCATTTGAGCTACACGTCTCTCTCATGCTTAGTTAATGACTATTATACCTAAATTGGTCTCAAAATATCTATACATTTTAGTTAATAATGGAGAGTGAATGCCGGATTTTTTGTGCTCCCATCCTACATCCAATGAAATTGTAAAGATTTTAATTCGAGATTACTGATTATGCAAAGCGTCATCAAATAATTTTCTTTCAAAAGTATTTTGGTCACCGTCTCTTAGAAAGAGAATTGCATTCATAGGAGTTAAAGAACTAGGGTCATACTATTGCTTCTATGATTTTTTTCCCATGCCTAGTGTTAAAAAGGTTTTTAGAAGGAGACTAATCAAAGAAAATTGCTACTCCGCTGGGTGCAATGTCTTAAGTAAAGTTGCTATAGAACTTAGGTTAATTAAGTTTTAAAATGAAGAGGATGATAGTAAGAGCAATAAAAAAAAGACTTATAAGTGGAAAAAAGATGAAATGTCAAAGTAAATAAGTCACTTTCATCTTCAACCTTGTATTCCTGATAACTCTATTATATAGAGTTTTTTCTCTTCAATTCCTACAAAATTTTGGACATGTTAGTCCCATTTAGATAGATTTTATGTGTTTTTGTTCATAATTTTTGTTCATTGGTGATTTTTAGTACCTTAGAATAATTTTTAGATTTTTGGTAGTAATTATGCACAAAATTAGACTAAATTGACATTTAAGTTTTTTATGTGCATTTTGACATTATAGTATTAATTTTGGTGTATTTTTGTAGGGAATTTGAAGATTTGATGGCAAGTTAAAGTAGTGGAAGAAAACAAGGGCAAGGATATAATTGCACGCAAATAGAAAATCTAGCCCAAGGATTTCTTCCTTCATAAACCGTGGTCAAAGCTACCAAGAAGAAAATATATTAGTTGCTGTCAACACCACTTCAGCTCAAGGTGTTAGTAATCGCACTCAATCACACCAAGGAACAATTTTGTTAATTGCGGTCAACTTAGTCAACCAGTACTTTGACCCCCAAATTTTTTAAAATATCATAGGAGACTACACCAAAAACATATTACTATGGTGTAGAATAGTTAGAGTAGGCTGCCATAGTCGAGTCTTATCATTACTCTTTTATCTTCTCTACTTAAACTATAATTTTTATCATAATCTAGTTGTAAGATTTAACTTTTTTACTGTTAAATTAATGGGCTTTTCATTAGCTTTAATTTGATACCAATTTCACTTATTTTCTCATCTTGTAATCATGCTCTTTTTTTTATTTCAAGTTCTTACTATTTTCATAGAGTAAGCTATATCTTAGATTAAATAGTAGATCTTTGTGCAAATCTTGTTTTTCTTAGTGTTAATACTTTAGTTATTAGTCAGTTTCTATTAAATTTAGCTATTGTAACATAATTTTTAGTTTAAAGAAAGATTTCTTTTTCCTAACTTTTAAAAAATAGTAAAAATGAAGAACATAATGCTTTCTATTGCTTTCCTAGTCTAATATTTAGTTTAATTGCCTAGATGGATATCTTAATTGTTCTCTTAGCATAACAATTTACTAGTTTTCTTAGACAAGAACTTTACTTGCTTTCCTAGTTCCCTATCCTCAATAGCTCTTTATAGTGTAGTCTCCTAGTAATTTCTCTAGTAACTTTCAAAGTGCTTTATTGGAATTTGTTCTAATTGCCTTCTTAATCCAGTTCTTAATCACTTTTTAGGATTCATGTTCTACTGTAGTGTAATTTAGTTTTAATGTAAGACTAGGTTTCCTATAATCTTTTTATGCTTATATGTTACATGCCAGAGTAGGAGTTACTAATAGTTATTTACATGATATCTTTGATTAGTTTAATAACTAGTTCTACGTAACCTTCCCTTGTTATCATTGTAGTTAATAAAAACCTATTCTTTGATTTGTATAACCAGTATAAAGACCTCTTAAGCCTAGTAATCATCACCCCAATCCTCGTGGGAATGACACCCACTCACTATTAACCTATAAACCTACCTTGAATACTCAGTGAAGGCATTGGTTAGGGGAAGGGTTTATTTTTATCACTTGTTTGACACCCAAAAAACCTTTCTAACCTAGAGCGAACAATTCTAAAGCGCGATAGAGATGGCGTGAAATTTACAATAATAGATACAAGCCTAAGTGATTTATAGCCTTATGAAGTAAAAGAATTGAGAAACAATGTGGGTGAATTTTCAATAAATTCAATCCAGGAAATACTTACTAAATTAGTACTGACAATGACAATTCTGCCAAGGTCTATATGAGCTCTAATAGAATCAAAATCCATGAAACTATATTGCTACAAAACAAATTTTGCAAATATTTTCCACAAAAAATCAAATTCTATATTTCGAAATGTCTGAAATGGATAGAGTGATTCAAAATCTTCATTTTAAATCATTGAAAAATAATTTTCACAATCAAATAGTTTTGCACACATTGGCCTCATTTGGTCATATAACAACACCAAAACCATAAATTGTTACACAAGAAATGCATGTAACTATACTACCATGATCTCAAAGAAATGAAAAAGAAAACCTACCATGCTATCACTACTTTGCCAAAATTTTGTAAACTAAAAAGTTGAAGAAAACCTACCATGCCATCACTACTTTGCCAGAATTTTGTAAACTAAAAATTTGAAGAACTAAAAGAGTTGCCTACTCTAAAAAATCAAAACTAAGTTTTCAGATGAAGGTTCAAGTCTATTTTGGGAATCTTTTCACCAATATGAAATACAAAACGTACAAGCCTTTTGAATTCAAAGGTTTTAATATGATATTAAGAAGTTTGTTATACTGGACAAACAACAGGATGTGGCTAGACATTGATAACAAAAATATAACACAAGACAAGACAACAACTTGAGACCACCATTTATATACCTAAAGAAACTAGTAAAGCATGCAAGCAATACATTCATTGAACCTTTAATAGAGGCATCAAGTTGTTAAAGTTAGTGCAAATAGAGGGTTTTATCTAAAGCCTACTATTAACCATATTGTGTTCCCATATTGTGTTCCATCTTTCTCGATAAGAAAGATTTTTCATACACATATCAGTTACCAAGAGGTTATAATAGGAATAATTGTCATTGACCTTATTGACATTAGTATTCTGATAAACCTTACGCATTTGAAGAGAACCATAATTGTGTGATTGTTCCTTCAAATGAACCTATCAATCACGAATTTAGTAGATGAATAATCAAATGTGTAATATCAACCTTTTGGCGACCATTACTCATTCTAGCTATGGCTTAATATGAAGTTATTCAATCACAATTGTTCAAAGAAATAAAAAGGATGCTTTTTGTTCCACTGTAAGAAATATTTTCTTTTGTATCTTCAAGACCATATTTAGGAAATTCTCATACAACGAACTCCCTTTTGAAGGCAATAAATATTGCACATTACTCATAATTTCTATGAGTATAAAGTTGATAAGTAATTTTCAATTTCAACTGTAAAGTAGTTCATCCAGCGCATGAAGTGAAAACTAGTTGATGCTATGATAAGGAAATAAAAACCATGTAATTTGGGTGAATATCTAGCCTAGAAACATAATTTATAGAGGATATTGCCCTAATGGTCACTCAACTCTTTACAAAGTTAATGACTATTATAATTAAATTGGTATTGAAATATGTCTACTTTCGTTATTAATAGAGAATGAATGTAAGATTTTACAGGCTCCCCTCTTGCATCCAATGAAATTGTAAAGTTTTTATCTGTAGATTGTCATTTGATTTGGTAAAATTATTTATCTTCAGAAGCTAGTTTACCCAATTAGTCTTTGAGCCAGATTGTTGCATTCTCCGAGCAAAGATAAGGGTTAGTAACCCTTGCTGCTTGGTTCCAAATTTCCATTGGTTTTTCTAGTGCCTGGTGTTAAGAAGTTTTTAACAAGGAGACTAGTGAAAGGATACCATTGTTTTGATTTTGTGAGTAATGTCTTGCAAAAAGTGACAAAAAAACTTGGTTAATTGAGAATACAATTTGAAAGAAAGAAATAAAGACGATATTGAGTGGAAATTCATTCCTTCAAGTTGGAAGGAGATGACATGTCTAATCGAAGACGTCACTTTTTTGTTGAACCTTTGCTGCACTTCCCTATTGTGATGGCATGAAGTTTAGAGCAATGGATACAAGTCTACAAAATAAAGAGTCTGTAAAGTAAAGGAATCAAGAAACTTGCACTTCAAATTTTTGGTAAATTCAATCCCGGAAAGACTTGCAAAATTTACGATAACAAAGATAATTCTACAAGTTCTTAGGAATTAGAATATATGGATACGACAATCCTAATAAACATGTTTTGATAAATTTTCCCTCAAAAAATTACTTTTCATTTTGTGTGATGTCTAAAATAGAAACTGTGACTCAGAATCTTCATTTTAAATCGCTAAATAACCTTTTTTACAAATCAACTAGTTTATTACCCATTGGCATAATTTGTTAACATAATAGCAACAGAACTATAAATTATTACACGAGAACCGCACGTGATTACACTATCACAAACACGAACTTATGAAGAAAAAGTACCCCACTACGTTGGTAGAACAACATAGCACCCTCTTAGTTAATGACTATTAAGACTAGATTGGCCTTGAAATATGTCAATTTTCGTTATTAATTGGTGAGTGAATGTAAGATTTTACGGGCTCCCTCTTACAACCAATTAAATTTTAAAGTTTTTAACTTTAGATTGTCGATTGATTGGGTAAAATTATTTGTCTTGTGCAGCTAGTTGACTCGGTCTTCTAGCCAGACAGTTGCATTCAAAGGAGCCAAAGAATGAATGAAGCAAGGGTTAGTGGGTTATGCTGCT
This sequence comes from Cinchona pubescens, assembly GCA_025175665.1. Lineage (NCBI taxonomy): Eukaryota > Viridiplantae > Streptophyta > Magnoliopsida > Gentianales > Rubiaceae > Cinchona > Cinchona pubescens. The sequence continues at coordinate 2,143,668 of JANKKI010000055.1, read as the reverse complement.
GGTTCCAAAATTGCTTTGGTTTTTCTTGTGTCAGGTGTAAGAAATTTTCCACGAAGAGACTAGTGAAAGGAAACCATTATTTTGATTTTGTAAGTAATGTCTTGAAAAGAGTGAAAAAAAAACTAGGTTAATTGAGCTTGACAATGAAAAGAAAGATATAAAGATGATTTGAGTGCCTTAAATAATACCTTATAGAAGTGAAAGAGATAACATCTCTATTCAATAGACGTCGATTTTATCTTAAACCTTGTACTACCCCTTGCTATTTTGATGGCATGAAGTTCAGAGTAGTAGATACAAGTCTGCAAGATATAGAGTCTTAAAAAGTTAAGGAATTAAGAAACTTTCACTTCAATTTTTTAGTAAATTCAATCATAAAAAGACTTGCAAAATTTGTGATAACAATGATAATTCTACAAGATCTTAGGAATCAGAACATGTGGATATGCATTCCTAATAAACATGTTTTGACAAATTTTCCCTCAAAAAGTTCTCACACAATACTTTTCAATTTGGGTGATGTCTGAAATAGATATAGTGACTTAAGATTTTCATTTTAAATCACAAAATAACCTTTTTTTACAAATCAACTAGTTTATTACCCATTGGAGCAATTTGTTCATATAATAGCAAAAGACCTATAAATTATTATAGGAGAACCACACGTGACTATACTACCACAATCACGAACTTAAGAAAAAAAAAGTACCCCACTACATTGATAGAATTCCATAAACTATAAGGCTGAAGAATGAAAAGAGTTGTTTGCCCTCTATAAAGTAACATAACTAAGTTTTTTGATTAACTAAGGTTCAAAGACTTATTTAGGCATCTTTTTATAGAATGATGGAATACACAAAATGATCGAGTCTTTGCAACTTAAAACTATTTGGCTAAGCCTAAAACCAATGGGTTGCACCTCAAGTAGGGTGAGTTGGGTTGAGTTTGGACTATACTAAATTTAACCCACTAAAGACTCTACCCAAATACAACGTATAGACATACATACAAATATATATATATATATATATATATATATATATATAAATCAAGAATCATAATATGTATTATGTGTTCTATATTTACTATATTATGATTTTTTGTATATTATTTGATAATGAAGTTCAGAGCAATTTTTGTATATATTATTTGTGAGATGGCATATTAATTTATGTATGTTTGTTTTCTTCTCATCATTTTCTAAATTCTCCGAGGTGGTGAAATGACAAAATTGTTGCATTATCCAAATTGATCATTACTACATGTTATTTCCTATTTAATCTCATTTTGAGTATGAAGTCGACAAGTAACTTTTAGTTCCAATAGTAAAGTAGTCCATGCAATGTATGGAAAGATTAGTTGATCTTATAATAAGGAAATAAGTGTCACTAGATTTGGGTAGATATCTTGCCTAGAAACATAACTTATAGAACAAACTCACAAATAATTTCTTTTAAAAATTGAAATTGTATCAATAAACTATTTGATACAAAAATAAAAAAGATCACGTAACTGTATAAAGTGAAGAATTTAAAGTCACTCCATCCATTTCAGCCATTAAAGTAGATACAATGTTATTTTTTGATGGGTAAAATTGTCAAAATACTTTGTGAACTAAATTTATATACTACATGCTACCATAAACACAAAGACTTCTAAAAATAACGCATTGAAATATCTTCCTAAAAAATCATTCTTTTTTTTTTTCCAAATCAATTGGTTATCTCGAATGAAGTTTTATTTCAAATGTCAAAATATATTCACAAGTGGAATTGATTATAGAAAAAGAGGATAATTACTATGATCCGTAATTCATATATACTATAGCACCCTCTTAGTTAATAACTACTATAACTAAATTGCCTTAAAATATCTTTAAATTTTTGTTAAAAATAGAGTGTGAATTTAGGATTTAGCCCCTTTGATCTTATGTTCAAAGAAATTGTAAAGTTGTTAATGGGAAATTATCGATAGAGCAAAGCCCGGTAAAAATATTTGTTTATAAAAGTTATTGTAGTCCCAGACTTTTAGCAATATAGAGGAGACAAAGAACCATGGTTATGCTGTCTCTTTCCAAGATTCCTTCGGTTTTTTTTCCTGACAGCTAAGAAATTTTCTAAGTTTTCCAGATGGAGAATAGTCAAAAGAAACCACTATTTTGATTCTATATGTAATGTCTTGAGTAAAGTTGCAACAGAACCTCGGTTAACTACGATTGACAATGAAAATAATGACTATCGGAGGAATAAAAGATGATTTTCCTAGACCAAAACAAGAAGTTGGAAGATGATAACATCCCTAACCAAAGACATCACTTTTATCTTCAACCATGTACTCCAAATCATGGTAGTGATGTCATGAATTTTATGCTAAAGATACAAGCCTAGAAGATGGAAAGCCTTATAAAGTAAAGGAAATGAGAAACCTGGCAACTGGCATATGAATTTTCAATAAATTCAATCCTGGAAATACTTATAAAATTAGCAATCACGATAACAATTCTACATAGGTCTAACTAAGGATTTGGTAGAATCTGTGGATACTATATTTCCCAATAAATTTTTTGACAAATTTTCCTATAGAAACAACTTTGCATTTTCTGTATAGTCTAAAATGGATAGAGAAACTTGGAATCTTCATCAAGACTTTTCATAGACAGAAATACTTTCAATATATTATGGAGTTCTTAACATTAGATACACAAAAGGATGTGGATTGAAATTGACAACAAAAACGAAAGAACAAGATAAAACAACAACGTGAGATCATTATTTATATATCTAAAGAAATTGGTAGAATATGCAAACAATATATACATTAAACATTTTGAATCAGAATATACAAATACCTCTCATTTGAGATCAACCATAGATGGGTTATTTTTTTCCAACAATAGATGGAAAAAGCCTACTTAGTTAGATGTCTTGATTTTGTGATTTAGTATTAAAAACATAGTGCTGGAAGCATCCAGTTGTTTATGTTGCTACAAAATGAGGTTTTTTCAGGGAGCATACTATCCATTTTACAATGCTCTATCTTTCTTATTAAAAAGGTTTCTCATGCCACATATTAGTTCTAATAGGTTATAATGTGCAACTTCTTTATTTACCTTATGGGCATTAGTAACATGAAAAACCTTAAGCATCTTTTGAGTGCCACTATTGGCGATATTTTCTAAAGGGAACATATCAAACATGAATTATCAAATAGATGACATAAGTGTAAACATTTTGGCAGAAAAAAAAAGACAACATAAACAGCATTTGAATTGTTTTAGTCATAAGTTCAATAGATGACATAAGTGTAAACATTTTGGCAAAGAAAAAAAAAAGACAACATAAACAGCATTTGAATTGTTTTAGTCATAAGTTCATGAGCCTTTTTGAAAGTTAGCACAACATATTGAATCAGTTATATATTTGTCAATTATTCCATTTTATATATTCACCATATCAACCTTTTGGCTATTCTTGATTACTCTTTCTAGGTCTGGCTAAAATTGAATTCACTCAATAAATACCAAAGAAACTTTGATCTTAGGATAATATGCTTTTTCTTCAAACATAATAAATACTTTCTTACTTCATGAACACATTTAGGAAATTTGCACAAAGAGAACTCCTGTCGAAGGAAATGAATATTGCATATAACAAGGAGTTATTTTGAGTATAAAGTTCATAAGTATCTTTTAATTTACACAGTAAAGTAGTTCGTGCAATATATGGGAGAGAAAACTAGTTTATGTTATGATAAGGAAAAAAGATCCACTTGTTTGGGTTGATATCTAGTCATAAATTGTAACTTCCAAAGCAAACCACAACATTGGCCACTAAACTTTTTTAGACATTGGAATCAGGTCACTAAACTACTTGATTCACACAAAGATCACTAACTATATAATGTGAAGATTCCAACTCACACCATCCATTTCAGCTGTTAAAGAGCAATGTTATTTTTTAATGGCAAAAATTGTCAAAGCACGTTAAAAATTAATCTATATATGACATGCTACAACAAACACCATAACTTCAAAAATAATTAACACATTCTGAAATTAATCAATCTCAAAATTACATATTTTTTCCAAATTAGTTGGCAATCTTAATTGAAGTTTTATTTTAGATATCAAAGTAGATTGTCAAGGAGATTACCAAAATGGACGTGATTATATGAACAAAGTATGATTACTATGATCCGTACTACATATATTCTATAATATGCTCTTAGTTAATGACTTTATCTTTTCTTTAATTAGAAAGGATCTATAGTGAATCTCCACCTACTGTCCAGGTGACTCGAAGCCGTATGAGAAGTATAGTCTTAGCATTTGAGCTACCCTTTTTTCTCACGCTCTTATTTAATGACTGTTCTAACTAAATTGGCCTTAAAATATCTATACATTTTAGTTCATAAAGGAAAGTGAATGTAGGATGTTCTGTGCTCCTATTCTAATCCAATGAAATTGTAAAGGTTTAAACTAAAGATTATAGATTAAGCAAAGCCTAGTCAAATAATTTTATTTCAAAAGCTATTGGGTCTCGTCATTTAGCATCTCTTAGAGGATTGCATTCATAGGAGTCAAAGAACCAAGGTCACACTATTGTATCTATGATTTTTTTTCCTATGCCTAGTGTTAAGATGGTTTCTGGATGAAGACTAGTAAAATGAAGCTACTACTCCGATTCTATATGTAATGTCTTAAGTAAAGTTGCAATAGAACCTAGGTTAATTAAGTTTTAAAATGAAGAGAATGATAGTAAGAAAAATAAAAGAGGATTTATGAGCAACAATAGTAGAAAGTCGAAAGAATACGGCATGTCAAAGTAAATGAGTCACTTTAATGTTCAACCTTGTTTTCCAAAGTGCGATAGTAATGGCATGAAGTTTCTAGTAATGGATACAAGCCCAGGTGATCTAGAGCCTTATTAAGTAAAAAAGTTGCGTAACCTAGTAGGTGAATTTTGAATAAATTCAAAACAAGAAATACTTAATGAATTAGTAATGGCAATGACAATTCTACTAAGGTCTGACTGAGGAATCAAAATCTGTGGAACTAAATTCTTTGACCTAAAAAACTTATTTTACAAATACTTTCCATAAAAAAATTAAATTTCTGTATTTTGTAACTTCCAAAATGGATTGAGTGACTTAGAATCTTCATTTTAAACCATTGAAAAACACTTTTTATGATCAAATAGTTTAGCAAACGCTGGCCTAATTTCTTCATATAACAACACCAAAACCACAAATTGTTACACAAGAAATGCACATGACTATACTACCATGATCACAAAGAAACGAAAAAGAAAACCTACCACGACTATCACTACATTGCTAGAATTTGGTAAAAAAAAGGGTTGAAGAACTAAAAGAGTTGCCCTCTACAAAATAATAAATCTAAATATTTAGATGTAGTTTCAAATCTCTTTTGGGCATCTTTTCACCGAATTATGAAATACAAGAATGTACAAGCCATTTGAACTCAAAAGTTTCAATATATTATGAAGTTGGTACTACTAGACACACAAAAGGATGTGGCAAGACATTGATAACAAAAATATAGCACAAGCCTCAAAAACAACTTGAGACCACCATTTATATATCTAAAGAAACTGGCAGAGCGTGCAAGCATACATCCAGTAAACATTTTGAACTACAATATCTAGATAGCTCCACATGAGATTAACCACCAAGCGCTCATTTGAAATATAGCATGTGTGGACAGTTATTTTTTCTAACGAGAGAGGGGAAAAGCCTACCAAGACTAGATGTCTTTGGTATGTCCTTCTTGTTAACAACAAACTACTTAAGGCATCAAGTTGTTAAAGTTGATGCAAATTGACGGTTATATCTGGAGCCTACTATGAATCATATTGTGCTCTATCTTTCTCATTAAAAAAAGGCTTTTTCATGCACATCTCAGTTTCCAAAAGGTTATAATAGGAATCATTTTCATTGACCTTAATAGGATTAGTATTTTGATAAACCTTAAGCATTTGATGAGTACCATTTTATGTGATTGTTCCTTCAAATGAGGCTATCAATCACAAATTTAATAGATAAATGACCAAATTTGTAATAATGGACATTTTTGCCATGATAAAATGACAACAAAAATAACATTTTATTAGTATTGGGTGATTGGTTAATTAGTCTTTTTGAAAGGTTTGGACAACATATTGATGAAGACATTTGTCAATTAATCTTATTTTATATATTCATTATGTCAACCTTTTGGGGGTTCACTCTTTCTATGTATGGCTTAATCTCAATTCATTCAATAATTGTCCAAGAAACAAAAAAGGTGTTTTTGCTTCTAGAGTAAGAGATATTTTCTTTTGTATCTTCATGACCATATTTAGGAAATTCTCACATAAGGAACTCCTATTTGGAGGCAATAAATGTTGCACTTTATTCATAATTGTTTTGAGTATAAAGTTCACAAGAAATTTTTAATTTCAATAATAAAGTGGTTTGTGTAATGCACAAAGAGAAAACTAGTTGATACTATGATAAGGAACTAAAAGCCACATAATTTGGGTGAATATCTAGACAAGAAACACAATTTACTGAGGGAATTGCACTAATTTTATATTCACTCAACTCTTTACAAAGTGAACTCTGATTACTAAACTATTTCATTGGAAAAAAGTTTATTCACTATATAAAGTGAAGATTCCAATTCAGCCTGTCATTCAAACACAATAATAGACACAATAAAATTTTTTGAGGGATAAAATTGTCTCGCAATTGAACTACTTGGGGCACTAACCTCATCAGAATCTTGCATGTTATACAAGAGAAAGTTTTTATCAATTTCATCTCTCGATAGAAATTTTTTTTCTGGGCAGGTTGCATATCTTGATTATGATTCAATTATACTTCTATATGTTTGTTCACTTATGAACACATATCTCTTTGAATGTTCATAGTATCTTATAAAGATAAATTTCTTTACTCTAGGACCCAATTTTCCATATTTATGGTTTGAATCGTGAATATATGCGGCAGACCTCTAGGGTCACAAATTACTTAGATCAAGTTTTTCACCTGTCCAAATTCATAGGTAGTGGAAGTAATTAATTTAGATAGCACAGGGGCTTAACCACATAGGCAGTAGTCAACAAAGCATCTCCCCAGTAGGAGATGGCAAATTTGATTGCACCATCATTGACCTTACTATGTCCAATAAAGTTCTATTCCTTCTTTCAGCAGCACCATTTTGTCTAAATATTAAGTGCATACAACATATCATGTAGGAACAATGTGTGGCCACCTTTCAAAACAATTTTACAAGTACCAATGCCTTTCACTTCAATTCTGGCATTATTTCTTACATGTATCCACTGTGAATCAATAGGGATTCGGCAATATTCAACAAAAGCTCCTATGTCTTTAGCTACATGGTACGTGGCTCCTAAGTCAAGAGTCCATAAAGGATACGATTCAGCAAGCATGCTAGTACTGGAAACAAACCCATAAAATAGAGGAGAGGGCAATACCTTTTTCAACTTGGTAAAATAACGAGCATAGTGGCTCAGTTTGCCATAATTATAACATGATTGATTGCTCTTGTCCTCTCTCTGACCACCGTGCTTACTTAGGATGCTTTGTGGCAAAATTTTTGAGTCTTTTTGAACTTAGGGATAGTTTCTTGAAGAAATTCTTGCTCTTTTTTCTTTTGAAGTTTGGAGATTTACTTGAGCTGGAATCAGGAATCTAAGCTTGATTCACTCATCTTCCAACTCAACCCGACGCCTTGCATCCTGAAAGATTTTGATGCTCAGATTGTGAGTCATATTGACTTTCATGCGTTCCCCACTTTGGAGAAGCGACCTGATCACAACTTGTACTTGTTGCTCATCAGGTATTATTATATCTACCTGATTTCAACTCACCTATCATGTTCGAAATTTTTCTCGGATACTGTTTCATCGAGTGATGCTGCTTTTTCACGTATGTGTAACAACTTGAAAATAACCTTTGTGCCCCTCATACTCAACAATCAGATCATCGTGCATACTGCTCAGCAATGTAATGCGGACATTGCTGTTGATTTTCAGACATTATAGGCTTCTAGATCTCTCTAATGTTGAGGAGCATCACCATGCTCTAGTTCCTTCCATGATATGATAGAGAGTTTACAATATTGTTGTTCTTCAAGAATATATTGAACACGACAGTGCCAAACATCATAATTATCACCTCAATTTCTCTCCCTTGTTTAATTCTGCCACAATGTTCTTTGAGCGGCAGCCATTCTTCTACAAACTAGATATAGACATAGATGCAAATAAATGTAAGTACTTATTACATTTGACATAATTGACTTTGCTAACAATCATTAGACATATAGTACAAAATCGAAAGTGACCATAACCTCAAATTATCTCTTGTTGACTAAATACCGATATGATATTATTTCAATATATTTGCGCTAAGTTTCGGGTGAGAGTCTCAAACTCAACTAGCCCTGGCTCCCACTGGAGCAAAAGTATAGATATATGTCATAAAATTCACACATACATATGAATTATTATAGCATGCCCAAAACAGATAAAATGCATTCATATATGCCACTACTTTACAAGGATAAATAATTCAAAAAATATTTTTCTTGAATCATTATATAACATTCTATTATTCCTTTTAATTATTAAGGAACAAAATGATCATTCAATATAATAATAAACAGTCGAGTTGAATATATGTGATTGTAGAACATATATCACATAAACAAGACATTAGGGAATTTAATTCAAACCTCAATTCAAAATTTATCACAATTTTATGAATCACATAATATACCACAAAATTCGGACAAAAGAAAACATGTCCAAATATACTAAAGTTTGAGACATTCATATAAATCATAAAATCAAAAAAAAAAAAAAATTGGAGCAAGAATCATATTTTTCTGATTTTTCTTTGATTCTATACAATTTTCAAAGGAAAAAAAATCACAATTTCTATATTTTCCAGATTTTGTTTTAAAAAAAAACCCCACACACCAGATCCTCTTCACCAGGTCATTGATGGCAAAAACAAATTCAGATTTTTCACAAAATTTTGAACTTACATTTCTATCAATTCAGACGTTCATTTAATGTGTAATATACCAGTAGAAAAATACATTTTCGTATAGAACAAGAATATGTAAAATTTGCACCTTCATACTGCTCATATGAATCACAGAAATTCAATTAAAGAGCTAGGTTTTAAGAAAGAAAACCCCATCTCACTTTCTCTCTCTCTCTCTCTATGCTAAAAATTAATTCATCAAATTTTACAAACAAGCTCTCCTACTCTACATGAGCTTTTGTCTGTAATTTTATGGCTCGAAACATCATGTGCATAAAGTTGCTATGAGAAAGCTCTTCTCAAGCTCTCATGAAATTCAAACAAACCCAGCATATTTAAACATGAATTTCTAATTAACAAAGCATGTAAAAGCATGAATTCAGTCATAAATGCTCTGATACTAGTGTAAGAAAAGTTACCTCTTCTCCGAAGCTTTATGATCACAGTGGTATTTCAGATCTTTCGGACCAAATTACATGCTAAGATCGGTGTAAAATCACAAATGAAAACTAAACAATGTTCCTTATTATTGTATTGAGAGACATAGAGATGAGATTTAGATAAGAAAGCTTTCAAAGCTTCATACAACAAAGAGCTTGTTAGCTCTTCTTATCTCGAGAGATTAGTCTCTATCATTTTTGGGATTAGAAGTTGGTGGTGGCTTCTTTTGAAGCATTAGGTGTTGTTGACCACCTCCTACCAGCTTCTGATAATTCATCCTTTCTTTCTTTTCTTTTTTTTTAATTAGAAACTAGATCTGGTTAACCCAATATGGGTGACCCACCTATTTTGGTTTCTAACAATGTATAATGTACATAATCAAAATACAAAAAAAAAAAAAAATGAAATTGCTTTATTGATTATCAAATCCAATAAAGGAGAATAACAAGAAAAAAACACTTTAAAATTTTTACTCAAAAGATAAAAGAAATATGAGGTTTTTACCTGTACCCATGAATGGCACCATACCCGTAATTGTGACTTAGGCTCCAATTTTAGCAATAGAAACCTTAGTTTCTTGATGGCTCTTCACCATTCCAAATCACACCATCCATATCAAATAGGACGTTAAGTTGATACCTTTCCCCACTAACGAATGACCTTTTTATTACTATCTGAGACACTCTTTCTTCCATCTTCACACTAACCCTTTTCTGAAAAACTCATCTTTGTTGGCTGAGAAAACAAAAGGAATCTTGAATATTGATGCCATTTATTAAAAGAAGTTGTTGAATTTGAGTGAACGAAAAAGAAATTTGGGAGTTAGGATTGTGGATATCAAGTGGAAAATTGTGGTGATATGGTTCTCAAGGTAGTGTTTGTGTATTTGTTTTTCTTAAGACTTAATTTTATTTTAGGATACAAAACATTTTATTCCTTAAAGTTTGACCTTTGACTTATTTGGTAATTAAAGTTTCAAGAAAAATAAATTATGTCCCTCATCTTTCAAGTTTCTATTGATTTAGGACAATTGACAAAAATATAGAATAACTTTAATCTCTATATATCTATTCCAACAAACATTTCATTCTTCATAGATATGTTTGAAAAAACTACACCCTTGTGTTTTACTAACTTCTCTAGACCGCACAAAAAAAATTGCTCTTTCACACAAATTTTGACAAAAAATTATGCTATCTTTTTGTCAATTGTCCTAAATCAGTTGAAACCTGAAAGATGGACATGATTTATTTTTTATGAAACTTTGGGGACCAAATATGTCAACAGTCCAAACATTGGGGACTAAAAGTTGTTTTTACTCTTTTATTCAATTTTTCTTTATTGTTTTGAATCTTAATTTCTATTTTGAGTGGCGGGGAAGGGGTTTTAGTTGCAGTTGGATATTCTGGGATGATATTATCCTTGGGTTTTGGGTTTGCAAGAATGATTATACACAGATGGTCAATTGGGCCAAAATTGTACGATCTCAACCCAACTGGTCCTAAAAAATACGGAGTAAGCCTCAATAAAGTTGGGTGAGTTGAGTCCAGTTTGGACCATACTAAATTTAGTCCCCTTAAAACTCCATTCGAATACAATATGTATACATGTTACTATTTTTTTGTAAGAATATGTAACATGAATCTTTACAAGAACAATAAAGGAGATGTATAGAGATGTGGTTACAAGTGTGAGAACACTAGGAGGGTTGACAATAGAGTTCCCTATAAATATAGGTTTATATCAAGGTTCAGCTCTTAGTCCTTATCTATTTGCGTTGGTCATAGATGAACGTACAAGGCACATACAGGAGGAAATACCATGGTGTATGTTATTTGAAAATGACATTATGTTAGTACATGAAACAAAAGATGGGGTAAATGCTAAACTCGGGGTTTGGAGAGAGACACTTGAGACAAAAGGGTTTAGAATTAGTAGATCAAAAACAGAATATATGGAATTTAAGTTTAGCAAGGGTTCACGTAGGAATGGAATAAGGGTTAGTATCAGAGATCAAGAGATACCCATAAGTGAAAATTTTAAATTTAGGATCAGTTATTTAGAGTAATGGTGGTATAGATCGAGATGTTACACATCGAATACAATCGGGATGGACTAAAGGGAGAATGGCATCAGGAATATTATGTGATCCTAAATATTATTCCTTTACGACTTAAGGGTAAATCCTATAGAACGGCAATTAGGCCAGCGATGATCTATGGGTTTGAGTATTGGACAGTGAATCACACACATGAGCTAAAGATGAGAGTAGCATAAATGCGAATGTTAAGATGGATGTGTGGGTACACTAGGATGGACAAGATACGAACTGAGCATATTCGTGAAAATATTGGAGTAGCATCTATTGATGAGAAGATGAGAAAAACACGCTTAAGGTGGTTAGGTCATGTGTTAAGACGACTAGTAGAAGAGCCTATCAGGTGAGTAGATTTTAGAGAGAGTAGTCAACATAAGAGTGGTAGAGGAAGACCGAAAAAGACTTGGTGGGTAACTTGTAGGACAAATATAGCCCATCTAGGAATTAAGGAGGATATGGTCTACGACAGAGCGCAATGGCGTAACAGGATTCTTGCAGCCGACCCTACTTAGTGGGATTAAGGCTTGGTTTGTTTGTTTTGTTTGTTTATGAAACATGAAATGTAAATACATCCTAACATGTATTGTATATTGAATATTTACAACATTATGTTTTTGTTATATAATTTTTCTATATATTAGGTGATATTGCTCAAATGGAGTCATATATTTATTAAAATTCATGCATTTTTTTATTATGTTGGAAAGATGCTGTGAATTAAGCATGGTCTTCTTTCAGTATGAAACTTTCTTAATTTTGTGGGATAAGTGTCAGTTTCATAGGTGTGAAGCTTCTTGAGATGAGTTTGGGCTGAGGTACGTTATTTTTAAGAAAGGTTAGCTCGTACACATAGAAACTTGACTTGTATAGCTCAATTGATAGCCTTGCACGTGATTATGTGGAAGTCCAAGAACGTTGAGGGGGTAGTTTGGGGAGAATGAAAGAAGTTTGTAAGTTGGCAGAGTAATTTGTGTGTGTGTATGTTTTTCTCATCCCTTTCTAATTTTTTCTAGGTGGAGAAATATCATATTTTTGCATTATCCAAATTGATCATTACTACTTGCAATTTCCAGTTCAATTATATCTTTTTTTTTTTTTTTAGTACAAAGTTTATAAGTAGCTTTTAGTTCCAAAAGTAAAGCAGTCCGTGCAATGCACAAAAATAAAAATAAAAAACTAGTGAATATTATAATAAGGAAATAAGATTCACTTGATCTAGGTGGATATCTTGCTTAGAAACATAACTTATACAACAAACTCACCAATACTTGCTTTTAAAAAAGTGAAATTGGATCAATACACTATTTGATATAAAGAAAGATCACTAACTTTATAAAGTGAAGAATTTAAAATTACTCCATTCATTTTAGCCATTACAGTAGACACAATATTATTTTTTTTATGGGTAAAAGATCAAAACACTTTGAGAACTGAATTATAAACAAATACAAATACTTCCAAAAATAACACATTGAAATATGTTCCTCAAAAATCTTTTTATGATCCGTAATTCATATATACTATAACACCCACTTAGTTAAGGACTATTATAACTAAATTTACCTTGAAATAGTTATATATTTTAGTTAATAATTAATAACAGCGGGTGAATTTAGGATTTTACAGGCTCCTTTCTTACATTCAATGAAATTTTAGAACTCTTATCGGGAGATTATCGATTGAGCAAATCCCGGTCAAATTATTTTTTTTCAGAAGCTATTGGGTACCATGTTTTAGCAATTTAGAGGAGCCAAAGAACCAGGGTTATGTCGCTAGTTCCAAGATTCCTTTGGTTTTTATGCCTGGTGTTAAGAAGTTTTCCAAGTTTTCTAAAGTGAGGCTAGACAAATGAAGCCACTATTTTGATTTTATGAGTAATGTCTTGAGTAAAGTTGTGACAAAACCTAGGTGAAAAAAGATTGACAATTAAAACTGATGATTGTTAGATGAATAAAAGATGATTTGACTTTAACAAAAATAGAAAGTTGGAAGAAGATGACATGCCTAATCAAAGACATCACTCTTATCTTCAACGTTGTACTCCAAATTATGGTGGTGATGGCATTGATTTTATGGTAATAAATACTAGCTAGAAGACATGGAGATCCTTTTAAAGTAAAGAATTGAGAAACCTGTCATTTAAATTTTCAACAAATTCAATCCTGGAAATACTTGCAAAATTAGCAATCATGATGACAATTCTGCAAAGGTCTAACTAAGGATTCAGAATCTGTGGATATTATATTTCCAAATAAATTTATTTTGACAAATTTTTCTAAAGAAACATCTTTCCATCTTCTGTATCGTCTAAAATGGATAGAGAAACGAGGATGGAGCCTTTTCACAGAATGCAAAACTTTCAATACATTACGATGTTCTAGACATTAGACACACAAAAGGATGTGGGTAGATGATAACAAAAATATAGGAAGAAGACAAAACAGGTGAAGAAACCGGTAGAACAGGTGAGCAATATATCCATGAAACATTTTGATCCACAATATCCAAATATCAATTTGATATCAACCATAGGTGGAGAGTTATTTTTTTTCCAAAAACATATGGAGAAATCCTACCTAGTTAGAGTCTCTATTATGTCATACTGAATATAAACAACATAGTGCTAAAGGCATCTACTTTTACTGTGCTTCATCTTTCTTATTAAAAAAGATTTATCATGCCACATATTAGTTCCAAGAGGTTATAATAGGCAACATCTTTATTGATTTTATCGTATAGTATCATGAGCAACCATAAGCATTTGTTGAGTGCCAGAATTAGCGATGGTTCCCTAAAGGGAACGTATCAAATATGAATTAGCAAATAGATAACCATAATTGTAAATATTTTGGCAAAGAAAAAAAACACATAAATAACATCTGAATTGCATCAATCATAAGGTCATTACCCTTTTTGAAAGGTTAGCAGAACATATTGATCACAAATATATATTTATAAATTATTATATCTAAATTCAAATTCACTTAAAAAATACCAAAGAAAATATAAATAATGTTTTTTCTTCAAGTCGAACAGATATTTTCCTAAATTTCAATCACCATGACATTTAGGAAATTTTCACAAAGAGAACTCATATTGATGGAAATGTACTAATACTGCAAATTACTAGTTGTTTTGAGTATAAAGTTGATAAGTATCTTTTAATTTCAACAGTAAAGTAGTTCGTTCAATGCATGGGAGAGAAAACTAGTTTATGTTATGATAAGGAAAAATGAGTCACTTCTTTGGGTTATCTAGTCAAAAAAAAGGTAATTCGAAAACAAACCACACCAATGGCCACTCAACTTTTTTAGACATTGAAATTAGGTCACTGAACTATTTGCTACAAAAAGATTACTCACTACATAATGTGAAGATACCAACTCACTCCTTCCATTTCAGCCGTTAAAGTTCAATGTTATGTTTTTAAGGGGTAAAATTGTCAAAGCACTTTAAAAAATGAATCTATAGATGACTGATACCACAAACACCATTAATTCCTAATAATTACACAATGAAATTAATCTACCTCAAAATTCCATATTTTTTCCAAATTAGTTGTCAATCTTAATTGAAATTTTATTTTAGATATCAAAGGAGATTGTGAAGGAGATTAAATCCAAAATGGACATGATTAAACGAGCAAAGGATGATTTCTTTGGTTCGTACTACATATATTTTATAACATGCTCTTAGTTAATGACTTTTTCTTTTTTATAATTAAACAGTATCTATAGTAGATCACCACCTAATCCCTTGGTGACTAGAACCCACATACTAGGTCAAAAGGGAAGTGAAATGTTACCATTTGAGCTACATTTCTTTAAAATGCTCTTAGTTAATGACTGTTATACCTAAATTGGTCTTAAAACATCTATACATTTTAGTTAATAATGGAGACTGAATGTAGGATTTTTTGTGCTCCTATCCTACATCTAATGAAATAGTAAAGGTTTTTAACTAGAGATTATTGTTTATGCAAAGCCCCGTCAAATAATTTTCTTTCAAAAGCTATTTGATCCCGTCTTTTAGAAAGAGGATTGCATTCATATGAGTTAAAGAACCAAAGTCACACAGTTGTTTCTATGATTTTTTTTATTGCGTGCCTAGTGTTAAAAAGGTTTCTCTAGTAGGAGACTAGTCAAAGAAAACTACTACATTGATTCTAGGTGAAATTTCTTAAGTGAAGTTGCAACAGAACTAAGGTTAATTAAGTTTTAAAATGAAGAGGATGATAGTAAGAGAAATAAAAGAAGATTTATTATCGGCAATAATAGAAAGTGAAAAGAAGATGGTAGACCAAAGTAAATAAGTCACTTTTGTCTTCAACCTTGTATTCCCGAAAACTCAATTATATAGAGTTATTTTGTCTTCAATTCCAATACAATTTTGGACTTGTTAGTCCCATCTAGATTGATTTTATGCACTTTTGTTCATAAATTTTGTTTATTGGTGATTTTTGTTACCTTAGAGTAATTTTTAGATTTTTGGTAGTTATTATGTTCAAAATTGGACAAAATTAACATTGAAGTATTTTATGTGCATTTTGACGTAGTGATTTTGGAGTATTGTGTAGGTAATTTTGATTTGATGGCAAGTTGGAGTAGTGGAAGAAACCAAGGGCGAGGAATGTAATTGTATGGAAATCAAAAATCAAGCCCAAGGGTTTCTACCTTCACTGACCGTGGGAAAAGCTGCCAAGACGAAAATATATTAACTGCAGTCAACACCACTTCAACTCAAGGTGCCAATAACTGCAATCAACCCAAGGCAAAATTTTGTTAATTGCGGTCAACTTCGTCAACCAACACTTTGACCATCAGATTTTTGAAAATACCACAGGAGACTACACCAAAAACATATAGTAGTAGGTCTAGAATAGTTAGTATAGGCAGCCATTGTCCAGTCTTATCATTACTCTTTTATCTTCTCTACTTAAACTCTAATTTTAATCTTAATCTAGTTGTAAGATTTAACATTTTTACTCTTAAATTAATGGGCTTTTCATTAACATTAATTTGATACCAACTTTCGCTTATTTTCTCATCTTAATCTTGCACTTTGGTTGAGTTTAAGTTCTTTTTATTTTCCTAGAATTAGCTTAAATCTTAGATTAAATGGTAGATCTTTCAGGGTAGGAGTGCAAATCTTGTTTTTCTTAGTGTTAATACTTTAGTTGGTAGTCGGTTCCCATTAAATTTAGCTTTTATAATCTTATCTTCAGTTTAAAGCAAGATTTCTTCCATTTTCCTAACTTTTCAAAAATAGTAAAAATGAAGAAAATAGTGCTTTATGGAGTAGGAAACGCTATTTGTGTTAACTTCTTCCTATTGCTCTTTTCCTCTTTCAATCAATGGTAGTTTAGTATTTAATGTGCTTTCTTAGTTTAATCTTTTTAAATTGATTTCTTAGTTCAACATATTTGAATGATTTCTTATTGTAGACTTTTAATTGCTTTCCTAGTTGAATATATTTGTTTAATTACCTAGTTGAATATCTAAATTGTTCTCTTAGCATAACAATTTACTAGTTTTCTTAGACTAGAACTTATACTAGCTTTCCGAGTTCCCTACCTCGATTGCTCTTTATAGTGTAGTCACCTAGTCATTTCTCTAGTAAATTTCTAAGTGATCTATTAGAGTGCTTGTTCTAATTGCCTTCTTAATTTGGTTCTTAATCACATTTTAGGATTTACGTTCTATTGTAGTCTAATTTAGTTTTAATATATTTTTATACTTATATGTTGCATGCTAGAGTAGGAGTTAGTGATGATTATTCACATGATTTCTTTGATTAGTTTAATTACTAGGTCTCCGTAACTTTCCTTGTTGTTATCATTGTAGTAAGTAAAAACCATTCTCTGATTTGTCAAACTAGTATAAAAACCCATTAAGCCTAGTAATCGTCACCCCAATCCTCGTGAGAATGACAACCACTCACCACTAACCTACAAACCTACCTTGTGTACTTGCGACAGTGAAGGTATTGGTTGGGGGAAGGCTTTATTTTCATCACTTGTTTGACACCCTAAAAACCTTTCTAAGGGGAAGGGTTTATTTTTATCGCTTGTTTGACACCCTAAAAACCTTTCTAACCTAGAGCGAACAATTCTTAAGTACAATAGTGATGGCATGAAATTTACAATACTTATTATAATACAAGCCTAAGTGATTAAGAGCTTTATGAAGTAAAAAAGTTGAGAAACCAAGTAGGTGAATTTTCAATAAATTCAATCCAAGAAATACTTACTAAATCTGTAATGACAATGACAATTCTGCAAGGTCTATATGAGGAATCAAAATCAATAGAACTATATTCCTATAAAACATATTTTGCAAATATTTTCCACAAAAAAAACAAATTTCAATATTTCATAATGTCTAAAATGTATAGAGTGACTCGAAATCTTCATTTTAAACCAATGAAAAATAGTTTTCACGATCAAATAGTTTAGCACACATTGCCTAATTTGGTCATATAACAACACCAATACTACAAATTGTTACACAAGAAATGCATGTTACTATACTACCATGATCTCAAAGAAATGAAAGAGAAACCTACCACAACTATCAGTACATTGCCAGAATTTTGTAAACTAAAAGAGTTGCCCTCTCTAAAAAATCAAAACTAAGTATTTAGATGAAGGTTCAAAAAAGTCTATTTTGGGAATCTTTTCACCGATATGAAATACAAAACGTACAAGCCTTTTGAAGTCAAAGGTTTTAATATATTATGAAGTTGGTAATATAGGACAAACAAAAGGATGTGACTAGACATTGATAACAAAAATACAACACAAGACAAAACAACAACTTGAGACCATCATTTATATATCTAAAGAAACTAGTAGAGCATGCAAACAATACATCCAATGAACATTTTACAGAGGCATCAAATTGTTAAAGTTAGTGCAAATTGAGGGTTTTATCTGGAGCCTACTATTAAATATATTGTGTTCCATCTCCTCAATAAGAAAGATTTTTTCATACACATCTCAATTTCCAAGAGGTTATGAAAGGAATCATTTTTATTGACCTTATTGGCATTAGGATTGTGATAAATGTTAAGCATTTGATGAGTATCATTATTGTGTGATTGTTCCTTGAAATGAACCTATCAATCACGAATTTTAGTAGATGAATGACCAAATGTGTAAAGTGTCATTTTCGCCATGATAAAATGACAACAAAATTAACATTTTAATAGTATTGGGTAATTAATTAATTAGTCTTTTTGAAAGGTTAGGACAACATATTGTGGAAGACATTTGTGGATTAATCTTATTTTGTACATTCATTATTTCAACCTTTTGGCGACCTATACTCTTTCAAGGTATGGCCTAATATGAAGTCATTCAATAATTGTCCAAGAAATAAAGGATGCTTTTGGTTCTAGAGTAAGAAGTATTTTCTTTTGTATCTTCAAGACCACATTTAGGAAATTCTCATGCGGGGAAGTCCCTTTTGAAGGCAATAATTATTGCACATTACTCATAACTGTTTTGTGTATAAAGCTGATAAGTAATTTTCAATTTCAACTGTAAAGTAGTCCGTGCAATGCATGAAGAGAAATCTAGTTGATGCCATGATGAGGAAATAAAAGCCACATAATTTGGGTTGGCCTAGAGATATAATTTATAGAGGATATTGCCCTAATGGTCACACATGCTCAATTCTTTAAAAATTGAAATCAGAATATTGAACTATTTGATTGAGATATAGATTATTCACTATATAGAGTGAAGATTCCAATTCAGTTCATCATTCTAGCACTATAAATGACACAATATATTTTTGGATAAATTACCATAAACACCCATGTGCTATAGTCTTTTGACCCGTAGCCCCCACATATTTTGAAATTATACCTTAAACTCCTATATGGTATGGACCAAATTGTAAAATTGACAGAAAGCATCCAAACTAACGGTTTTAGTTGAAATTACATTCTTATCCCCATAGTTAAATTAGGGTAACTTACTGTAAACACCTATGTAGTATAACCCTTGGACTCATAACTCCCATATGTTCTAGAAATATACCCTAAACCCCCCATATGATCTAGACCAAATGGTAGAATGGAACAAAAACCATTCCAAATCACTCTCTTCGTCAAAATTATATTTTTATCCCATATATAATTTAACATCAAATCTTTTAGATAATTCATTAATGTGCTTCATTATTTTCAAACATTTTAACTTTCAGTTTGTATGGTCAAAAAATGAAGAAAATAACATTAGTTTATTATTACAATTACAAATCTTTAAATTAATACAAGAAACCAAGTTTAAAACACCATAGAAACCATAGAAAACTACGTTATGCAGCCTTGTAATTGTAATTTTTTGTTCTACATGATGGATAAATGCACCAAATTTGAGACGAGGTTTAGGTAAGTAACAACAAGGGTAGGTGTGTAGTAAATAGGATTAGTTTCGAGGATTATGTTTGCTTTACCATTTGCTTCAGACCACATGAGGGTTTAGGATATATTTACAAAAACATATAGGAGTTAGTAGGTTCGAGATTTATAGCACATGGGAGTTCAAGGTAATTTATCCTCAACTTTCTGAAAGAAAATTATATTTTTCATTAAACTCGTGCTTGGGATCGCATGCTTTTCAAACACCATTAATTTAGATAATTTCTATCCACTTACCTTTTGAGACACCATATAAGATATTATTAGTTTAAGGAATATTTCTAAAACATATGGGCGTTATGGGTCAAAAGTCTATACCACATGGAGGTTTACAGTAATTTACCCTATAATTTTTTTAGGGTTAAAATTGTCAAAATAGTTTCATTGACACATTAAAGTCTATGTACCTCAAAATTATATCTTTTTCTTTGCCAAATCAGTTGGCAATATTGATTGAAGTCTTATTTTAGATATCAAAGTAGATTGACAATGAGATTAACAAAATGTACTTGATATTATGAAAAAGGGTTGATTACTTTGATCCATACTTCATACACGGCATAGCACCCTCTTAGTTAATGACTATTATGACTAAATTGGCCATGAAATATGTCTATTTTTGTTATTAATTGGAAAGTGACTGTAAGATTTTATAGGCTCCCCTCTTACATCCAATGAAATTTCTAAGTTTATAACTTTAGATTGTCGATTGATTGGGTAAAATTATTTGTCTTATGAAGCTAGTTTACCCGGTCTTTCAGCCAGAGGGGTTGCATTCGGAGGAGCCAAAGAATAAGGGTTAGTGGATTATGCTGCTGGTTCAAAAATTCCTTTGGTTTTTCTTGTGTCAGGTGTAAGAAGTTTTCCACAAAGAGACTAGTGAAAGGAAACCATTATTTTGATTTGTTACTAATGTCTAGAAAAAAAGTGACAAAAAACTAGGTTAATTGAGCTTGACAATGGAAAGAAATATATAAAGATGATTAGAGTGGAAAAATAATAAAAAATTGAAGGAGATAACATGTCTATTCGAAGACGTAGATTTTATCTTAAACCTTGTACTACACTTTGCTGTATTGATGGCATGAAGTTCAAAGTAGCAGATACAGGTCTGCAAGATATAGAGTCTTATAAAGTAAAGGAATTAAGAAACTTTCACTTCAATATTTTAGTAAATTCAATCATAAAAAGACTTGCAAAATTTGTGACAACAAGGATAATTCTACAAGATCTTAGGAATCAGAACATGTGGATACGACATTCCTAATAAACATATGTTTTGACAAATTTTCCCTCAAAAAATTACTTTTCATTTTGGGTGATGTCTAAAATAGATACAGTGACTCAAAATCTTCATTTTAAATCACTAAATAAACTTTTTTACAAATCAACTAGTTTATTACACATTGGAGTAATTTGCTCATATAATAGCAAAAGAACTATAAATTATTATAGAAGAACTGCACGTGACTATACTACCACAATCTCATACTAATGAAAAAAAAAGTACCCCACTACATTGGTAGAATTCCAAAATCTAAAAGGCTAAAGAATGAAAGAGTTGTTTGCCCTCTCTTAAGTAACATAACTAAGTTTTTTTTATTAACTATGGTTCAAAGACTTATTTAGCCATCTTTTACTAGAATGATAGAATATACAAAATGATCGAGTCTATGCAACTTAAAACTACTAGGCTAAGCCTAAGAACACTGGGATGAACCTCAAGTAGGTTGAGTTGGTTGAATTTGGACCACACTAGATTCAACCCACTTAAGACCTCTACCCAAGTACTACGTCTATATATTACATGTTCTATATTTACTATATTATGATTTTTTGTATATATTAATCTGATAATGAATTTCAGTTTAATTTTCTTATATATTATTTGTGATATTCCGAGGTGGAGAAATGACAAATTTGTTGCATTATCCAAATTGATCATTACTACATGTAATTAGATGTTTAATCTCATTTTGAGTATGAAGTCGATAAGTAACTTTTAATTCCAATAGTAAAGTAGTTCATGCAATGCACGAAAAAAACACGTTGATGTTATAATAAGGAAATAAGAGTCACTTGATTTGGGTGGATATCTTTCCTAGAAACATAAACTTATAGAACAAACTCACAAATAATTACTTTTAAAAAATTGAAATGGAATCAATAAATTATTTGATACAATAAAAGATCATTGACTGTATAAAGTGAAGAATTTAAAGTCACTCCATCCATTTCAACATTACAGTTGGTACGTGTTATTTTTTAGGGGTAAAACTATAAACTACTTATAAAACTTTGAGAAATGAATTTATAAACGACATGCTACCATAAACACAAAGACTTCTAAAAATAACACATTGAAATATCTTCCTAAAAAGTAATTCTTTTTTTTCCAAATTAGTTGGTTATCTCGAATGAAGTTTTATTTCAAAAATCAAAATATATTGGCAAGGAGTTATCAAAATGTAGTTGATTATATGAAAAGAGGACCACTACTATGATCTGCAATTTGTATATACTGTAACATCCTCTTAGTTAATAACTATTATAACTAAATTGGCCTTTTATATTTTTGTTAATCACAAAGTGTGAATTTAGGGTTTTACGAGTCCCTTTGATCCAATATTGAATGAAATTGTAAAGTTTTTAACGGGAGATTATCGATTGAGCAAAACCCAGTCAAATTATTTGTTCTCAAAAGCTATTGGACCCTATCTTTTAGCAATTCAGAGGAGCCAAAGAACCAGAGTTATTTTGCTGGTTCCAAGATTCCTTCGGTTCTTATGCTTGGTTTAGTTATTAGTTAAGAAGTTTTCTAAGGTTTCCAGAAAGAGACTAGTCAGAGGAAACCACTATTTTGACTCTATACGTAATGTCGTGAGTAAAGTTGCAACGAAACCTGGGTTAATTAAGATTGACAATGAAAATGATGGTTGTAAGAGGAACAAAAGATGATTTGACTAGAATAAAACAAAATGTTGGAAAATGATAACATACCTAATCAAAGACATCACTTTTATCTTCAACCTTGTACTCCAAATCACGGTATGATGTCATGAATTTTATGGTAAAGATACAAGCCTAGATGATGGAAAACCTTATAAAGTAAAGGAAATGAGAAACCTGACATATGAATTTTCAGAACTCAATCCTGGAAATCATACAAAATTAGCAATCACAATAACCATTCTGCAAAGGTCTAACTAAGTATTCAGAATTTGTAGGTTCTACATTTCCCTAAATTTGTTTGAAAATTTTTCCTAAAGAAACAACTTTCCATTTTCTATATAGTAAAAAATGGATAGAATGAAATTTGGAATCTTCATGGAGACTTTTCATAGAATGAAATACTTTCAATATATTACGAAGTTCTTAACATTAGACAACAAAAGGATGTGGCTAGAAATTGATAACAAAAATACAAGAACAAGATAAAACAACTACTTGAGACCATTATTTATATATCTAAAGAAATTGGTAGAACATGCGAACTATATATACATTGAACATTTTGAACCACAATATACAGATATTTCCGATTTGAGATCAACCATAGGTGGGGAGTTTTTTTTGTTCCAAAAGCAGATGGGAAAAGCCTACCTAGTTAGATGTCTTGATTATATCCTTTAGTATAAACAACATAGTGCTGGAAGCATCTAGTTGCTTATGCTGCTACAGATTGAGGATTTTGTCAGGGAGTATACTATTCGTTTTATTATGCTATATCTTTCTTATGGAAAAGGTTTCTCATGCAACAAATAAGTTCTAATGGGTTATAACGTCCAACTTCTTTATTTACCATATGGGCGCTTAGTACCATGAAAAACCTTAAGCATTTTTTGAGTGCCACTATTGGTGATATTTCCCTAAAAGAAACATATCAAACACGAATTATCAAACATATGACATAAGTGCAAACATTTTAGTAAAGAAAAAAAGACAACATAAATAGCATTTGAATTGTTTTAGTCATAAGTTCATTAGCCTTTTTGAAAGGTCATAACAACATATTGAGGCAATTATATATTTGTCAATTATTCCACTTTATATGTTCATCATATCAACCTTTTGGCTATTCTTAATTACTCTTTCTAGGTCTGGCTAAAATCGAATTCACTCAATAAACACCAAAGAAACTTTGAAAGATGCTTTTTCTTCAAACATAATAGATATTTTCTTACTTCATGAACACATTTAGGAAATTTGCACAAAGAGAACTCCTGTCGAAGGAAGTGAATATTGCATATTACAAGGAGTTATTTTGAGTATAAAGTTCATAAGTATCTTTTAATTTACACAGTAAAGTAGTTCTTCTGTGCAATATATGGGAGAGAAAACTAGTTTATGTTATGATAAGGAAAAAAGATCCACTTGTTTGGGTTGATATCTAGTCATAAATTGTAACTTCCAAAGCAAACCACAACATTGGCCACTAAACTTTTTTAGACATTGGAATCAGGTCACTAAACTACTTGATTCACACAAAGATCACTAACTATATAATGTGAAGATTCCAATTCACACCATCCATTTCAGCTGTTAAAGAGCAATGTTATTTTTTAATGGCTAAAATTGTCAAAGCACGTTATAAATTATTCTATAGATGACATGCTACAATAAACACCATTACTTCAAAAATATTTAACACCTTGAAATTAATCAATCTCAAAATTATATATTTTTTCCAAATTAGTAGGCAATCTTAATTGAAGTTTTACTTTAGATATCAAAGTAGATTGTCAAGGATACCAAAATGGGCGTGATTATATGAACAAAGGATGATTACTATGATCTGTACTACATATATGCTATAATATGTGCTCTTAGTTAATGACTTTATCTTTTCTTTAATTAAAGAGTATCTATAATGGATCTCTACCTAACCCCAAGGTAACTTGAACCCCTAGGGGAAGCATAGTCTTACCAATTGAGTTACACTTCTTTCTCACACTCTTATTTAATGAATATTATAACTAATTGCCTAAAATACTATATATTTTAACTAATAATGGAATTCGAATGTGAGATTTTTTGTGCTCTTATTCTAATCCAATGAAATTGTAAAGGTTTTAACTTGAGATTATTGATTAAGCAAAGCCTGGCAAAATAATTTTCTTTCAAAAGCCATTGGTTCCATCTATATCAAGAGGAGTGCAATCATAGGAATCAAAGAACCAGGGTCACACTATTGTTTCTATGATTTCTTTTTTCTTGTGCCTAGTGTAAGAAGGTTTCTAGATGAAGACTAGTCAAACAAAACTACTACTCCGATTCTATATGTAATGTCTTAAGTAAAGTTGCAACAAAACCAAAGTTAATTAATAGTTTTAAAATAATGAGAATGATAGTAAGAGCAGTAAAAGACGATTTATGAGCAACATTAGCAGAAAGTGGAACGAATATGGCATGCCGAAGTAAATAAGTCACTTTCATCTTCAACCTTGTATTTTAATGCGTAATAGTGATGGCATGAAGTGTATAGTAATAGATACAAGCCTTGGTGATTTAGAGCCTGATGAAGTAAAAAAAAAAATTTGTGAAACCTAGTGGGTGAATTTTCAATAAATTCAATCCACGAAATACTTACTGAATTAGTAACGGCAATGACAATTCTGTCACGGTATAACTAAGGAAATCCATGGAACTATATTCCCACAAAACATATTTTCCAAATACTTTCCACAAAAAAAAAAAATTAAATTTCTATATTTCGTAACGTTTGAAATGGATTGAGTGACTCGGAATCTTCATGTTAAACCGTTGAAATACACTTTTCATGATCAAATAGTTTAGCAAACATTGGCCTAATTTGTTCATATAACACCACTGAACACCATAAATTGTTAAACACGAAACACACGTGACTATACTACCATGATCTTGAAGAAATGAAAATGAAAACCTACCACGACTATCACTACATTGCTAGAATTCAGTAAAGTAAAAGATAGAAAAACTAAAAGAGTTGCCCTCTCTAAAATAATAAAACGAAAATTTTAGATGAAGGTTTGAATCACTTTTGGGTATCTTTTCACAGAAATTTGAGTATAAAGTTCATAAGTAATTATTAGTTTCAATAGTAAAGTGGTTCGTGCAATGCACGAAGAGAAAACTAGTTGATGCTATGATAAGGAAATAAAAGCCACATAATTTGGGTGAATATCTAACCTAGTAACACAATTTAAAGAGAGAATTGCACTATTGTACACTCAACTCTTTACGAAGTGAAATTGGATTACTAAACTATTTGATTGACAAAAAGATTGTTCACTATATAAAGTGAAGATTCCAAGTCAATCTATCATTCTAGCACAATAACAGACTATATAATTATGTTTTTAGGGGTAAAATTGTCAAAATAGTTTCATTGACATATTAAAATCAACCTAACTCAAAATTATTTCTTTTTCTTTGCCAAATCAGTTGGCAATCTGGATCGAAGTTTTATTTTAGGTATCAAAGTAGACTGACAATGAGATTAAGAAAATGTACTTGATTATAAGATATAGGGACGATTTCTATGATCCATACTACATACACACTATAACACCCTCTTAAATAATGACTATTATAACTAAAATGGCCTTGAAATATGTCTATTTTTGTTATTAATGGAGAATGAATGTTATATTTTATAGGCTCCTCTCTTGCATCCAATGAAATTGTATAGTTTTTAACTGTAGATTGTTGATTGTTTGGCTAAAAATTTGTCTTTTGAAGCTACTTGGCCCTGTGTTTTAGTGAGATGGTTGCATTCCGAGAAGCCAAACAATAATGGTCAGTGGGTTATGTTGTTGGTTCTAAGATACATTTGGTTTTTCTTGTACCTGGGGTTAAGAAGTTTTCCACAAGGAGACTAGTGAAAGGAAACCACTATTTTGATTTTGTGAGTAATGTCTTGAGAAAAGTGATAAAAAATAGGTTAATTGAGCTTGACAATGAAAGGAAAGATCTAAACACGATTTGAGTGGGAAAATAACTCTTGGATCAAGATGGAGATGACATGTCTATTCGAAGACATTACTTTTATTGAGTAATAGATACAAGTCTACAAGATGAAAAATCTCGTAAAGCAAAGGAATTAAGAAACTTGCACTTCAAATTTAGTAAATTCGACTTCAAGTTTGCTATAACAATGATAATTCAACAAGTTCTTAGGACTCAGAATATGTAGATATGACATTCCTAATAAACTTGTTTTGACAAATTTTCCCTCCAATAATTACTTTCCATTTTGTGCGAGTCTAAAATGGATACGGTGACTCAGAATCTTTATTTTAAATCGTTAAGTAACCTTTCTTACGAATCAATCAGTTTATTACCCATTGGCTTATTTGTTCATAGAATAATAGCAAAAGAACTATAAATTATTACACGAGAACTGCATGTAACTATACTACTACTGTTGGTTTAACGTTGTGGCATAGAAAGAATAGGAAAAGACTCTATAGAAATATTTTAAATTTAATCACGAACTTATGAAAAAAAGTACCCCACTACGTTGCTAGAACTCCATAAACTAAAAGGCTGGAGAATGAAAAGAGTTGTTTGCCCTCTCTTAAGTAACATAACTAAGTTTTTTGATAAACTAAGGTTCAAAGACATATTTAGACATCTTTTAACAGATTGACAGAATATACAAAATGATTGAGTCATTACAACTTAAAACTACTAGCTGAGCCTAAAACAAAGGGATAAACCTCAAGTAGGGTGAGTTGGGTTGAGTTTGGACCACACTAAATTCAACCCAGTTAAGACTTTACCCAAATACTATGTCTATATATATACAAATTCTTTTGTAAGAATATGTAACAAGAATATATAATATATATTATACATTGTTTATTACATTTTACTATATTATGATTTTCTGTATATATTTTGTGATATTGAATCTCAGAGTTATTTTTGTATATATGAATTGTGAGATGGCATATTAATTTGTGTATGTGTGTTTTCTTCTCATCCTTTTCTAAATTTTTCGAGGTGGAAAAATATCAATATTGTTGCATTATCCAAAATTATGATTGCTACATGTAATTTCCCTTTCAATCTTGTTTTGAGTACCAAGTCGATAAGTAACTTTTAATTCCAATAATAAAGTAGCTCGTGCAATGCATGTAAAAAACTGGTTGGTATTATAATAAGGAAATAAGTGTCACTTGATTTGGGTGATATCTTGCCTAGAAACATAGCTTATAGAACAAACTCTCCAATAGTTACTTCTAAAAAACTGAAATTGTATCAATAAACTATTCTATACAAGAAAAGATCACTAACAGTATAAAGTGATAAATTTAAAATCACTCTATCCATTTTAGCCATTATAGTAAATACCATGTTATTTTTTGAAGTTTTAAGGTAAAATTGTTAAACATTTTGAAAAATGAATTTATTAAAGATGTGCTACCATAAACACAAAGACTTCTAAAAATAACACATTGAAATATCTTTCTAAAAAATTTTTTTTTTTTTTTTTACCAAAATGAGCTGGTTATCTCAATTGAAGTTTTATTTTAGATATCAAAATATATTAGCATGGTGATATCAAAATGGACTTAATTACATGAAAGGAGGACGATTACTATGATCTATAATTTATATACTATAACACCCCTCTTAGTTAATGACTTTTATAACTAAATTGGCCTTAAAATATTTTTATATTTTTGTTAATATCAGATTGTGAAATTAGAATTTTACGAGCCCCTTTGATCTTACGTTCAATGAAATTGAAACGATTTTAACAGGAGATTATTGATTGGGCAAAGCCCAGTCAATTTATTTGTTTTCAAAAGCTATTGTGCCCTATCTTTTATCAATTCAAAAGATCCAAAGCACCAGGGTTATGCCGCTGGTTCCAAGATTTCTCCTTTGGTTTTTATGCGTGGTGTTAAGAAGTTTTCAAAGTTTTCCAGAAAGAGACTAGTAAGAGGAAACCACTATTTTGATTCTATACGTAATGTCTTGAGTAAAGTCACAATGGAACCTTGGTTAATTAAGATTGACAATGAAAATGATAATTGTAAGAGGAATAAAAGATCATTTGACTGGAAGATAATAACATGCCTAGTCAAAGACAACACTTTTATCCCCCAACCTTGTACTCCTAATCACGGTAGTGATGGCATGAATTTTATGGTAATAGATACAAGCCTAGATGATGGAAAGCCATATAAAGTAAAGGAAATGAGAAAACTGATATATGAATTTCCAATAAATTCAATCTAGAATTACTAACAATATTAGCAACCACGATGACAATTCTGCAAATGTCTGACTAACGATTCAGAATCTATGAATACTATATTTACGAATAAATTTAGTTTGACAAATTTTCCTAAAGAAACAAATTTCCATTTTCTATATCTATTAGTCTAAAATGGATAGAGAAACTTGGAATGTTCATGGGGACTTTTCATAGAATGAAATACTTTCAATATATTAAGAAGTTCAAGAGATTAGACACATAAAAGGATGTGACCAGAAACTGATAACAAAAATATAGGAACAAGATAAAACAACAACTTGAGTCCATCATTTATATATCTAAAGAAACTGGTTGAGCATTCGAGCAATATATACATTAAACATTTTGAACCATAATTCATAGATAGCTCCTCTTTGAGATCAACCATGGGTGGAGAGTTATTTTTGACCAAAATCAGATGGGGACACCCTACTTGATTAGATGTCTTGATTATGTCCTAGAGTAATAACAATATATTGCTAGAAGTATCCAATTGTTTATGTTGCTACAAATTGACGGTTTTGTCGGGAAGCCTATTAGCAGTTTTACAATGCTCTATCTATCTTATTAAAAAGGTTTCTCAAGCCACATAGTAATTCCAATGGGTTATAATGGGCCAATTCTTAGAGATATTTAACTTATGAGCATTAGTATCATGAAAAACCTTAAGCATTTTTTGAGTGCCACTACTAGTAATGTTCCATAAAGGAAACAAACCAAACAAGAATTAGCAAACAGATGACCATAAGTGTAAACATTTTGGCCAAGGAAAAAAGACAATAACGTTTGAATTGTTTAAGTCATCAGTTCATTTGCCTTTTTGAGGTTAGTACAACGTATTGAGGCAATTATATATTTATCGATTAATCTATTAAGTAATTTCATCATATCAAATTTTTGGCTATTCTTAATTAGTCTTTATGGGTGAGTCTTAATTTGAGTACAATCAATAAATCCAAAGAAACTACAAAGTATGGTTTTTCTTCAAGCATAAGAGATATTTTCTCATATTTCAATCTTCATGAACACATTTTGGAAATTAGCACAAAAGGAACTCCTATTGATGGAAATGAATATTGCAAAATTACAATGAGTTGTATTGAGTATAATATTGATAAGTAAATTTTTAGTTGTTAATAGTAAAGTAGTTCACACAATGCACGAGAAAGAAAACTAATTTATGTTATGATAAAGAAAAAAAGCCACTTGTTCAGGTTGATATGCAGTAAAGAAACGTAACTTCTGAAGCAAACTAGACCAAAGGCCACTCATCCATTTTGGACACTGTAATCAGGTCACTGAACTATTTGATTCACAAAAAGATCACTAAATATAATGTAACTCACTTCATCCATTTCATCCTCTCAAATGGAATGTTATTTTTTTAACGGGAAAATTGTCAAAACACTTTAAAATTTGAATATATAGATGACATGCTACCACAAACACCATTACTTCCGACATAATTACACATTTAAATTAATCTACCTAAAAATTTCATATATTTTTCCAAATTAGTTGGCAATCTTAATTGAAGTTTTAATTTAGAGATCAATGTAGATTATCAAGGAGATGACCAAAATGGACTTGAATATATGAACAAAGGATAATTACTATTATCCATATTACATATACTCCATAACACGATCTTTGTCAATGACTTTATTTTATCTTTAATTAAAAATGATCTATAGCGGATCTCCACCTATCCCTTAGGTGACTCGGACCCCTAGGAGAAATATAGTCTTACCATTTGAGGTATACTTCTATCTCACGTTCTTATTTAATGGCTACTATAACTAAATTGGCCTTAAAATATCTATCCATTTTAGTTAATAATGGAGAGGGAATGTTGGATATTTTATTCTCCTTTCCTAATCCAATAATATTGTAAAGGTTTTAACTAGAGATTATTGACTAAGCAAAGCCTGGTCAAATAATTTTCTTTAAAAAGCTATTTGGTCTCTTATTTTAGCAAGAGGATTGCATTCACAGGAGTCAAAGAACCAAGGTGACACTACTGTTTCTACAATTTTTTGTCCTATGCCTAGTGTTAAGAAGGTTTCTAGAAGGAGACTGGTCAAAGAAAACTACTACTCGATTCTATGTGTAATGTCTTCAGTTAAGTTGCAACAGAAACCAAATTAAAAAAATAATAACAATAAGCTTCAAAAGAACCTAGGTTAATTAAGTTTTAAAATGAAGAGGATGATAGTAAGAGCAATAAAAGAGGATTTATGAGAAACAGTAACAGAAAGTGGGAAAAAGATGGAATGCTAAAGAAAATAAGTCACTTTTATCTTCAATCTCGTATTCCAAAGCCCGATAGTGACGGCAAGAAGTTTACAGTAATAGGTACAGCCTAGAAGATTTAGTGCCTTATGAAATAAAGAAATTGAAATTCCCGGTGGGTGAATATTCAATAAATTCAATCTAGGAAATACTTACTGATTTAGCAATGACAATGTAATTCTGCCAAGTTCTAACTTAGTAATCGAAATTTATGGAACTATTTTCTTGCAAAACAAATTTTCCAAATATTTTGCACAAAAAATAAAATTTCTATATTTTGTAACTTCTGAAATTAATATAGTGACTCGGAATCTTCATTCGAAATCGTCGAGAAACACATTTCACGAACAAAATAGTTTAGCAAACATTGGCCTAATTTGGTCACATAACAATGCCAAGACCATAAATTGTTACACAAGAAATGCATGTGACTATACTACCATAATCTTGAAGAAATTTAAAAGAAAACTGACCACGGTTATCACTACATTGGCAAAAGTATGTGAACTAAAAGGTTAAATAACCAAAAGAGTTGCCCTCTCTTGTTTGGCCATCTTTTCACATAAATATGAAATATAAAAAAATATACGACCCTTATGTACTCAAAGGTTTCAATATATTATGCAGTCTAGACACACAAAAAGATGTGGCTAGACATTGGTAACAAAAATATATCACAACTTGAGACCATCATTTATTTGTGTATAGAAACTGGTATAGCATGCGAGTAATACATCCATTAAACATTTTGAACCACAACATCCAGATAGATCCCCTTTGAGATCAACTGTCTAATTCCCATTTGCGATCAACCACGTGTGGATACTTATTTCTTTGGACAGGAGAGTGGGAAATTGAGCCTACCAAGGCAAGATGTCTTCATTATGTCCTTGTTGTTAACTACTTTCTACTAGAGCCATCAAGTTGTATTGTTAAAGCAAATTGAGGGTTTTATCTGGAGCCTACTATTAATCATATTGTGTTCAATCTTTCTCATTAGAAAAGGTTTTCTCATACACATCTCAATTTCCAAGACGTTATAATGGGCATCATTTTCATTGACCTTATTGGTAATAGTACCGTGATAAACCTTAAGCATTTGATGAGTACCATTATTGTGTGATTGTTCCTTCAAATGAACCTCTCAATCATGAATTTAGCAGATAAATAACCAAATGTGTAAACATTTTCACCATAATAAAATGGCAACCAAAATAACATTTTAATATATTGGGTGATTAGTTAATTAGTCTTAATTAAAGGTTAGCACAACATATTGAGGAAGACATTTGTCAATTAATCTTTTTTTATACATTCACTATATCAACCTTTCGGTGACCCTTACTCTTTCAAGGTATGCCGGCAGCTTAATTTGAATTCATTCAATAATTGCCCAAGAAACAAAAAAAGATGCCTTTGCTTCTAGAGAAAGAGATATTTTCTTATGTATCTTCACGAACACATTTAGGAAATTTTGAAGGCAATAAATATTGCACATTACTCATAATTGTTTTGAGTATAAATTTGACGAAGTAATTTTTAATTTCAATTGTAAAGTTGTTCATGCAATGCACGGGAGAGAAAACTAGTTGAATGCTACGATAAGGAAACAAAGGCCCCAAAATTCGGGTGGATATCTAGCCTATAAACATAATTTATAGAGGAAATGTTATTTATGGTCACTCAGTTATTTACAACGTGAAATAATTATCACTTAACTATTTGATTGACAAAAAGATTATTCTCAACATGGCATATTAATTTGTGTGTGTGTGTGTATTTTTCCTTATCCCTTTCTAAATTTTCCTAGGTGGAGAAGTATCAAAGTTATTGCATTATCGAAATTGATCATTACTACATGTAATTTTATTCCTGTTTAATCTCGTTTTCAGTGCAAAGTTGATAACTTTTAATTCGAGCACTTAAATAATTCACGAAAAAACTAGTTGACATTATAATAAGAAAATAAGAATCATTTAATTTGGGTGAATATCTTGTCTAGAAATATAACTTATAAGTCAAATTCACAAATAGTTACTTTTAAAATTGATACCGGATCAACAAACTATTTGATAC